>OZ010796.1:244458514-245658514 GCA_963932465.1 Maratus speciosus | reverse complement strand
ACATCGACAACATTAAGACGTCTCCATAAATTTAAGTTTGAATCTCGTATACCGAAAACAAAACCTCTCATAACTGCAAAACAAAAGCGTATTAGATTGAATTGGTGTAAATCAAGACTTTTATAGAGCGAAGAAGATTGGAAAAATATATTATTTAGTGATGAAAATATGTTTTGTGTTTCATATGGTAATCAAGGTATTCGAGTTTGGAGAATGAAGCAAGAAGCATTTGATAAAGAATGCCTTAAACATTCGTAAAATTTGCTGCTAGTGTCATGGTTTGGGGTTCCGTGAGTACAGAAGGACCTAGAAAGTTATGCATCGTCTACAAAAAAGTTAACTCTAAGATATATCAAGAAATTTTGGAATATTACACGATTCCATCATCAGAAGGTTTATTTGAAGATGAATTCATCTTTCAACAAGGTTTAGCGTCCTCGCATACCTCGGTGTCAACTAAGAATTGGTTCCGCCAACGCAACATTAACACGTTCACACCGGCGCGGTGGGTCACACTCGACTGTCTCGGAAATGCCAAGTCTCCGGCTTTTTGGATACCAGCATTTTAATACAGAAAATGTTGTTTTATTTAATTATAACAATTGGGCGATTTAAAAGAACAACATTTTCTCTAAAATAATAGTGGTGTGCGAAAAGCCGGAGACTTGACAACTCTGAGACAGTCGAGTGTGACCCACCGCTCCGGCGTGAACGAGTTAAGGTACTTCCTTGGCCACCAAACTCACCAGCCCTTAATCCCATCGAAAACGTATGGTGTAAAATGAAGAAAAAAATCCAAGAAAATCCTCCTTCAAGTATAACTGAGTTAGTGGCACGTATAAAGTCTGTTTGGGATAATAATATAGAAATTTTTGTAAACACCTTGTATATAGTATGCAAGATCGATTGTACGCTGTTATGAAAGCTAAAGGGAATGCTATAAAACATTAACTACCACTTACTTCACATTCATAAGGTAATATTGGTGCGTAAAATAAAATATTCTAATATTTTGAACCAATCTAAATTTTATTCTAATAGTTTGATGTATTTCAGAAAGCTGTATACCTAATTTATTGTACTGTATTTTATATTTTGTAAATGTTAAAATCTTATCTAAACATTCCAGATTTAATTTATAAGAAATTTAATTGCATTTACTTCGTATAAAAAGTAAATAAATGAAAAATAATTTCTTCTTATAACTTTTTCTCAATTATTCTAATATTTTGAATATGAGCTGTATAACATGGACTTTTCATTACTCAGTTGGTCAGATTTAATGACAAACACTGGGTTTTAATCTATGTCACAGTAAGTATAAGCAGAGAGATTGAATTCAATTTGTTATAATTATAATTATAATAATTATTATTATTATTATTGTTATTATCATAAATATTGCTTTTATTATTATTACTGTTATTATTATTTTATTATTATTATTACTGTTACTTTTGTTGTTGTTATTGCTATATTATTATTATTATTATTATTATTATTATTATTATTATTATTATAAATATTATTATCATAAATATTATTATTATTGCTATTATTATTATTATTATTATTATAGTTGCTGCTTTTATTATTATTACTGCTATTATTGTTGTTTTTATTGCTATTATTATTATTATTATTATTATTATTATTGCTATTATTATTATTATTATTATTATTATTATCATAATTATTGCATTTATTATTATTAATGTTATTATTGTTGTTGTTATTCCTAATATTATTATCATTATTATTAATATTATTATTTTTCTATTATTATTACTATTATTATTATTATTATTGCTAATATTATTAACATTATTATCATCATTATCATTGTTATTGCTATTATTATTATTACATTTAAGTTTAATTTACACGTCACGACTAAATTTCTGTGATTTTTCAGGATATGTCACAATATATAAACCAAACCGAAACTGGCATGTATTCGCCGCCATATTTATCAGACTGCAATTGGATTCATTTACTTCATTTGGCATTAACTGAAAGAATATATTTATCTTTGAAGTTCCCAAGCTATTTCGCAACTGGAACAAGTCCGGATCCGTCTTCACGAGCGAAATATGAATCCCCCCCCCCCCAAAAAAAAACCCCACTTATAAATGGGGCCTTTCATCTTGGAGCGGTGGTTTTTTTTTTTTTTTAATAAACAAGTAACCCTTTCAAAAAATGTTTTCCGGATGCGATTTTCGCGTTTATCGTTTCTTCCGCAATATTTATACATCCACATTGACTTTGCAAAACGAAATAAAAAACAACAACAAATACCCACGTACTGATAGTACCTTTCTTAATAAACTGTTTTTTTTTTTTTTTTTTTTTTTTTTTTTTTTTTTTTTTTTAAGAAAATTATTATAACTCATTCAAAAAAGAATTCCCTGATGTCGTTTTTCAGTTTTTGTTTCCTTCGTAATTTTTAAAAGTCCCCACCAATTTTGCAGAACTGAATATGAAAAAATAAAAAATACCCAATTATAGATGGTATCTTTTTCTTTTTAACGATGTCTTTGTTTTAAAAAAGTGATAATATTTACTATTTCAGAAGTCCTCCCACGAATTTTCAAGGTTTTCTTTTTGTGTTTTTTTCTTTAGTAATTCCCAGAATTCGCTAGGCTTTTGAAGCGAATAATTGTGTCTTGGAAATTTATGGATGAGGAAAGGGGTTCATTTTCAAGGTTCTAAATTTCGAGATCAAGTTATGTAGCAATGTGCAGGTGACAATCAAACAAGATATAAACGTTAAGTACAGGCACAAGAAAGCTCACAACTGAACAGTAGGTACTGCAGATAGGACGACGATCTAGGTGATCATGAGGTTTATTGCCGCTAAGCGGCGATTAGGCGGTCACCTGCCCCGATACCAAGTGTCAATCCCGTTTAGCTGGGGCAACCCGGCAGGTAGAGATGAGCACGAAAATGAAGAAAAGGGGAGGAGGGCGTTTTGCATTATGTAGGTATCTTCGAGTACTATTGATCAGAATTGAAAGTGCAATAAATGTAATTATTACAAATTAAATCGGCAATCATTATATCGAGGGTCCCTAAGTTTGTTTGGAAAAACTCACTTAAAAATAGAAATTTATCGGTTTCTATATTAATAAGAGAAAGATATTTCTCTGTAACTCTGTGTGTCCGCTATGGCTAGAAAAATCTAGTGAACGAAGCGTTCTGAAGTTCTAGCGTAGAGTGCAGTCTAAGGCAAATAATTTACCTGAGGATCATATTATTTAATATTTTGATAATTAGCAGCTATATTAATTGAAAATTAATTGAAAACTGCAAAATGGCACACCAGAGCTGATGATCGCGGTTTTCGAAGTATTCCCTATCAAAACAAGATTGCATCCGCTGAATAAATCGAAGGACAAAAAAATAAATATTACACACCTAATTATTTACCACTTCTAACGGTGTTATTCGTTAAAAAAATTTACCATTTAAAACAAAATATTTCTCAAACGTCTATTTCGTTTTTAATTTTTTTCCGCGTGATTACAAGTCCGCATTCGCCCTCCTGAACGGAAAGGAAACAAAAAAAGGAAACACGGAAAGGAAACAAAATACCCACTTTCTCGGGGTAAAATGAAAGATATCATTTGGAGATAAAAAAGACGTAGTGGAGGTGATATATTTTTAGCTTTTCTAAAGAACCTATCGTCGAAATTGAAAATTTAATGCATATAAACGCCAGAAATTCAAGCGACAATTACTATAACGAGGGCTCCTTATTTCATTTAGACAAATTTTAATTAAAAAATATAAATTCATACAAATTCGAGTGTGTACTTTGCCTAAGACAGCGTTTCTAAAAACATTATGTTCATTTGCAGAGATTTTCCTTTAAGAATATAAATTTATTCAACATTGATTTTAGGTCTGTTTAAGGATATTATCATGGGACTCGGAATATCCCGGTCTTTCGTGTAAAAATATAAAATCAAAACAGACTGGAGCGAACATAGCACACCCGGTATACGCTGCTGCAAGGCAGTGGAGGCCAACTCTAGGTTCGTTTGGATAGATTATCATTTAAAAATATAAAGTCATACAAATCCTGTGTGTAAAAAGTTGAAGGCAGTAAGGTTCATGCCATGAGGTCTGATTCTAAAGATAATCTATTAAAAATTAAATCATTCAGTAGTGATTTTACATATATTTAAGGTTATAACCACAAGCCCGGGAAACGCCATGTTTGCATTCTAATTTAAAACAATAGCATAAGATTTATTTTCTTTTTTGACATACAAACATGTGACTGAGATACTGCGTTTAAAAAATATTTATGTCAATTATAAATAAAAAATATATATTTGCTTAACTTTTTGAAAATTTTGTGTAAGCAATTCCATAATAATAAAACATTTGCATTGCTGATTATGCCAACATTATTTTTATTTTCCTTACAGAAGCTGGTAAGGTCATTACAACAAGCACAAAGAGGAATCTACAATCCAAAGAAAAAGAAAATATGGAACATTATTATTTCTTTTTATTCTACACATAAAATTCTTTTTTTCAGATAAGTGTGGAAATTTCTCAAACCTGGAAATAGTCATAAACATTTAAATACGGATTTAATCGCCAAATCTTCCGGTTACTGCAGCAGTGTTTTAGGGAAATATATACAGCTAGGTAATACATGCAGCTAGAAATAGAGTAGTATTTTCTATCAAAATCTAATACTACTTGTCAGAGCTTTATATTCTTGTTTTCAAGACTAGATAAAATTATTTTCATTATTGTTAATAGACTTCGCTCGATTCATCTCATATGTGCAAATACCTATAGGTTTTTAAATATATTTAATGGGGATTACTGTGAAATAAACTTCATGATTAAACTAAACTGTTATACAATATTTTTTTCGACAAGAAAACTACAATGAACATTTTACCTATTAGGTAGATTTCGTAAGAAATACTACTTATTACATTCTCCTCTATGTTGGAATTTCTGAAAAAAAAAATTGCATAGCTACGCCGGTCACGACCCTTAGAACCCAAAACTACCCCCAGTTAAAAAATTTATCTATCTATCTATATATCATCTATCTATCTATGTATCTATCTATATCACTTTTTATGGATACGATAACTTCCATAATTCTGCAAAAATCTCTTTCAAACTGATACATAAAATCAAGGGGCAAAAAATCTCGGTAGTTCATTAATGGGTAAAATCATTCATTAATGGGAGGAAATAGGGAGGGGTTTTATTAAAACAGAAATAAACCCATAACGTCTTAATTATAATACATATAGTATCAGTTTAATGATGTTATTACTTCTAGAAAAAAGGCCAAAAATTTATGAGTGACAGATTTCTCATAAAATTAAAAACGGGCTCTTAGGGCGGAAAAAGGAGAAAAAAATTCATAATTTCGTAAATTCTCAAGATATGAAATACAATTAAATTTATTATAAATATTCTTAATATTATCTACAACTTTTATACTGACAAGTTCTTGTTAAGAACAACCCTTACTGCAAAAAAATAAAAACGAAAACAAAAAGTTAGGGGTGTGAAAAGAAAAAATCTCTAAATTCTTCAAATCACAAGATATCAAACCCGTATGATTTTATTCTAAATGTTCTTAATATTATCAACAACGTTAATATTGACAAGTTTTTTATAGGTCCAACTCCTACAGAAAAAACATATTAATCCATAGCGGTTGAAAAAAAAATGATCGTATTAAGGGTGTACTCCAATGCAAACTGCTTATTTTCCGACTCATTTTTAAATTCATTTTTGATCTCATACGCATCCAATTGGCAGGTTCTCTTATTCAAAAACTATATAATGTGCCGTATAGCTCGATTTTTTTTTTATAAAGGCAGAATATATTTCAAAAAATGCTGTCAAAGTGGGTATTTTGAACCAAATTTCCCGAAGTGATAGTGCTGGAAACGAAAAATATGGCCGTACTGAGAAAATAATTATTTATAAATCAAGTTCTAATGAATTCAATGAAAAATGAAAACACAGGCCGCTTATAAATCTCTTCGAAAATCAGGTCAAAAAGTTTCATATTTTTTCTTTTAAAAATGAGTCTGAAAATGTGTCAGAAAATTTTGACTTGTTGAGCGTAGAAAAATATTTTTTTGAATACCGCCTTAACATGATTCTGATAAAACCAGCACTTACAGAAAAATAAAATTAAAAATTCGTCAAAAGCAGCCAGATAAAATTGTTAAACTGGATTTATCTCTAATCTTGATTTAGATTTTGTTGCTGAAATTAGTACTTAATTTCGAAATCTACCTGCGCCTGCAGGCAGAGTTGGCAGGGATTTTCATATATTGTATATATCATGCCAATATCATTTTTCTAAGCATATACAAAACGCCCAACGAGGAATAAGGTATCATAAAAAGGAATTTTGAAGAGACGTTTCAAACTAGTACGCGGACAGTTCGTTAAAATAAATTGTTTAAACAAAAATTGCATTTAATTAATAATTAATGAGAAACGCATGATCAAACAATCTCAAAAACTCCATTCCGAATGAATCGCACAAGTTTACTGGTCATAAAATAAATGAATAAGATTTATTTATTTATTTATTTATTTATTTATTTATTTTTTGACATCCAAACATGTGACAGAAATACAACGTATAAAATATATTTATGTCGAACAAGAATTTTTTTCGATTAAAATATATTTATGTCGAACAAAAATTTATTTATTTATTTATTTTTGCTACACTCTAGGAAAACTTTTGGCTAAGCTATATTCCCCCCAAAAAATCTTTGCATAGCAGATATCATCATCATTTTGTATTTTCCTACGTGAGTTAGTAACGTTTTTACAAGAAAGCATAAACAACAAGCAGTGAAAACAAAAATTCTTGACAATATTATTTCTTAGTTAGAGCTCATAAAATTTATTACTTCCGATAATTGTGTGTATTTCGCAAAAAAGAAGATACCCTTTATGCGTTTAATAGCAACATCGTCTACTTATTACAATTGTCCTTGGGATAATGCGTAATCAGCTAGAACTACAGAATTATTTTCTGGGCATTATATTTATATTTTCAGAACACTATGAAAAGTTTCACGCTCTTTTCAACAGCTTTCGCGTGTTTCATTTCATATGTACAGTCGTGGCAAAAAAAAAAAAAAAAAAAAAAAAAAAAAAGAAACACTCCAAAGTAACCCTGCAACTAATTACACTTAAAAAGCTTTACTGGTACCAAACGATTGGAAATAAAAACTTTTTTTTTTTTTTTTTTTTTTTTTTTATTATGTATGTAATATTTATTTAGGGGGCCATCTGCAAATCTAAACCTGACGAAACTTTGCTTTTTCCGTGGCAAGACCCAATTTTGACAATATATTTTCAATCTTCGGTTTAAACCAAGCCTAGAAACGAAATTTGACATCAGTTGGATGGTAGGTTTGTAAGTTATAAATTATCAAAATTTAGAGCTTCTAATGTTAAATTACATTGTCATATTTTTATTAATATCTCCTGAAATTATAATCCTAATGTGATAATTTTTTGTGTGTTTATAATACTAAAAAAACATGAACATAAATACATTAAATTTGCAATTAAAAAAATATAATATGAATTATGACTTATGAATTTAATATTCGAAAAAAATAAGAATTACAACCTAATTTTTCTCATAGATTTACATTTATTATGTCCTGTTTTATGCGAATTCACAATTTCAAATTTTTATTCCAAGTATTTTTCGAATTATGATAAAAACCATCAAAATGATGGTATAAGGGTTCGTTTATAAAGCGCAGTAAAACATAATTTGAAAGCAATTTATATTTCTCACTCATTTTATGGAAACATTTTGGTTGGCAATAGTCGAAACATAAGTGAGTGAAATGGTCATACTGGCAAGAAATAATACATTAATAGAAGTAACACAGTCCTCCTGAGCATTTCAACAATCGAGTACTGAACTTTAATTTGGATAAAATCCCTATAATATGCTAATTTTAAAATAATTAATTTCTCTGAAACTAATCGTACGAATTTGATGAAAATTTTTATTTATGCTATTCGAAATGTATGGAATATTTTTATAGTGTCAAACTTGTGTATTGGTATTGGGAAAAAACACAGTTTGGGTTCGTTTTGATATGTAGATGGTACTTAAAAAATATATACAATATATAAAAGAAGTCTTTATTTTCAATCGTTTGGTACCAGTAAATTTATTGTACAATAACTTGTGCCAGAGTTGGAAGGGGGTGTTTTCTTTTTTTTTTCCACGACTGTACTAGTAGCTTTAATCCTTTCAGGAGCAAAGTACTTGTACTCATAAAATGATGGAATGACACCAGATTTTATAAAACAATTTATTTTGAAATAAGTAAATTTTTTTCTTCACGTACTTAAAAGAAGGAAAATTTCGATTCCAAAATGTAGCATTTGAAGCATATGTAGCATTTAGGCGTTAAATGTTAGTGGTGCACAAATGCATCACCGCCCTTGAAATGGTTATCTACAATGAAAATTTCAATGAAAGATGTTTCACGAGTAGCGTACAATATCATGCGAAATATTATTTTCGATGAAAAAAGTACAACGAAGTTATTACAAAACATGTACATTATTTCTTATGCTAACATATATTTTTCTATGCACATAAAATACACAATAGGATGAATAAGGAATCTAACGGAACGATTTTGAACAGGATTTTGACATGGTACGCTCACATTTCTTTAAAACACGTTCTATAATTAAATATTACAGTTAATTAAAAGTTAATGAACAAACGTATCAGCAAAAATAATAAATAAAATTGCTTTGCGAAATGTGCGCACGGATCAAATGGTCTTAAATTGAAAGCGTGAGATTTATTTTATATTTTTGACAACCAAACCATTCACATTAACTTTTGTTTAAAATGCATTTAAGACGGAATAAAAATAATATAACTGTTAGCTTAGCTTAGGGAAAACTTCTGGGTAAGTTATTCCCTAAAAGAAAACCTTTGCATAGCTGATTGCATCACCATTCTTTGTATTTTCCTTCCGGGAGCTATAAACGTTAATACAACAAAGTAAAAAAAGCAATCTACAACGCAGGGAGAGAGAAAATATGTGACATATTATTTCCTTTTTTTGAGCTAATAAGATTCTTTATTTGTAATAAGTGTGGAAATGTCTTAAAGAAGAAAGTAGACAAAACTCTTTGAATACGCGTTTAATCCTGTTATATTTAAAGTTTCAGGACTAGATAAAAATATACACAATACATTTAATATCTCTCGCTTGTTTTCTATCATCTATACCCGTCATATGTGCAAATATCTGTAAGTATTTAATCATGGAAGACGGTAGTATTCCGAGTGTCGCAGCTTTAAGCCTAAAATCGTATCGTAGAGTTCGTAGATGGCGGAACTCATATATACGGCTAACTCGACATCAAAGAAAACGCGAAAAGCCGCCTTTTAATAACTCAGCAGATATAGGTCCTATTGTTCTGATTTTTTTCAGAACAGTCTTATATCTGCAGTCTAATCGTATTCTGAAATTTTTACATTTCTACGTGCAGTATACTTTGAGATATAAATAGCCATTTTTAAAGCAAAAGCGATGGAAGAAATTCCTAATGTAAAAATCTGGAAAACGGTTGGGGCGATTTTCTTTAAATTGATATATAATATGAATCTGATTAAGATGACGTGAATAAGACTTATCTTTTATCTGGGAAAACTCGTTTTATTTTTGACATTTTCGTTTTCTGTTAATGCCCAGTCAACCATTAATCTCTGGTAATTTTCTCGTCAGTGATTAGTGAGTGCGAGGTTAACGTTAGCTTCGTAGTGAGTAAGGTTGACTTCATCACATCGCGCCACTGAATGTGAAGTGTTGTGACTTTCAATAGATAGATAATCCATATATATTTGTGTGTACTTCTTAGCGAGCAGAAATTTCGCTATGATGATGTATTTAGTGTTTAAATTCGTCGTTTTCTTATGGATTTGAAATTAATTATTGTTCAGAAAGAAAATAAAATATGTGCATTGTCTTTTCAGATATCTTTTTCAGATTTTGAAAATATTATAGTATCGCTTATGAAAGAAATTAATACAAATTAATGTTGTTTTGAATTGACAATTAACCAGGAGATATAGTAAAGTTCAAAATCCATTGATAATATCGACTACATTATATATAAAAAATTTATTAAATGTTGATGAATTTAATAAAAGAAGAAAATAAGGGAAATATCTTTTTGTGACTTTTAATGGATCATAGTTGCTTTCAAATGTTTCGGACCGTGCGGCAATCCTATTTAACAAAATGTTCCCAGATAGTCTATATTAAGAAGTATGCACAAAGTTAAAATTAACCACGATTGTGTTTAAAATGGCCAATAAAATCTAAATATTGCCACATGGCAGAGTTTTGCATTGAAGGTACAATTTGGAAAATTTTAAATGTTATACATGGGTGCAAGACCTTCAGTCTCAGTACTGATTTCAGTCTTTAAAATATTTTTAGCCGATATTTAATTCTGCTCTTTATACTTAAATAATAGCTGTTTACTATCAAGGACTTTTAATCACTTTGTTGTATTGTAAAACGTAATTTTTTGTCATAATGCAAGCCATAGAAGACACATTTCCTTATTTACATTTGGTTATTCCTAATACTCAGAAATATATATCACTATGTCTCAGCAGTGCTGTGCAAAGAGGGCAGTCACCCCACAGACGCAAATATTCCTGAAATCGGGATTATAAATTCTTTAAATTGATTTCTTTAAATTTACCAAGCTGTTTATATATTTTTGTACTGTTGCATAAATTGACATGCAAATAAATTGCAGTTTTATAGTTTTATCTTTGGGGGAGGGAGAGGGGCTCAAACAAATGTTTATTAAACCATCTCCTTAAATCAAAAGAACATAAAATACAAAATTTGTCATGTAAATTATTTTTTTAAATATATTTAAATTAATTTTTAGTTTCACAACAACAACAACAACAAAATATACCTTGCAAACTTTCCATGTATTCACAGAAAAAAATAAACTAAATAAAACCTGAAATTAAATAATTCAGTTGGCTAAATAAATTATTAAACCATTGCCTAGCATTAAAATAATTACAAGGTACAAAATATAATTAAAATCTGTTTCTGAAATAATATAAGTTCCTAGTTAATACATCAATAATTAAATGATTTTCTGCATGGTAACGCCATCTATTGGCTAAATACAGCAGTAAGCCTAAAGTCGTATCGTAGAATTCGTAGATGGCGGAACATACCAAAAAATTAAGTGAAATAAAACCTCAAATTAAATAATTGAGTTGGCTAAATAAATTATCAAACCGTTGCCAAGCATTAAAAAAAACTTCGAGGTACAAAATATAATTAAAATCTGTTTTTGAAGTAATTTAAGTTGCTTGTTACATGATTAGTTAAATACAGCAATAATTAAATGCTTCTCTGCCATGGTATCGCCATCTATTGGCTAAATTCCGCATTAACAATAAATGGACGGGGGGGGGGGGGGGTAATATTGCAATAAATCATTCTTTTCAATAATGGGAGCAGTAATAATGTATTTTATACAGTTGTATCCAGTAAATCTAATATCCTCCCACCACAATAGAACTAAAAATTGATCATATATTAAAAAAAAAAACATGTTAAACTGCTTTTCCAGTTCAGTTGTTAAAGCACTTTTTAAACCATGCATAATTATGATTTATAATAAAGCTATAAAGATGCAATTCAATAAAAACTCAAATTAGGTGATAATATGCAATGATTAAAAATCTTAATATTTCAGAACAGGACCTAATTTACGATTTAAAAAATGCAGTTTTGAAAAGTTTTGAAAGAAGTACCTAACAATTCAACAATTTTTTAACATTTTTTAACTCTATGTGTGTTAAATACATTTATATCCTTTCTTTTTTTATAATTCTTGTCTGTAATACAGCAGTAAAATTATGTTTTCTTTATTTTATTTGTAGTTATTCATTTTTTAATCATTTAAAATGTAATCATCTTTATTAATGACTTAAAGTACAAAGGGGGGAATGTGATTTTTAACATTTGGTAGATAGAGAGATATTATTGACATTTTATCTCATACTGAAAATCTAAATCCCATATCCTTCAAAATTTTCATTCAATCACCCTTTGTCCTGCCTCCAATTTCTCATTAGCTTTGCATATATTTTTATGATACTGAAAACTGAAAATATTACTTTACATTAAAGTAGAAATAAATGTTTAGTGTTATGTCACATGTTGATAGATTGAAAACTTACATGATGGAAAATTATTTCTTAAAAAATAAAAAAATCAGTAATTTCCCAAATAAATTTTATTTCAAAGTAATTTTTTGCTTACAATTTAATTGTATTTTAAATAAAAAGGTTTAAAGAGTAATATTTCTTGATTTTTTTCTTAAGAAAGTAAACTTTTTACATAGTAAGTTTTATCAAAGCTTTCTATATCTGTGAAACAAACCACAACCCCCCCCCCCCCACGCCCACATTTTGTACATTACTTCTGTATCTTAATAAAAAGTTCTTAAAAAAATCAAATAGCACAGCACTCTTTACAATTGAAGTATGAGGTATGCTTTTTTGAGGGTGGGGGAAATTAATGGTGAATGGAAATCACGATTATGAGTTCCTATCATTAGTCTATATATTTTTTTATCTTTTTATTATTTACTTAAAAAAAGTAATGATATCAATTAAAAAACCCTTAACGGGTTAAAAGTTTGTGACGCAGCATTTTATCTTATTGCGATAAGAATTTTAAATATGGAACTTAAAAATAATGATATCGAATTTTAAGTGACGCTATATTATTTATTTCATTATTTTATTTTTGTTTTATTTATAATTGCATGCGTAAGAATTGTGTTAAATTTAAAAGGATGTATAAAAATTTATTCATTGATGCGTTATCATTCACATCTTTCATAAATTAAAACTGTGAGTTTTAAAAGATATGATATCAAAATTTAAGTGACGCCTTGATGTAGCCTTAAACGATTTGTTTTTAAATTAATTTTTAATTGTTTTCGATTTGTCGAAATATATTTACACATCTAACGAAAACTTTTAATTTTCCAATACACTGTTAAAAATATCACTTTCACTGAACCGATACAATGCACTGTAATGTATTTATATGAATAAATTAATTTATTTTTTGTGCCACGCTATCCAAAATCAAAAGTAAAATTTATGTAAATGATTTCTTTGCGCCATTGTATCCAAACTAAGCGAAATGTATGCAAATGGATATTATGACGCAAAGAAATCATTTACATAAATTTTACTTTTGATTTTGGATAGCGTGGCACAAAAGATAAATCCCTGTATAAACTTGAAATTTGACTTAAAAGTATATAATGGTTAAATAAAAAGTATAAAGCCCAGTTTATATCTTTCATTTTCATTCACAAATCACCCCTAGTAAATATAGCTTTAGTTAAAGAATATTTTGTGTATTTGCAATTATGCAGAACATGGAAGTTATTACACCTTACTATGTTATGAGATGGAAGGTATTAATGATTAAGGTCGATTGTGAATGCGAGGGATATAAGCCTAAAGGAAGGATATCTTTTTAAAAGGGGGTTGCCTGGCTTGAAGTCACCTACATCCGAAGAAAACCTCCTAAAACTTCGGAGATACAGCTCGACCGCGACAGCTATTTCGGACCCATTGTTACAATTTTATATAGAATTATGTTCACGATACGAATGTATTTACGTTCAGTGCTCATATAAAAAAATGGAGTATTTTATTAATAAACATGATAATTGAAATGTAAGCAATTTCCATCACATTCTCGATCGGCGTAGTTATAAAGTCTCAAAATGTTCGTTAACTAAAGATGTAGAGACTAGGAGCTATTTGTGAAAGAAATTGTTAGCGTTAATAAAAGAGATAGACTTGGATCGAAATGCATTGTCGGAATAATTTGTCTATATGCACTAAATTATTCCTCATTTTTTTTACAAATATTTTTCTTACTCCTAGAAAACATGTTTTACCCGTGAAGTCTTCCCGAAAGTCTAAAAAGAGGGAGAAATTCCGTTCAATCCTAGCACGCAGGCGTATTGGCTGTATTAATACAAAATCTGAATTCTTTTTAAAACGAAAAGCCCAAAAATCTACAAATTAAGATTTCTAATTTAATTAAAAAACTAAATAAATAAAACTAAACCAACAACAAAGAAAAAAAATGTTTTCGAATTAAAAAAACTAACCCAACAACAAAGAAAAGAAACGCTTTCGAATTAAATAAAAATAACAACCAATTTTCTCATTCATTTAAAAGTATTCACAATTTATTTTCTTAAGCTATAAAAAAATTATTCGCGTTTAAAATATAAGTTAAATGAACACATTTAAAACTGATATTTTAATTAAAATGGTCAATGCAAAAGAATCGATTATATATATATATATATATATAAATTTCGCATAAAAATACAATATTCTCACTTTACATCTAACAATCTACATGAAATATTTATAATTCATATTTTTACCCCATTTTAATACTAAAATATCGAAACCCCAGCCACAATCTCATTGAAGACAAAATTGTCCCGAAATTAATTTCAAAATTCAAAGCTTTTTACAGTCCTTAATCAAGTCATACTCATCTGAGGCAAACACATTTACTTGAAACTGTTTCACGGCTGTACAAGCGTAGCCGAGTAGTTAGAGAACTAGTCTGGTAACACTAAGATAGCTGGTTCTATCTCAAGGTCAGCAACTTTAATTGTATCTCTATTTTCTTCACCTGATGTATATTTTACCTCCTGTAACGGAGAAAAAGAAAACGTCTATTAATGGAAAAATCCTGGTAGCACTGCTGCCAGGCAAATTTTCGTGAACTGAAGAAAGTACTTCTGAGAGTGTAATCTCAGGTATTTTTAGGTTAAAGAGTATGAGACTACGCTAAATTTTCTACATCAGATTTTTTGATGGGATATATTTTCAACAAGAAAACTACAATGAATTTATTTTTTATCATATAGAATCTTTTTAATGTCAATATCTCTTTGGCTATGCACATACAAAAAGCACAACGATGAATTCAGTATCCTGCGAAGGATTTTTAACAGGCTTTTGACATGGTACAGGCAAATTTAGCTCTTTACCCTTTATCTACTGAGGGTACTTATAAGTACCATTAAAATAACTTGTTATAAAATTTATTTAATACATCGATTAGATGTAATACAGTTTAGACTGAGTTGTAGAAGCATTCCCTTATCTTGTTCCAAAAGCATTATAGGTTACACAAAACAAAAATATTTTTAAAAGGATGATTTCTTTTGCTTTTGCATCTTTTCAGTTTATTGGCGTTGGTGGGAGGGGGGAGGAATTTTTCAATCCGAAAATATTTCTATATTTCTATTGTAACAACATTATATTTGTACCTTTCCTAATTCTACAAAATACTAAGAAAAAGATTTAAAATAAAAGATTTGAGTGGTGTTATAAATATTGCACGAAATCTCTATAAATTCAAATTTAATTAATCCTTCTAAATCCTTCAATCATTTCAAAATCCTTCTAAAATGTATTAAATGATTATCTAAATCTTATAATGTAGCTTCAACAATTCACGAAAAATGCTTTAGAAGACAAAATTTTCATGAATTCATAATTCAGCACATAAAGAGTTAATTAAAAATTGCAATTATCTTAAAAATTAATGAACTAATGAATCAGCATATAATCTCAATCATTGCAATTCAAAAACCTCGCTCGGTTCAACTGGTCTTAATAAAATCCTACTTTTTTATTGTTTTAACATCCAAACATGTACAGATATATTTCTATAAAATATATTTATGTCGAGTATGAAAAGGAAAATGTTTGCTAAACTTTGAGCAATCTTTTGGATAAGCTATTCCCTAATAATAAAACCTTTACATTGCTGATTACTTCACCATTCTTTTTATTTTCCTTACGGGAGCTAGTAACGTTATTACAAGAAAGCACAAACAGCAATCTACAATGCCCGACAAAAGAAAATATGTGACTATATTTTTCTTTTTTTTTAAGCTAATAAGATTCTTTATTTGAGATAAGTGAGAAAATTTCTAAAAACAGAAGGTAGAAACCTTTTAAAAACGTATTTAATCTCATTATATTTATATTTTCGCGACTAGATAAATAGGTTTACGGTGTATTTAATAATTTTCGCACTTTTCGTTTGGTAAGTACAAATATATGTATGCATTAAATTAAGAGTTTTAGTGAGAGAATTTTAAAGACTAAAAATGGAAAACTCTGAAAGTGCCTAAAAATTCTCATTTCTTCACTCGAAGATTTTTTTTTTTTTTTTTTTTTTTTTTACGAAAAAATATCTTAAGTGCCAAGCTTAACAGGAGAACGCTCAAAGCGGCACCCACGTTGTAATGGTTCAAAAAACAGTCGAATGATGTCGCTGGTTGAATGTGCCACACGAACTGAAATGGAAAACTCTGAAAGTGCCAGTGATAAGATGCGCGGCGTCTAGTGGCCATTACGCAACTTGCTCTTGTTGTTATTGTTTGCATCAATGGGTTATTTTTAAGCAAGTTAAAAAACATTTTAAAAATAATAAAACAGATGCTTAAAAATAATAATGTTATTTATTTAAACACTAAACGAAACGAAGCTACGTAACTCCTTTTAAACAGTTAACTAAGATCCCAAAAGGAGTGAAGTGGAAAACGATGTAAGTTACAGAAGTAGGAGTTTTTCTTTTTTTTTTCGCTCTCTTGAAAAATTTCCTCTTTTGGACTTTCAGCGTTTTCCATTTTTTACTGTTCATTTCCTGATTAGCCTACAATATCATGCGGAATAATATTTCCAATAAGAAAACCATAACGAACTTTTTATCTATCATATATAGCATTTGTAACTTCAATATCCCTTTTTCGATGCACATACAAAACTCACAACGATGAATTAAGTACCATACGAAAGGGTTTTAATTTCTATTTTGTTAAAGCACGTTCTTTAATTAAAAATTTCGGCCATGACGCCATTTTGAAGCAAGATGGCAAATGAAGCTGAACAGCGAACTTGGTCGAGACATTGCTATATACTATCCATATGCTTTCTTACATCGGAATAGGTTAATAAATACGCGTGTGATCGTGTGACAATTATCAGATCGTTTCAAAATGTCAGCCATGCCATACAAATTCAAAGTGCTGTAATTCAACCATTTTTTAAGATAAAGACGAAACAAAAACTGCTCCGGAATCTTTGTATCAAGGTGAAAACATAAAAAGAAAAAAAATCAGTTTCCAATTTTTTGATGCTTCATTTTCAATTTAAATTAAAAAAAATTAAATGACGGCCCTTTTGAAACAAGATGGCAAATGAAGCTGACCAACGAACTTCACCGAGACATTGGTATGCACTATGTACACATCAAGTTACATCCAAATTGGTTTATAAATAAGCGTGACAAAAATCAGGCCGTTTCAAAATGTCAGCCACAATAGAAATTCAAAATGCTATAACTCAACCATTTTTTTAGATATAGACGAAACAAAAACTGTTCCGGTATTAAGGTGAAACACATACGAAAAAAATCTTTTTCATTTTCCAATTTTTTGGTACCTAATTTTAAATTCTAATTTTTTTAATGGCCTCCATTTTGAAACAAGATGGCGGTTGAAGCTGGCGCACAAACTCGGCCGCGACATTGGTATGTACTATGTTCATACCAAGGTACATCCAAATCGGTTCATAAATACGCCTCTTATCGCATGACAAAAATCAGGCCGTTTCAAAATGTCAGCCACGCTATAAATTTAAAGTGCTATAACTCAGCCATTTTGGGTAGCTTTCATTACAAAAAGCTACCTATTGGAGCCGTTCGGAATGTGCATAGTACATAGCAATGTCTCGACCGAGTTCGTTGGCCAGCCTTATCTGCCATCTTGTTTCAAATTGGGGGCCATTTAAACTTTTTTTAAAAAAAAATTAAAATTAAAATGAGACATAAAAAAATTAGACATTGAAAAATATTTTTTTCTTATGTGTTTGGGCTTGATACAAAGATTCTGGAGCATTTTTAGTTTCGTTTATATATTAAAAAATGGCTGAGTTATAATACATTGAATTTATAGCATGACTGACATTTTGAAACGATCTGATTTTTGTCACGCGATAATACACGTATTTATGAACCGATTTGGATGTGACAAGGAATGTGCATAGTACATTGCAATGTCTCGACCGAGTTTGTTGGCCAGCCTCATCCGCCATCTTGTTTGAAAATGGCGGCCATTTAACAATTTTTAAAAAGATTAAAATTTAAAATGAGGCACAAAAAAATTAGAAATAGAAAATGATTTTTCCTTATGTGTTTGAGCTTGATACAAAGACTACGGAGCGTTTGTTTTTCGTCTATATCTTTAAAAATGGCTCAGTTATAGCACTTTGAAATTATAGCATGTCTGACATTTTGAAGCGATCTGATTTTTGTCACGCGATAACACGCGTATTTTTGAACGGATTTGGATATAACTTGGTGTGCACTATGTACACACCAATGTCTCGACCGAGTACGTTGGCCAATATCATCCGCCATTTTGTTTCAAAATGGCGGCCATTATTATTTTTTTTAATTTTAATTTAAAATGAGGTACAAAAAATTAGAAATTGGAAAAGATTTTTTTTCTTATGTGTTTGACCTTGATACAAAGATTTCAGAGCATTTTTCGTTTCGTCTATATCTTAAAAAATGGCTGAGTTATAGCACTTTGAATTTCTAGCATGGCTGACATTTTGAAACGATCTGATTTTTGTAACGCGATAACACGCGCATTAAGTACCGATTAGGATGTGACAAGGCATGTTCATAGTACATAGCAATCTCTCGGCCGAGTTCGTTTGCTAACTTCCGCCATCTTGTTTCAAAATGGCGGCCATTTAAAAATTAAAAAAAAAAAAATTAAATGAGGTACAAAAAAATTAGAAATTGAAAAGATTATTTTTCTTATGTGTTTCAGCTTGTTACAACGATTCCGGATCATTTTTTGTTTTGCCTTTATCTAAAAAAAAGGCTGAGATATAGCAGTTTGAATTTCGAATGTGTGTGTTATTTTGAAAAATCTGATTTTCTGCCTGCAACAGCACTCGTATATATATCAACCGATTTAGATATGAGTGAGCATGTGCACAGGAATTACTAAGATCTCGACCAAGTTCATTGGTGAGCTTTGTTGCACCCATTATGTAGTTTTAAAATTGAGTGCTATCACCGATAATTCGGGTTAATATAATTATTTATATAATTCGGGATATCACCGAATTTGGCGACAAAAGATAAATCACTTTAATAAAACCAGCTTTGATAACGCTAATTTCGCGAAATTCTCATTCATATTCAATATTGACAAATTTAGTATTTAATCTTCTATGAACGGGTTCCACTTATTTGAGCTCCGTGTGTTTGAATAATATATGCTAACTTTTGAAATATAAGGAATATGAAAGCTACCTCTTCCTCCCGGCACTGGCCAGAAGGACATTTTTAAGATATAGACGAAACAAAAACTGCTCCGGAATCTTAGTATCAAGGTCAAACACATAAGAAAAAATGTTTTTCAATTTTCAATTTTTTGTACCATATTTCAAATTTTAAATTAAAAAAAATTAAATGGCCGCCATTTTGAAACAAGATGGCGGATGAAGCTGGCCAATGAACTCGATCGAGACATTGGTATGTACTATGTACTATACCCCAAGTTACATCCAAATCGGTTCATAAATACGAGAGTTACAGTGTGACAAAATTCATATATGTATATATATATATATATCAACATATGAACGGAGGGTGGTTTCGAGGTCTGGGGGTCATGATCGATGAAAATATACCAAAAAATTTTTTAAATCGCTTTCCTCCGAACGACTGCAATTGGTAGCTTTTTGTAATGAAAGCTACCTAATAGCTATTTTATGTGCATTTTACGTCCCCTTGAAGTTTGTCCAATCATCGCAGGAACATCCTGAATACATTTATTTCGAATCCAAAAGATTTTCGGCATTCAAAAAAGCATTTTCAGCGGCAACAATAAAGGTTTTTCTTGTTGCCGCTGATTTTTGGAAAAGTTTCCGAATAATTTTTATAATATATTAATTAGTTTTCTCAAACTGGATTACCGATTTTAAGAGTGCAAACAATTTCAAACAATTTTAGCTGCATAAGTGTATTTATACATTCCAGAATAACGAAAAAAAAAACGAATTTTAATGTTGTTAATTTGTCATTATGAGATGTTTGTTGAACTTGAAAATGTTTACTTGATAATGGATAGTATGTGAAAAAAATATATTCCGATTTTATAAAACTGTCTACTACACTATACAAACTACTCGAAAACATTTCCGAACGTTAGTGTCAGCAAAAGAAACTTTGTTTTTTATGAATACTTCGTTAAGTATTGAAAATGTATTGGTTTGTTATTTTCTATTGGTAAAGAACGCTTTATAGAATCGTGGGTAACTCGTATAATGTTAGTGTATATTTTCGTTTGCAGTTATATTATATTTTCATTGATTAAGAAACATCTGTCTTTCTTTAAAATGTGTGTTCCCTAATAATAAACATTTTACATTGCTGATTACATCACCATTCTTTTTAGGTGTATTCGTAATTTTATAAATACGTAGTATCTATAGTCGTCGTCTGGTCGGCCTGTCTGTCTGTCCGCCTGCCCGCATATAATAGCGTAAAAACTACCCACCTGAATGGTTTTAAATTTAATATATAATAATCGTTGCAGAGATTTTATGTGACATTTCAAATTTTATGAATATCGAATCAAAACATAAAAAGATATTAATAAAAGTTTTCCTCATTCTATTAAATATCCTATCATACGTAAATTTTTCAATGATATCCCCTGATAGGAAATGATTCTAGGCTGCCATGGTGATTCCGTCCTATTTAAGATGGAGTCATATTATTTCCGTATTAATGAATTTAATATATATTATCTTAATAAATTTTGTATTTATGCATTTTTGCATAAGAGTGCAACAGCTATTGCAGCAAGATCTGAATATTTATAAAACTAGTTACAGCACGAACGCACATCATTTGCAACGTTCGACGAACAATTTCCTACTTGTTTTTCTTTACGGAACCAACTAACATTATTACAAGAAAGCCTAAACAGCAATTTGCAATGCAGGGAAAAAGAAAATATGTGACAATAATATTTCTTATTTAGAGCTCATGAGATTCTTTATTTCAGATAAACGTGTAAAATTCTGAAAGCAGAAATGAGACTAAGCTTTTTAACCCGGGGGAACTCGCTGCATGAGATTTTCTCTCACAGTCGTACTTTTGTAAGACTCTTATTTAAATCATTTTTCATTTTAATTGAAATTTCAAAATGTTTTTCCAATATTTTACCTATTTTGTGGATAAAAGTACTAAGCCAACCAAAAAAAGTTGATATTATATGAATGTAAAGTAAAAGCAAAGCAATTGGGCATTCTCACTAGCGAGTTCTCCGGGGTTAAATACACATGTAATATCAAAATCTTTTGCTTATTTCAGCTGTCCTCAGGAAAATCCATATTCATCTAGAATTACAGAAGATCTTTCTGTCAGTATCTGAAACAAATGACCATTACACTTATATTTACATTTTCAGGACTACATAAAAAAGGCTCACGTTCTGTTTAATAGCTTTCGCGTGTGTCATTTTATGTGTTCAAATTGCCATAGGTATTTCAATATCTGTAATGATAATATTATCAAAGGATATTTCAGTATTGACCTAAAATATTCGAAATATTATTTCCAAAAAGAAAAGCACAAAAATTCAATGAAGTATCTCAAAATGAACTCATAAGGTAGCGTTCATCCGCACGAAGAGTGACACATCTCGTCAAAAGTAAATTTCGCAAGAGGGGCAAAAGGGGGAAATTTCCATAATTTTGCTGTAACATGAAATTATAGCACTTAGCTCTGTATTCAGAAATAAAAACGTGCGTAAAAAATTATAGCCCTTAAGAATGAAAACGCGGGGAGAAGTTTTGAGGGTTGGGTAATTTTACCTCCACACACAATCAACCCCGCTTCTGTGGTCATAAATGGACATATAGTGTAATAAAGTGATTTTTCGTGTAACTACACTTATGAAACTTTTTGTGTAGCAAGAAACTTTTTTGTGACAGACCTATTTGTGGAATAAAACGCAAAAAGAATTTTTGCAAGATATGCCACTTTTCTTATGAGTGAGCGATAAATTTTTTACAACGTTCAAAAGCACAAATACGTTAAACCCCATGGCATAAAAGACAACATACGACCGTTATGTTTCATGCCATGGTGTTGTACGTATTTCTGCGTTTGAACGTTGTCAAAAATTTTGTAGCTTATATATTTAACTCGCACAAAGTAATTGATATATGAATATAAGCATAAGATATCTTGTAAATTCTGAGCATTAAAATATGTGGGAGGTATTTTGCCTTTAAAATAGATTTATGTCGAATGCGAAAAAAAACATATATTTGTTGATCTCTGGAAAAATTTAGACTAAACTATTCCTAATTAAAAAAAAAAAAAAAAAAAAAAAAAAAAAAAACCTTGCATCACCATTATTTTATATTTTCCTTACGAGTCCGAAGTGTTATTAGAAAAAGGCACAAAATGCAATTCACAATGAAGGGGAAAAGAAAATATTTAACTACATTATCTCCTTTTTTGAGCTCATAAGATTCTTTATTTGAAATAAGTGTGAAAATTTTACTAAGCAGAAAGTAGTAGCCCTTTAAATACACATTTAATCCCAAAATCTTCCAGCTTATTCTAGTTTTTCTTTAGGATAATCCATATTCAGCTGGAATTAGAATAGTATTTTCTGTCAGTATCTGAAACAAAAGGGCATCACATGATATTTATGTTTTTAGCACTATAAAAAATGGTATACGCTCTGTTTAAATATTTCATGTGCTTTATTCGGTATGCACAAATAGCTATATGCATTTCTTAGGCGCCAACATGGGAGGAGCCAGAAGAGAACCATAGACCGCCGATATATTATTGTTTTTAATTAACTAATTTTTATTTTCCCCTGTTTTTTTTTAAAAAGGAAAAAACAAATATATTTTGGCTCAAATAACTTAAAATCTTTAAACACCGAAAGAGACAAGTAAGAATTCGTCTCCAGGAAGGCTTACCCCCGTATAGGTCATATTTACACTCTTCTATGTTTGTAAAAGGAAAGTATTGGATTCGTGAAAAAATTCGACTTTCGGTTATTGACGGAATTACACGTTTCAGAAGGTCGTGAACACGATTTGACTATTTTTCGAAAATATCTGTCTGTGACTCTGTGTGATACAAATTTTGTGGGTACCGTACCTCCTGAAGAAATGCATGGAATTAAATAAAACTTTAGATTCAGTACCTGATATAAATTGGTGCTGATTACTTTATAGTTTAAATTGCCCAACAGGTGGCGCTGCTATGTTGCATTATCCATAATTATCGCAATAGCTGTATCTCAAGAACTAATGCACAGATTTTCATCAAATATCAGTTTCAGTTAATCCCTGATATAAATCTATGCCGATAAGTTTCTGGTGTAAATCGCCGAACAGGTGACGCTGCGATGTTGCATCTTTCACTATTTCAGCAATAGCTGTATATCAAGAACTAATGAACGTACTTTCATCAAAATTTCGATTCAGTTATTCCCTGCTATGAATTGAGGCTGATTAGTTTTTGTTGTAAATCGCGCAACAGGTAGCGCTGCTATGCAGAATTTGTCACGATTTCCGCAATAGCTCTATCTCAAAAACTAATGCATGCATTTTCATCAAACTTCAGGTTCAGTTAGGTGTTGAAATAAATTGTTGCTGATTAAATTTTGGTGTAAATAACCCAACAAGTGGTGCTGATATGCTGCATTTTTCAGGGTTTACACGATTTTAGCGAAAGTCTTATCTCGACAAATAATGCACAGAATTTCATATTTTTAGAATTCTCAAGTTGGGCGAAGATTGTCTGTTAATTTTGGCACTGTGATAGCAAATTTTGAAGTATTAACATGCATGAGGTAGAAGAAAGTTTTGGGATTGACATGTCCGACTAACGTAGTTTTCGGACGTAGTTTTTATAATTAAAAGAGGTGTTTTGGAGGCAGAGACTCCATGACGAAAAAGCGCTCACACTCTTTCAGAAAACTGTTTAGAAAACTGTTGATAAATTTTAGTTTGAACATTCAGTATATTTTGTTTGTTAAATTTCAAAATTGCTTTTTATTTTCATAGCGCAAAAAAGTGTCTTTCACGAGAGTTTCTGAAAAAAAAATTGTTTATATTGTCTCATGTTTTTAGTCTCAAGTTTAATAATACACGGGTAGTGCTGTGAAACTGCTCGGTAACTTCGTTTCCGTCGGGCCCATGGGAACTGCAGGTTCTTTAATGAGAATTTCAGATAAAGCTATTTTATATACAGCCTAAAATATCATGCTTAATTTCATTTTCGAATTAATGGTGCTTAGAAAAGAATTTTTTAGACATTGGTCGACTGGGCCATATTAAAAAAAAAGCCCTAACAGAGACGTTTTGAACGAAAAAAGAAAAACATTTTCATTGCTGTAAAGGAAAATGCTTAAAATCTTGTACACCCACTTGGATCAAATCAAGCTAGTATCCAATCAAACATTTTCGCCTCTGAGTTCGTTAATTTCAAAGCAAAACAGTGTGAAATACTCGAGTTTTGCTGACTCAGTCACATGTCAACATTTTCATATGTAGACCGCAGAAATATTGAATAAAATAAATTTTCTACAGTAGAAACATATTAATGTTGGAACTGGACGCACTTGTTACTGTCTTAATTATATGCCTTACGTATGTGGTCATTTTCTACTGTATAATATCGTGGTATCATATTAAACTAACGGGAATTACATACGTGGGGCGAATCGAATGAAGTACACGAACAGTAGCGCAAAATTTCCAGATCGTACTATATTTTAAATTTGCACGAGTGAGAATATGATGTTTATCTTATTCTTTTTCAATGGACTTTTCTTTATTCAATAATAAATATTAAATGAAAGAAATGTTACGCCATCATATGAAGAAAAATTTAATATATATATATATATATATATATAACAATTTTTGTGTAGAAAACCTAACGGGTAATACATAATCAAAAATACAGGTTCTCTTACTGTAAAATGAATGTAGCTCTCTTGAATTAGGTAGCTGCAATAAACATTTTTGAAAACAATTTTCAATAGAGTTGCTTTCCCCTGTGTAAAATGCAATGATATCGAGTAAGGTGATGGAAATGCACTCCATTTCGGTTAGTAAAATTGTATGAAATGTCAATTACACTTGTAAATAAACAGCGTCTTTTACATTGCTATCTCGATAAAGATGTTATCCACATTTCTCGTCTGCCAGTGATATCTTTGCATTTTGCACCTTTGAAGGTCTCTGTTTTTCAACTTTCGTTAAAATGTATTCATTATTGTTTAAGTTTTGAACGAAAATCCGAATTTGGATTCGAGTGATACACCTTATATTTTTGACTGAATAAATGGATTTCGAACCTAGTTTCTTATTTAAAAAATGTACTGTAGTATGCACCACCATGTATTAGAGAATGTCCAATAATTTATCGTCCAATAATCACTCTGTATATACAGTGCACCAAAAAAGAGGACCTATTTTTAAAAAATGAATAATTAACAAATGAATAGAGTTATTACAAAAATTCTTGCAGGAAACGGATGTGTGAAGTCTGCAATTTTGTTTAGAGTACTTTATTATGTTAGTTTAAATGCTTACCGACAGATGGCGCTGTTGGCTACTGCATTCATCAGCAATAGTTGAAAATTAAATGACGATATTTTCAGTATATCCTCCATTCATCACAATAACATGTCGGAGTCTTAGAATGAAATTAGTTCTTGTTGATGTGAAACTTTCATCCAATCGGTCATATTCTAAAACAATGCAAATTCTCTCTTCGAACGAATACACCGTTTTGAAGAATTAACGCAACGACCACTACTGTTGTTTCCCTTGAAATGGTTACTACTGAACTTTCACTGACCCCGTCTACTTCTGTCTGGTCTTCACGCATGCTCCGTTTGTTCTATAGCCACCAAAATGTGCTGTAGCGCCATCTGTCGGTCAGATTTTGAACTATCATAATAAAGTGCTCTAAACAAAATTCCAGACTTCACGCATCGTTTCCTGCAAGAATTGTTTTAATAACTCTATTCGTTTGTTAATTATTCATTTTTAAAAATAGGTCCTCCTTTTTGGGATATACCCTGTATATATATGTGTGTGTGTGTGTGTATATATATGTGTGAAAAAAGGGCTATATTAGTTGAGGAAATGACAGTGTGTTGGCTATAGAACAATAATCTATAGTTCAAGAGTCAGTGCATTAATAATATATAAAATTAGTGAATAGCAAAATGGAAAATTTATGAGTATGAAACGCTGTTTGCATGACAATACTAGCACGGTTTTAAGGTAGGTGACTCTGCAAGATATTAGATTTTTTTTCTTTTGTACTAGAATGATAATACTTGTCTATTTTCACTAACAAAATTCATCCATGAAGATTTTTTTACCCATATGGTGGAAACACTCTGATGCTTATGAAAACCTTTGCTTCCATCAGAGATAAAACTTCGTCAAAATGGTAATATGCTGTATGCGACACTAAACAGTATAGAAAAGATTTAATACAAGTTGAATTTGTTCCAACTGAATGTGGAATTTCCTAGCTCCGGAGTCAAACTGAGAACCTCTGACTTAAAATAACAATTTTAACCTGGAAAACACCCGGCTGACATAATTCTCTCAGACGCCCTTTGACTCATTCTGTTGAGCAGTATACAAACAGTTAGATGCAATAGAGGAAATGCTGTTGACCACTACGTTGTCTGAGTGCGTTGTGTCAGTCACATTTCAGTCCCTTGTAGCTAAATTGACATAGTATTGTCATTTTAAGCGACAGGTACTGGGTTCAATTCTTTGGCCTGACACTATTTCACCAAGTTAGAAAAATCTCAACTTTTATTTTAACTGTTTAAATAAGTATGATTGAGTTAAAATAACAAAGATGTGATAAATTAGATTGAAAAGAAAAATGTCATAGTGCATTACAAATAGAGCATTTGTCAATCACAGAAGTATAATGGAATAATATGCATGTCTTATAATATTTTACAGAGCAAAAGTATAATTCTTAATGAAGACAATCGTAAAAATATCTTAAGACGAAGTTGCCTTTTCAGTAAGATTGTGGACCTTTTCAATGTTCACATTATATATTTTATGAAGACAATCGTATATTGCACATAAATAATGGTATCATTATCTGATTTAAAACTTCACTAATAAATAAGAAAAAAATTAAAATAAAGTTGTATTCTAAAATAAGTATTACGGATAAAGTACGATAGCGAATAAAGGTATTGCAATTATCACAGTATGCCTGGCATAATAAAAATGTATTGAAATAATATTATGCCATGTGAAATATTTGTTTAAGCGGTAAGAATGTAGTAAATATTATAAAAATGCGCATATCGTATTAAAAAATCATTTTCGTGTGAAAAATATAACATAGTAGTATTAAGTCATGTGCTACTTAAGCTAATAAAGCGAAAGTGTGATATTAAAAAAATGTCGTGCAGAGCTCATTAATAAAGGCTTCTTTCTCCAAGATAAAAGATTAATAAAATAATGTCATGTCATATGCGACGTTAGTTAATGGAGTAACGGTGTAAAAACAAGAAAGAAAAGTCAAACATAATGCAATATTGAAGGTGCCATTCCTTAAGATAAAACTTTATCAAATTATGAAGAGCATTTTTAGTCTAAAATGTGGAAAGGCAAGAAAATATTTACGATAAAAAATTAAAAGCAACGTATGTAATATTACGTACATGCAGTAGTCTTTTTGAGAATTTGCTTAGCGAAAAAGGTATTCAAATTGAATTAATAAACCATTTTAAATATTAGATAAAAGAGTAAATATGAGTTTACAGAAAAAATAATGCACGAATAAAAAGATTTTTACATCAATGATAAAAATGATTTCTCTACCAGATAATAAGGCTTAAAAATTCGATTTACAGTATGACACACGATTATCTGACACTTACGGGACTAGGGATACGTTGAAAAATCGAAATTATTATATCATCGGTTGAATGCACCTTCCAATAGTAATCAGTTGCATTTTCTAATTATTAGAACATTAACCTATAATTAAAATTACTAAATATATTGTAGATAGCATAAAGAAAAATATAAATAACTATCACTAAAGGAATATTAAAAATAAAATAATGGCAAATTCACTGTGAAAATTCCGTAGTTACATCTTTCTTACTTTTTATCACAAAGGAAAATGAGACGAATCCAGGGACAATAAAGAGTCATACATTTTACAAGTATGGAGTGAAAAAGCATCGGAAAGAATTAAAATGATTGCATTATCCGCCGGAGGAACTAACTAATTATAATCAGTTGCTTTTTCTAATTGTAAAACGTTATAATTAAAAGTAATAAGTAAGTATAATTAGAATTACTAAATATAATGTAGCTAGCATAAATGAAAATATAAATAAGTATCATGAAAAGAACATTATAAATAAAAAATGACAAATTCACGGTGAAAATTCCATAGTTATATCTCTTTTACTTTTCATCATAAGTGAAAATGAGACCATTCCTTGAAAATAAACAGTCATACATGAATCATACATTTTATATGTATGGAGCGAAAAGACAAAACCATTTTTAAGGAAGAGAAATCAGGTATGGGAGGTATTTTTTGGAACTCCAGATTTCCGAAATTTGCAATCTATTTATAACTATTATGACTAATTTGTACAATTTAACAAAATTCGCAATGTATTGAACAGCGTTTTCATCACATATTAGTATTTTCCATGTTTAAAGCATTCTATAACTGAATACAATTTTAAAAATAATAACGATCTTTATACTAATTTTTTTTAAATATAGCTAGGAACACACTCAGATATGCAAATCACATGATGAAATATATGAGGGGTGTTGGTGTATCGTACTGTAAGTTTTCTGTAGAATCCAGCGTCAGAGAATATAGAATCTACTGCATTTTACTTACTGCGTGTAATGTATGTTAAACGAACAATTATTCTTAGCAAGATCTTCTAAAACTGTTCCCTTTTCAATCCAAAATTTGCAATTCTTTGTTTTCTTAAAATAATTTTCGCTTAGAAACTTTAAGGTATTTAAGAAAATTTTAAGTTTTTAATTTAAGGGGATCCAGGACACATTTTAAAATTATTTTTATTTATTGAATTAATTTTTTGAAATTTTTTGTTATGGTTAACCATATCATTTGTAAACAAAATCACATGATAAAACTTCTCATAATATTTTAATTAAAATTTAAAATTTATTAAAAAAGTGGGGTAAATTAAAATCGTTATAAATCAAAATATTATTTGTCGAATTTCAATTTGTTTTCATTTAAATAAACGGAAATATATAAGTTTTAATTTTGATTCAGCATTTTAAAAAATATTAATTTAAATAAAAATTAAAAATATTTAAATTTAAAAAAAATGACGTAACTTTTCAAAAAATTATATTTTCAAAAGTAAATATATTTTTTTCAAATTTGCTGAATCAAAATTACGGTAAACCAATTGGAAAAGACATGTTCCATGTTTGAACCGTTTACCTTTAACGGTTCTTGACTTATAACAATTTAAATTCGAGAAATGGTGAAAAACCCCACCATGAAGAAAAACGCATTTTCACAAGGAGTCGTTTTCACGATAACCATCCCTTGAAAGCTAGATTAGCTCTAGATTAGCTAGATGAGCTCTAAGCTCTCTTTAACAAACCAAAAGAAAAATTAAAACCATCTTGTACAATAATATTGAACTAGGCAAATATTATATCTTTAACTCACTCTAATTGAAACACACATAAATAAATTACTGAAATGTGAAATACGTAAATATATTTTATACAACATTGAATATATGTGTATTCAGTAGTTAAACATACATTATGGTGCAAATTCAAATATGTATGCCTCCAATCTCCAATTACGTACAAATCATAAAATTATAAATTTTACGCATTATTTCAAAGTTGAAGTTGAAAAATAAAATTACACGAATTTGGTTAAAATTAGATTAATATATAAATACTAAACGATAAAAAAGAGTGCAATTTTATTTAAAGTTTTACATATTGAATTCTAGTGAAATACTCTTGATTGCGCGGAACATTTGAACTTCTTTTGAATCAGTTGCATGAACTAATGCATCATGGAATATGTAAAAGAAATAATTAAAAAAAAATCAGAATGTAGAATCATTTCATTCCTCCAAGAGAATTTTATTTAAATTTAAGATTAGACTTTTCAAGGTTTTAAAAAACGATTCACTTAAATATATTGTGGTGTTGGAAAGTATATGCAAAATTTAAAATTATGTATATTTAACTGAAATTGTTAAATATTAAAGTAAGTGCCTTTCATCCCTTCCGTAAGTACCATGAAATGATAAATTTTATACAACATTCAGAACATGAAGTCGATAAAAATGTTAGATGAATTTTGTTAAAACTATATTAATATATCAATGCTATACGTTAAAAAAACGTGTGAAATTTTATTTAATGTTTCTAGCGAAACACTTTCGATTGAACAGAACGTTTTAACTTCCTTTGAATAATTTAAATAAACTATTGCTTCATGGAATAAGTGAAAGGAATAAATGAAATAAAATAAAAAAGAGAATTTAGTATCATTCAATTCTTTCAGTAGAATTTTATTTTAATTTTAGATGGGGCGTTTTCAGGGTATGAAAAACGATTCATTCGGGTACATTGTAGTGTTGGAGTAGAAGTAAAACATATAATTAAGAATATTGTTTTCTGCACTTCCGTATGTATTGTGCTGTATCATCGATAAAGAAATGATTAAAATATTTTTATTACGTTCGAACATGCTAATTCGCACAGAATGCAATAATGCGTTTATTAATTAAATTTACACAGTGACCCAAATGCAAATTCTATATGTGTCTCAAACGGAATATAAAACTATAAGAAGATAAATCCCCAAATGCTTAGTTTCACACACTATTTTTAAAGTTTAAGTCGAGAAATAAAATTACACGAATGTGGTTAAAATTAGATTAATAAATAAATACGAAACGATAAAAAAGAGTGCAATTTTATTTAAAGTTTTCTTTATTGAATTCTAGTGAAATAATTTTCGATTGGCCGGAACATTTGAACTTCTTTTGAATCAGTTGCATAAACTTATGCATCATGGAATAAGTAAAAGAAATAAGTAAAATAAAAAAAAAGGAGAAAGTAGAATCATTTCATTCATTCAAGAGAATTTTATTAAAATTTATGTTTAGACGTTTTCAAGGTTTTAAAAAGCGATTCACTTAAATATATTGAGGTGTTGGAAAGTATATGCAAAATTTAAAACTATGTATATTTAACTGAATATGGTAAATATTAAAGTAAGTGCATTTCGTCCCTTCGGCATGTACCATGAAATGATAAATTTTATACAACATTCATAACAAGAAGTCGATAAAATGTTAGATGAATTTTGTTAAAACTATATTAATATATCAATGCTATACTTTAAAAAACGCGCGAAATTTTATTTAATGTTTCTAACGAAACACTTTCGATTGAACAGAATGTTTTAGCTTGCTTTAAATAATTTACATAAACTATTGCTTCATGGAATAAGTAAAAGGAATAAATAAAATAAAAAAAGGGAATTTAGCATCATTTAATTCTTTCAGATGGATTTTATTTGAATTTCAGATGGGGCGTTTTCAGAGTATGAAAAACGATTCACTCGGGTACATTGAAGTCTTGGAGTAGATGTGAAACATATAATTAAGAATATGGGAGTTGCCAAGTCTCCGACTTTTTGTACACCACTATTATCTTAGAGAAAATCTGGTTCTTTTAAATTGCCCAAATGTTCCAATAAAATTAAAACAAAATTTTCTGTATTAAAATACTGGTATTCAAAAAGCCGAAAACTTGGTAGCTCTGAAATTTTGTTTTTCTTCATTTCTCTATATACACTATATTGCCATTAGTGACCGGCAACTTTCAATTTCAGATATTTTGTCGAATATTTAGAAATATGCTTGACAGATTCTTCTGGAATTTCAGGATTAACAATTATGACCTCATATTTAGCAATGTCGATTTGTTAAGGGGGGTAATTTGGGGGCCAACAAAAAATCAAAAAAAAAAAATTTCTTGGGATCACCCTGTAAAATAAAATGCTCAAAATGATCTACCGCTACCGAATATAAATAAACAGACATTGTGCAACATGTGTATTCTTTGTGTAAGAATAGAACGTATATTAATAGCGATATAGCGATTTATTTAAAAAAATTAAAAAATTCTTGCATGTTTTTTGCTTATAACATGCAGGGTTTTCAACCAAATTTAATGCCGGTTTCAGAAAAATTGAAAAAATATAGTAGAAACAATATAGTGTAATTGGAATATAAATATATTAAATATTTTAGGAAATATGAGCAGTTGTATGAAATAATTTTTATCTGCGCATGCGCAAACGATAACAAGGATCATTTTACATAATTTAATAGTCATCTCTATGCAATAATCTATGCTATCATCTCTATCAACTTATTTAAAAAAATCCAGTAAAATATCGTAAAAATTCAGAAAGATATCGGCGTTAAAGTGAGAAAATTTTTAGTTGTTCTCTAAAAGCAGCTAAATGATAACGGATTTTACACAAATTGTCATTTTATATTAATTGACTTTCAGAAAAAAGATAGTGATTAGTAAGATATCAACGAGTAGATTTGGAAAAAAATGCTTCGATTTTGATACTTCTTTTGATCATGGTATAGGCTCGTTCTGGTGGTTATCCAAGAAGAAGTAAGCATAAAATAAATGAAAATAAAAAAAATAATAAAAATTAAAAATGACAATTTGTGGAAAATCCCTTATCATCCGGCTGCTTTTAGAGAACAACTAAAAATTTGCTCACTCACGCCGATATCTTTCTGAATTTTTACGATGTTTGACTAGATTTTTTTAATAAGTTGCTCCATAGAGTTGACTATTAAATTATGCAAAATGATCCTTGTTATCGTTCGCTCATGCGCAGATAAAAATTATTTTATGCAACTGCTCATATTTCCTAAAATATTTAATATATTTATCTTCCAATTGTACTATATTGTTTCTACTATATTTTGTCAATTTTTTTGAAACCGGAGTTAAATTTGGTTGAAAACCCTGCATGTTATAAGCAAAAAAACATGCAAATTTTTTTTTTAATAAATCGCTATATCTCTATTAATATAGATGCTATTCTTACACAAAAGAATACACATATTGCACAGTGTCTGTTTATTTATATTCGTTAGCGATAGATCATTTCGTGCATTTTATCTTACAGGTTGATCCAAAGTATTGTTTTTTTTCTTGGATGTTTTGTTGACCCCCTAATTGCCCCCCTTATCAAATCGACATTGCTAAATATGAGGCCATACCTGTTCTTTTCAATCCAGAAATTCCAGAAGAATCTGTCAAGTATATTTCTAAATATTCGACAAAATGTCTAAAATTGAAAGTTGCCGGTCATTAATGGCACTATAGTGTATTCTACATGTATTATCTATAAAGAAATTATTAAAATTGTGTTTTAACATGCTAATTCTCACAGATTGCTATAATGCGTTCAGTAATTAAACTTACACAATGATCCAAATGCAAATGCTATGTCTCAAACGGAAAATAAAACTATAAGGAGATAAATCACTACAGTCTGTTACAAAATTATAAGACCACTTATAATTTCATCTTTTTTCAAAAAAAAAAAAATAAATAAATAAATAAATAAAAAAATAAATTAGTTTGAATTTAAAAGTAGTTGTATGAAAAGAAATAACTCTGTAATGTTTATTTAGCTCAGGAAAAAAAAAAGTTTGAATAATTTTTTGTTCCATGCCAAACGATTTTACGCAAATCCGCTGTTTCATAAATATAAGACCACTCTTATATTATTAATAAAGCAGACGATTTTATTTTGATTTCAGAATTTAACTGTAACCTAAACAATCTGTAAAACTTAAAAAGAAGAATAAAGCGGAGAAATTCTGAATAGTATCTGATTCTTTAAATTTATTAGTAAAATGCCTCGTCGGAGTGAGCTGTCTGAAATAGAAGTGGGAAGAGTATGGTTCTACAAAGGAAAAGGAAAGTCTGAACGCGAAATAAGTAAGATTCTTAATCGTTCTAAAACTGCGATTCATAATGTTTTAAGTAAAAAAGAATTGTGTGGAACGCATAAACAATCTGGTAGTAAAAAGAAGTTATCAGATCGTGATAATAGGAGAATTGACAAACTGGCAACGAAAAAATACCAGTCGACTCGTAAAATAGCACAACAGATGACTAAAAAGGTATCCCATGCAGCCGTGTGGCGAAGTTTGAAATCTAATGCTGGTGTTATTCGTCGCAAATTAAAAAGTAAACCAGTACTACTGAAATGTCACAAAGAAGCTCTTCTTAAGTGGGCAAAAAATGTCATGTCCTGGAACTCTGCATGGAGAAATATATTGTTTTCAGACGAGAAAAAATTCAATCTAGATGGTCCAGAGACAATAATTACTACTGGCATGATTTAAGGCAAAGATCTCGCGATTTCTTCTTTAGGCAGATGGGAGGCAGTTCCGTTATGGTGTGCGGCGCATTTTCATATGCAAGAAAATGCGATCTCCAAAGAGTTGAAGGTAAAATGAACTCGGACAGTTACCAATGGATGCTATTTCGAAGTCTGATACCCTTCGGACCACTTTTAGGAGGTGCAAAATGGAAGTTTCAACAAGAAAATGCTCCCAGCCATTCATCGAAATCAACAAAAGAGTGGCTTAAAAGAGAAAATATTGATGTTTTACCTTGGCCAAGTCGAAGCCCTGACCTAAACCCCATAGAAAACTTGTGGGGTTATTTGTCTCGCCAAGTGTATGAAAATAACAAACAAGATCATACAACATATGGATTAGAAATGGGCATTATGGAGAAATGGGACAATATTCCCGAATCGGTTCTTAAAAAATTAATTAACTCTATGCCAAATCGTGCGTTTGAAGTTATTCAGAGAAATGGTGGAGCAACATCTTACTAAATCTGAGAAAACTGTTTTTTGCCACAGATGGTCCTTTAATTTTGAAACAGTTCTTTTTGACAATTTTTTGTTATATTGATGCTTTATTTTTTCCGAATTAATTTCATTTCTCCAAGTTGCTACATTTTACTAAAAACTTGATGTACTAACATAAAATATTCTTTATTTTGATTGAAATATTTCTTTAATTACCTAAACAGCAAACTATGTTGTGGTCTTACACTTATGCAACAGACTGTAAATGTATAGTTTTACACATTATTTCAAAGTTGAAATACATAAAAACTGTTAGATGAATTAGGTTAAAATTATATTAATATATGAATACTGATCTATAAAAAAAGAGATAAATTTTATTTAAATTTACATATATTGAATACTGTTGATACATTCTATTGAATGGAACATTTAAACTTTCTTTGAATAATCCGAATAAGCCAATGCATCATGGATTAAGTAAAGGTGAAAAGTAAAATGAAAGGGAAAACAGAATGTAGAGTCATTTCATTCATCCTGGAGAATTTTATTTAAATTTAAGATTGGGCGTTTTCTAGGTTTTAAAAAGCGATTCACTTAAATATATTGAGGTGAAGGAAAGTATATAAAAAATTTAAAATTATGTATATTTAACTGAATTTGTTAAATATTAAGATAAGTGTCTTTAAGCCCTTCCGCATATACCATGAAATGATAAATCTTATCCATCATTCAGAGCATGAAGTCGATAAATATATTACATGAATTTTGTTAAAAGGATCCGGGACACATTTTAAAACAATTTTTATTTATTGAATTATTTTTTTTAATTTTTTTTTAATGATTAACCATATTATTTGTAAACGCAATTTAAAATTTATTAAAAAAGTGATGTAAATTAAAATCGATATAACTCGAAATATTACTTGTAGAATTTCATTTTTTTTCATTTAAATAAACAGAAATATAATTTTTAATTTTGATTCAGGATTTTTAAAAATATTAATTTTAATAAAAATTAAAAATATTTAAAGTAAAAAAAAAAATAAAAAAAAAAAAAATTATGTAACTTAAAAAAAAAACCATATTATGAAAAGAAAATGTTTTATTCAAATTTGCTGAATCAAAATTAAAGTAAAATATTTGAAAAAAGATGTGCTCCAAGTTTGAACTGTTTATCTTTAACGGTTCTCGACTTATAATAATTTAAACATGAGAAATGTTGAAAAAGCCCATCATGAAGAAAAACGCATTTTCACAAGAAGTCGTTTCCACGACAACCGTTGCTTGAAAGCTAGATTTTGAAAACAAACCAAAATGAAAAATTTAATATTTTCTATTTCAATTAAGATAGAAACATGATTTAAACGTCATTTTAAGCAGAAAAAAACAGAGACATTTTTAATGCAATTAATATATCAATGCTAAACTTTAAAAAAACGGACGAAATTTTATTTAATATTTCCAGCGAAGCACATTCAATTGAATGGAACGTCTTAACTTTATTTGCATGATTTACATAAACTATTGCTTAATGGTATATGTAAAATAAAATAAAAATAACATCATTTAATTCTTTCAGCAAATGCAAATGTCTGTAAATGTGTCTCAAACGTAATATAAAACTGTTAGAAGATGAATCACAAAATGTTTAATTTTAAACATTATTTCAAAGTTTAAATAGATTAAAAAAAAAAAAAAAAAAAAAAACAGTTACATGAGTTATGTTCAAATTATATTAACAAGGGGGGAAACCTGGGCTTTCTTTCTTTTGTGAAAACCATCATTTATATTTCTTTTCTGACGTTAACATACTTTGCACATACTAATAGTCCAAGAGCCGACAGCACAAAAACCTATGTTATCAAGCAAAAGAAAGAAACCCTTTATTTTATGGGAGAGTAGAAGTAGGGGAATCTAATGATCCATGTTTGCCGGCAGTGAAGTGGTGCATAAGCCAAAAATTAATACCACCAGTTGTTGACTCGAAGGTTGCTCATTGTGTTCGCCGTACAATTATCCTCCATGTTTTTATACCTTTGTTTGTACGGCAAACACAATGATAAACCTACGAGTCAACCACTGGTGGTATTAATTTTTGGCTTATGCACCACTTCACTTCCGGTAGACATGGGTCATTAGATTTCCCTACTTCTAGTCTTCCATAAAATAAAGGTTTTCTTCTTGTGCTTGATAGCATGGGTTTTTGTGCTGTCGGTTCTTGGACTATAAAGACGCAGTAACGAATGAGGTATTTTTCGAAATGGTATTACATAAAGTAAAACACGTTGTTTGATTAAAAAATATAAAAAATGCAATTAATCAAAAATTAATGAAAAAAAAAAAACATGAGTAACTGTCTAGACTGCCCACTAAGAAATACTATAAATCATATTTATATGAAAAATAGCAATAATGCTTTCAAATAAAATTTTGAAACTTAATAATATTGGCCTCGTGCCAGGAATTAACGGACGAAGAAATCGCTATTTACATTCAACCTTTTTTATTCTGTTTATTTCAGTGGTTTAAGCTGGTATGGTTCTTTTACATGTGTTAAATTCACTATATTGTTTTGTTTACTGATTCACGAATATTTAAATTTCGTTATGGAATATAAGCTAGAAGCAAATGATTAACTATTTATATAAATTTAAGTGCAAACTTATTTCTCTTTCCTAATCGTCTAAAAGCGAACCAGATAGATTTAAAAAAATTATGCTTTAAAATTATTTAAAAAACAATAAAGATTGAGTAAATAGCGATACAGTTTTCAAACAAATTGTGATACAATTTTCAAACAAATTGAGATACTGTTTTCAAACAAATTACATATTAAAGAAAATTTTCCCTATTCGACGGTGTAAAAAATGGATATGTGCGGTATTTAGAAGTATAAAAAATTGCAATAAAAGTTAAATTTAATCGTCTGCTGTTGCCACGTTAAAATGACGTCAGCGTTCTGTACGGACACGTTTGTCCTTAATAATATAGATATATGAATACTGAGCGATTAAAAAGGACTGAAATTATATTTAAAGTTTTATATGTTGAATTCTATTGAAATACTTTTTATTCGACGGAAAATTTAAACTTTCTTTGAATAATTCGAATAACCTAATGCATCATGGATTAAATAAAAGTTAAAAGTAAAATGTGAGGAAAAAAATAAGAATGCAGAATCATTTTATTCCTTCAGGAAAATCTGATTTGAATATGAGATGTGGCGATTTCAAGGTTTCTAAAAGTCATTCACTCAAGTACATTCAGATGTTGGAGTATATGTGAAATATCTATTATTAAAAGATTTATTTTATCTATGAATGTGTGTATGCCTGTCTGTTAGTCTGCTTGTTTGTTGTTGATGGCTAGGAAAATCTATCGCACTGAGAGATCTTCAAATTTCTATTTGGGTAGATGAATACAGGTCTGAAGATTTTTTGTCATTCTATGTTAAATTTATGTTAAATAGAAAGATTTGCGTATTCCCCTGTTCTTCCAAGTTCGCCGGCGGTTTTTATTGACTTATTAGGGGAATCCAAATTCAATCATCTTGCCAGAAATTGTGAACTTTATCCTCTTTCCAATAAAGTTTATTCAGATTTTGTACAACTATATTTTTAGTCTCCATTTCGACCAAAATTAAGATTTTGCTCCAGGGACTAATTTCTATTTGATTCCTTATCCATCCAAGTAAGCCTCTCTTTACTGCTATAAAAATATTAATACTGCCTGGCTCAGACTAGAAAGACCCTGGAACTGGTCTTGGCTTAGTCCTGTTGCCAGAGTAACTGGTCATTCGACTGTATTTTAGGGAGGTCGGGCATTTTCTTTTCTCCCGTTCAATCGATCATTCCGAGAATTATCGTAGCCTTTCTTGCCCTTCCCCTCCTACAGACGAAGTTCCTTCCCTACAAGTTTTGGAACCGCCGAAACCGGGAAATCTACTCAGGGTTTTTCTTGTCGGAGCTTGATAGTAAATGACGCACGTGACCTCGCGGTAGGGACCTTTATTATTTCCCGAAAGAGGCAAGGTTCATTAGGACAAAGCGATGCCAGATTTATTAAATGTAAATACGAGAAATGATAAGGTTATTTTAACCGACTCGGTACCGAGCAATGCTGGGTGGTTCTGCATTATTATTCTCATCTGGAAGAGTTGAGTTTAGATTTTATGCTTATTGTCTAGACGTGCAAGTCATCTCCACCCACCACCTCCTCCTCTGGAAGTTTAGAAATACTTCCCGGAGAAAAATGTTTGTATTCAACACTGATTTTTAGTATATTAACACTAGAACGCCCGGAAATTTTACTCAAGTTTCATAAAAATATTTTACCCCAGAATTTTTATTTAAAATTATTTGGCAGATTCATTTAACGAAAATCTGCGTTTTTAAAATTTAACTTATTTTGTGAAAGAATTTCTGGTTCCAGTTGACATTGAATCATACGGTCGGAGTCGAATCGACTCCTTCCGGGCGTTCTAGTGTTAAAGGGTTTCCTGTGCACTGGGAATACAAGGCAGGTCTGCCAGTATAGTAGATAGTATATTTAACTGAAATTGCTTACTATTAAGCTAAAACCTTTCATCATTTATGTCTGTATCCTTTTAACCATCTACTACAGAATGACTAACATACCTCTTATTACGGATAAAAATGCTTATTCCCCAAAAATATATTACTGTGTTTTGTAGTTAAACGTATAAAATGAAGCAAATTAAAACATTTTGTACCTCAAATGGAGTATAAAATTATCACAATATACACCACAAAAAGGTTAAATTTTACAAATCATCTCAAAGTTGAAATCGCTAGAAAATTACATGAATTTGGTTAAAATTAGATTAATATAGACATAGTAAACGACAAGAAGCGGATGAAATTTTATTCAAAGTTTCATATATTGATTTCTGAAAATTACTTACGATTGAATGAAACATTTCTAATTTCTTTGAGTAACTTGCTTAAACTAATCGCCATGAAATAATTAAATGGCATATTTATTTACAATGCCAAAAATGAGATTTTTTAAAAATTTCATTTATTAAGGGGAAATTCATATGAATGTGAGATGGAATGTTTAAAGATCCTATAGAGCGATTCATTTACGTATTTTAAGAAGTTGGATTATATGTAAAATAATAAAATAATTTAGCTGTTAAGCTAAATGTATTGTATTAAACATTCTTTATGTATTATATGATACAGATAGTAGTATATAGTTTACAAAACTCTTCTTGAATTTGATCTTGATTACATTGGTCGGCACCAAAATCCTCTCTGTAAAAATAATAGTTGATTCCTATGGATTTCACTCTGCTAAATAAAAATCTAGTAACGAAATTGCTGTATCCCGTACCTTTTTTTTTTTTTTTTTTTTTTTTTTTTTTTTTTTTTTTTTTTTTTATAGGAGGGTTTGCTTTTAAAATTATGGTATTTTATATCTTTCCAAAACATAAGTGGAAATTTGGTAAACTATGAAAAGTAGATAATAATATGTAAATTACCTGTAAATAAACGTTTAAATATGATTACTAGAGTTACAGCGGTATAAGGAATGAAAATATATTACTGGATAGCAAATAGTAAATTTGGACACGAAAGAGGGGGGGGGGGGGGGCATAAAAATAATGCCCAGTACAAGCATCAACAAACTAGATTTTCTTGCTATGTTTTATGAATTTGTTATCTAAGACAGAGAAAGCACTTTTTTCTTAATTTCAATTTTATCTAGCATTGCAAATTAATATAATAATGCTTCACTGATAGTTATTATTATAAAACTGTTTCTCGGAAAAATGGTACGTGCAGGAGCAATTTGGATAACATATTTAGAATTAGGAATATTAGGTCTGTAAATTTTACATATTTAGTTTGCAGCGAGGACATTTTTTTATTTTTTTTTTTTTTGCCAATTAGTGTTATTTTCATGGGATGCATTAGCTTTTAGAAATATTTTTTTACAACAGCTGGTAGAGGTTTGGTCCAAGCAACTGCCTTATAATAGTGTGTCTACAGCTATTTATATGTAATAATATATTTGAAGTATTCCTAGTAGACATTTAAAATGAAGTTTGTATATTGGAAATAGTGGTAGAAAAAATAATTTAAAAAAGTAACCGCACTTGGGTATCATGAGTGGTATATATGGTGTACCGTTTGTAGACAACGAATTATTGCGTTCAGTTGTTAAGATTGCAATATAACGCAACTTCAAATATTTGGTGCCTCAAAAGAACTATAAAACTAAAAGAATGAAAGTCGCGAAATTTAAAATTTACACATGATTTCGAGTATTTAACGAACTTTACATAAGTTTTGTTAATATTATATTAATGCACAAATACTAAACGCTAAGAAGCAAGTGAAATTTGATTTAAAGTTTCATACATTTAATTCTTGTAAACTATTTTAGATTTAACAGAACATTTAAACTTTATTTGAATATTTCGCATGAAAGAATGCATAATGGAATAAATTAAATATAAAGAATGATAAAGTAGAGTCATTGCATTCGTTCAGTGAGATTTTATTTGAATTTGAGATAGAATGTTTTATAGATTTGAAAAACCGATTCACTCAAGTATATTAATGTGTTTAATAAGGCTAAAACCTGTGTTCGAAAATTTTGGTAGATTATTTTAACTAAACATAGCCCGCTAAATTGGCAATATTGCCTGTAAACATTATATAAATATATATATCTCCTTTTTCGTTTCAGCTTGCTCTTTCACACAAAATGCATTAATCCAGTCGCTGGTAATGATGGAAAAAATAACTATTTTCTTAGGAAATTCTTTTAATGAAAATAAATATTTCGAAAAATAGCAGTATTTTTCGTGGAAACTAGAATTTGTGTTTTAAAAAATTAAATTTGTTTGATTGTGAGTAGCTATTTTTTTAAAAAAAAAGAATAGTGAAATTATATTTATCACATTTCGCAAAAATATAACGTGGGTGCTAGCAAAATGCCAAAATATCCGGCATATAACGTGCACCTATGATTTGAGACTGTATTTTTATATCTTTATGTATATTCGCCGTATAACGAGCACCCTTTTCTTTACAAAGAAACCTGAATTGTACGTACACTTGCGATGCTCTAATCTTTTCAAGTCATTCATTCCAAGGATTTTCAAAGGCTTCCGATCAATGGTTTATTGAAGTGACAAGCAATACCTGGATGTTAAAAGGTGACAAAACATTTACAAAAGGAGGCCAAGTGCGTCATGCCAGTCTAGAAATAGAGCGTGAGGAGATGAGAAAAGCTTGGAATGAAATTAAGCCCGTTCTCCTTTTCTTTTCAAAGAAACCTCAGTCGTATGTACGCTTGCGATGCTCTTATCTTTTCAAATCATTCATTCCAAGGATTTTCATGGGCTTTTGATCAATGGTATACTGAAGTGACAAGCAATACCTGGATGTTAAAAGGTGACAAAACATTTACAAAAGGCGGTCAAGTGCGCCATGCCAGTCGTGCGTGAGTAGATAATAAAAGCTTGGAATGAAATTAAACCTGTCCTAATTCAAAAATCATTTAAAAGTTGTAGTATATAGAGCAATCTAGAAATAATGGAAAATGATTACTTATTTATGGATTAGAGTGACAGTGATGGTGAAGGCGAAACAGAGTTCAATGATGCGTCTGAAGATATAACAGAAGACGAATATAGCTTTTCATGTTACCAGATATTAAACATTTTTAAGTTCATAGGATAATGTCATTTATTTTCATTAAACAGTATTTGCGGTACATGTAGAAATCTATTTTTTTAAGCTCATCTTTTTCTCATTTTTATATTTATCATTTGTATTTGGCGTATAACGCGCACTCGTAAATTTCGATCTTATTTTTAGGGTTCCGTACTTAAAAAGTAAAAACGGAACCATTACAAGATCACTCCTGTGTCTGTCTGTCTGTCACAGCCCTTTTACTCGCAAACTATGCAACGTGGAAAGTTCAAATTGGGGGAAGTAATAAAGACTACTGACCCACATATTTGCAGATTAATAAATATTCATAAATATATTTATGAAAAATATAGAGGGCCTAATTAAGTTACCTGAAAAAAAAAATCTTTTCTTTGTATATCGTGTGAAAGCTTTCGTAACGCTGAAATCAAAAATATATTTCATTTAATTTTAGGTATTATTTTCAAAGTTATGGTGGAAAATGTAGTGCAAAAATACCCCCCCCCCCCCCTCATCTAATTCCGAATCTATTGAAACTAAAACTATAAAAAAATTAGAGGTAGTAGACATTAATTTAAATCTTGCAGGAAAATTATAGCGATTACCCTAGGTCAAATAGTTTTTGAGAAAATGGCATTTTTCCGTTACACTCAAATTTCGATTTACGGGATTCAGCAAAAGTGTTGAGCAAAGCTGGAGGTGCCTATCGTACCAGAAGTATAAAAGCATTATTGATCATGGATTTCGGAAAAAAATCATCGGTAATTAGCCCGAGATATCAACAATTAAAGACACGGACAGTTTGGACATACATAATGGCAGGGACGGCGTACTCTATGCTCCATCGGCTTTTAAAGCCTAGATAACAAATTTTAAGGATATATTTATGTAATGTAATGCCCAGTAGCAGTATAAAAGCAATAATCGTCAAATTGTTAAAAACAGACTAATTTAATAATTAATCAAACAAATACTATGGGATTCGCGATTAGTTTCCATTCAGTGGCTCTCTCAATACACCTACTATGTCTTTAAAGGTTAACTAAAAACCTATATGGAATAACAAATATACGGAATAGCTATATTTTCTATTACTTAGGTTCCATATAGCTCTGAACTTTCATGGTATATCCATTTATACTTTTCTAGTATACAGGGTGCAAAGGAAAGTCTATTTAACATGAAAATACTTGTGAACGGAGAGAGCTACAGCTATGCAAGTGAGGGAACGGTATAGTAAAGCGACTACGCCCGATTTAATAAAAACGACAGAAGCGCCCCCCCCCTAGTGGCGAAATTTGGAAGATAGCTATTGCAAATCGAAAACGGAAAGAGGTAGAACAAAATTTCCAGTTAGTGAGTTTTAGAGCATCAATTACTTAATAGCATACGACATTTGGTTTACATGGATAAGATAAATGCACTCGAAATATGCACAAAAATTGATGCACTCCATTTTATGTGAACGTTTGAATGGAATAGTCAGAATTATGAAAAAATACGTACAATTTATGCTATAAATACGTACTTATCTCAATACATTTTGATAACATCCCACACATAAAAAAGGACAAACTGTCTTATAGTGATAAAAAGTTCATATTCAGTATGTTCGAAAAGTTCTCAATTGCTCACAATACACGTTTCTATTCGTGAGAGTAATTCTGCATGAACATTTCTCAGTATGGAACGTCTATTGCAAGCCTCTTCAATACGACGACATAGATTTAACCCTTTCAAGGGCGGTGGCTAGACGGTCTAGTGACCTAATTTTAATTCCAAAACTGACAAATGGCACCAACAATATTTTAATAACATTTTGCTTTTGTAATTAAAGTGCAAATTAGCGGGTTTTTGTTTTCTGAGAAATTCGTTTGAATATTCTGGTGTCAGTCAATTATCTCATCAGTTTACGAACATAAGTCTTCTAGCCCTAAAAGGTGTATTCTAAAATTTTAAATGCATTGGAAATTAAATATTTACATACATTACAGCACAGTACAACGTCACAATCTGCAATTGTGCACTGCTACATTTTCGGAATGCGAATAGGCAAAGCAGAATCATCGCTCATCGATTTCGGACATTTTTTGGTACGCAGGCGACGTTTATCTTATCCGTGTGAACCAAATGTCGCTTCGTACTAATTAATTAATGTTCTAAAACTTTCTAATTGGAAAATTTGCTCTACCTCTTTTCGTTTACGATTTGCAATGGCTATCTTCCAAACTTCGCCACTTGGGGTGCTGCTGTCGTTTGCTTTAGGTTGGGCGTAGTCGCTTTACTGTACCGTTACCTCACTTGCATAACTGTAGCTCTCTCCGTTCGCAAGTATTTTCAGGTTAAAGGGACTTTCATTTGCACCCTGTATACCATACCCAACACTACGTTGTATACTTTTTTCAAAGTCTTATTATTCTTTTCGCAACGGTATTTTTTAATAATACACATACTAATTTACATATTATTGTACGGAACCCTCTGTGCGCGAGTAATACTCGCACTTGACCTTTTATTTGTATTAAAAGTGCACGTTATACCCCGGATTTTACGGTATCTATAAAATATAATTTTTAAATAATTAAAATTTGAATTTACTTGGTTTTGTTTATTTAAGACTGTATTCATGTAAGCCATACTGTATTAATTTTAACACGATTATTCTAACCTTTAAACAAATAACACTAGTTGTAATTTTCCAAGTGATTGAAAAAGATTTCAGGACAGGATTCGAACGAGGAACCTTTGTTGTTATAAGTTGTTCTACCAATTGAGCTATTTTGGACAAAGCTGGCGTACCATTCTCACCCAAATTACCTTTTTGATTGTGATACTTATTTGATTCAATATTAGATCAACAAAATAAATCGCGGGTAATAAAACTACAAGGAACGTTGGATATGAAATTACACTATATTAATTTCCACAGAACTCCACAGATTTCCACATTCTAATTGGTAAATATATCAAACGAATTGTAATTTTCCAACAGAGTGAAAAGTCATACATTTGTTTTTTTGTTTTATTAATATCAGATACTTAAAAAAAATCTGATGGTGTCTTTTTGTACATTTTTAAATTGTATTAATTATAAGTTTTTTCCATGCATTTTAGCGATATAAATATTTATTTATCATAAAATATTAGTATGAAGCAAATGTTTTAATAAAATTTTATTGCGGCACCGAATGGGTACCCATATATAATTTTATTCCTTCATGTTGGTGCTCATATGTCATAAATACAGACATTTTACCTTTCATATTTGCATATGTAAAATACGACAAAGCAAACGAAAGTGATACTGATGAAGCTTCTTCATGTGTCAGGGGGGGGGGGGGGCGGTATTGTCTTTGAATCAACTGCTTCGATTTTTCGTCACCACTATCTATAAATGGTAATATTTGGCTTATTTAATATCAGACATATGCACTTAAATGAGACAAAAGTTATTATTGGGAAATAGTGTTGACAAAAAATATATACATTCAGTAGCTGTTATAAGGTCAAATTTTCGCTTTTATGCACAAAGGTGCTAAACATATAGGTGTATCAGATAAAAGAAAGTATCTGCGAATATTGATGATATAATGAAAAACGCTTTAAGATTCTATTCATATAAAAGAAGAAATTTTGATGTACAAGTACATTTGAAATATTTTTGAAGTATAGACTATATCTCTAAAACTAATGAAGTAAGAATTTTTTATTAATGAACGATGGAAAGGGCAAATTGTATTTTATTACGCTTCAGATGCGGCAGTGATTTTCAAATCACAATCCCTCTCGCGTATTGCCAAATTTTCGGGGGTTTTTTCATCTAAAAAGAAAAAAAAAACTTATTTTGAACCAGAATGTTTTTCACAAAATAAAATAAAATATTTAGCAACCCCAGAGATTTTATTAAATTATTATTTTTGGCTCAATATGTGTTTATTTGCGTTGAAACAAACCGGGATTTTGACTGCTATGTATGACGCAGGCTCTGATTTGCCCAGTTAATTTTTGAGATTAAAAAAAAAAAAAAAAAAAAAAAAAAAAAAAAAAAAAAAAAAAAAAACAGAGACATTTTAAACATTTTAACACATTAAACTTTTTTTTCACAAAAAAATTACAGGAAAATTATTGTTTGTATTGACACTGTCGACTTGTTATATCGATCTGTATTTGATAGTCTTCACAGGATGAGACTGGTACAAACGAAGCTGTTTTCTGCAAATAGTCGTCAGAAATAAGTGAAATGACGGTATATTTTAAAATACTTCAAATTATTAAATTCGTGATTTTCTGAAATCCTTGTGAACAACATTTACAAAAATTCTGGTATATTATTACGGTAAAACATAGTATGTTTGCATACAGATATAATTTCACATTACCACTTGTAAAACACGAATTGACTATACTTTGGATTATATTACATGAGATATTGTATAACGAGTCGCCTAAAGTTCTTTTACACTTTCAGAAGTAAAGATATTCTTTAGCTAAAATGTTGAAATGAGTGAATACCACCACAACTTATAAACAAATTGATTTTAAAATAAATAAATTTCTTCATATCCATTCCATAAGCAAAATTAAAAGAAAAATCCGGGTGCCATTTGACAGTTGAGAATTTAAATTAAGCGGTATAAATAATGTACCACATACTTTCAAAGGGTTAAAATGTTCTTTTAGATTTCTATATTTTTATATAAACATGCCAGAAAACATTCTCGGGTGATCAAAAATCACAAGAGAAATAAAAATCATTATTTTTAAAAATACAGACTGTATCACAATGTGGTTTTCACCTTTTCGGTACTTTTCAGGTATAGATGTCTGCACGAAATAGACAAAACTGCCTTGTTGAGAGAAGGAAATTTGGCAAAAATGTTTGTGTCTACCTATTCACTTTTTCATATCATACAAGCAGTGGTTTCCATATTTATACAATATACAGGGTGTATCTAAACTCGTGGGCAAAACTTTAAGGCGTGATATTACACATCAAAACAAACAATACTAAATAGGAAACTAAGGGTCCCAAACGTCTTCCGAAGGAGATAGGCGGCATTAAAGTTTAGGGTACAAAATTTCAAATGATTATACAAAACGGAAAAATTGGTCGATTCGTTTGCTGTTTTCACTAAAACTATTCTTTATCTCAGTATTTTCTTGAAAATAAATTTTAAAGAAAAAGTTAAAAAAATGCTTATAGAGGGCGCTTTAGACTTTGGAGTAACGAACAACTATTTTTTTTCCGTTATTTTTTGTATCTGAGTAAATGCTTTGTAGAGCTTAGACTTAAACTTAAATTTTGAGCTCAAAATCTGATTCGTTGGGAGTGGTTAAGTAGCACAAACTGAACAGCAGGGGGGTTTAAATCCTGAACACAGTTCAGTTTGCGCTACTTAACCACTCCCAACGATTCAGATTTTGAGATCAAAATTTATTTTTAAGTCTAAGCTTTTGAAAGCATTTAATGAAATACAAAAAATAACGTTAAAAAATAGTTGTTCTTTACTGCAAAGTCTAAAGTGCCCTCTATCGGCATTGTTTGAACTTTATCTTGAAAATTTATTTTCAAGAAAATACTGACATGGAGAATAGGAAAAAACTGCAAATGAATTGATGAATTTTTCCGTTTTTTATAATCATTTGAAAATTTGACTTTAAACTTTAATTGCGCCTATCTCCTTCGGAAGACGTTTGGGACCCTTTGTTTCGTATTTAATATTGTTTGTCTTGATGTGTACTCTCACTCCTCCAAAAAATCGTATTTTTCAATAAACAATAGCTCTTATATTGATATATGCAGACTTACAAGCTACGTTTTGCTTCAAAACATACCAATTGATGAGCAGAACCTTGTGATAAAATTTTATTTCTTTATCTTAAAATTTTTTTAAGAAATGATTTTTCTCGTAAATGTTCACAATGAAAAAAGCAGTTTTCCAGAAACCTGTGAATTAAGATTTTGATATAGCACAAAACATTATGTATAAAGTTTACAACTTTAAAATCCACCATATTTGTAGGTGTTTATATGTTTTTGTATATATTATATATTTTATATCTGTGTATTAAAATGTTTTGTTCACATTTCTGTGGCTCTTTAAACGACCACTCCTGGTTTCAGAAAGTTCATTCCCGGATTATATTTCGGACAAAATCTTTGCTTCTACTTATCGCTGAACAAAAGTAAGGCATTTTTGGAATCCCAAATGTTTGAACCTTATAATTTAAAAAATCGAAATTTTTCGCAGAAACAGCTCTGAAGATTATCTTGGAATGTCGGACAGCTAATCTTTTTTCTGGCATCCTTAAAATTTAATTATTTTGTAATATGGGTTAGAATGTGCTGCAAAAGATATATGCTACTTGTTGAAAAAAATGTGGCACTTTTACAATATAGAGGCATTGGTGTTTTTTTTTTTTTTTTTTTTTTTTTTTTTTTTTTTTTTTTTTTTAAGTTTGGCGTAAATCGTACTTCAGAAAGAGAGATTTGTTTCAAAATGATGTAAACAGGTACGAAAACCAACCTATTAAAATTCTATGCTTTATACGAAGGCTATTCGAAAACTAACCTCCATTTCGCTGTAAATAAAAACCCCGCATATATTAAACAATTTCTTTATTTACATCTGAAAGATACAGATGCCGTTTATTTTCCAACATAGTCACCATGTACATTTAAGAACTTGTCAAAGCGTTTTACACAGTTACCAATCCCATCTTCATAAAACTCAGCCGCCTGCGAATTTAATCAACATGTCACAGCGATTTGAAGTTCCTCATCACCGGCCCAAGCTACTTCTGCATTTTAGTGAACAAATGGTAATAAGAAGGAGCCAAGTCCGGGCTGTAGGGAAGATGAATAAGCACTCCAAATTTGAGATGGCGCAAAAGAACTTGTATTCGGCGAGCACTACATCTTCACTCATAATGTTTAGGCCTTATACAACGCACAATTTAAGATGAATGTCAGCCGCCGACAGTTTTTTTGTTCAAGGAATCTTTATCCCTCCTCGTACCTCCCATTTGGCGCGATTTTCAATTTCAGCGCACATTTTGTGACGATATAACCAGGAAGCACGCGGCAGTACGACACTCTTACTAGAATAGCAGGAAGCGTACTGAATCACAGATTGCTGGTGACCACAGATGGTTGCCCTCCGCCCACTACTACTAGCTCCACGCCACAACGGAGGTTAGATTCGGAATTGCCCTCTTATATATATTTACATTTTATTATTCCTGTTTTTTACATACAAATTTATTTTGTGTTAATAAAAAATAAATAAATGGCTTCTTATTAAATACAGGGTGTATCTAAACTCTTGGGCAAAACTTTAAGGAGTGAGAGTACACATCAAGACAAACAATATTAAATAAGACACAAAGGGTCCCAAACGTCTTCCAAAGGAGATAGGCGCAATTAAAGTTTAAAGTCAAAATTTCAAATGATTATTGTTTGTAAGTTTGGTATAGGGTAGGGGAGTACACAGTAAAACAGCAGCCACTTTGACATATAGTTGTAACTTTTTCTTCAAGCTTTCACACACACATAACGACCTCATCTTATGAAACACGTGGATGTAGTTTCGGCACTTCAGTTAATCATCCGACAAAATAGAAAATAATTCCTTATTTTTTAATGGTTAAAGTTACATAAACGCCTATTTTAGAGTTTATTTCCTTCAATATGAAATATATTTACTTAACCAAACCTAGCTATATCTAATAATAGACTATTTCGGCAAAACGACATAAACTTTTTAAAGCGATGAAATTGATGTAACAGATGTGGCATCCATTTTGTTACAACGTAACGAAAGTACACAGTGAGACACACAGTTATGGTACACAGTGAGACGTGTCTTACTGTGTACCTACTATGTGGTTCTGATGTTAAAAAAGTTATTTACTAATAAAAAAAGGTTTCTCTCTCTCTATCTCTTTCTCTGTGCATGTGTGGGCGTGCGATGGCTAGAGAAATTTACTAAACGTAAGAGGCTGAAAATTTGCATGAAGGTAGCCCATGGTCTGCCATTGTCAACCCGAGGCTCACATTTTTAATATTTTGAAAATCTAGAAATATTAATTAGAAATAATAAACTGCAGAAAATTATTGATAGAGTGTAAAAATATATGATTTTTGAAAATATATGCATTGTCTCACTGTGTACTACTTGTGGTACACAGTGAGACAATTTTCGATACTCCGTTATGCTGCTTCTGTGCTTTTATAAAGAACTTTTTTAAAACCATTTATATATTAATATGTAGCGCGTTTCTGTAGCTTAAAGATGTAGCAAAAAATTTTTCAAAAGAATAAAAATCGGCACCATTTATTAAGTAACAATAATTTTCGTCTCACTGTGTACTACCCTCCCTTATGTTGGTAAATGTAAGATGTATTGCAAATCTTTTGCTTCATAATACAAGTTAACGGTTTTCTATTATATTGTTGAAAAAAAGTGAAATATATTGAATAGATTTCGTTAGAGAAGGTTTGGCATAAACCCTCTTACTAAAATTTGAGTAAATATTGCCTAAATTTAAAAAGTTAATGAAAATGCCACTAAAAAATTATATGAATTCATAGTTTTATTCCCTGTTTTAACTAAAAACGTATGTGTTTGATAAAAATTTAATATTGTTTCAAAAAAAGTGCCCCGAAGGTAGGCACATACCTTAAATTATTTGAGTTTAATTACTATGATCTAATTTTTTCACCAGCAAACATCAGTAGCTTTGGACCATTAATGTGTCTCCTGTTGGAGACAAATGCAGATATTCAGACACTACTTTTTATTTTCAAAAATCATATTTCGCGTTCTGTCTATCAAAATCGTATTGTAGTATGGTTTGTACCTCAGAATATTATCGATTTAAATATATATTTTGTGACTTTTGTGTATTTAAAACGGAATTTTCTACGCTGTCAAATAGTATTTTGCAAGTAATGAGATTAACCGGATAGATATTTATGTTAGAGAAAAAAAAATAGAATGTTGCATTTAATATTAAATTCAAATATCAAACAATAATTATTCATACTTAAAGAGGTGACATATACAAACTCATTTATAGAATAAAAGTTCTACGAGTATTTTTAAAAAGGTAGCATCTTAAATTCTAAGGTGTTTCGTTTAAAAACTTAAGCGTTGCGACTCTAGGAATGTATAAAAATTATATTTTTAAAGTTTGTAAAGATTTATATAAAACGCTTCAAAATAAACAATTACAAGTAAATGACAATTAAATTTTTAGAATCTTTAATTGGATGTTGAAATTAAAACTTTATGTCATCCGAGAAGTCGAAACGTGACATATAGAGCTATCATGAAATGTTGGTATAAAGAAAACGCTATAAACTTACGCTGAGCACTTAACTATATTTGTTATCCGTCAACAAAGTAAAAGTGACAAGTTGCGAAAGACTTTTGGTGTTTGGTACCAAACTGAGCTTGATGTATTATTTACTTGGAATTTGACACAAAAGTAATAATATCCATCTTGCAGCATCACATTTTGTTTTGCTATGAAAGGTTTGCCACTGAAAAGTTAAACATACATTTCAATGCGCAAGTTAAAATAGTATAGTTTGGAAAGACAAATCAAACCAGTTACGTAGAAAATCCTTTTCGTTCAAACAATTTTCTGTGATAAGATAATTAAAAAGTTACCGCATGTAAAAGCAACAATAATATGATATATGAATGACGAACACTTTCGTCACTGAATATTTTCAAATCTATACAAAAGGAGTTTTTAAAGTCTGAAAAATAAATGTGATGGAATGAGTAAGGCATTTCATGGTTAGAAATAATATGTTTATTTTATCAAACTACTTTGACGTCCTTTTCTATGGATAAAATATAAAAATTAAAGCATATCCTAAACATATACAGTGTGTCCACGTATAACCTGACCGACCTTTATTTTCGCAACGGTTGGTCCTAGATGCATACTTCCAATTACAAAAGCGGTCAAAATTAGGTGCAGAGTTAAGATTAAAAAAATTGAAGCGAAAAAACAATTTAGCAAAGAATTATAGATTCTAAATTTTTATACGGTCCCCCGGTCCTATAAGTTATATTTAGTAAAATTTTCCTATTACACTGACAAGTAAGGCGAAAAAAGTCCCGTTATTCTACGATTAAAATTGACCGAATAATAGCTGTTTAAAGTTGGAGTTTTTTTGCTACAAATTAGGGGTCCTTCACAAATTTAGTAGAAATATAATTATCGTCAGATATATTAAAGAAATGGTTGAGAGTAAACTTAGCATTGCAATATAACTTTGAAATCTTTAATCATTCTGACATATTACTGCATAATATACAATTTGTACTGAACATATAAGTGGATGAAAATAGCAGAATTTTTGTTAAATAAAAGGATGAAAAACAACAGCCTCAATTCTTTGCAAAAATTATACATATTTTTAAATGCTGCTACATTAAACCGTCTTTCAAATTTTGGGTTGTGCCACGTTTTTTAGCTTTCGAAAATTGATTCACATGTATTTTTTACCGCTGAATCCGAAAATGACCTTCATTTTAAACCATCACGCCAGGATTTTTCTCAAATCGCAAATTTCAAGTTAAAAAGCTCAAAGTTAAAATTGATCCCCCCCCCCCCTCTCCCAACCTCATTGGACCCCTGAGTTGTTTAGCTTTAAGAAACCCAGTATAAGTCACAAAATTTAATAAATTATTGAATTAAATAAAATTAAACTGAATAAAAATGTCTTTCAACTACTTTTTAGTATCAAATTTTTCGCTATTTTTTAACTTTTAAATTTACGAAAATCCTGACATGATTGTTAAAGGTGAAGGAATTTTTTTTTATTTAGCGTTAAAAAATACATAAAATGTAATTAATAAAGTTAAAAAACACAACCATCACAGGTTTATGTTACCTAATCTAAAACCATTTGTTGACGGTAATCTATCCGAATTTTTTTACGTTATCCTCTAAGTACGTATAAGATGGTAAGCGTCGAAAATCATAATAATATTGTATTATAATCGGATTTAAGTCCGTACGTAAAATTTTAACTTCGATCGGACATTTGAAAATCAGTTAAAGTTCGAGTACAAATTTTAAACAGGAAAGAAGATCGTTGCAAGGTAAATAAAACCTTATGAAAAAAGTCCTTCCGGCCAGTGCCGGGAGGAAGAGGTAGCTTTCATATTCCTTATTTTTAAAATACTAGATTATATTATTCAAACACACGAAACTCAATTTAGTGGAAACCGATTATAGAAGATTCAATACTAATTTTTATCAATACCAAATAATTATGAATGAGAATTTCGCGAAATTAGTCAGCTCTATTCAAGCTGATTTTATTTAAAGAGACTTATATTTGGTTTCCGAATTCGGCGATATCTTGAAGTGCCTGCCTTTTTAAGACAACATGGTGGGTGAGGCTAACCAGTGAACTTGGTCGAGAACTTAGTAATTATTCCTGTGCACATGCTCACTCACATCGGAATCGTTGATATATACGAGTGCTGTCGCAGGCAAAAAATCAGATTTTTCAAAATGTCACCCACATAAACAAAATCAAACTGCTATATCTGAGCCATTTTATAAGATAAAGACAAAACAGAAAATGCTCCGGAATTCATATATCAAGGTGAAATACTTAAGAAAGAAACCTTTTTCAATTTCTAATTTTTTTGCACCTCACTTTAAACATATTTTTTTTTAATTTAATGGCCGCCAATTTGAAACAAGATGGCGGATGAAGCTGGCCAGTGAACTTGGTCGAGACATTGCTATATACTACCCACATGCCTTCTTACAACCAAATAGGTTAATAAATACGTGTGTTATCGCGTGACAAATATCAGATCGTTTCAACATGTCAGCCATGCTAGAAATTCAAATTGCTGTAACTCAACCACTTTTTAAGATATAGACGAAACAAAAACTGCCCCGTATTCTTTGTATCAAGGTCAAGCACATAAAAAAAACCTTTTTCATTTTCCAATTTTTTGATACCTCACTTTAAATTTTAAATTAAAAAAAAAATTATGTTCCCTTTTGAACCAAGATGGCCAATGAAGCTTGTCTACGAACTCGGTCGAGACATTGAATGTACTATATACACACCAAGTTACATCCGAATTGGTTCATAAATACGCCTGTCATCGCGTGACAAAAATCAGGTCGTTTCAAAATGTGAGCCACAATAGAAATTCAAAATGCTATAACTCAACCATTTTCTTAGATATAGACAAAACACAAACTGTTCCGGAATCTTTGTATCAAGGTCAAGCACATAAAAAAAAATCTTTTTCATTTTCTAATATTTTCATACCTCATTTTAAATTTAATTTTTTTTAAATGGCCGCCATTTTGATACAAGATGGCGGATGAAGCTGGCCAACGAACTCGGTCGAGACATTGGTATGTATTATGTACACACAGAGTTTCTTCCAAATCGGTTTATGAATACGCCTCTTATCGCGTGATAAAAATCAGAACGTTTCAAAATGTCAGCCGCGCTAGAAATTCAAAGTGATATAGATCAGCCATTTTTTAAGATATAGATAAAACAAAAACTACTCCGGAGTCTTTGTGTCAAGGTGAAACACATAACAGAAAAATATTTTTCCATTTTCAATTTTTTGGTACCATATTTCAAATTTTATTTTTTTTTTAAATTTTTAAATGGCCGCCATTTTGAAACAAGATGGCGGATGAAGCTGGCCAACGATCTCGGTCGAGACATTGGTATGTATTATGTACACACTTAGTTTCATCCAAATCGGTTCTTGAATACGCCTGTTATCGCGTGACAAAAATCAGGACGTTCAAAATTTCAGCCACGCTAGAAATTCAAAGTGCTATAACTCAGCCATTTTTTTAAGATATAGACAAAACAAAAACTGATCCGGAATCTTTGTATCAAGGTCAAACACATAGGAAAAAAATATTTTTCAATTTTTAATTTTTTGGTACCGCATTTCAAATTTAAATAATTTTTAAATTTTTTAAATGGCCGCCATTTTGAAACAAGATGGCGGATGAAGTTTGTCAACAAACTCAGTCGAGAGATTGGTATGTACTATGTACACACCGAGTTCCATCCAAATCGGTTCATAAATACGAGAGTTAAAGTGTGAAAAAGATCAGATATATATATATATATATATATCAACTTTTGAACGTAGGGTGGTTTCGGGGTCTGGGGGTCATGATCGATGAAAATATACCAAAATTTTTTGAAATCGCTTTCCTCCGAACGGCTGCAATAGGTAGCTTTTTGTAATGAAAGCTACCTAATAACAAATTTTTTGTTAAATGAAGTCATAGCCTCAAATCCTTACAAAATACAACTTATGTTAAAATACAATTATTTTAACTAATCCGAAATTTAACTAATAAAGTTAACTCAATCGTAATAGTTGTACGATTTATTTCAAACCGCAAGTACCTTGAAATAAGTTTAAGTACTTTATATACGACCCCTGAAAGCATGGTCGAAATCCTCTGTTTTGATATGCAAAAAAGTGATATAAGTCATGCATTTCAATGTTTCATAACTCGGTCATTTTCAATGTTAGATGAATGGGACCTTTTCTGTCTTACTTGTTAGAGTCTCAGTAAATTTTTACTAAATATCACTTATAGGACCGGGGGACCGTATAAAATTTAAATTTCGTAATTTTTTAATAAATATTTTCTTGACCCAAATCGCTTCAAAAAATAATTCATTATCTTATTTAAACCATTTTTGTAATTGGAAGTATGCATCTAGGACCAACGGTTGCAAAAATAAAGGTCGGTCAGGTTATACGTGGACACACTGTATATCATTTTTAACATTTGAGTGGTACATGAGTACATGTATGTATTTTTCTAATGGAGTTATGAATAAAGAGGAGGAGACATACAGTGTACTGTCTACCAGTTGCGAGTGAAGTAACTGAGGAGGATGTCACAAGATGGCGGCTGCTTTTTTTAAATCGGATCTACAGTTTCAAAATACCGCCGGGGGAAACTTCCCACCAGTATAATTGAATAGAAGATCTTTTCTTATTTAACCGTCTTATTCATGGAAATATTTTCTCGCAAATATTTTCTGGTGACAGTTTGACAGGTAAAACAGTCCGATTGTATGACCCGTTGTCACAATATGGCAGAAACGAAGGACCTGACTACCGCAAAAGTAAACTGACACCGGTTAAAATTAAAATATTTTTCAGCCATTATTTATCACTGAAATTTTCCATTAATAACGCCTTTAAATACGGAGAAAATTTCTATATAAATTTACTGGTAGAAGCTTCGACCGGTGGTAATTATTTCTTGTGAAAGCACTTAGAGTCGGAGCTTCACCATTTTAAGGCGAAGTCCTTTGGTCAGTTCCTTTGTATTAATAGTTCCATGACTTTTCTATGTCCCAGTGAGTATTTCTGTACCTTAAGGTGAGCTGATTTATTTATTTTTTCATGATGCTTAGAGCGGAAAAGGTGCCATTAGGGGCACAAAGTTCACACAAAAAATTTAAATTTTTAGAATAACTCCTTGATTTGCCGAAAATTTCTTGAAGATTTCTTAAGAGGTGATTTTAGAACTTTTATAGTAAAATGTTTTAGGACGTTAAATTAAATTTATTTTGGTTGTATTTACTTCAAAAATCCTATTTAGTGTACCAAATGTTTAAATAAGCTCAGATTACATATTTTTTAAGTGTTATGTGCTTTACAAATGTACAGCTTTTAGTTTGTTTTCTGATCGTCAACAACGCGAAACAACCCATAACTCACCACGATGAGGTAGCTGTACGGCAGTGTTGCCAGAATGGGGAATTTTTTAATTCAGATTATTTGACTGTCACCACTTTTTAAAAATAGTTTAATTCGCCTTATTCTTCAGAATTTTTAAGCTATTTCTAAATAGGCCGAATATTTCTATTTCAAAAAAGCGGTGACAATCAACAATCTGGGGACAAAAGTCCCCAATCTGGCAACACTGTTGTACGGCGAGTTCCACCCACCGCCTGACCACGGAATGTTATATTCAGAATATATACATTCTTAGGCTTCGAAGTCTTTCTTCGAATAGAATTTTTGTATAATTTTTCGTTGTAGTTTTATTCTGATGACGGCATCACTTTTTTCATTCCCACATAGCATCTTTAATGCATCTTTTGTCATAATTTTAACGTTTTTTCAACAGCCTAGGAGTGACTTACGAACAAGACTCACGGTTCATCAAACAAGGATCCTTAAAATATATTGCCTTCAATTTCTTATGATGAAAAATTATTGGTGATTTGAGGCTAGGTGATTTTGGTGGAGACCAATTCGATGCAGTTATAGTACTCCGTAGAATTAAAATTCGGCTTTGGAATCTGGAACTCTCGCAATTTGTTGTTTTGTTTTATGCCATTTTGTAACTTTTTTCCATGCTATTCCTCGAACATGTTAATTATCGTCAATTGCCATTGTTACCAGTACGTTTTCGGGATGGCCATAGTATATATTTGTTTAAACCGCTGAATCCACTGTCGTCATTATCCCATCAAGTGGAAACGCTGATAGTTTAGCAATCTGCCACAGACGTCTAGGTACGTCTTCGCAACCTGGATATCTCCTTACAGCAAACCACACTTGCGCATAAACTCGTATCACGTACAGTGCGAGTTATTTCAGAGCTTCATGAGGATTCGGACTACTACCCGTAAGGCATGGTGACGTCACGGCGACGTCGTTGTGAAGTCACACTGTGATTTTGTGACCGTCGATGTGACGTCACGTGACGTAGATGTGACGTCATAGTGACTAAAATGCGAGGTCGTTATGGCCATTTTAGAGGTCGTTTGTGACGTCACATTGTGACCACTCTGTGAAGTCACGGTGTGACAAATTTGTGAAAAGTGTGTCATTTGTGACTATTTTGGCATTAACATTGTGACGAACCTGTGACGAAAATGACAATGCTTTGAAGTCACACTGTGACCAATTTGTGAAATATGTGTCTTTTGAGACGAACTTATCATAAACTCTGTGATGATTCCAAATGAAAATCAAATTTCAAATTAATTGCTTAAAAGGCGCAAAGGCGAGCTAGTGAAAAAGATTCCATGCTGGAACTGGAACCCGGGCCATCAGTATAGCGCACTGACATTCTACCGACTAAACCACATGGAACGATACCCAGCCTGAAAAATTTCTCACTATTACATGTTGGAAAGGCTACAAACGCAGCACAAGATGGAATATTTATCGTGAGCCACAGACATGGGGCAAACACGAAACTTAATTAAATCCAGCATCGATTGAAACTATATTAATAATTGGAAATTTTTCCAGAGAGAAACATTCGCCTTGCATACAGTATATCAAATGAAAATCAAATTTCAAATTAAAATTACCTTTTAAGCTATTAATTTGAAAATTGATTTTCATTTGAAATACTGTATGCAAGGCGAATGTTTCTCTCTGGAAAAATTTCCAATTATTAAAATAGTTTCAATCGATGCTGGATTTAATTAAGTTTCGTGTTTACCCCATGTCGGTGGCTCACGATAAATATTCCATCTTGTGCTGCGTTTGTAGCCTTGCCAACATGTAATAGGGAGAAATTTTCCAGGCTGGGTATCGTTCCATGTGGTTTAGTCGGTAGAATGTCAGTGCGCTATACTGATGACCGGGGATCTAGTCCCGGCGTGGATTTTTCACTATGTTGGCCTTTGTGCCTTTTAAGCAATTTATTTGAAATTTGATTTTCATTTGAAATATTGTATGCAAGGCAAATGTTTCTCTCTGGAAAAATTTCCAAGTATTAATACTGTGATGATTCTTGTCATAAACACTACGATAATTTTAAAGTAAAGTTTTGTTTGAAATATAAAATATTATCTTTTTACCGTACTTTTTAGCAAGATATCGCTATTTTGGAGTCCTATTCTTCTAAAATATTTTTAATTTTCCATTTAAAAAACAATGCTTATCAACTGACATCTTTTTTTAATAAGTTCTAAGCTTGATCTTGAATTCAAGCTTAATATTAAGAATGTGTAAGCTTTTTAATGTGATGTGATTTGCCATTGCTTTATTAAATACGAACATGGAGTCTTACGGACATTAATACAACTGTTATTTATAGAACGACAGGATAAGCCCTATTTATTTAAATTTTTTATTACCGTATATATTGTATTTTGTGAATATGAGCTAATTAGATTTGATATGTTTTATAGGAAAATACTCATCTGGGAAATAGAAACAAGTAAGATTTGCGTTATCATGCGTTAAGAATAGATTATAAAACACTTTCCAACTCTTCCTAAATGTTTTAACAAGACATCGGGGGAAATAGCATAAATAAGAAACATGAAAACGCGTAAAACATTTGAAAAACTGATTTACGCAGTTACCATCCACAGCCAAATATGTTTTCTAATTCTTTTAAACAGTCCTGTATTTGATCTGTAGATTGATATATATATACTATATAATGGAAAAATTTAGTTTATCAAGGAAACGCATAACAGGTTGAAATTCTCATTCAGCAATTCAAACTAATATATGGAAGCATACTTAAATAATTTTGTACAACCCCATAGTTTACCTAGAACCTTTATTACGAGCCACTATTTAGTTAAAATTTAATTCAAACGAAAACACTCTTAAAACTGCTGAAATCACATTTCCAGAAATTATAATTTATAGACGGCAACGTATCCAATTCTTTGCGTGACCCTGTATATCATTTTATCTATATACTACAAACATTTCTTAGTAAATTAAATACAGTGCAGCGTAAAAATGCATAACTTATTTAAAAACCACCTTTAAGCAATACCCAGTAACCCTTACGAATACTTTTGTATAGTTCTGTATATGAATTATAGCATATATATATACACCATATGCTATGCATAAATGTAGTGAATCATAATTAAAAATGCATTTCCAGCAATCATCGCTAAAGAACAGTACTTCGGATACAATATAGTATCTGAAATATTTTGTGTGTCCCTGTAAATGCTATATACACTTCGTATTATACATGAAATAATTCATAGTATGTAAACCTCAACGACGTATATCAATTTCATTACATATCAAATAGATTAACATAAATAAAGTACGCCGCAAACAATTCCCTCCACCCCTATATCATTATGTATTGGAATTCCTTTTTTAGCCCTGTAAATGAAAAATAACTATTCTTTTGCATCGCATATTCTACGGAATGCACATTTTAGTGCGCTTCATAAATGCATATCAATTTTATTCTGTTTGAAAGCGTGTAAAATCATTAAAAATCATTTGAAACGATTTTTTTCCCACAGGCCGTAATGTAATGGAATACAATTGACTGTCCCTGTAAATGAACTAAACATGCTACAAACTTCATTACAAATAGGGACCTTGCTATGGTAAACGTCAATAACATCCAAAAATTTCAGGTCAATCCGAGTATATTTACGCGAGCTAGAGCGCGGACAGACGGCCAGACAAACCGAAGTCATAAACACTTTTCAACTTTATCGGGCATGAAAAACACTTTATTTCAATGCTTAAATATTATATTTTATTTTTTAATGCCAATAAAATAAATGTATCGAAAACGTAGAAAATGAGTTTACAATCAAAGAAAATTTAATAACTGATTCTGAATGTCTACAATTAAATGTTTGATTAAAATCCCAAACAGCAAAAAAAAAAATGCTTAAATACAATTAAAAAAAATTATAACAATTTGAAAAACACTAAATAATTAGTATTTATAATTGTACTATTAAACAACAACAAACTATAATAGATTAATCAAATGCATTTAACAATTTCTCAAAAATCTTTCCATCGCCATATTGCTTCTGAAAAGAATCCCAGCTCAGTCTCATTGTATATAACATACAACTATTTAACTCATGATAATAATCTATCAAACAGGAACAAAAGATTTAAATTAAATAAGACATACCTTTTAAGTTCTATAAATATTTTAATAATATCCGTATTTTATCCTAAATTGTCAGGCATATTTCTGTTAGCTTAAAAAACTAACTTCCCGTGGCAGTAGTTCTCTGATCCTTATTTTATTCTGCGGTTTAATCGAGCGCAGACGATATTGACCAAGCAGGTGCTCCTACTGTATTATATATATATATATATATATATATATATATATATATATATATATATATATTTACACAACAGAGAGTTGAAATGCGCAATAATTTTATCTTATTTAAGAGTATCTGTAATGAAAATTTTCTATTTGAATGAAACACCTGCCTTTTTTTCTTTCTTTTTTTTAAAGTAAAGTTTGTTTTACACGTAATAAATAAATACGTATCTTCTTAATAAATGAAAAGAGAGTATACAGGATAAAAAAATTTTCTTTGTCAATCTGTCATTTTTTTCATATTCACTTTCTGTAGAATAAAACTATTTGTAAAATAACTTTTTATAAGTCATATCTCTAAAACACGAATTTGAAATACGAATAATTATATCATGGGTTTTGTATAAAATTTGTATACATACTTTTTCGGAAAATACTAATTTTATTTTAAAAGTCTGAAAGAAGTAGAATTTTTTAAAAAATAGTTATTTAAAATAGTTAAACACTAACAGGAAAAAATATGACTTGAATGCAAATTCTAAAGCAAGAAATGCATATATGACTAAACACTGAGTATTCTTTCTACTTGCTCATTAAAAGATACAGACTTAACTGTAATAGAAAATTTTAGTTTGAAACCACAGAAGGGTTTCGAATACCACTGGTCGACAATAAATAAATAAATAAATAAATAAATAAATAAATAAATAAATAAATAAAATAAAACAAGTTCCTCCCTGCAAACTAAATATATAAAGTGTACAGATTTAATATTCCTAATTCTAAATATGTTATCCAAATTGCTCCAATACGTACCATTTTTCCCAGAAACACTTGTATAATAATAGCAATCAGTGAAGGATTAAATTGCAATGGTAGATAAAATTGAAATCATAAAAAAGTATACTTTCACTGCCTTAAATAACAAATTGATAAAATATAGCATGAAAATCTAGTTTGTTGATACTTCTACCGTGCATTTTCCTTTTTCTGTCCCCCCCCCCCCTTCTTTTCGTGTCCGAATTTACTATTTCCTATCCACTAATATATTTTCATTCCTTATGTCGCTGTAACTCGGGCATGTAATATTTCTGTTCATTTTCAAAGATTTTTTATGTTCATATTTTTGTCACACTGTGACTTACAATATGTTGATATTTTCGTAACATATGTGACGTGACGTACGTTACATGCAGTGTCATAACAGTGACGTCACAATTTTTTTTAATTGCCAGAAAATATAATTTTACATAAATAACATGTTTTGAATATTTTCTGTAATTTTTTTAAGTTTTCTAAGAAGTTCACATCTCAGTCACAATGTGACATCACTGAGTGGTGGCATTTTGGTCACAGATGTGACGTGACCACAGTGACTCACAGTGACGTCACAACGACGTCACCGTGACCATGCATGCTATGAGGGTAACGTACAAGCCTAAAATTCCTCAGGCAGCTGCGATATATCTAGATTGTTCAATTCCCCTGGGTTTTCTGTTTTCATATCCTCGAGAAGTCTGTCCGGTTGAAACTGCCACAGAAATATAAAATAAATACTTTTGATCTGTGTTTAAACCTTCAGTTTTTTGCATTTATGATGTCTATAAAACAGGAATACGCTCTAACAAACCGACCCGTACATTTTTGTATTCCGTTATCCTAGCTCCCATTGGAACGGCAAAAGTCTGAGGTACCAATGTTCCACCATCTAGTTCAGACAACAGGTTTCGGAGTGGGAGATCATTCATATGAAGAATCCATATCAAATGTTACAGATCTTTTTCTTAATTTTTCTTTAAGGCAGGCAATGATCTATACCCGACTGCTGTTTGTTCAGAAAAATCCACTTTCTGCTGTCTTAAAAAATCATTCAATGATTTTGCTATTTTTTTCCTGTGACCGGAACAAATTACCAAGGGCCGCAAATATTCCAAACCAGGTTCCAATAATAGAGTTATGAATAAACAAAAAAAGACATATATCGTATTGTCTAACAGTTGCTAGTGAAGTAATTGAGGAGGTTGTCACAAGATGTCGGCTATTTTTTTTAAATCGGATCAACAGTTTCTGATTATCACCAGGGCAAACTTACCACCAGAAAATTTTAATAGAAAATTTCCTCTTATTTAAGCTCTTTATTCATGGAAATATTTTCTTACAAATATGGTAAATTTTTCTATTTTTTTTACTGGTGTCAGTTTTCCCATGTATTATAATCTATTTTACAGACACTGGCGGGAGATTGTCTAGGTTGCCACAATATGACAGAAACACAGGGCTTGACTAACCGAAAAGTAAACTTCTACCAGTAAAAATAAATAGATGTTTTCGCCGTTATTTACGACTGATTTTTTGCATTAATAAGGCGTTTAAATAAGGAGAAAATATCTATTTAAATTTACAGGTGGAAGTTTCTCCAGGCGGTAATCAACACCTGAAAAAGAGGTTGCAGTTGAAGCTTCACTATTTGAAGAATATGTCATTTCCTCTTTATTAATAGTTCCATGGTTCCAATAACTCAGTGATATGTTCTTCGTCTTTAAATATACGGTACTGTCTGTACCCCCCTTTTTATGAAGATATTTTTCTCCTTCATACCATTGAAGATCATGCTTGTAGTTTTTCTTCCTTCTGTATCTTCTTTACAAGCTTCTTTCTCTCTCTCTCTTGAACTTCTTTTTATGAATGACGAGACCCTTATCTTCTGCTGTCACAATTCCTGCATCTTTCACCACCGATGAAGCGATTGTCTCAAATCTAGCCTCTCTGATACACCAGTTCTAAATGCGGCGAAAGCTATCTGAGAAAAGGGATATGAGTTTGGGAGTGTCCTCTTTTGAATGTCCTGATTCAAATTCTGCTTTAGTCAAACTGCCTGTTTCAAAACTCCAACAACTTGAATGTACTGACGATACGTGTATCCTATGTCTGGATCAAACACTACACGCTGAGGGCCCTGTCGCAGAACTACTAACCCTCGTTGATATTGCATCCATTTTCATTTTCCCGCGAAATTGTCTTTACAAGATTTTACTAGTTTTTAAAACAATATTTACGGCAAACATTTTCGACGTTTTTAACATTTAACATGTAAATATAAAAAGGAAATTTTCCTTTTATTCCAGGAATAATTGTCATTTTTACTCAAAATAGAAACTTCCCGTTAAAACAAAAGATAATATAAAATCAATTTATGATTCCGTCCTCAATCTTTTTTAAAAATACATGAGATTCTGAAATATGTCATACCTTTGGCTCTTCCATCCACAAAATATTATATGTTTATTAATCATCCATTTGATTTTGAGTGATTAAAAACGTAAAAAATGAGTTAGAGATTTTATTTTTATGGTCCTTTCATACACGCATCTCCTTGCTAAACAAATGCAATATCTCAAAGTTATGCTTGATTTAAGTATATTTTGAAACTGAAAGCAAGTTTCTATATCCATGGTATAAAAAAATCGCCACAACCTCTGTTTTAAATCATCGAATATATTTTTTGACTTTTTAAAATATTATTTTTTATCTACAATTCTCAATTATACTAATGTAATAAATATCAAATCAAATGAGGAACCTAGTAAATGTAATCTCCCGAATGATTATATCGATGTTTCTATTCACATAAAAAATGTTTTTTTTTTTTTTTTTTTTTTTTTTTTTTTTTTTTTTTTTTTTTTGTAACAAAATGAAAAAAGAGTGGTTTAGAAAAATATGAAGGACAGCGTGCATTTATTAAGTGGCACATATCAGATTTTACATCAAGATCACATCTATTATTAATCACATCAATTGTTATTTTCATTCACTGCAAATAAAAAAATTCCTTCTACTCTTATATATGTAACGAATATGTGTTTTTATTAACCCTCTAATTCCGACTGTAGAATACGTCCTAGAAATTCCATAGGTCAGACAATTTGAATTCACACCAGAAAATTTCAGTAATAAATTTCGCTTTATTTAAATACGGAATGTTTGTTATTAGACAACGCAATTATTGCTATTTTAAATTTCTAGTGTGAATTTGGAATATCCGAATTAAAAAGTCCACTAAATTCGAAAGATTGTTGGTAGCATATATGCTGCAATCAGTGTTGCCAGTCGGCTGCTTTATTTAAATTCAGATTTCTTGTTGTCACCACTTTTTTGAAACGGTAATACCCCCTTTGTATTGGCCTTAATTAATATGTCGTTAAATAAGGCGCATTTTACCATTTGAAAAATGCGGTGCCAATCAAGAATCTGATTTTAAAAAAGGTAGTTCATCTGGCAGCACTGGCTGCAATGGGCATTAAAGGGTTAATAAACATTTAGCATCAAAATTTGGGCTACCATGAGAAAAAGAAAAGAAGTAAATGATAATTTTATAAAGAGACACATGGATTGTTAAATAATTGGTAAAGCCGTTTGTCAACTTATCCTAGACAAAATTCGTTCATAATTACGGGCCCTTCAGAAATAAGGGATTGTACATAATGAGTAACAATTTAAATCATATTAACATAAGAATTATTCAGAATGGGTTAACGTATATTAATGAATGTTTACAAGAATTAAAATTGCTAATTTTAAGACTACATAATTTTTAATGTATGCTCTTTTATTGTTTTGTGCAGGGTGTTTCACATAATTTTTAAACAGATACTTATTATTCATGAGTATTTATTCAAGTATTCATCACAGTATTACTTATTAAAATATTATTGATCATAGTATTTATTAGCATATATTTTAGTGATATAAAAATGTATAATTCCACCAGTAAGTGCTTAAACTTTATTTAGATGAAAAATTGAACAATATATTTCCATTCTTAACGTCGATCTTTTCTTTGCGCTGGCTGAAAATCTTACCTGTAAAGAATATATATTTATACTAGGATTTCCCTCAGAGGGATTAGTCTGAGCGATATTGCTGAGAACATTGATTTAATAATAAATGGAATCAAAGAAAGTGAGATTTTATCTTTAATTGTCCATATACCGTGATAAATTGAAATGATGAAAATAAATGAATCGTAGAATTACAAAATCTTACATAAAAATTCGTATACACTGTTTAAAAAATTGGGAAATGAAACCATGCAAGACAGCCATGCATGGATATAAAATTGAAAGTACGCAATATATTAAAAGTAAAATAGAAAATGAAACACTAAATTATCTTATATCGGAATTTTAACTGTATAAAATGATGTAAAGAGCATAATCAGACGCTCCGCACCAATTTGAGTCACTTTAAATGACAAATATATGATGTTTGAAAAGAATGGACTGTACTTTATATGGTGTGTGCACCCCCGGAATAGTTAATATTGTACAATATCTGTTTTCCACGGATGCAATGAGGTTGTCGATAACAGTTTAGGAATTCTCTCCTCAAAATCTGATATAGTATCAAATTACCGAATACATCAACAGTGACATGCAATGCTTCGTTAGAGTGTGTTTTAGATATGCTCGATCGGATTTAAATGATGAGTGTATGCTGGCCACTACATACGCTGTATTCTTTTGATTTTAAACATATTCTGCACATGTTGAGCTGTATTTAGCATATATTAAATAAAAGAAATCGGCAATGATTGCAACATAAAGTATGACACAAGATATGAATATATCGTCTGCATAACATTTGAGTTGTCAAAGTGTCATTTGAAGTAATTTACAAATCCAAACATATTTATTCAGCACACCATGCAATCTAACATACGCCAATATGAACCCGATTATGAAATTTCACCAGAATAAGTTAATATATAAAAAATCTACTAATGATAATTGAGAATATGACCTGATGATAAAATGTCTAGAAAATTGAATCAGATAAAAAATTCATATCACATTTAAAACGGCACTTCCCTCTGTTAGTGGCCTTGGCAAGAGAGAGAAAAGCCTAGAGAAGGAACACTTTAACAAGTACTTTCGGGCAACCTACTCACTGTTTCATACAGGTCTTTATTCAATATTTACACAATTTATTTAATGCTAGGTGGGTATCTATCCGTTTTGTTGCATTTAAATTACCTGTTTTGCGGAGGAAATGCAGCATTATGAAATATTTAAAGTTGCTATACCTAATAATTCCAAATTAATGGTAATTGAGATCGCTTTCCGTTCATTTCATCTTTTTAAATTTTAATTTTTTTAGAAACTATTCATAGAGACAATTGTATATTTTAAAACTAACCCGAAGCAAAATTTCAAGATTTTGGGCCTAGCAGTAACACAGAAATGGAAAATTTTCGAAAGCTTTTTGTTTCTGCACTGTTTAATATAGCAACATTTTTAGAAATTGTTCTATTGCGAGAATTTACGTCATGATAAATACAGCCATGTCGATTTTCATGTTTATATTCCTAACAATTCCATGAACTTCGTTACTTAGATCATCTTTAGATCTTTTCCCGCTTTGTTTAGTCTTTCGATTTTTTAGAATTCGTTCTACAATGAGCATTTACATCTTATAAATTACTACCATGCCAAAGTTCTAGTTTCTAACCCCAACAGTATCCCAAAAATTTCAGTATTCCAAATAAATCATAGTTTAGAACCTTTCTAGAAATTTTTACGTATATCCGACAAATTGAACCTTTTAGAGAGCGTTCATTACGAGTATTTACATCTTAAAAGTAACTACCGCACCAAATTTAAAGTTTCTAACCCAATCAATATCTCAGAAATCGCAATTTTAGAACTTTTTTGCTCCTGCAGCGATGTAGGTTCTTGCACTGACATAAAATACAGTCTTTTTTTCGGAGCAGAGATGGCCACCAACATTTTTTTTAAGTTGGCTATGTAGTTTCAGAGATAACACCTCACAAACGTACAAGCATTAATAATATTATACACTTTATAATATTATAACGCTTTATAATATTAGCATTAGATGTACAGATACAAAAGCCATTTATCTGTTACAAACTAAAGTGCCCGGCGTTGCCCAGAATTTGAAGGATGTTTGTTCTGAAAAATCAATTTCAAAATTTAACATACAACACAAAACAAACATTAAAAAAAGCAGTCGAAATGTTGTATGAATGAATCATATGAAAACGCTATACAAATATGTATAATTGTATATAACAGACGCAAAAGAATACAGCTATAAATGAACTTATTTCAATTTATAATTGTAGCTATAATGTTAAAATACGCCAATATTTCCCTAATCGGGTTTTTATCATGCTTCAATACATTTTTCACACTCATATGACGTTATACTATATCCACCACGTCCTTTATATTTCCAATATGACGTAATATTTTCCTCTTTCACGTGGAAACCTTGAAATAGAAATGTTATGAACTTATATTCACTTTCATTTAAATTCGTCAAACTATTTATTTCATTTTCATTTTTCACGTGAATATCTTGCAATAGAAAAGTTATGACGTAATATTCACCTTTTTTTTTTTTTTTTTTTTTTTTTTTTTTTTTTTTAATTCGGCAAACTATTTATTTCATTTTCATTTTTGGCGTGGAAATCTTGCAGTAGAAAATTAATTGTTGTAGTAATAATTTTATTGTGTATTTTAATTGTTGGCAACTGCTATAACGAAAAATGTTTAAATTTGATAAGAAATTGTTGTTAAATTGGTGGTTTTTTATTAATTAAAAATTTACTATAAATTATTTCGATTCCGGATTACTTTAGTTGCCTCGGCCATGTTTTAATACACATGTGCGTATCTTTTCACAATTTTGGCTTCCAAATTGTGGATTTTTATAGAATTACAAACAGACAGATAGACAAATTTTCATTTTTATATATCTCTCTATTCTAAAAGAAGTAACTAACGCTGTCACCGCCGCCGCCGCCGCCGGTTATGAATTTTTTGTGACCGGAGGTCTTTCTTCGTTAATATTAAGAAAACTATTGCATACAAAAATATGAAAATCGGTGGTGTTATACAGAAATGTTCGATAAACACGCTGATGCAGACAGTTTTCAAATCGAAGAATTATTTTAAGAGATATTTAATGCTAAAGTTGGACAAAATCGTTCCATTAAAAAAGTTTTATAGGAGCAAAAACTATAAATGGGAATTTAATCATTTTTAGATCATTTTAATCAATAGAAGATCCCGGTGTGCAGATTCCATTATTTTTTTTTATTTGACTCATTTTTTGAGGTTTTATTTCTATTTTAAATTCACATATTCAGCATTTCGACAGATATTTTTTACATCTTTTAGAAAATGGTATTAATTTAAACTGTTGCCAACTGTATAAACAGCGCAAACAATAATGTTTGCTTCAAAAAAAAAAAAAAATATTTACACGTTACTATTATAAGAATTGAATAATTAGGTATAAAAAGCAGGCACTTATTGGAAATTACGCCATAAAAACTATATTTACAGGTGAATTTTAAAAGAGAAAGGATATTGTAAAATAAATTCATTAACATGCGTTAGAAGTCTTAAATAGAAGAAATTACGTCACATTACACTTATTATGCAAAATGAACAAAAAATAATATTGCAAAACAGTTTAAATTTAAAAATTGCGTGAGACAAAATATTAGAGGTTAAACATTAGACTTTTTCAAAATTTTATTATTTGTCGTTTGATGTGAGGTGTTCAGCTATAAGTATGCAAAATTTCCTGTCTCCAACTTAATTAGGGGCTGAGTTAGAAAAAATGTTTAAGATACACACGTTAGATCCCAGAGAGTTAAATATTATACCTTTTTCAAAATTTTATTATTTGTCGTTTGATGTGAGGTGTTCAGCTATAAGTATGCGAAATTTCATGTCTCCAACTTAATTAAGGGCCGAGTTAGAAAAATTGCTTAAAATACATAAGTTAGATCCCAGAGGGTTAAATATTAGACCTTTTTCAAAATTTTATTATTTGTCATTTGATGTGAGGTGTTCAGCTATAAGTATGCAAAATTTCATTTCTCCAACTTAATTAGGGGCTGGGTAAGAAAAATTGTTTAAAATACACAAGTTAGAGCCCAGAGGGTTAAATATTAGACTTTTTCAAAATTTTATAATTTGCCGTTTTATGTGTGGTGTTCAGCTATAAGTATGCAAATTTTCAAATCTCCGACATGTATAGTTTTTGAGAACGGGCTCTATGACAGACGGACAGACAGACAGACAGACAAAGGAGTGAGACAGGTAGGGTTTCGTTAGATGAACGAAACTCTAAAAACATGCTGCGGATGACTGTAACAACATCCTAAAATTACATTACCATCAGCGATCTACCAATCCCGAATTTAGTTTATATTCGTTTCATATATTCTTATTCTTTTGTGCGGCACTGTAAAATAACTATCAATAATATATACAGTAAAACCTCTGAGTAATGGACACCTCGAGAATGCAGAATTTGTCCTTTATTTGGAGGTGTCCGCTACTGAGAGTAAAACATGTACAGTTATTTAACTGTTGGTAATCGAAAAAATGTCCGCTAAATAGAGGTATCCGCTAATCGGGTATGTCCGTTATGGAGGTTTTACCAGTAAAACCTCTGAATAGCGAACACATCGAGAGGGCAGGATTTGTCCTCTATTTTGAGGTGTCCGCTACTGAGAGTAAAAAATGTACAGTTATTTAAGGGTTGGTAATCGAAAAAATGCCCGCTAAATAGAGGTGTCCACTAATTAGGTGTGTCCGTTATGGAGGTTTTACTGCATAATAATATCATCCTTTACAAGAAAATTGCATGCTGTATGATAGACAGACAGACATCCAGAGAAATATAACCTCCCGGAGCAATAAACACTCATGTCTTTTCTTTCAATCATCCACAATCGTTTCTAAATTTCGTTATACGAGTATTAAAAAAATCTGTTAATTTCCTGTCGATAGACTGACAACTACCTTTTAGCCTGAGTTTTTAGCCGGATTTAGCCTGTTGTATGTCATACAACAGGCTAAAAACGGTCAACGTGGTACGGAGAACTGTATTATTATTTGTTTGCCCACCAAAACTGGTTGCCACGGGTTGTTGCAAGGTTTTGTGATCACGTGGTTGAAACTGATCTATTCAATATTACTGCGTGCGTATTTTTCTTTATTTGCTCCATATGTTCAAACCAGTTGTCTACGTAAACATCAACCGTAGAAAGTGACGCAAACCAAATTTCTGTGACGTGTGCAGATAAATTGTGCTTTTTTATTAGTTTTTTTAATATAATTTTTAAACGGTTTGGAACTTATTTTTCATAGTAGGTGCATTCAGTAGGTGGCCCTCATAGGTACCTTCTGTTGCAATCAGAAACGAAATCCGACAAATATTTTTTGAGTTATGTTTTACGAAAGGTTTTTATTAGGCTTTTTTTTTAGTAGGACATGGCGTTAATATCCATCGTAGCTGTAATGTGTCCGGACAGTAATATTTCGCTGAGTATTAGCCTTCGCTTCGCTCAGACAATTAATAAACCTCTATCAACAAAATTTGGGCTATCATAAGGGGAAAAAAAGAAGTAAATGACAATTTGATGAAAACACAAGGAATGTTAAAAAACTGTTAATGTCCTTTTTCAACTTATCCTAGTCAAAATTCGTTCGTATTTAACGGCCCTTCAAAAAAGGTATTTTACACACTCAGAAACAATTTAATTCATATTAACACAAGAATTATTCAGATAATGGATTTATTTATTTTAATGAACCACGGTAACATTCTATCAACAGTAAAAAAAAAAATGTTTTCTTTGTAACAAAATGGAAAAGGAGCGGTCTGAGGAAAATGAAGGACAGCGCAAATTTATTAAATGACACATATCAGTTTCTTCATTAAGATCACACTTATTAACCCCTTAATTCTCGCTCCCGTTATATTCACTGGCTGTGGCTTTTACTCTAATTGTTTTATTCCCACCAGTTTTATAAAATAGTTAAATTGGGTACAGTTTGGTATCGTTTTTACTGTCATTAAATAAGGTGAATATTTATTTTTCATAAAAGTGGTGCCAATAAGCAATTTGAATTATTCAACCGTAATTTAATTCGAGCGTTAAGGGGTTAATAAGCACATCAATTGTTATTTCCTTTAACTGCAATTAAAAAAAATCCCTATAATTTGTAACGGCTCTTATATGCAAGGAATATGTGTTTATATTAATAAACATTTAACATCAAAATGTTGTCTATCATAAGGGAACAAGTAAAAATTTAATTAAAAAAATCAAAAATCCCGACTGCGTAAAAAGCGAACTAATTAATTATTTCTCATCAATGTGAAACTATTTTTTATATTACTTACCTATTTTTTTTTGTTAACTTGTATTGATGACTTTTAAGTTGTGTTTAATTGTTAGTTCCTATATATAAACGCTGTTTGATGAGGCCTATAGATGTGTATGAAAGTTAGAGTTGCAGTAAAGCCTACCTACACAACTTCCAGGTTGTGTATATTTAAACGGATCTTCTGATTGTAAAATTGTCAATGAAATATCGTCTTAATTTTGGAAGACCTATCCAATGATATGCCACTCAATAGGGTGCGTAATTTTTTTGTCTCTACCAAAATTTTGAATTTATAAAAACAAAACCTAGCCTATAACCATCGGACGGTTAAGACGAATCGGTAGAGACCTCATTAATGAAAATCCACCCATCTATTAGGATGCTTCGAGGGTATAAAGAAATCCACATACCCAGATACGTGTGAAAAACATAACCCTTCCATAGCAGCCGGGTAAAAAAGAAAAAATCATAATTTGATGAAAACACAAGGAATGTTAAATAATTGTTAAAATTCTTTGTCAACTTATCCTAGCCAAAATTCGTTCATATTTAACGGCCCTTCAAAAATAAGGGATGTTACACAATCAGTAATAATTTAAATCATTTTAACAAAAGAATTGTTGAGAATGGATTAATTTTCTTTAATGAATGTTTATAAGAATTAAACTTGTTAATTTCTAGACTACATAGTTTTATAAATTTGTACTGTTTTATTGTTTTGTGCAAGGCGTTTCACCGAATTTTTAAACAAATCATTAATATTCATTGGCATTTATTCAAGTATTTATCACAGAATTACTCACAATATTATTGATCATAGAATTTATTATCATACATTTTAGAGATTAAAAAAAAATGTATAATTCCACCAGTAAGAAAAAGCAGTGCTTAAACATTATTTAAATGAAAAATTGACCATTTTATTTGCTTTGTGCGAGGTGAAAATCATGCGTATGTAGCATCTATAAACAAATAATTTGTTTTTCAGAAGCTATTCTCATAGTTAATTTCATTAAGATATGAACTTGATTTTTTTGCAGCTATAATAATTGGTACAGAGATATTGACTTTCTTTAACTTTAATATTAATTAACAGTCTTCTGCCTTTCGTACATGTAATCAATTTGATAGACTTTTGAATATCAATTTAGACTATCATCAGACAGAATAAGTAAAACATAAATATTAATTTTACGAAAACGTGAAGAATGTGAAAGCATTGTTAACGTTGTTTGACGATTTGTCCTAGCTGAAATTCATTCATATTTAACAGCCCTTCGTAATTAATGATCTTACACAAACAGCAGAAATTTATAGCATACTAAAACAAGAGTTAATGATTCTGAAATTCAATGAAATACATTAATGTATTCTAATGAATATTTATTAAAAAAAATTATTGCTTATTTTCAGGATGACGAAAATTTAAAAATCTGCAGATTTATTGTTTTGTATAAGATTCTTCATCTAATTTTTATATAATTAACATTTATTTTAGATTATTAATATTGATTCGCATTTATTAAAGTATTCAACATAGTAGTACTCATCATGGCATTCATCTTAATATTATTTCTTATAGTATTTCTTATCGTAAATTTTATTGATATCAAAATGTAGACCATTATTAAGAAATAGATAAACATTATTTTGACGCAAATATGAATAATTTAATTACAATATTAACACATATCTGCAGCCCTTACGGGTTGGCCTTAGGTAGATTTCGGAAGGAATACTACCTATTGCAATCTCACCTAAGTTGGAATTTCTTAAAAACTTTTGCAGATCTACGCCAATCATTTCCCCCAGAACACAAAACTACACAACCCTGTTCAAAACATTATATCTATCTATCTATCTACATATACATATGACTTTTTTATGAACACTATAACTTCTATCATTCTGCACAAATCTCTTCCAAACTGATACATAAAATCATGGGGTACAATATCTCGGTCAAAATTGTTAATGGACAAAATCGGACCGGTGGACATAGGGAGGGGTTTTGTGAAAACCGAAAAAACCCATAACTTCTTAATTATAATACATATCAAATCAATATAAAGTTATTATCACTCAAAGGAAAAGGGCCGAAAATTTAGGTATCGCAGATTTTTGATAAAAGTAAAATTCGGCTCAAGGGGTGAAGAAAAAATGGCTTTAGGGAGAAAAAAAAATCATAACTTGGCCAATTCTTAAGATATCAAACTCGCTTAAACTTATTATAAATCTTCCTAATATTATCTACAACTTTTATGTAGACAATTTTTTAATAGGGCCAAATCTTACCAAAAAAAAAAAAAAAAAAGAAAACGAAAACGAAAACAAAACAAACAAAAAAAAATGGGGTGGTTGAAGAAGAAAAAATTTCATACTTCGTCAATTCACAAGACATCCAATTCGTTTAAATTTATTATACATCTTCTGAATATTATCTACAAATTTCATATTGACAAGTTTTTGATAGGACCAACTCTTACAGCAAAAACAAATTAAACAAAAATAGTGGTTGACGAAGAAATTATCGTATTAAGGATATACTCAAATCCAAACGGCCTATTTTCTGAATAATTTTTTAATTTATTTTTACTCACAAATGCATCCAAGTGACCGGTTCTCTTATTCAGAAACTATATAATGTGCTGTATTGGTCCATTTTTTTTGATAAAAGCAGAATATATTTCAAAAAAAGCTGTCAAATTGGGCATTTTTAACCAAATTTCTCGAAGCAATAGCGCTGGAAACGAAAAACATTGCCGTACTGAGAAAATAATTGGGTGTAAATCAAGTTCTAATTAATTGAACGAAAAATTGAAACACTGGTCCCTTATAAATCTCTTCAAAAAATCATGTCAGCAAGTTTCATGTTTTTGCTTTTAAAAATGAGTCTAAATTTGTGTCAGAAAATTTCGAGTTGTTGAGTGAAAAATATTTTTTTTAATACCGCCTTAATATGATTCTGATAAAACCAGCTCTTACGAATGATAACGTATGATATCGTAAGAAGGAAGGGTGTCCAAAATTAATGAAATGTTGATAACACTATAGTATGTGCATAGCCCCTAAAGCATTTTTCGTGAATTTTTGAAGCTACATTAGAAGATACATTAAAAACTTTTCTTACTTTTTTTAATCAATATGAAAATATTTTATCAGCCGCCTCCTGAATCCCGTGCAAAAGTGATATATTTTCATTGAATTTTAGTATCAAAATTTAGGCTGAAATCAAAAAGAACAAGAAGCTCTTTGAAAAAAGAAAAAAAAAAAGAATATTAAAGCATTTCTAATGTCGTTTGTCAATATGTCAATCTTGAAATGAATTTATATTTAATAGCCGTTTTACAAATAAATGCTTTTACACAAACGCATGTAATTTAAGTTATAATTATACAAGAATTAATGATGCTGAAACTCAAAGAAATTGAATAATCCATTTTAAAGAATAAGATATACAGTTGTTAATTTTTAGGAATATATAAATTTCATGTTCTGCAGATTTATTGTTTTGTATAAGGTCTGTCACATAATTTGTATAAAGATCATTATTATTCATTTGTATTCATTATAGACCACATTCTTAGTATTACTCATCACACAATTATTCACAATATTTATTGTCATAAACATTACTGATATAAACACGCATGCTATCATCAGTCAGAATAAGCTGTAGTTAAACATTATTTTAACGAAAGAAATAACTAATGTAAAATCATTGTTAATGTCGTTCAATAATTTGTCCTAACTGAAATCCATTCATTTCTAACAGAATTTCACAAACAAAAGGTTTTACACACATAACAATACTATTAATGATATTGCAATGAAGAAATAATGATGCTACAGCGCATTCAGATCGATTAATATCTTTTTTATGAATGTATATGTATATCTTTATAATTAAATAATTTTTATCGGAGATACAAATTTACACTTTACGCAGCTTTGGTATTTTGTATGAAGACTTTCTCTTTTTTAACTGCAATGAAAATGTTATGCCAACCGCCTTCTGAATTCCAAGCATATGTAATATATATTCATTTGGATAGATTTTTTTACAGAAAAATGCAAACAATCATAAAAATAGCCAGTTTTTAAATATTAATTTGCTAAAAACATAAAGAATATTGAAACATTTGTAAGAGTCGTTTGTAAATGCTTGAAGACAAAATTAATTTATATTTAATATCCATACTAAAGGGCAATTCCACGCAAAATTCTCATTTTGGGGGGGGGGGAAAATGAAATTTATAATATGTTTAATTTAAGGGTATGGTTGGAAAGCTTGATATTTTTATGTTCTATAATAAAATTCTAATAAAAAGGCATTGTAAATTACTGTTTACAAACTAAGTTAAACACCATTATTGTCGTTGTAAAGTCATAATGTTACGTCACTGTGTAAACACAATAAAAGTTGCGTCAGTTACATGTGTAATTTTTTTTTCTTTTTTATTGTTCGGAGATTAATTAAAAAAGTTACTGTTGTAATTTGGCATTAATTAGTGCTATTGAGACATTAAATCCCTTTTTTAAACGGGATAGTTTTGATATTTTTTACATTTCAATAAAGGCAGAAAAAAGTTTGTATATTTTATGTTACAAGAGTTATAGGATTTTGAATTGCAATTTTTGGGACTCAAAGAGAGATTGAAATAATCTGCAGGTATTTGGGTATTAAGGCCTTAGTAAGAAATATTTTAAATTGTAAAAATTTGGTCTAGCTTTATTAGTAAATTTTATGCACAGTTTTGAAAACAAAATTCGATGATCAAGTGTTACGTCAGTTACGATGGAATTGACCTATAGTAAATGATTTTACACAAACTGCATATGCTGAAATTCAATGAAATATTTTATTAAATGTTTATAAGAACTATGATTGCTAACATGTAATAAGATTTAAACTTAAAGTACTGCAGTTTTGCTGTTTTATTGAGGCCTGGGCCTTAATCGAGCCGTTGATTTTGAAGATGATTCATGTTCATGTTAAGTTATTGCTAGATACTTAATGGCTTGCATTTCAATGGGTTTAAAAATATTCCTAAGCAATATCAGACTCATTTAATATTTTTGTGGTCTTATTCCACGTAAATTTAATATGCAATAACTTTATCGATGTTAGCCAAAATTGCTGGCAATTGTACGTCAAACGTGGCAACTGAGGTGTGTTCGTAACATAACTAGTTTTATAAATATTCAGGTCTTTGTGCAATATCCGTTAAACTCTTATGCAAAAAGGCATGAATACAAAATTTATTACGATTATATATATTAAATTCAATAATACAGAAATAATTTGACTCCATCTTGTATAGGACGTTAATCACCATGGCAACCTAGAATCAATACCTATCATGGGACAGCACTGAATTAATTACGTAAGATAGGATTTAATAGAATGAAGAAAACTTTTATTAATACCTTTTTAAGTTTTGATTCAATTTTCTTAAAATGTGAAATGACTCAAAAAAATTCTGCAACGATTTTATATTTTACCATTCAAACCATTCGGTTAGGTAGTTTTTGAACTGTTATATGCGGACAGACAAACAGACAGACGGACGGACCAGACGACCACAATAGGTGCTACGTATTTATGTAATTACAAACGCACTTAAAAATCATGCTGTTGGTGTGCACCAAAGGTCTTGTCTCACAAGGAGAGGGCCAACCTTGTTAATCACAGATTTTGATCATTTTAATATATGTTGCAGGGTAGAGACCCCTTTCTCAGGCTCAACGGATTTTATCCAACACTCCTTAGTTCTTGAGAAACCGGGGGGGGGGGTCTAATAGTAGTACACAACTTAAATACTTACTTTGTAACAAAAAAGAATAGGTTGGTCGTAGCTCAGTTGGTACGGTGTTTGCTGGCTGATCTGCGGGCCCGGGTTCGGTAACCGAACGCGCTACATTTTTTTTCTCATTTTTTGTTTTATAAATATACATGTAATTATAATTTAATAATTTCAATTAAAAATTTCAATATCATACATTAATTATAATGTTAACAAACTTAACTTAATCATTTTTTATTTTTTAACTATCATTTCTCATCCTTTAAAGACGTTTAAAAAGAAATTGGATCTATTAATGAATGATAAAAATTCCAAAATCGTGACAAAATCTATTGTGGTGCCATCTAGTTATGATAAAATAAAGGAACATTCAAATAAAATAAAAATAAAAGCAGAAAGAATATAAAGGTAAGCAAAGATAAGCAAAATAATTGATAGCGCAAGCATTCGTATTACAAATTAAAAATTCTTTAATATACAAAAATAGGTAATAATTTAATTCTGATGCTAATTTTTAATATAATTATGCTTGTTACTTTAAAAACAGAATAATAGTATTATAGCATTGACTTCCTTTGTTAAAGCAATGCGTAAATGATGTTTCTTTAAAATCACGAATTGACGCAATTGCTCAGTATCATTGAATGGATAAAGAATATATGAAATACATTTTAAAAGTGATTTAAAAAAAAATAACAGTTTTATGATGTTTTATCAACTATTTATTTAAAAGTAAAAAAAAATAAATAGATTAAAATTATAATTGATATACAATTTTATAAATTTTAATTGGCAATGAGATTATTAATTATACTTACAAGTATATTTATAAAACAAAAAAATGAGAAAAACAAATGTAGCTTATTCAGATATCGAACCCGGACCGGCGGATCAGCCGGCAAACGCCATACCAACTGAGCTACGACCAACCTATCATTGAAGTTGCAAAGTAAGTATTTAAGTTGTGTACTATTATTAGACCCCCTGGTTTCTCAAGAACTAAGGAGCGTTGGATAAAATCCATTGAACCTGACACTAAGGGGTCTCTACCCTACAACATATATTAAAATAATCAAAATCTGTGATTAACAAGGTTGGCCCTCTCCTTGTAAGTTTCAAAAGCAATGATTTGTTGAAAACGTTGAATTTCTTGAATGGAATATAATTATATTAACAAAAAAATTACTATTTTACTTTATTTACATTTTTATTTTATTCCAATATTCCATTCCACTTTTGGAAACTAACAAGAAAACAAAAAAATAATTTTATAGGAAAAGTAGAAAAAAATTAGAAAAAATATGTAGCAACTGGAAAGATAGCCCGTCAAAAATGACGGAAAATGAGATATCAAGATATATACAGCACATATGCAAGAGTATGAATTTTTCTCGATTGTTCCGCAGTGAATGATTAAAATAAACATATTTTAAAAACACAACTTATTTTTGAAAAACTATGTGTATAATGAATACATTAAAAATGAAATTTAAGTATAAGTTAAAATTTGGTTACAAAACTTCAAGATATACAATGTTTTTTGTAAAAATTCTTTCATTATTTAAAAACTGACGTTGCGCTTCAGAATATTTGACTTAAATTTTCAGTGGCAGTTAGGAGCTTAGATAGTACAGTGCCGTATAGTGGCGGTTATTTTATTAGCAACATTGGGATGACGATGCAAAGACGTACATTTTCGTACATTACACTTTAAATTCTGACCCATAGATTCTGAAAAATTGAAAAGATTAGAAAGAAGAAAGATTAGAGAGCTTCAATCGGAATTTCGGCAAATTAGCCAGCTATCCCAAAGTTGGCTTCATATATGGAAACTTACTTTTTGTTGCCAAATTTGTTGAAATACAGCCAAATTTAGCGATATTTCGCCAAGTTGGCTGTATTATGGTAAACCAGCTATTAGTACTTTTCAAACATTGCTCATTGTTGAAGCTGATACCGATTTCTGATTACCGAGGCTGATACCATAGGAAGCATGTTTACATGTCCGCGTAAAATGAGGCGGTCCAACCGGAATTGTGAGGGAGACAGAGAGACTTGGATTTTATATAAATAGAGAAGTTGTATACATATACTTATTTTTCTTACTTTAGTGAAAATTTTTAAAGTATTCTTTTTAAAATACTGACTGTGCTTGTTAATATTTTGTAATATAAAGAAATACATAATTATATTTAAAATGTAATTGCCACACTTTCGAAACCAACACATTTTAAATATCGTTGACTAAATAAATTACTTGTAACATTTTTACACATATATTAAATGTTTTTGTCATTTTGAATTGTTTAAAAACATAAAATTTTAATTTGTAATAAGATTTAGCTTTAGATACTTTTATTTCAAAAATGGATTTGCCCACATTGAAAATCACTGGCTCAATTTATAGAACATCAAATTTCATTACTATTGATAATAATATTCATCACAGTATTACGAATTAAAGCATTCATCACATAAAGTATTGTTTGTCATAAAGGATAAATCAAAATGAATGACATATAGAGAAAGAAAAAATAAATTGGATTTAACATTGCTTTTTGGATATGTAATGGATTTAATTAAAAAACGAAAATATAGCGTGAAAATACAACTATAAAAGATTTATCCGGCAACAAAGAAAAGACTGCTATTATTAAAATACTCGCTGTGCTGTTTATCAAAATGGCGACCATGGATTGTCCGCGCTGGGTCAAATGATGTGCCATTATTTTTTTGGTCGCCCAGATCCCCAGATCTAACGCCGTGCGATTTTTTTCCCTTTGGGTATACGTGAAGGACAAAATGTTCGTGCTATCACTTCCCCTGTAATAAAAGCAGCGGGTAGGTGACGTGTTGTACACAATTACACCGCATATGCTAGCAAAAGTGTGCCAGGAAATGGATTACCGCATAGACATTTGTCGTGTTACTGGAGGGGACACGTCGAACATCTTTAGAAACTTGTATAGTTATAGATTTACGTTAAATTTGTTTCAAAAGATAAACCCGTTACATCAATCTCAATTATGGAGTTTTTTTATCCCATTCATTTTGAATTACCCTGTATTTTGTATGATAGACTTTGCTGATATCAAAATGTAGACCATCAACAGAAAGAATAAGCAATAGTTAAATATTATTTTGAAGGAAATATGAGGAATGTAACTGCCCTGCTAACGTCTTTCTTTGATTTGTATTTCTTGAATAAATCTCTAAATGGAAATTATTCCTACTTAACTACAATTTAGATATAATTATTTATGGAAAAAACAGTACCTTAAATGATATTAGAAACAAGAGCTTAAGATGTTGCAGCTTATACAGATTGACATTTTTTTTTTTTTTAACAAATGTTTATTCCGATAACCATAGTTAACGTCTATCAGGGATATAAAATTAGAATTTTGTAGCTTTGCTACTTTTCACAGAAACATTGCATTTTTTAACTTTAATGACAATATTATGTCAACCTCTTTTGACTCTTATGCATCAACGATATGTATTAATTATGATAGATTTTTTATCATCAAAATGTATTTTATGATAAGGAAGAGTATGTATTGAGTTAAAAATTAAGTCACAATAATTTAACGAATACACGAGAAAGTTAAGGTCGTTTGTCGATTTTCTCTAACAGATTTTCATTCATATTTAACAGCTCTTCGCAAATAAATGCTTTTCCACAAACCGCACTAATTTAAATCATATTGAAAGAAGAATGAATAATTCTGAAACTCAACGAAATATATTTATTTTTAGGAATATTAATAAGAAGTTCTAAATTTCAGGAATTAATAAAGTTCTAGAGATTTTATTTTAGCATAAAGCCCTCCAGTTAATTTTTGTTGCTTTATTATTCATTTTTAGAAAATAATTATTCATTAATAATTACTGTAGTATTCTTAATGGTATTGCTCATCATATAATTCATTATAATATTATTCATAAAAATGTTTCTCTTCATGTACTTTTTTTTTTATTTCATAATATAGTCTTTCATACAATAGATGTATCGGTAGTTAAATATTATTTTGACGCTAGCACAACCAATGTAATTGCATTGTTATCGTCGTTCGTCAATTTGTCATTAACCGAATTTCATTCATATGTAAAAGCATTTCACAAATAAATGATTTTACAGGAAAATCAGTAATTTATATGCCATTACAAGCAAGAGTTAAGGATCCTGAAGCACAGAAACATTAATAAATGTCTTTTAATGATTGTTTATGCATATTACTATATTAGTTAATATTTATCAAATGTATTAAACTTAAATTTTGCATAAACACATTCATTTTTATTTTTTTAATTTCAATGAAATATAACGTTGATCGCCGTTAGAAGTCATAACATACCAAGCATGCATTCATTTTGACAGACTTTTTGCACAGAAAATTAAGACTATTATAAGAAAGAATAAGTAGTAATTAAATGTTCATTGAACGAAAGTATAAAAAATGTTACATCATGTGTTAACATTGCTTGCCAATTTGTGCTAGCCGAAATTCATTCATATTAGACAACCTTTCTAAAATGAATGGTTTTGCACAAATTGAACTAATTTCAATTCTATTAAAACAAAAATTAATTATACTGAAACTCAATGAAAAAGATTATTTTATATTATTTAATGTTAATAAAAACTATCATTGCTCACTTTGAGGAAGGCCTTAATTTAAAGTATTGCAGTTTTATTTTTAATTTACAATGTTTCTAAAGTTGTTTTTTTAATGGAAAAGTATTTAAGCATCAAGTAACAGTTTACTAGCTTAATTTATTAAATATTTTAAACAGTTAAGTAAATAAGCTGAACAACAGTAATTTTTAGTACGATATCAAATTATCTAATTTAAAATCATTGTAATTAAATATATATCGCAGTTTTATTGCTTTGTATAGTATCGCTCACCTACCTTTGTAAAACTAACAGTCAATTTTAGATCATTAAAATCAGAAATTTTCTTAATTTTTAAAATGACAAAGTAAATATATTAATCTCAAAGATGAAAATAATTTACATTGTTTCTAAATGTATTTTTCTATTTGAATAAAAAAAGGAGTATCAAATAACAGTTTACTAGCTTAAAATCTTAAAGTTTGTAAACAGTTGAGTACAATAAGATTGAAAACAGTAATTTTTAATAAGATAGTAAAAAGTGTTTTATTTATAATTAATGAATTAAGTAGATTATAATTTACATTGAAATAATTTTGGTTAATTAATTAACTCACCAAAGAGTCACTCATCACTCAGATCATTATTAACTTTGATTATTAATTTTGTTTACTCTTTTATATACAAGAACATAGCAAGTATATTATATTTCTGTCGGAAAATGAATTATATAAGGTGGTGATTCCCTTATTTTGTCATTCTAATTTAAAAATTAATATATAACAACAAATTGAAACTAAAAGAGAATCAAAGAATGGTTTCAAATGCTGACAGTTTTTGTGAATGAATGAAGAAAATAATGAGGGCTAATTATAATCAAGATCTTAAGCACAACGACAGTTTATTCAGTAAAGGCTGAAATATATTTTTGTTAATCTTTGGAGTCATACACAGAAAATAAAGTGATCAATTAAGAATTGAAAAAAAAATATCAAAACCTCTTTTATAATTCGAAGCACAGAATACTAATATCATAATACCCGATGTGTGGTAATAACACTGATATTTAAAATTTCGTTCAAGGTAACATTTGTCACAGATATAACTGTCCATTCATATGATTACATTAACTCTCTCTGTGTGTAAGTGTACGTATAAATGAATAGTTAATTGTCTTATTTTTTGTTATTGTTACTACACACACACATGAGTATAAGTTTACATTAATGTGATTTTACGGTAATTTATAAAGTTTAGTTTCAAAATCTAGCCAATTAGCCAGTGATTTCCATGGCATTTGCTTTATTATTTGTGCTAAAATATGACAAAATAACTCTATTTCTAATTTTAATATTCCTAAAATTACTAATTATGCTTTTACTAATAAAGGAGTAAACATATACTTTATACTTCTTAAAATCATCTAATTAGAGACATTATTGTTTTCAAAACTTACAACTTTTTATAGTCATTCAATACCTTAACACATTCACGCCAGCGCGGTGGGTCATATTTGACTGTCTCAGAGCTGCCAAGTCTCCGGCTTTTTGGATACCAGTATTTTAATACAGAAAATGTTTTATTTAATTAGAACAATTGGGCGATTTAAAAGAACAACATTTTCTCTAAAATAACAGTGGTGTGCAAAAAAGCCGAAGACAATCGAGTGTGACCCACCGAGCCGGCGTGAACGTGTTAAAGCAGGATAAAAAATATAACAATCCGATTTTATTTTAGTTTTGAAAATCCGATTTTTTAACGAAAAATCATAGTTTCGTCTCATCTTAATTTGTATTCACTATATTATCACTTATTATATCATTCATCATAATATTATTCCTGATAATATTTATTATGTTACAATTTATTGGTATCAAATTATTGGCCAGCATCTGAAATTAGAAGAAGTAGATAAATATTATATTGACGACAAATTATGACCATTATTTAATAGCAATGTTAAAGTCGTTTGTCAAATTGTTCTAAATGAATTTCTCCACTATTTAGGAGCAATTCAGAAATAGTTTTATTCACAGAAAAAAACAGTCATATAAATGATTTTAGAAACATGTTTAAAGATACTGCAGCTTCTTCAGATCAATAATTTCGTTTTAAGAGTGTTATTTACAGAAAATGAATCCTATTATCATATGAGGGGCTCACAACCATAGTAGACCAAGTCCATTTTGAAAAAAAAAAATGAGAATATACCGTTTAGAATGTGCATAAAATCTGTTTTATTTACTCCCACTATGATCCAATTCTGTTTTCACATACTTTCTTATATATGGCATCTGTTTACAGACTTGGTAGGAGTGAATAACACAGATTTTATGCACTTTCTAAATGGACTATTTCTTTTTTTATTTATTATTATTATTTTTTTTTTTTGATCTACTATGGTTGTGAGACCCTCATTTTTAGTTCATATTCATTAAATGTGTTAAACCTAAATTTCTTCAGTTCTGCTAATTTATATAGAGACACTTAATTTCTTGAACTTCAATGAAAATATTACGCTTTGCTCCTTCTCATTCTCATGCATATGTCATATCTATTCATTTGATAGACATTTTATCGTCAAATCGTAGTCTATCATAAGAAAGAATAAGTTGTATTTAAATAGTAATTTCATGAAAACATGAACAATATGCAAGATTTATTAATGTTGTTTGTCAATTTTCTTAACCGAAATTCATTCATATTTAATAGCACTAAACTAATGAAGGAATTTACGCAAACAGCATTAATTTAAATAATACTGAAGTAAGAATAATGGATTCAGAATCTTAAAGAAATAAGTAAAATTTTTATGAATGTTTATAAGAACTGCTCACTTTTGGAAATATGTAAATAAAATGTACTACATCATTATTGTCTACCATAGGGTTTTTTTATCTATTTTTTATATTAGGGTAACTCCGGGAGAGTCGCCACGTACGGATAGATGCCGCACCCCTTGTATTTCTTGTAATTATCGATAGATGGTCGTCAAACGCACAGTATAGGTGCGCAATGAGATTATTTTAACCAGTGTATAGCGTTAATCCCATTTCGATGTTTACTTGTAGAAGTAAAATCCTTAATTTGACGTAAGTGCATGATTTCACTGTCCAAACTTTTAAACATGTTATGTTTAAATACATTTCATACACTAATTATTAAATGCATGCATGATTTCGAAGTCAAAACTGAGTGTCGCGTTTGTATGGAGTACTGTGTGTATGGTTACGCCATTCCCCTTAACGATGGCAGGTAACTGTGATGGCCGACGTCTGCACCATGCAAAATGGGATACATGCCGCACTGATATTCCGGTATACATGCCGCAGTTTCTTTTGTATGGGATGATTAAGAGTTATTAACTTTTCCTTTTCTTTTTGCACAGACTAACCATGTTAGGCATTTTATCAAGTTTACTAAAACCAAAGGCGAAAAAGGGGAAAATAAAAAGTAAGAAGGGCAAGAAAGATGCAAGCCAAGATGATAATAATGAAAATTTCGATTACTCGTAACGCAGACGTTCTTTGCATACTACTCCAAAACAGAGGAAGTGTAACTGGCTTCGTTGCACCATGTGTTTAAATGTAGTTACATAAAGACTGCACCTTTTTTGAGACTTTTCTGTAGATTGTAGTCGAAAAAACAGGTTTCTTAACCCATTCGAGACCATAGGTGCATATAAGTACCTTCATAAAGAGCTTACAAAATTTGTTTCTGGCACCAGTAATAAAGAAAAGTAATATTTGCTTTGTTTAATTAGAGCATTTTCATGATTGTTTAAGTAAAGATAACTTCTTTAAAAAAAAAGTGGTACCAACCGAATAAAATTTGTGTAAAAGCCACCGGTCCCGAAAGGGTTAACAAATAAATTATGTAAACGCAATTTTACTTTTTTCTTTTTCTTTTTTAATACATTGATGTTACGTTGTTGCTGAAATAACAATTAAAATTTAATGTAAAAGAATAAGTCGATAGTTTTAATAGTGAAAGAAGGCAACAATTATTAATTTGAATCTACTAATACGTAGATTTGTACTCACGTAGTTTCATTTTGTCATTACAACGTTAATTATAGTCCAGATATGAATATTTGTTTTAAATATTTTTATTTAGAATTTCATTCTGTTCTTATTACAAGCGCGGCATAACTTCCGCACAACTGCGGCGTTTCAGCCTGAATGTACGGGTGACGCGCCGCAGTGTAGTGTTTTAGAAAAAAAATTGTTAAAAAATATTAATAATTTGTTTTGAATTTTTTCGTCGCAGTACACGCATTGCATATTTAACATTAAATAGCACAGCATATATATATTTTTTTTTTTTATGTCCACCATGGGACTTTATACACAAATAAAAAAAAAAAAAATGTGCGGCATAAATCCTGGAATTACCCTAACAGCATTCACATTTATATTTTAATATTCATTGTTTTTTATTACAGTATCCCTAATAATATTATTGAACCATTTTATGTAAAATGAATTGTACAATTCAGCGTACATATATTCATCATAGTAATTATTATCATATACTTTAATGATATCAAAATCTATGCTATCATCCAAAAGATAAAGCAGTAGTTAAATACTATTATACCGATAACACGACCATCGTAATTGCATTGTTAAAGCCGTTTGCAAATTTGTCTAAACTGAAATTCAATCATATGTAAGAGCAGATAAAAAATAAACGATTTTACTTAAATAACAACGAGTTAAATTATATTAAAAGCAAGAATTAGTGATCCTACAGCTAATTCAGATCATATTTGTTTTATACAACTGTTTATGCCCAATCTCACAGTTAATTATTTTTTATTAAATTGCAAAGGGTTCTTCTAGGCGTTGTACGGAACCGTCGATTTTTAAAAACAAATCGCGACTGGTTAAAATTATTCATATTAAAATTTTCAAAAAGACGAATATCTCAAAATGGACATCTCCAATGGGTCCCCATCGCTTTCAGCAGCATATACAGTTCTTGGGAGTTCTACACACGCATCATTAACAATAAAAGACCTCAATTCAAACGCGTATCTTTCAAAATCAACCTCCTGGATGGTTCCCGTTGACTTCAACAGCGTACACTGCGCGTGCTACGCAGTGTGTTCAGAACAAACATCCGGCACGGATCACTTGTATCTATGGCATCGACCACCAGTCTTTCAAGAAAGTGCGATATAAGAGCTCAGTTAATTAGTTGGCAAGTTGAGATGGGGGAATCCGGGAGGAGTGGTACATAAGATGAAAGAGTGTTCAAAAGGCTTTCCAACGGTATATCACAGAAGGGTACGAAAAAAGTTAGAAAAGTGCCACGAGGGGGGGGGGGGGATCCTAATTGCCTGGGTGCGAAACGACGGAAGAAACGGTCCTCATTACCGAGTTAACCCTTTGGTCTAATTTTCAAGAAGCAATAGGAAGAGCTCAGATAGCACCGATATATAAAAATAGCAAATAAATCATTTGTGCAACAGTATTAAAAAGAAGAAAAGACAACGTTTAAAAATGCACAAATAAAACAGGAAAAGAAGCAAACAGCTGTTTCGAATCTACTAGCGAGATTCTTCTTCAGTGCAAAATAGTGTGAAATGAACAGCGTGCTAGAAAAAGCAAGGCTGAGCAAAATGATAGACAGAGAAACGCTGGTTTATATGCCCGATACGGGTACCGAATGCGCCAAAAACAACCAATGAGAGAGAAGCAGTGGAAACGACTCAGCGGACATGTAACGACATCTACCGGAGAACGACAGAAAAAGAAACCAAAAACTTAGAAAGCATTAATTTAACTTCCCCTTTTTTGGTTTCTTTTTCTCTCGTTCTCCGGTATATGTCGCTACTTGTCCACTGAGTCGTTTCAACAGCTTCTCTCTCATTGGTTGTTTTCGCCGCATTCGCTATCCGCATCGGGTATATAAGCCAGCGTGTCTCTGTGTATCATTTTTTTCAGCCTTGCATTTTCTAGCACACTTTTTCTTTCTCACTATCTTGCACTGAAGAAGAATCTCGCTAGTAGATTCAAAACAGCTGTTTGCTGCTTTTCATGTTTTATTTGTGCATTTTTAAACGTTGGTTTTTCTTCTTTTTAGCACCAATATAGTCAAGCGCTTGGTCAAGTCTTCAAAATATTGATTTACCATTTATCTCAGCTACTGGCCCTCGGAATTCTCCACCGTCTCTTTAAAATTTTTATATGCTGACAAATGATATCTATCCAAGGTCTCCATAAAAAATCCTATTTAATATAATGATACTCAGTGCAGAAAACACAACGATTTTATTAATTTACTCGCCAACAACTCCCGAAACTTCCCCCCTCCCTTCTTATTTTTTTGTGTTATAAAAATGTGTGTGTTATGCCTGAAATTTTCAAATTGATATCTTGATCAGTTTTTTTAATTTTTAACGAACCTCTTTCCCAACTATCCGCCGTAATTCTAGTTGAACGAACCAATTCCCGTTGAAGCAGGTTCCGTAAAACCAGAGGAAAGAATTCATCTTTACTGTTCGAAAATAGTGATAACTGAAGTTTATGTATACCAAAGCATACAATCACCTATGTTTTTCAAAGGTGATCAATTTTTATAACAGTTTCATAAAGGAACATTTTAAAAAATGTCACACGTTACAAATTTGCAACATTTAAAGCCTTTTTTTTATATTTTTTGTTCCCTGAATTTATCACCGTTTAAAATGCGATAAGAGTTTAAAATTAAAGTACGTGGACAGCAGTACCCAAATTTGAGGAGGTCCCGGCATTTTGAAGCTATGGGATCATCTTCTTTTACACCTAGATCACTAATTTAAATTATAGTATAAAGAATTTTATTTTTACTTTAGCATAATCAAATTGATTAATTTTTAATGCATGTATAAAATATTATATTTGTTAATTCATTTTTTGAGGATATAATTTAAACATTTTGCATTTGTATCATTTCGAGAAATGGCCTAAAAAAGGGAAAAAAATATAATACTTACTAAAGAAAATATAAGTTGCTATTCAACGTATGCCTTATTCATAAATTTAAAGATCATATAAAAATTAAAATACATGAAAAAAATTAAAACTCAACGTTTCGGTTTAATCTTCAAAACCATCTTCAGGAGTAAAATTTCTAAAAAAAAAAAAGAAAAAAAAATCTGCGAGAAACAATCTACATGCTACATCGTCAAAAATTAAATTCAAACTGAAAGAACCAACGGAAACTTCAAAAATCCTTTAAAACAACTCAGTGTCGCCATCTGTTATTCAAAGTGAATAAAAGAAGGGGGTGCTGGAAAAACATGGAAGCACGACAGTTCTTTCAAAATGCTGACAGAGATTATGTTCATCACTCTTTAAAAGTTTAATTATTTCCTTACAGCCTGGGAAATTGGCGATATACTTCAGGAAAGGGGATAAACCCACATTTCTTGCCTTTTCATAACCTCCAATCACATTACTACCGATTTTAGAAATTTTTTTTTGAAAAATTACTGCTGAAAAAAAAATAAATTTCGTGTTGCATCAAAACCAACCCTTTTCAGGTAAACAACATGGGTTCGTTGGGCGTCGGTCTACAGAAACAATTTTCTCCAGGCAATTTCATTAATTAAACTAAACAAACAAAGAAAAAAAACTATACACCACTAATCTCAATTGATTTTAAAGCGTTTTTGATAATCTACCCTGCGAGAACTCCATTCGTTACATAGACTAAACATAACTATAGTAATTTGATTTCCTCTTTTATCACAGAGAGACGAGGTCAGGTGAATTGGCTGAATCCACATATTGAGCATTATTTCACTAAATGTTGCCCACAAGATTCATGTTTATGTGGGTGCCATTACTTGAAACTTTGCTGTGAATGTATCTACGTGCTAACTATTTATTTATGGCATGTGCGTATGACCTTCTTTTAGTTATATTGGATTCGAAAAGGAATTCTCATCGGTGATTACGTTGGGAATCTCTACATAAAATTATTTTGCGTCACAATTTTACGGTAAATGCTCAAAATATGTCATAGATTCGACATGGGATGATATCGAAGAAGATTTATCTCAATACAACATCACAATACATATCTTCACAGACGGTTCAAAATCTGATCAGGGGAACAGGATCCGCCTTTGTGCATTTAAAGAGAACTTCTTAAGGTGTGTGTGTGGTGGTGGTGGGGGGTAAGGTTAATTCACTGAAAAAGAAATGTTTAGACGATACAGGTAACGATGGTTTATTTAAATAATCTCCATATAATAATACAACATCTCACGATATTTTCCTAAATGTTTATTGCAAAATATTAGTAAATAAGCCGTTGGCAGGAAATCTCCGCAGGCGCCTGGAAAAAGGGTTGTTTTGCGGTGTACATTATAACTCGTCACTGAATCATCTGAAACAAAAAAAATCAAAATGCGTTTATTAGGCGAGATGTTTCCCAAGGTAACGCTGTCGAGTTTTTCTTTTAATTTTAATTATTTATTATTTTACAATAACAAATTTGCCGATTTTTTAGAGAAAATTTCGTTTTTGACTTTCAAGTGCTACCGAGAATGAAAAAAAATGATTAAAAAAACTCGACAGCGTTACCTCGAGAAACATCTCACCTAATAAACGTATTTTTATTTTTTTGTTTCAGATGATTCAATGTTGAGTTATAACGTACACCGGAAAACAACTTTTGTTCGAGGCGCCTGGGTAGATTTGCTGCCAACGGCGTATTTACCAATATTTTACAAAAACATTTTTGGAAAATATCCTTCAGATGTTGTATTCTTATATGGAAATTAATTAAATAAACTAGCATTTCCTGTATCGCCTAAAACTGTTTTTGAAAATATGCTTTTTTTCAACGAATTAACTTTACCCCCCCCCCCCCCTTAATGCATGATTGGAATGCTCGACATTCCATACGGAATTCCGTTTTCAAGCTGATAGTTTTGCTATTAAAAACACTATGATTTGGGTGGAATCATTTGATTACAAATCATTCCTAATCTTCAGAGAGCCTCTCCAGTTTAATGGCTCTGCAAAATACAGATGCAGTTGACTATACTATTTCAGATAGATTCTAAGTTTAATACACAAATCCAGCAAAACTTTCCACTTTAAATGGGTTAAAGGGAAGTCATGAGTCACAGGGGATGAATTCGCTGATACAATGGCAAAAAATGCAACAGAGATTATTATGTCACGTCACATTTCCTTCGACATCGGGCTTTTCATTTAAAATATAAATTACAACAGAAATTTAAAAATGACCGTTAGCAAAGATGAGACAATGAAGATACAGGCCGCTACACACATAACTTATTACTAAGTGTTCCCATTGAATTTATCGTAAATAATCGTTACCTTTTTATTTTCTTCACAAATCACGGCCCTTCCCAAAAATATCTTAAAGAAAGAGGTAAACGTGGTTCCACTCTTTGTGTATGTAGTCTTCCCTCCACCTCACTGCACTATGTACTGGACTGTCCTCTGAAAACATATTATCATGTTAAAAGCACAAAAGAATGGCCATTCCGAACTGGAATAATTATATTAGTGAAAGTCTTGTTCTCATGAACAGAATATCTACACTAATGAGATTTATAGAGAAAAATGAAGTAATGTTTAGAAATAATTATTCATACCTCTCAGACACTTCTTCAGACGATGATTTATGTTTTTCTTTATTTTTTATTTTATTTTTATTTTTTTTCTTCTCTGTTTTTATTGTAAATAGTTTTCTTTTATATTCGTTAATTGTTATTATTATTATTATTATTATTATTTATTATTATAGTTATTACTCTAGTTGTGCTTTTGTTACTACCGTTTGATATTTATTCTAAATTGTCATGTTTTGTATCAAGTAGCTATAATAGGAATCTTGCAGTTTTTTTGAGTGACTACAGCATAAATATAAACATTGTACAATCAAGAAAAACAAAAAAAGGAAAAATCTTTTTAAAACTGCTGTCAAAAAGATGGACTAACAAGTGTGTTTCGGCCGTCCGTAGGAAAACCCTTCATCAGGCTTGGAGCTAGGGTTCGGATTTCCCATCCCATAACCTCTTTCTCTTTTCCAGAATAAGAAATGAAACACTATCGTAACACATTTCTTTGTTGATTAAACGAATTTCCATAGATTCACGAATAACTGCTTTATACAGAGCATCTTGTTTCGAAATAACAGATGGCGCCACAGACTTGTTTTTAAGTATTTTTTTAAGTTTTTGTTGTTTCTTCCAGTTTGTATTTAATTTTTGACGATGTAGCATGTAGATTGTTTCCTGCCGATTTGAGTCTTTAGAAAATTTTACCCCTAAAGATGGTTTTGAAGATTAAACCGAAGCGGTGAGTTTTATTTTTAGATAATCTTTTAATTTATGAATAAAGTATGCGATGGATAACAATCTCTAATTTTTTTTAATATTCTATATTACATCGTAAAGTCCTGAATTATTATTATAATACTTGTTGAACAGTAACCCACACGCAAAAGTGATATGTATATATTTTGATTAAATTTATTAACATTGAAATATAGAGTATCATTAGATACAATATGTCGTAATTTAATATCAATTTGACGACAACGTGGCAAATGTTTTCGCATTCTTAACGTCGTTTGTATTATTGTTCTAAATGGAAGTCGTTGATATTTAAAAGTCCTTCAGAAGTAAGTGATATTACACAGACACAGTATATTAAACACAGTACATTTACACAGTAATTTAAATCATATTATTAAAAAAAAGAATTATTATACTTCAACTAAATTAATTGTTCTTAATAAATGAATATATGTATTGATATTATTAATTAACGATGTGATAATATAAATTTATCATTTTGCATCTTTACCATTTTAGTAAAAGATCTTAACAAGTGCAAATGATTTTAAAAATAATACTTTACTGTGTAGATACCCGCATTAACAAGTGATATTTATTTATTTTAATCGCCCTTTTTAGCATCAAAATGTAGCTTATAATTAAAGTGAATAAGTAGTAGCTAAATATTAATTTGACGAAAACATGAAGTTTGTTATAGCATTGTTAATGTCATTTGTCAGATTGTTCTAAATGAAGTTCATTCATATTTAAATGCCCTTCACATGTGAACGATTTTACACAGACAACATTAATTTAAATCATATTATCGAGAAGAATTAATTATTGTGCCGGTCATTTAAATTAATTATGCTTTTTAATGAATGTTTATATGTATAATCATTATTATTTTTTATAATGGTATAAATTTAAACTTCTACGTCTTTATCGTGTCTTAAAAAGACTAGTGACAGACATATTAAACAAAAAATACTTTAGACCGCAGTAACTTTCATACATAAGTCACATGTAAACATTTTGATATACTTTATTACAATCAAAACGTAGCCTATTATCAGAGAGAATAAGTAGTAGTCATCGTATAAAATATTAATTTAATAAAAATATAAAAAATGTAATTGCATTGTTTATTTCACTTGTTATGTTGCTTATCTGAAATATATTTATAATTAAGGAATATTCATTGGTATTTTAAATGATCTTATATTTTTTATTATTATTATGCGATCTCGTTGCATAATGTTCAGTTTGTTGTAATCTCTAAATTTATTCGCATATAATTTTACTTTCTATTGGCTAGTGATCAACACATATAAGATATTCTTTAGTTATTCTTAGTTATTATTCTTAACACATTCTATAACGTTAAAATGTAGATTCTATCTTCGGGGAAAATAAATGGCAGTTAAATAGCATTTTGATAAGAACCTAAACAACGTAAATACCCAACTGATGCCGCACAGTTGGGATAGTTGGCGTATTCTTCTCCAAAACACAATTTACTACTTCCTGTGTTTCCGAGTTAGCTCTGAAAATACGCAAATAGTCAGAATGGAGCAGTATATTGCTAAATTACTGTGGTTCAATAGTTTATGACACGTAGATTATACGGTAGTGTATGTGAGGGAAATTTTATGAGCCTTAGCAAAAAATTTAAATATATCCGAACTTTACTCGAACGTTATAATTTAAAAATACAATTGGATTATATTTTTAAAAAATCAGTTGAGAGCAGTTTTTAGTATTAATCCTGCAGATATTAATATTGCTTTGACGGTTTCATTATTTCTAAGAAATATGGTGCAATTTCAAACTTTTTTGGCAGGCATATGTATTTAATCTTTAAACACACGGACTTCGTACTGGATACGCCACTCAAATAAAATACAGTAGGAAATTCCAAAACAATTACAGAATTAAAATGTGCGCATCCTTCACCCTATTTCCAAAGACCTTTCATTCATCAATAAATGATTAAATCTGAAGTTTGCAATTTTTTCTGCTATGTTTCATTATTTTTATTGATAAGTGGCCAAAGGCTTACGGATTACGCTAAAAATGTATATAATTTTTCTTAATTAAATTGTTTCTTTTATAAATATGATATTTTTTACTTTTATTAGAGGATTACTTCCTAAAGGATCTAACCCGGACCCCCCCCCCCCCGATTTACAGAATAAAAATGAAAACCATTTTTTCTGTTAATATATTCATTTTTTATTTTCCCACGAACAGCACAAAAAAGCATATACTTGAAAAGTATCAATTTTGTATTCAAATACAGTTTTGAAATTTATTAAAAGATATACTTTCGCATTAGTTAAAAGCCGAAGAAAACGTCAAATATTTCGTTACTTACAGCAGTTCATTTTAATTTTGATCATTTCAGTTGTGTAAGAAATTATTTCTAGTAAATGTCTGCTAATTTTGTTTTGTTTTATCTCTGAAGTTTTGTCGTCCAGTGGTGTGATTGGTAGAGACACAATCTGCACGCCCGTGGCCAGGATTCGAATCCTGGGGTAAGACACGGATGTGTTTGTAGGAATCCATTGTAGTTATATGTATACAATGCAATGGAAAAAGAAATAACATAGTTGTGGCTTGTTGTTGTTTGTGCGTACAATAAGGATCATTCGAGGTGAAAGTTGCTATACGCCATAGTTGCTATACGCCTCAAACCAGTCTCCACTACAGTGGACTTCAAATGTCAAATATAAAGTTTTCATTTTATTATGTAATATCAGCCAGAAACAAACGCTGAACAATTTATATTGACTTAATTACAAACCGATTTATATTTCACAATTGTTTGCACGCGATAGAGATGTTCATCTATATCGCGTGCAAACAATTGTCAAAAATTTGTCATTTAAATCTAAAACAAAATCGTACTTGAAAATTATTTTTAAAAAAATGAATAAATTGCGATACAGTTTTGGAAAAAAATTGCATTTATAAGTACATTTTGTAAAAATGTGTACAAAGTGTAAAAATTAAAAATATGCGATGTTAAATTGCAGTAAAAGCGAAATTGAATCGTCTGCTGTTGTAAACATCAAAATGATGTCAACGTTACGGTCTCACACGTTTGTCCTTTAAAATATAGATACTAGGAATTTATCGCTATTCTTCTTTAGCAAAACAAGTCGGGAACTGTACGTCAAACATGGAAACGGTGCGTTCGTACTATATCTAGTTTTATAAATATTCAGATCTTTGTGTAATAGCTGTTGCACTATTATGCAAAAAGACATGAATACAAAATTTATTACGATTATATATATTAAATTCAGTAATACGAAAATAATATGACTCCATCTAAAATAATGACGTAATCAACATGGCAACCTAGAATAATTTTTTATCGTGGGATATCATTGAATTAATTACGCATGATATGATTTAATAGAATGAAGAAAACTTTCATTAATACCTTTTTAATTTTTAATTCGTTTTTCATAAAATTTGAAATGACTCGACAAAATTCTACAACGATTGTATATATTAAATTTCAAAGCATTTGGCTGCGCAGATTCGTACTGATATATGCGGACAGACGGACGGACCAGACAACGACTGTAGGTGCTACATATAGTCGTTGTGTACGTATTTATATATTATATATATATATACGTATTTATATATTTTACGAACGTACCAAAACAGACGTCATTTAACAATTGAAAGTCATTGGCACATACAGATGGGTGACAAAATAATACGAATACCCATGAAAAAGGCATGGTCCATTTCAAAGAGGCAGAACGTGCATGTCACTTTTCACTTAATTCTGCCACCTAGTGGTTATAAAAGGTAAGATATTAGTCGCTCAACATCAGTCATAGGTGTAGCATGCGCTTACCGTATGCTCTGGAAAACTCAATAATGGCTGACCCGTCAGTGTTCGAAAAAGGAATGATTGATGGAATGCGATGCGCTGGTTGCTCCGTGACGGAAACAGCCAAATATTTGGGGCATGCAAGGAGTACTGTGTCAGCCGTAATGACAGCGCACACGAAATGCGTTAAAGTGTCGGTTGCAAAGAATAACAGTGGACCGAAAAGAAAGCTTACTGAAAGGGATAAAAGAGAGTTGACCCACATAATGATCCGAAAGCTCAGACAATCTTTATCCCAGATACCGTCATAGATAAATAGTCATCTCCTGAATCCCATTTCAGCAAAAACTGCCCAAAGGGAACTTCATGCTTCGAACAGTTTTGGAAGAGTTGCAATTCGTAAGTCGTTGGTGACATAGGTGTTCGTATTATTTTGTCACCCATCTGTAGAGTACACCGCCCGTGTCTTTATGTTGCTACAATCCATCCTTGTTATATTAATACTAATTAAATTAGTCTTTACTTAACAATTCAAATTTTAATATTTTTATTCTGCTACTGGACATTGCAATACACTATAAAATCTGTAAAAGTTGTCATTTTGGCTTTAAAATGAGTTGACGCAAACAGCACGTTAGTCATGTTTTTATATTTCTAAAAATCGTCAGTGACTTTTAAAGATTAAATGGGAAAATACTCATACTTTCGCAGTTTTTATTACAGACGCACAATTAAAATCTTTTTATACAGTCTTCTTGAAACAAAGTTTATATTGTAGCATAAAAAAAAGTAAAAAAAAAAAAAAAATCTAAAAATGCAAAATTTCAGTGTTCGTTTAAAAAAAAATCAAATAATAATAATTTAATTATTCAACATTAAAGGTATAAGACCAGTAAAAATCTTTTATGAATTTTACCTATGCCATGAAAATGATCTAAACAGTTTATTAAAACATTAATCTGAAATTATGCAAAGTTTTACATGAAGTGACAATTTTATTTTCGGGTTTAAGTCAGGAAATTTTGGAAAATTTTCCCAGTGTGCGTGGTTTGGTAGTTTGTCCTACATGAAGTATTTTCCCAGTAAACATCCATCATTGCAAAGATTAAAAAAAAAAAAAAAAAAAAAAAAAAAAACATAAAAATGTAATTTGTAATGACAAATTCTCTATACAATATCTCTTCCTTAATATATAGAAGTTCCTTAATTAACTTTCATGAAGTTATGAATTTAAATTTCTGTAGCTTTATTACTTTCAATAGAAAACGTCACCCAATTTCCACGAAGATTAATAATTATGAAACCCGATATCAACCTAAAGAAAAAAAATCACAAAAAGTAATTTGTAAAGGCAAATTATCTATACAATATCTCTTATTTAATATGTTATCTTATTTAATATGTTAGAAGTTCATTGATTAACTTTCATGAAATTATAAATTTAATGTTTTATTACTTTGAATAGAAAACGTCACCAAATTTCCACGAAGATCAACAATACATACCACCACATAAATCCTGTGAGGGTCTGTAGACATTCGTGCATTAAAAAACTAACATTAATTAAAATTTAATTTCTCTGTCTGTGTCTAAAATACACTTCTCATCTCTTTATTTTACATAGGACTTAAAATGCAATTTTGTTTAAAATATTTTTGTCTACAACCGATTTTTCTGGGAAAAGGAGAAAAATAAAGCGTAACAGCTAAGACGATATAAAAATAATTCCAATTATATATTTAATAAGTTATTTAATGATATTTATTAAGATTAACTTTTTATATATTCCAAAGTTAGGTGCATGAAATATTTTTAGGACACCATAACAATATAAAGATAAAGGCAAAAATCACGATATAATTAATTTATAAAGAAAATGTATCATATAATGCCTCGTGTAACTAAAGTCTAGAAATTAATTAATGAACTTTTAGTAAGTTATTGATTTAAATGGCTGTATTGTTATTACTTGGAGTAGAAACTTTCACCTAAATTTCAAATGATCACTAATACTAATTAGTAATTGAAAATTATTTCAAATATAATTTTCATCCGTTATTTGATTTGATTTCTTTATATTAAATTTTCATACTTTCTAAACTCATGCGTATAAAATAGTTTTCGAAAACGCATATTTTTTACATTTTCCAACGAAATTGAAAATGTTTACAACCGTCTATCCACGCTCTAACTCTTGTAAATATACTCGTATTTTCGTGAAATTGAAATGTTTTAATGATGCTTACCATGAAATGTTTTGTATTGTATATGAAATATGTAGCATTAATAGATAATTTACAGGGGCACTCAAAAAAATCCCATTACATTATGATATATGAAGTAAAATCGTTTTCAGAGTATTTAAATAACTTTACGCTATTTCAAATTTATTTAAACTGGTAAACATCACTAAATTTCACTGTAAGATTATGACTATAGAATAAGGTATTCATAATTCATAGCATTTGTCGTTCATTTACAGGGACACACAAAATAAATCGATTACAGAGCTGTCTTTGAGCTGTAATTGCTGAAAGTGTGATTTAAATTTCGGTATGCGCTTTTAAATTTAAATAATGTTTTGCATATTACTCGTTGTGTATAAATTCTGTGCCTGGTTTACAGGGCTACACAAAAGAATTTACGTACCATTCTCCTTATTAGAGGAAATTGTTGAAGGGTAATTTTCAACGAAGTATGTATTTCTTAACTGAACAAATTTTTTGCATGCATGTAGTTAATAGGTAGAAATCTATATATCATATACAGGGCTGCTCAAAGAATTCGTATAATTTTCCGATTCTAGATGAGAACAGCTGACATTGGGTTATCAAATGTTCTATGCGTTTCCATATGCTTTATTAGACGTAATATTTTAACTTATTAAACGGTGCAGTTTTGCTACATTATTCGAATGTGTTGGAAAGTGTTTAATAATTTATGCTTAACGCACGATTTTTTCTTTCTTGTTTAAGATACAAAATGCTCCTGATATAAATAATTCATAAAAACTTTTCTTTATATCACATTTATACTCCTAATAGACCTTCATTAGTTAAGTTTCTTAAAATAATAAATTTAAAATTCTGTATCTTTATTATTTTGAATAGAAACCTCCGCATAATTTTAATGAAGATCAGTAATACTTTGAAAACTTTTGACGAATATTTTTCGTTTATTATTAATTTGAAACAAAGCCCTTGATATAAATATTTCATAAATAAAGTGCTCGATATCATGTCTCTTTTACGCAATATTTAGGAATAAATTAGTAACTTTTTATGAAATTATAAGTTTAATTTTTCTGTATTTATATTATTTTGAATAGAAACCCGCAACTAATTTTAAAGAACAATGTTTAAGCAGTTTATAATTACTTTACATTTTTTCAAAGTGTATTTTTCATAAGCTATTTTATATTATTTTTTCAATCTCTCTTAAAAGTCTCTTTTACTTAATATCTAGAAATTAATTAATGAACTTTTATGAAGTTATTAATTTAAATGTCTGTATCCTTATTAATTCGAGTAGAAACCTCCACCTAATTTTCAACTTATTAGTATCTTAAAATTATTCCAAATATATTTTTCATCCGCTATTTGATTTCGTTTCTTGATATTAAATTTTCATACTTTCTAAACTCATGCGTATAAAATAGTTTTCGAAAACCCATATTTTTTAAGATAAAACATGCTCCTGAAATAAATAATCCGTAAAGACTTTTCTTCATATCATGTTTATAATTTTAATACCTATACCTTCATTATGAACTTTCATGAAATAATAAATTTAAAATTCTATATCTTTATTATATTGAATAGAAACCTTCGAATAATTTTTATGAAGAACAATAATATTTTGAAAACGTTTGACGTATATTTTTATTTTATTATGAATTTGAAACAAAGCCCATGATATAAATATTTCATAAATAAAATTCTGGATATCGTGTCTCTTTTACGCAATATTTAGGAATAAATTAGTAGCTTTTTATAAAATTGCAAATTTAACTCTGTATTTATTTTACTTTGTATAGAAACCCGCAACTAAATTTAAAGAACAATGTTAAAGCCAATAAACTATCAAATTTAAAAAATAAAAAAAACCGACTGAGTAAAAAGCGAACTAATTAATTATTTCTCATCAATGTGAAACTACTTTTTTTTTTCAATTTTTACTATTAGCTCACACTCTCGCTATATATATCTTGTTCAAATTTTCAATCGTTAATAAAATACTTATTATTCATCCAATCAAGCTCAAATAACTTTTTTTAACTTGTAGTGGATGACACTTGATGTTAATCCAGTTTTTTTCAAATATTAATTCGTTAATTAAATTAATTAATTTGCAATAATCGAGAGAGCCCACTTCTTTATCAAGGTATTATAAGACCGAGAGAGCCCTCTTCTGGAACAATGCATTTTAAGCACCACTCAACAGGAAAGAAGAATGGGAGAAAAAATTTCTCTTATTGACCTAATAGTCCAGGCAACAGAGACCGTATAGGGAATCTACCAAGCAAAATTAATGGTAGTACTGGAAATCGGCTTTCTAGATGTTTTTTGGGTCGCTGAATCCGAATTTGTAACTTCCCACCAAAATTTCCCCCGGCAACCCCCCAAACTTTGGTAAAAAGCTCCCCAAAAAAGGTTTTTATTAAAAATTCCATTTTTTTTTTGTTTTAGGGAAAAAGTAGCTAGACATTCAGAAAGTAGACAAAATTTGCAACAAATTAGATATATGACATTATGACTTAGGATGGAGGTGAAGGGGGATCTGCCTCGGAACATGCGCCGCAGTGCTGCGTGGACTAAGTTGCGCAATTCCACTTAACCACTCACACGTTTACATTAGCCCTCCCATATTCCCTCCGAACTTTCTCTATAAGGTTTACTTTAAGTTTTTTGGGTCGCTGAATCCGAATTTTTAACTTACCTCCAAAATCCCCCCCCCCCCCCGAACCCCGCCCAAATAGTTGCTTTTAACTTAAATGCCTTATTGTTTTAGGGGGAAAAGCATTACGAAATTCAGAAACTAGACAAAATTTGCAACAAATAGGATATATGACATTACGACGTAGGATAAACGGGGAGAGGGGGTGCTGCCTCGGAACATTCCCCGCGCGCTTTTCTCAAAAACCAAATTTTTTCAAAAAATCAATTTTTTGGGTGATTGCCGGGTGAAATTTTGGTGGGAAGTTACAAATTCGGATTCAGCGACCCAAAAAACATCTAGAAAGCCGATTTTCAGTACTACCATTAATTTTGCCAGATAAAATCCCCTTTTGCCTGGACTTCAACATTTAGTGCGGTAGCGCCGCAGTGCATGTTCTGAGGCAGCCCTCACCCTCTCCGTTCATCCTAATTCATAATCTCATATATAATATTTGTTGTAAATTTTGTCCAGTTTCTGAATTTCGTAATGCTTTTCCTCTAAAACAATAAGAAATTTAAGTTAAAAACAACTATTTGGAGGGGGGGGGGGTTCGGGGGGAAATTTTGGGGGGAAAGTTAAAAATTCGGATTCAGCGACCCAAAAATCTTAAAGTAAACCTTATAGAGAAAGTTCGGAGGGGAGATGGGAGGGCGAATGTAAACGTGTGAGTGGTTAAGTGGAATTGCGCAACTTAGTTTACGCAGCACCGCGCGCATGTTCCGAGGCACATCCCCCTTTCCCCTTCATCCTAAGTCATAATGTCATATATCTAATTTGTTGCAAATTTTGTCTACATTCTGAATTTCTAGATACTTTGATACTATCTAAAACAATAAAAAAATTGATTTTTTTAATAAAAACCTTTTTTGGGGGACTTTTTACCAAAATTTGGGGGGGGGGGTTGCCGGGAGAAATTTTGGTGGGAAGTTACAAATTCGGATTCAGCGACCCATAAAACATCTAGAAAGCCGATTTCCAGTACTACCATTAATTTTGCTAGGTAAAATTCCCTATTGCCTGGACTATAAGTAGGAATTGACATTAAAATATTTTATTTATTTTTTATTGATTTTATTACTTACATATTTTTTTTTATTTACTTGTATTGATGGCTTTTAAGTTGTGTTTAATTGTTAGTTCCTATCTATAAACACTGTTTTGATGATGTCTATAGATGTCTATGATAGTTAGAGTTGCAGTAATGCTAGAGATCCACAATACATGCACAACTTCCAGGCTGTATAATATTTTAACGGAGCTTCTGACTGTAAAATAGTCAAAGAAACATCGTCTTCATTTTGAAAGATCTATCCAATGATATTCCACTCAATAGGATGCGTCAATTTTTTCGTCTCTACCACCATTTTGTATTTTACGGCCGCCATTTTGAATTGATGCGTTAATACGGATTAGGTTCCCTTAGAAAGACCTCCACGGAAGGCACTCCCCCTAGGGCCTATATCCCTCGTGTAGATAATTGGCCGTCAACAATCAACCCAACCCATTTTGAATTGATAAAAACAAAACCTAGCCTATAACCATCGAGCTGTTAAGACGAATTGATAGAGACTGCATTCATTAAAATGCATCCAGCCGTTGGGATGTTTGGAGGGTATAAATAAATTCACATACACAGATACGCGTGAAACACATAACCCTTCTTTTCCGTCGGGTAATAATAATAAAATCTAACCGTTTTATAGATTGTTTTATTCGTTAGATATCAAATCTATCTTCAAATATTACATCCACTTCAGTCGGGGTATCGTGGCCGAGCGGCCTAAGGCGCTGGTTTAAGGCAGCAGTCTCTTCGGAGGCGTGGGTTCGAATCCCACCGCTGCCAGGTAACGTCATTTTTTACACCTGCTCAAGGTAACTTTGATTTGCTTTCTAATTAAAGATTCAGCACTTGGGATACCTAAAAAAAACTGTTTAAAAGTTAGAATTGCATATTTCAACCATTTTAATTCTTTCATAGCTAACTAGACGAAGATTATATTTTTCCTGTAACATGCAGGTACACCGTAAAGTGGCCGAGTTGTCTAAGGCGCTGGCTTTAGGCACCAGTCTCTACGAGGCGTGGGTTCGAATCCCACCCCATCAAAAATGTAGATTTTGCTAATAATATTCTTTTTTTTCCCGTAAAAGCCAATAAATTAAGCAGTTTCCATATAAATATTTCTTTTCGAGATATGCAAAATATTTTGGCGATAATTAAAATTCATTTCAGAAGAATAATTTTATTCCGCGTTCAAAGTGGCTGAATGAGGAAATTTAATTTTTAAATTATCATTTATTAAAATATTCATCATCATAGGTTATTTTCAAACCCATGTTACAATAACAGAAGATTATAATGGACATTTTTAAGGTAAAACAAAATCACGTGTTCTCAAATTGTGCATGCATTAGCATAATCACGGGCTGAACAGGTCTCGTATTGCAGTTCCGTGGCAAAAATTACTTATAAAAATACAGATACGCCAGATAATTGTATAAGTAAATGAGTTTTTTTTTAAATGTTTAATTCTAATTTCTTGCAATAATATATTAAATTTAAAAAATCAAAAATTTCGACTGCGTAAAAAGCGAACTAATTAATTATTTCTCATCAATATGAAACTATTTTTTATATTACTTACCTTTTTTTTATTTACTTGTATTCATGACTTTTAAGTTGTGTTTAATTATTAGTTCCTATCTACAAACACTCTTTTGATGAGGCCTATAGATGTCTATCATGAAGGTTAGAGTTACAGTAAAGGTAGCGATCCAAAGTGCACAAGTTACAGGTTGGGTAATATTTAAACGGAACTTCTGACTATAAAATGGTCAATGAAACATCGTTTTCATTTTGAAACACCTATCCAATGATATGCCACTTAATAGGGTGCGTAAATATTTTTCGTCTCTACCGTCATTTTGCATTTTACGGCCGCCATTTTGAATTTATAAAAACAACACGTATCCTATAACATTGGAAGATTAAGACGAATCGATAGAAACCTCATTTATAAAAATCCACCCTGCCGTTGGGATGTTTCGAGGGTATAAAGAAATCCACATACACAGATACGCGTGAAACACATAACCCTTCGTTTCAGTCGGGTAATAATTACTTTAAATTTAATCCAATTGCATTTTTCATAAGATATTTGATCTTATTTTTCAATATGAAGTTTTTTTTTTTTATTTTCCTGAGGATTCTTTTTTTGAAAACTCATGTCACTCTGAAGATAAAAAAAAGCCAACATAGATAATTAAAGATGCAGATCAATAATTAAGGTGCTGTGAAAGTCTGCTCCCATGTCATTTTGCACAGAACCTTCACCTAATTTTCACAGAGATTGAGTACTAAAAATGGTTGGTTGTGTTTATGACGGCCAATTATCAGCACGAGCGTTATAGGCCCTAAGGGGGGGGGGGGGAAATGCCCTCCATGGGGTTCTTTCTAAGGGAACCTAACCCGTATTCACGCTTGGAAACCCAAGGTTCTAAGAAAGCCACGAAACCTCCTAACGATTATGCCGACGTGCCCGATTGGGGTCGAACCCAGCACCTCTCGTGTACCAGCTTCGAGAGCAGAACCTCTTGACCACTGGAGGGAACTAAAAAATGGAAAACGGTGAAAGCACCAAGAAATCGAAAATCTTTTTTTTTTTTTTTTTTTTTTTTTACGAAAAAATGTCTTAAATGCCAAGCTTAACAAACAGGAGAACCCTTGAAGTGCCAGCCGTAGTAGAAATAGTTCAAATAAAAAAGAAAAATGCCCAGCTAAACTGATGGCATTGAGCTCACAGGCTATTCACACTAATTGTATATCATACTCTTATTTTAAAGAATAATGCCCCTCAAAAAAATAAGTGAAGGGGAATTAGCCCCCGTTTCACCCTTTATACTTAACCAGTGAAACTCCAAATCTAATCAGGGAAGCTCCTTATCACAATATACCGGTATACCAAATTTGGAGCAAATCGAATAATCCTGCAAAAAACCCATTTATCTAAATTAAGAGGGTGGACTACCCCCCCCCCCTTTATCCTTAACCAATGAATCCCCAAAACGAATCAGGGAAGCTCCTTAACATAATAAACAGGTATACCAAATTTGGAGCAAAGCGAATAATTCTGCATGAAAAAACCGTTTATATAAATTAAGGGGGGGGGGACTAGCCACCCTTCCCCCTTTATCCTTAACCAGTGAACCCACAAAACTAATCAGGGAAGTTCCTTAACATAATAAACCGGTATACCAACTTCGGAGCAAATCGAATCATTCTGCATGAAAAACCCATTTATCTAATTTAAGAGCGGCGGGCTAACCTCCCTTTTCCCCCCCTTTTCCTTAACCAATGAACCCCCAAAACTAATCAGGGAAGTTCCTTAACCTAATAAACCAGTATACCAAATTCGGAGCAAATCGAATCATTCTGCATGAAAAACCCATTTATCTGAATTAAGGGGGTGGACTAGCCCCCCTTTTCCCCCTTTCTTCTTAACCAATGAACCACCAAAACTAATCAGGGAAGTTCCTTGACATAATAAACCGGTATACCAAATACGGAGCAAATCGAATGATTCTGCATGAAAAACCCATTTATCTGAATTAAGGGGGGTGGACTAACCCCGTTTTTCCCCTTTATCCTTAACCAATGAACTCCCAAAACTAATCAGGGAAGTTCCTTAACATAATAAATCGGTATACCAAATTCGGGGCAAATCGAATGATTCTGCGTGAAAAACCCAATTATCTGAATTAAGGGGGTGGACTAACCCCCTTTTCCCCCTTTATCCTTAACCAATGAATCTCCAAAACTAATCAGGGAAGTCCCTTAACATAATAAACCGGTATACCAAATTCGGAGAAAATCGAATTATTCTGCATGAAAAACCCATTTATCTGAATTAAGGGGTTGGACTAACCCCGTTTTTCCCTTTTATCCTTAACCAATGAACTCCCAAAACTAATCAGGGAAGCGCCTTATCACAATGAACCTAGGAAAAAATTTTGAAGCAAATCGGATGTTTCTATCAAGAGTTATCGCGTTACGTACATACATACGTACGTACGTACATACATACATACATACATACAGAGCGGGCGGGCAAATTAGCTCTCAGGCTTTGATAGCCTGTGAGCTAAAAAGAGTAGAAAAAGGTCGCTGGTTGAATAAGCCACACGGAATGACGTGGAGAAAGTTGAATGTGCCACACGAAATGAAGTAGATAACGCTGCAACTACTAGTGATATACAAATGATAATATTAGGTATTTAAAAACTAAACGAAAGGAAGGTACCTACATTTTAAACTGTTGAACTAATAGCCCAAAAAGAGTGAAGTGGAAAACGCTGTAAGTACCAGAAGTAGGAGTTTTCTTTTTTTTCGATCTCTTGAAAAATTTCGTCTTTTGGACTTTCATCGTTTTCCGTTTTTAGTCCTGAATTCTTATCAGTACTTTAAAATCATTCCAAGTGTAATTTTCATAAGAAATCTGATCTTATTTCTTGATATTAACTTATATAATTTCTAAACTCACGTATATGAAATATTTTCATAAAATCCATATCATTCTGAAGATTAAAAGAAAAAAAAAAACGGCGAAAAAAAATCGATTAGAATAGTTTATATCACATTCTTAATACAATTTCTGATATAATTTCTCTTTAACATATAAGATCATTGTGCCTAAATGTGATGACCCCTAAATGCGATAATATTTTTTTCTTAAAATTTTGATGCAAGAATTATGAATAAATGCTGTATAATGAGGCATGCTATCTTAATGAACAAAACCTGAATCATTTTTCTGCATTTAAAACATTTTTTTAAAAGAAATTTTTAATCAAATACACATCGTTCATTTAATAGCGCCCCCACGTTTCGTAAATGCGACAAAAAGTCCCGAGATTGGCTCACAGATTTTCTTTTTTAACTTTGAAGATCAAATAACCTTATGAACGTCAAGAACTACGTTGTCTGTTTCAGTTACATCACCAGTTAAACTTAAAAAAAAGGTGACCAGAATTTCGGATTAGAATTTAAAATAGTCTACGCATTTTGGACTTTGGTTTCTGCAGATACTTAATAGCGACATACCAATTGCTGTAAATGAGTAGAGACATTTACGAAATTAAAGAGGTAAGTTTATATGGTATTTTTCATATATTGTATTAAAATGATGTTTAAAGCAAATATTATGTTTAATTAAGCTATGTTGAGTAATCACAATGCTCCATTAATGTTTTTCTTTAACCAGATACTTAAATATGTATTTTGATATGATCAAAATAGAAAAACACACTTATTTATAAATTTTAATTTAAAAAAAGGTATAAGAAATGCGGTGTATATTCCAGTAACATAATATAGACACATGATTACGGAATTTGTAATAATTTTATATGATGGAAATTCTGGAAAATCTTGTGTAAATTGAAAACGCTTAAATAATGTGTATTTTAATGCGGTTAAGTAAGTTAATTTTACCAACTTTATACCATTCGGTAGCTTAAATGCTGTGTCCGATTAAAACAGGATCCAACTGAGTTATGCCCTGGCTTAGGAGTCCATAATTTTAGTCAGCACTTTTTAAAAATCCAATATTTTAAATCTGTCTTCACGTTTTACTCATTAAAAGCGACATTTTCTACTTTTAAAGTAGAAAACGATATGAAAAATCAAAACTATGTTTATCTAAATGAGTATTTGCTTCCATATGCGTATTTTTAGGTACAGAAAATGTTAAATTTTTTTGAAAGTGCAAGAAAAATGAAAAGGGGGGGGGGAGGTGCTACAGAATGTCAGGCACAGGGCTTCTCTTTGGCTTAATCAGAATTATTAGAAATATTGTACGATTTTATCTATTTATAAGGCTGATACATTTATCATGTGACATTTTGTAATAAACAAAGTTATATGTAATGAATATTCTTGTTAAAAATATTATTAATATCTTGTAAATACGCTTTTAATCCGTAAACTCCACACTAATGTGAATTCGCACCGTCCGAAATGTCGGTGTTATTTAATCTTTAACTGAGGTTACAGTCTCACAAACCGCTGCTTTTTTCAGTTTTTATTGTTTAACTTGTAACTTTCAGTTTATCAACAAACACTACCGAAATTTTGTTTCATTTTTAACTTTAGTACTATCACTAGAGACTTTTGAATAGGTGAATTTCAATTATAATAGACCTGTACAAAAAGTTTAATATAAAAACACTATACTATGAGTTAATCGCGCCTTTCATTCATCTTTCGATGGAGCGGTCTCACAGACCGCTTCACAGTAGTTATGTGACAATTTCTGTCGCATCTGTTAAAGGATAAAACGTGCTTTAATTAATTCGTATTTTTAATTAACAAAATAAGACTGATAAAATCCAATATCTCATTTCGATTTCTTATTAAATTTCGTATATGAATTATGTAGTTATATTTCATTATCACTAGACTGTGAGCAAAATTATGCTGAGGTGAAGTTACGGAAACCCAAATCGTACTAGTGTAGAAATTATGGGTTAATATATTCACGTGCGAATTCCGCGAATTTTAAACGAAGTTTTCCGTGACAATCAATTAATTGTTGTTATGGCCATAGCTCTGTGGGAAAGAGGTATGAGAATTATTTATATTAGGAACACAATCATTATACACAACATTCAAATAACAACAGGGAGTATGAATATTGAAATGTCCGATGTTTAATTATAGTTTATTTAAGATTATGCATCTCAGTTAATGTTTTATTATTTAAATTGCTATTAAATAAAGTTTATTTAGTATTTCAATAATAAGCTATTTATCTTTCAATTTTATGTATTTCAACTCTTTTTTAACCCTTAACTGCTGTTAGCGGTCTCGCAGATCACTACATTTTTCAATTTTCCAGTTAAGCTATGAATACTAGTGAAAATTTCTTTCATTTGGAACCCTAGATCTATTGCTAGAGATTCTGAATATGTGAAGTTTAATTATAATAGTCTTGTACTAGTTTAGATCAGAAACAATACTCTGTGAGTTAATAGAGCCTTTCATTCATCTTTTAATCAAGCGGTCTTGGAGACCGCTCACGGTAGTTATGCAACAATTCCTGTCACAGTTATTAAAGGTTAAGTATTTCGAAAAATATTTGTAATTACCCCTTAACTGCTGTTAGTGTTATATATATTTTTTTTAATTTTTGCAGTTTAACTTGCAATTTCCAGTTTAACTACCGATACAGTGAAATTGTGCTTCATTTGGAGTCCAATTACAATTGTTTGAAATGTTTGAAAAAGTGAAATTTCATTAGAAATAGCACTCTACAAACAATTTGACGCAAAAACAGTATTTTATGATTAATCGCGGCTTTTATTCATCTTTCAATCGAATTGTTTCGCAGATCGCTCACAATTATTATATGGCAATTTTCTGCAATAGCAGTTAAGGGAATGAACCAAATGAACTTTTTCAGATGAATTGTCATGTGTAAAATGCATTACCACATTTAGGACTATGGATGTTTTATTTAGGTTTTAACTGCTGTAAATGCGACAAAAATTACTTAAATGCGACAATCGTTTATTGTCGTTTTATACTACAGATAATTATTAAATTTATACAAAACAAGTTAGTTTTGAACTACAGGTACAGTATTCAGCAATTTGCTGTATAATAAAATATATATTTATCCTCTTCGTTCCCAAAGCTAAAATAATACTACAAATACTCATTCCTTAGTTTTAAACATACAAAATGGCATCATAGATGAAAGAAAAAATAACTTTTCGGAAATTGATACTTTAGGGGACTAGTAATTTAGGTTTACAAACAGGGATCTAAAATTACAAATTCTGTTAAAATATCAATTTAATTATCATTAAACCAAATTCACACAATCACAAATTTAAGGCCTTTAATCAAGTGAATGATATACAAATCCTCAAAACATTTTTTTGTAAAGGATTTAAGTTAAATAAGTATGAAAATTTCTCAATTTCTTGGTCACACCCTCTTGAAGGCGTTTTGCAAACTCAGATGAAAATAACATCTATTTTATGAGGAAATCAGCATAGATTTGCCATTTATTGGTTTGCTTTTAAAGCAAAAGTCATTCAGCTATTAAGAAATTAAGTTAAAATGTAAAAAAGTCAAACAGTTTAGTTTTTATGAGGAAAAGAATAGAGGTCCACATATGTGGACACAGGTAGCGAAGAGGTTAAATAATAAAATGCCAAATGAACCCAAAAATGCGACAAAACTATGGGGAACCGTATCTAATTTATGCATAATGACCTTAATCTAGAAAATAACTAAATTTTCTAAGGTTTAAAATGTTCTCAATCTTAATTATTTTGAATAGAATCATTCACTTAATTATTATAATTATTTGTTCTTATTTTTTAGGATAAACCTTTTTTACATTCTAAATATATAGGGTGTTTCTACGATCAAGGAACAATCTTTAAAGGAAGGTATTGTACACATAAAGAAACAATTTTGGTACGGAAATGAAAAGTTTTGGCGAAAAACGAGAAATGCGGAGGAAATAAAAACAAGTGTTTTATTGAAATAACAATTACAGTAAGTGTCTAACTGTGCCACCACTAACATCGATACATACCTGGCAGCGTCTAGCAAGTGATTGGTGTATCCTTTTGAAGGTTCCATCTGCCTTATCTATGAGATTCTAGTTGACTCTGATGAGGACCTCATTGCAAGACTTTAAGGGGACCGGGTAAGCGAAATTTGGGGAAAAAAATCGATTTGTGCTTTTTTATATCATTAAATAGTTTAAACTCTTATCTTTCCAACGATATGTCACACATGTTCATATAGTAAAAAAAAGATGTGTTGGAATTGTTCATACTTTCTAAGAGTACTTTACAGCTTAATGGCCATTTAAATCTTTAATTGACATTTTCTCAAAACTTGGATTTTCCATGTTTGTGTCCTTTTTTTCAATATCTATTAAACTTAAGAACTCAAATGTTTTTAAATACTTTTATTATGTTATATTGTATACTTTAACACAGGCATTTAATGATTTGTTGAGAATTATTTATTTTATGCAGTGAAATCTTACCAAAAATGATAATTTTAAAATAAATGTGTTACTCAAGCTACTCTAAAAATTCTAGACCTCTATCTATCACCATTTCTGAGAAAAATGTACATAAAGTACAGAAAAATGTACATAGAGCTTACCAGGCCCCCTTAAAGGGTCTCAGGACTCTTAAAGCTTCAAAATTTTAATTTTTTTAGATGGTAAACTCCTATCTTTCCTGAACATTTTGATATAATTGTTTCCTAAAATTCCCATTGGATCAGAAGTTATGGCTTTTGGAATTATACCCGCTCAACAGCGGAAGCGACGATTCCGAAATTTTAAAGCCATTTTTCTCCAAATGACGTTTTTAGGCATAACGCGCAGGATATCTCAAAAAATTCGGAATATTTTTTTTACGAATTTTTCAAAACGTATGTTTGATGTTAGTCTGTATAAACTGAACCTAAAATTTCCTATTTCTTGTTCAAAAAGATATATTTTTTAGGAGATTATATTGTTGAAATTTTCAAAATTTTGTATTAGCTGAATAGAACTTTGTATTAAAAATATAATAATAGTTAAAAAACAAATTTATTTTGGTTCAGAATAAATATTACAATCTGAAGTATAAGTAGGCACCAAAATTTTCATTCTAGTTGAAAAATGTATTTTGTAATCCTGCGCGTAATCTGTTATACTAATTTTCTGCTCGTCAAATGTCAGACAGTTTGGAGCCCCCTATAAATGCTAATTCTGAATCTGGCAATTTTTAAAATAGATGAAATAAAAAAAAATACATATATCTTTCATCCCAACAAAAATTGTGTTTTAAAATCATATACATGTTAAGATATTAAATGTTGAAAATGGTCTTCTTTTTTCATTTTTTCCAATTTTAAATGTCCTGAGATTCTTTAAAGAAGCATTTATAATACCAATGTTTATTTTCCTGCACCGTATTTTCATAAACGTTTCGTAGTATTTTTTTTTATAGGGCAATAATAAGTTTCCTCAAACCGGATTAACGGTTTTTAGGATGCTAGCAATTCTCAATTAAACAATTTACAGCTTCGTAACTGAATTTATGCATGCAAAAGTACCGAAATAAATTTCATTTTAGTTGTAATTTTAATATTAATAATGTTAATTTTTCATGTTTGTCTTTAAAGCATGTTTGTTGAAAATGAAAAGGTTTACTTGATAATAGAACGGTTTAAGAAAAGGGATTAACCCTTTATGTACTGAATTATGAATTCATGAAAATGTTATCTTCTAAAGCATTTTTCATGAATTTCTGAAACTACATTAGAAGATTTACATAATCATTTAATAACTTTTAGAATTTTTTTATTTTTTTCCAATTTCAAGAGTCCTGAGACCCCTTAAGTAATCGCTGCAAATGTTCGTGAGATACTTGGAATCTGCAAAAAGGTACGTGCCAATCACTTGCTAGACGCTGCCAGTGGTACATTTAAGCCATCATTGCAATTGTTATGTCAATAAAAAGCTCGTTTTCATTCTCTCCGCATTTCTTGTTTTTCGCCATATATTTTCATTTCCGACCCTCATTCCTAAACGAAAATTGCTTTTCCATGTGTACGTTACCTTCCCTTACAATTGGTCCAATGATCGCAAAAATTCCCTGTATATGCATGAAGTGTTTTCTGAAAACTATTATTATTCTAAAGATAACTATACCCTTCCCCTAATTTTCATGACGATCATTAATATTTATTAGCATTTTAAAATCACTCCAAGTGTATTTTTCATATTTGATCTCATTTCTTATTATTAACATTTACACTTTTACAGTTTTTTCCATAAACGTAGAAACACCTTATATATGCATGAAGTATTTTCTGAAACTATTATTATTCTGAAGAAAAATATACCCTTTATCTCATTTTCATGATAATCATTAATATTGATTAGCATTTTAAAATCATTCCAAGTATATTTTTTCATTATCTGATCTCATTTCTTTATATTAACATTTACAGTTTTACAGTTTTTCCCATGATCATTGAAACACCCTGTATATGCATGAAGTATTTTATGAAAACTATTATTATTCTGAAGATAAAGATACCCTTCATCTTGTTTTCATGATGATCATTAATATTTGTTAGCATTTTAAAATCATTCCAAATATATTTTTCATAGTTGATCTCATTTCTTAATATTAACATTTACACTTTTACACTTTTTCTCCTGATCGTAGAAACACCCTGTATATGCATCAGGTATTTTATGAAAACTATTATTATTCTGAAGATAAAGATACCTTTCATCTCATTTTCATGATGATCATTAATACTAATTAGCATTTTAAAATCATTCCAAGTATATTTTTCATATTTGATCTCATTTCTTAATATTAACATTTATACTTTTACCGTTTTCCCATGACCGTAGAAACACCCTGTATATGCATGAAATATTTTCATAAAACTACCATTATTCTGAAGATAAAGATACCCTTCACCTCATTTTCATGATGATCATTAATATTTATTATCATTTTAAAATCACCCAAAGTATATTTTTCAAATTTGATCTCATTTCTTAATATTAACATTTACACTTTCTTTTCTTTCCTCATATGAAATATTTTCTGAAAACCCATATCTTTCTGAAGATTAAAAAAAAACAAAACAAACTCTGAGATAAATAATTCGCAAATACAATTCTCGATATCATGTTGCTCTTCCTTAATGTCTTATTATAAGCATTCCAGGAATCTAAATGTTACAAACATGGAGAGAAGAGAAAATATTTAATATTCAAAGCATATCCTGACCAAACATTTGATCCGGTTTGCTTGACTGTGTGATTGTCTGTGTTTCAAGTTATGAATACAAATCAATTTTATTTCAAAGAAAAGAAATACATTTATATTAGCCACCCATGCTTCATGTAAAATTTCGGATTCGTTCCCGGGAAGAAAAAAAAAACGGGAAAAATATCTATCTTCATTAATTATTAATATCCTAAATATTTCTTTTCTTTCTGTACAGAAACTCCAATACTTTTTTCGCGAATACTTATTTATTTACGTATCATGAAGATAACTGATAAGTTCATATAAAGGTTGAGAGTGATTTGAGTGGTTTTCGGTTTTGTGCTATCAGCTTTTATGATAAATATTAAGGATTGGCTTCTGTTTGAAATAAGCAATTTTTTCCGACGCATATGAAATAAATGATTTTTTTTCTCTCGCATTAATAAAAATTTATCTTCATTGATTTTATCTGTAAAGTGCATATTAACAGTGCATACAAAATACGCGAGTCTAAATACATTTAATTGTGAATTATTGGTAAATAAAAGTAAGCAGTAATACTACAAAACTGCTGCGAAAATTCTGCTTTTATGGGAGAAAAAAAAATTACTGTCGCTCCCGATGAAAAAAATAAAAATATGTAAATATAGATTTTACAAAACATATTTCAGTATTAAGACGCTTTTATTTTATGTAAAATGACGTCATTTGCATCTGTTGAAGAATTCCACATTTACAATCCCGTCTTAAACAACATCTATAGAAAAGAATGCATATGACGTCACTATCGCGGAATAATATATAAACCTAGAAAAAAGCGATGTCTAAATTCAAGAAACTCGACAAAAAAATCTAATGATTCATGAGCCTTCATTTGTTTGTAACATTAATATGGATACTGAAAATTAAATATAGTTTATAATAGCTCCATGTTTATCAGAAGTCATTTATTTATATTTTTTCAAAATTCGGAAAATATTATTACACACGGAATAATAAAATTGCATTCTTGCAGCTTTTTGATAGGAATAAAGTAAATGCGGATAAAAAAAGTCACACATATATACTTTAAAATGCACTTTTATAGCAGATGATATTCATGACATAGCACGAATTTTAATTCTTTTTAATCAGTTTTTTGAGAAAATGGTAACAAAAAGATATAGTAATATATTATTTTCTCTTCATTTTTTACAGAAATGGAGTACTTGAGTTGCCAACATTAGAGAAATTGCTTTAAGAACTACAAAAATTGATTATCTTAAAAAATAATTCAGATGCAGTTTGCAGACAAATTGCATTTAAAAGTATTTTTTTTTCCTATACGATATAAAAATTGAAAATGCGCGATGTTTAGAAGTTTATAAAATTGCAGTAGATATTATCAGTCTTTAACCGTACAATGATACATCTGCTTCGTTTTACGGCTGGCTTATGTAATGGAACGTTATTTTTTAGGGACGACACTTTAAACGTTGCCCGAAATAAATAGCATATTGGCGGCTAAAAAAATACTTACTCGTAGTTTTTTTAATGTCAATGCATATAATGTACGTGTTGGGTCAATATCTGAAAATTGGACAATTTGCGTCCACTGCCAATAATATTTCATTAATTATACTACAACCAAAAACTGAAAAATATAATATATTGTAACATTTGTTTTAACAATTACCAATGATAAATGGACATACAATGATTTATAAATAATTGATTTTAAGCTTTAAACAAAGTAAATCATCATTTCAGCCCCTGTCCCCGGGTACAAATATCCAAATATTAAATGTATGCTGTAAACATTTCTATAAATATTATTAACCTTTGCTATTATATATCTATACCTATATATACAGTATGGGAAATATAATACTCTTTTATTCGTATAGATTGTATAGTAAAATATTGTAGTAAACATATTTGTCCCTGAGGTCGACCATCATCTCAGTCTCTCTAAACACATATTTACGTTAACAGATGCTAGATGGTTCTGGCAGAATTATTTCCATTGCAACAGCAACTAAATAAAGTTCAACTAGCCACAATGGATAGAAGGTAAGTTGTTTTCTCTTTGTCCCATATTTAGAAATATTTAGTTTTTGTTCTGAATAGGGATGAGAATTTTTTATAGCATCATTCATGTTTCCAAATTTAACTTTTTATTTATAAACAAAAAAGCTTATTGCAACTTTATTTATGTAACATACAAATGTCACATGGCATATTTAATAATTGGCATGTGTGCAAAATTATTCACCAAATACGCTGTGCAGATTTTAAGACAAAAACATCGCATCAGTCCCCATCATCTCAGTCCTAATTATTAGACACTGATTATGATGTTTACAGACACTTTCTTCTATAACAGTTTATACTGCGCCTGAAATATACATTTTTGATCTCAAAACACTACAGCATTTAAATGACAAAACATGTATCATAGTACACAATTGCGTGTGGTAGTTGGTACATTAATTTAAAAAAATAAAATTTTGGAATGAAATTGTTCGGTTTTCAGATATTGACCCATGTATAAATCCAACAGAGTAATCTGAAGTGTGATTTAGATAATATGAGTTCCGAAAATGGCAAATAATGTTGGCCGAATGGACAATTTTGGAATTTGCTGTCAGCTTTTATTATAAATATTACAATTAGCTTAAGTTTTAAAAAAGCGATTTAAGGGGACCTTCTACATTAGGAGACAAAAAAAAAGAGCAATTTTTTGTGATTTTTTTGTAAGAAAACTCCATGATGGATCTTTTTCAAATTTTAACAGTTTATTGTACATATCTTAAGGTATACACAAGAATTTTTTTTATTAGATTTTGTTGCTTCTACTCTAATTTATAAACAAATATGTTCAACTGCTTTGGAAAATTTTGTCTGGGAGGTGGGCATGATAGCGCCTTGTAGAATTATCTGAAACATAAAAATAATTTTTTTCGTAAACTTTGCGAGTATTAAAAATTTTTTTTTGTTAAAAAAATTCGTTCTTATATGTTAATAACGTTTTTGTTAAAGAATTTTAGTTAATGATTTAGTAAAACTTTTCTTTCATATAGGAGGCAATTAAATAAGCTTTAATTAAAAAAAAAGAATTCAAGATGATCCATTGAGTAGCATTTTTAAAATCTTGCCCACCGTGTCAACAACATTTCTTGACACGGTGGGCAAGATAAAACAAAAACAAAAAAAAAACTACTCAATGGATCATCTTGATTATTTTTTTAATTAAAGCTTACTTAATTGCCTTCGATATGAATTAAAGCTTTTACTAAAATTATTTTAAAATTTTATTAACAAATAAGAACGAATTTTTTTAACAATTTTTTTTTAATCAGCCATTACATAGCTTTTTTTAATAAAGTTATGGGTTCCTTTAATTTAACTAGAAGCTATACTCACGAAGTTTACGTGTTTTTTTTTTGTTGTTGTTGTTTGTTTGTTTCAGATAATTCTACAATGCACTATCATGCCCACCGTGAAGACGAAATTTTCCAAAGCAGTTGAATATATTTGTTTATGACTTAGAGTAGAAGCAACAAAATCTAATAAAAAAATCTTGTGTCTAACTTAAGATATGTACAATAAACTGTTAAATTTTCAAAAAGATCCATCATGTAGTTTTCTTACAAAAAAATCATAAAAAGTGATTTTTTTTTGTTCTCCTAATGTAGAAGGTCCCCTTAATTAGGAAGCATTAGAAACAAAAGATTATTTATTGTTGTATTAAATATATATCTTCACTGATTTTATCTGAAAAGTGCAAAGTTATTTTAACAACGGTTTATTGCTTAATAAAAGTATATGTAACTTTCCAAAATACGTTACTGTGTAGCGGAGGTATAATTTTGTAAATCGTAGTGCATTTAATGCATATCGAACCTTCCCGGGGAAATTATCGAAAGGGAAAACGGGGAAATCTTACAGACGGTTTCTTTTACTTAAATCTTTTCTATCCTTTTTAACATGTCGCCATCTCGTACAAAGTAACTATTTAGTGCAATTTACACACTAATACTGTTATTTAAAACTTTCTGTACATCTTAAGGCATAATTTGGCCGTTAAAACTTTTATGTTTTTAAACTTAAGGCCGTAAATGGCGTTTAACTATTTGGTAGCTTAACACTGGCGTTTAAGATAAATTTGAAATACACGTTCAATGAAATAAAATAAGGAAAGCAATAGTTTTAAATTATTTTTATACTAAACTTTTGTAACAAAATCTTAAATAAAGATGTTTTTTAAGTGTTTATTTCCTGTATTTTCTATAAAAAAGCAAGATAAAATTTTTATATGAAAAGAAAAAAATATATATATATAACTTTTTAGATGTAATATTGTGTCCATAAACAACCATTTATATATTAAATAAGTACAGCTTGTCCCAGAATTTCCCGACACATTTTAAAATTGAATATAAAATCAAGTAATTGTCGTACAGGAGTGTGGATTAAACTAAAATGCTTCTCTCGATTTAAAGTTTTATTCATGGGAATAAAAAAAAAAAATAGTTCCAGGTTTCATCAATAAATCGCACTGTACCATTAATTATCAGAACGAAGCAAAAAAAAAAAAAATCTCAAGACAATCAGTTAGGGATCAATTTATTTTTCTCAAAAGCAGTAACAGAGTAATTGTTTGTGCAATCCATTAGCATACTTCAATGTGTGTGCCCTTTGTAGTTGGAGCCATATCCAAAAGAAATCCAGTTCAATTCATGTGTTCGCTAGCATTGATTGCGGAATTGACTGGATCACATGCGTGATTCTCGTCTTCAGTACTTCAATGTCAGCCACAGCAGAAGCATACACTTTGTCTTTTTTCGCTGGGAGTCTTCATTTCTGTGTCACAGCCTCAAAACTAATATGAAAATCAGAAAAAAATTGCATGTTTGAAACCAAGCATACAGACAAAAGGCGCCATCTATGATAAAAGTTTGAAACAAATTATTTTCATTCGCTTGAAGAAAACATTTCATCGTGAGAAACATTTCCAACCCGCACACCTGTACGACAATTACTTGATTGTCTATTGAATTTTAAAATGTGCCAGGGACTTTTGCGACACCCTGTATATTTAGCTAACAGAACAACAACATGAAATGCAGAATTGTAATTTAATAAATGGTTATTGAACCTACATATATTTCATTACAATCATCTTCTATGAAGGTATCCACATTTTTTCAATCGTAATTTAAAAGGAAATATTCTAGATGGCATTAGTCTTGATGGCTAAAAATCATCTGAGATATGAGATGTGATTCTGAGTGAACAATATCCCATATTTTCAAGAGAAATGAAATTAATGTGTCAAAGAATTGTATGTAATGCCATCTAATGGCTGTATAATAAATTTTATTAATTTCGAAATTATTCTCGTTGTAGAGCCAGATTTTACAGATCTTCCAATTTAACTTGGATATCAAGTTGCCAGTGCAAGAATGAATGAAGTGGGTTGGTCCACTCTTTCAAAACCAACTTAATCACATTACACATACTGAAGAGCCTTAGTGTTCTCTGACAGAACTGGCTTAAAAGAGTTTGATGAAAATTTGTACAAATTTCACTATGCAAAATTTATTTAAATTCTACCGTACTGACAACGAAAAGAATGAGGGTGATACGACCGAAAATTTTGAATACATTTTCAAGAAAACCTTTTACGTTAATTGTTTTAAATTGGTATGAACACTATCAAATATTTTATGTTGTGCATATAATGCATTGATACATGAGAATGGAAGATTAACCCATTGAGGGGCGGTCGGATGTATTTTATCCCACCTACGATTAATGAAGATTTGTGCCAGAAAAATTTTATAAATTTTTACTTTTGTAACGTTGGTGGGAAAAAGTGTGAAAATTGCTTTCCCTTATTTTGCAATAAATCTTTTTGCACATTCCGGTGTGGATTCGACAATACAGAAACACAAATTTTTGCCCCTCAAAGGGTTAAAGGAAAAAGTATTTGTTAGAGTTTTACTTTAAAATACTAGAGATCTTTATTTATTTACGATTTATGAAGAAAATTGATAAGTTCATATAGCGCTTAAGAGTAATTTGAATGATTTTTGATTTTGAAAATTAGATTTTATCATTTGAGATTGTTTTGGATTTTTTGTTAAGAATTGGCTTTCATTTAAAAAAAAAAAAAGTAATATTTTCAGACGCATGATAAATTTATTATTATTTTCTGCAGCAATTAAAAATGAACATTTAATGTTTTGATCTTAGCATTGCCTGTTTACGGTGAGTCTTGGATATATAAGTTAAAGTTTATCAGTTGGTTGGTTGTGTTTATGACGGCCAATTATCAACACGAGGGATATAGGCCCTAAGGGGGGAGGGTGCCCTCCGTGGGGACCTTTCTAAGGGAACCTAACCCGTATTTACGCGTGGACCACGGTTCGACCACGATTCGAAGAAAACCACGAAAACTCCGAACGATTAGGCCGACGCGGGCAATTGGGTTCGAGCCCAGCACCTGCCGTCTGCCAGCTTCGAGAGCAGAACCTCTCTGCCACTGATGGAGCAAAAGTTTAGCAGTGATTGATTACTTAGTAAAGATATACCTTATTTATTTGTGCATGCTTCCCACTCGTACATAATGCAATTTCATTTTTTCTAAGAAACGGAATATATATACACTATAATGCCAAAGGTGACTAGCCACTTGCGATTTTATACGTTATCATAAATATCTAGAAAAATACATGAGGAATTATCCTGAAACTCCAGGTGTGTAAACAGAATAGTACAGGTCATATATTTCCGTGAAGATTTTTTCCCAAAACCCCATAGGAGACCATCAAGAAATTGAAAAAGAACGAATATCTTTTGGATAAACCTGTAAAAAATAATGTAGCAAAAGCGTTCAAGCTCTAGATTATGATTAAGTGCCTTATTGTAATAAACTGTGTTCTTTTTTATCAGAATAGCTTGTACATTCGTAGAGAAATTAAAGTTTTTATAAAAAGAATCCCAAATTTTGCCAAGTTTTTTGCTTATAATTTGTAGAATTCTTAATATAAAAAAAAAAAAAGTTCTTTTCAGAAAATATGACAAACAACATTGTACACAATACCCTGCAAAGAGAATTAAATAATAATAAAAATTGTTTGAAAAATGAGCACGTTTAATAAATAATGATTCACTGAGCATGCCCGAATGTAATCAAAATATAATTTGCATAATGCGTTATCTATGTACAACATTATGAATGTACATTATGTGTGTATGTAATGTGTTAATTATGTATGTGTTTGTGTATCCAAATACAGTAGTACGTGCAATATTATGTATGTGATATTGGCACTAGTCAGCGGATACAACCATGATGAGGGATATAACCCCTCATCTTTTTGCTTTATTTTGGAAACAACGAATTTTGAGCTTTTTCTATCAACGATAATTTTCAGAATTTTCACACTATGTTTTTGAGACTTTTACAAAAGTTCCTCTATACATTTAGCTAACACATTATTTACATTATATTTTGATTTCTTTCGGGCATGCGCAGTGCAACATTATTTAGTAAACCCGCTCATTTTTCATACAATTTTTACTATATTTTAATTCTGATTGCAGGATACTGTGCATAATGTTGTTTGTCATATTTTCTGAAAATAACTTTTTTTTATATTAACAACTCAGCAAATTATAAACAAAAAACTTGGTAAAAATTGAGACTGTTTTTATGAAAACCTGGATTTCTCTCCCAGTATGCACGCTATCCCCATACAAATGAACACAAATTATTACAATAATCCCTTTAATCATAATCTACAGTTTGAACGCTTTTGCTACATTAGTTTTGACAGGGTTATCCAAAAGATATTCTTTTTTTCAATTTGTTGGTGGTCCCCTTTGTGGTTTCGGGAAAAACTCTTCACTGAAATATTTGACCTATGCTGTACTGTTTACACACCTGGAGTTTAATATTAATTCCTCATGTATTTTTTTTTAGATATTTAACAAAACGTCTAAAATTGCAAGTGGCCGGCCACTTTTGGCCATATAGTGTTTATATACCGGGTGTTCCAAAAGCAACGGATTTATTTGGAAAATGAAATTTTAAAAATGTCAAGCGATATAAATGCATCAATTGCTGCAATGTATTTCAGAAAAGACCGAATTTTGATAAAGTAAATGGTATTTAAGTCACATAAACTTAATATAAAAAATAATAAAATTATATAAATTTTCAAATAAGCCCGCCATTTTTGAGACTCGTTGTATGTATTAAATAAGGACGTTTATGGTATCGATCGTACATAATGGTATCGTATGTTGTTTTAACAGCAGAAAATAAGGAAGCTTCAAAATAAAAATTCTCTAAATGTCCGGACATAATTTGTATCTCTTGAACCTAAATTACTGTATTTATTGACGAATATTTCACACCCTTATTACAATGGCAGTAAATTAAGAATTCTATAATGTGTCTATAATGTTCTGTGATTGGAAATTTTCTTTCAAAATAAATATCTATATCAATATCGAAAATCAATATAATATATTTCCTTTAAAATACTCCGGCACGCAAAAGTGCCTTTATTCCTCATATTTCACTTATAATTTTATTATTCCCAGAATTTTATCATTACACCTACATATTCAGTTACATAGTGAGAGAAAGTTTGTTTTAAGTTACAGGGTGTATGGAATTTCTTATTTTTGAGAACCACTATTTCTGCACATCAATCTTCACGTTACGTAATCGACGAATTCTGTTATGAAACATAGCAAAGATTCCTAAAGTAGTACTCAGAAGCAGGTACCACTGATATAGATGATGAAAATATACCGTGTATATAGCTCATCCTTCTTTCTTAACCTAAGGAATTTGAAACTAGGATATTGGTTTAAGATAATAACACTCTACCATCTCAGCTATCCTGCACAAATTCGTAGGACACAATTTACTCAGACTACCTTTTGAAAATGACATCTGGTCTGTTGTCTGAATCTGCTCAACAGAATAAATCGCATTTAAAGAAACTCTAAAATACGTTGGATACGCAATTACACTTAATCATTTTATCACAATAATTCTGATTGGTGAAGAAATCATACCAACAGTAATTTTTCAAACTGAATATAAAAGTGTCATGACCAAGATTCCACCCAGGATTTTGGTATAAGCTGCCAACGTTCTATCAAATGTGGTATATTGGGTTTCCGTTTTCTGCGACTTACTATTTTGAGATGTTTCAGATAACAAACTAGATAGCATTGTTAAAAGGTCGTGTTAGTGAATTGCGTCGGTCGAATTTTTCCAGGATAGCTTAGTCCGGTAGAGCGTTTACAGCTTAAGCCAATATCCTGGGTTGAAATAGCCCTGGACACTTTTCTAAAAAGTTGAAGAAATTAATGCTCGTATGATTTCTTTACCAATCAAAATAATTATGTTTTACAGAGGAAGTATAGTTATGTATCCATCGTTTATTGGAGTTTCTTCACCTGTCATAAATTATATTGAGCTATTTAAAATAACAGACTTAATGTCATTATCAAAATGTTGTCTGAGTAAAATGTGCCAACCGAATTTTTACAGGATATCTTAGTTGTTAAAGTTTTTGAAGCTTAAGCCAATGTCCTGGGACCAAATTGAGACTTGGACGCTTTTCCCCTCAGTTCGAAAAATTACCGGGACATTTTCTAAAAAGAGGCTTGTTTTTAATTGAGCGCAAATGAATTTCCCCCCAAATATATTAACATTACTTTATTTAATTTCAAATGTTATGAGTTGGTTAATATGTATTTTATTGCATTAGATTAGACTTATTTTATTTCATATACAGGGTGTTTCAGCACAGCTGTTACAAAGTTTCAGGAGAGATGGAGCGCACCTAGACGATGCGAAATCACATAGCAATGCATGGTTGGAAATTCTTTCCCGGCGTGGTTGTGTCAACAAAAAACACAAGAAAGGACGCATACAAACAGGGTGAGAAAATATGTCTATTATTCTTATTACGGGAAAATGCTGGGACAATGCTGGACAGTGCTGAAGAACTTGTTGCGCGCATTGTGGTAACAGCTACGGAATTCCGGGAGACGGCCGCTACTTTCAAGAAAATTAAATCTTCCGTACGCCGGAGATGTCAAGCCTGCATCGCAGCCCGGGGTCATAATTTTGAATACTTTCTTTGCTGATGATCGTTGTCTCTCTTTCGGTTCTTATTTTTTAATTTTTGCTGTACTTAGAATAATAAACAGGTTTTCTTGCCCTGTTCGTCTCCTCTTTCTTGTGTTTTGTGTCGTCACTATCGCGGCAGGAAAGCGTTTCTGACCATTCATTGCTATGTGATTTTCCATTTCATAGGTACACTGTATCTCTCCTGAAACTTTGTAACCGCTGTGCTGAAACACCTGTACATTCAGATCATTGCCTCTTACGTTTAATTTATTCAGAAATATTCATGAGTGTTTTATGAAATACCTATAAAAACACTTGCTGCAAAAATGATTATGCTTAGGTTGGAATTGCTAAATATCTTTTGAAACACATTTCAAATAATGACTTAACGTAAAACGAAATTTTATTTGCTTTTATTAAATGGATAATAGACGAGAGAATGACGGGTAATAAATGTACTTAGTTTGATATAATACTTAAAAGTCATGCGTTCCTCTTCGTCTCAAAAAACTGGTAAAGTGATTTAGCTACAGCCGTGAATGTATTGTCTATGTATAATAAAACTGCTATGAAATACACATTAAGGGATATCTTGTACACTCAGCTGTAAATTATGAATTTTGCCGGTCGTATCTCAAAAACAACAGGAGATACAAGAAAAATTTCAATGCCAAAGTTGTAAAGTGACATTTAGTCTAAAAAGGAATATTATGCTCGCGGAAACACGATTATGAAACACTCTAAGGTATACCTTGTACCCTTAGCTGTAAATTATGAACATTCCGGTTGTATCTGAAAAAAAAGGAGATACGACCAAAATTCCAATCACAATGTTGTAAAGCCTCACCAATTTATTCTAAAATACCACATTATGCACACGGAAATGAAAAACAATCATATGTGCAGACGATAATGGAAGCCAACGGACAATTTGTTTGAGAAATATAAATAACGGCAGTTGATAAATTAATTTCACAATTTTAAATACTCCCGTTTTCAGATTAAAAAAAAAAAAAAAAAAAAAAAAAAAAAAGAGCTCTAAAGGACATAGAGAGAGAGCATCACTATTATTTGCAATAATAGCAGTCGAAGCAAATTTGTAACTCTCCAAGTTACGTCCGCTTCGAGAAGTGGTGCGTTTGATACCCGAATCAAATTTGGACACATGCTCATTTGGCACAAGCGACATTTTTGACCAACAAAGCGAGTGGAAAAACAGCAGTATTCCTGCTTCAGCAGAATGTGAAAATAATCTCTTCGATCAACTCCATATCTATCTAAAAAATCAATTTTTCTTCAAAACACAAGTAATAGAGTGTTTCGTTTTATTATTTTCTTTTATTACGTCATATTTTATGCTTCATATTTGTGTGCAGTCGCTTATACCTTACGGTGTGCTGTGACTTATTATGCCTGCTTAACCTATATTTCAGGAAATTCTATTGTCTACGTTCTAAAAAAGTCTCTATTCGCTTTTTAGAAAATTTTAGTATTCATCCGCATCGCTATCAGATATTTTGCTTTGTATAGTCAGCTATTTACCGTATCCTTATGCATAATATTACTTTTCATACTAAATCGATGAAGTTCTACATCTGTGTCATTGAACTATTAGTTGTATCATATATAGCTCTTGAGATACGATATAAAACTCCACAATTTACTGCTTGGTGCACATCACTGTGTTGCGCATACCCGTTTTATTATACAGAAACAAAACATCCGTTGCTTTATCTAACTGGATTTCTGATTTGTTTAAGGGGAAACGGACCAAAGAAATTACCTGTTATATTTTATGCTGTTCACAGGTCTTGACAAATGCGGTCGCTACGTCCTCACTGGCAACCAAGTTATTTAACGCGTGCGCTGCCACCGACGCGCTGGCACGTCCGACCAGCACCTCTTCGTATGCCAGCGATGCTCTGGAGCGTCGATCGACTATGATAAGTTATATGTTTTGTTTTTAGTGTGGTTTTGGAAGTTGAACGAAGAGGTTGTTTAGGCACATTAGCAAAGCATGAACCTTAATAAACACGAAAATAATATGTTTTTTTGTTTTTCTAGTTTTATTAGTAAAATATAAGGAACATTTTAACCATTAAAACACTGTTTCGTAATCCGGCTTCTGAGGATGGAAATATCATTTTTAGTGGCAGGGAATGTGTTAATGAACTAATAAATGAGCACAAACGGCCTTTATTCTGTCCCACCCCTATTCCTACTCGGGTACTTTTAATGCAAGAACATAGCTAAGAGACATTTTCCATCTCATCTGAAGTAAATGCCATTCTTTTCCACCCTTGCACGCTAGCATGTCACGTTATTAGAATGTGGAAGACGAATGTGTGTGTGTGTGTGTGGGGGGGGGTTATTAAACAGTAGTAATAAGGTCAATCTAAACTCTCTAGTATTTAAAATTGGCTACAGCGCTAAAAACTCATCAAGTTTTTTTGTGAGTAAAATTAAGGAATAATATATTCTTTATATATTTCTTCCTCTTTTAAAATTATTTTCGCCTTTATTATAATGACGTCTGTGTACAACCGCACATATTGCGGAATAGTTCGGCGCCAGCCTGGTTTGGAGACAAGGGGCGGATACTGTCTTGTATAAAAAGGTTTTTGAAGAATTCCTTTGGAAGAAAGGTGTGAAAGCGAATTTCTAATTATGTGATTACTTCACACTTAGTCGATATGACATGGACGTATGTGTCCTTCCCTTTTCTATAGAGAATGTATTTTTTTAAAGAGTGGAAAAATAATTGATAAAATGTCATAAAATTATGTCTTTCAGGATAATTTTGTCAAAAAAGTTGATTTTAGTAAATAAAAATTATTTCTTTTAAGATACTGTACATTTATTCAGTTATCCAGGAATAGGAGTGGCTGGTTTATTTTATAATGAGAAATTGTTATTTGGCAAATTATTTAATCTGGATCATTATTTTACTCAAGAATTTTAATTCCTTTTTTTTAACATTTTAAGGGGAATTAAAATTCTGTTCCTAAAATGATGAAATGACTGACTAAAACCAAAATTTACAAACGAACTACTGAGAAAATCAAAACTGGTTTTTCTAAACTTTCATTATAAAAGCAAAATGTTAATAAACTATTCCTTGGTGCCATTTGTCAATTTGGAATTAAAATTAGGTTGTCATGACGCGTGACCACTGCTCTTCTCTTGAAAGGATTAAGAATACTTTATAATTACATATGTTTGTAATATCATCTGCAGTAAATGGAAATAAAGAATCCTTCATCTCGCTTTTGAAGGACAAGGTTTATTCATTATTTTTAGTTATACTCAAATTCTTATTGTACATTGTTAGATCAAAATAAACTATCCCCTCCTCAGCCGGCTACTGATTCTTATTACATTATACGAACGCGAGATTGGCTGATTTTAGCAATGCATATTATATGAGATTTTTTGAACCGGAATGGACCAACCTCGCTAGCTGTGATTTCGAGTAAAATGTTTCAAAAATGGGGACAAATTTCTGTCAAAATGATTTAAGGCAGTTCTGCCAGTGCCAGAGGTAACCAAGCTTCTTCAATAAAAAATATATGGTGATTAAGTCGGCAGCGCCAGAGCCATTTAATCTACTTATGTACTGTCGATTTGATATCGAAATTAAGTTGAGGCCTCTATTAAACTCGTTCCATCACTTGAATAGTTTCAAAATTAATAAAATTCATTATACAATCAATAGATGGCATGATATACAATGCTTTGACACTACAAACTCATTTTGCGTAAAATGTGGGACAGTCCACTCTTGTTCTCAATTCCTCATGTAATGACCTTTTGATTATTTTGCACACATAATTAGTTTTGATATTTCTCATATTGGGATGTATTTTATAAGCACGTAAAGAATTTTATTATTGGAACTGGTTTGTGTATAAAAATACGCTTATTGTCTTACCATCAGTATGGTATTTGCCTACAATTTCTGTCAAATGCAGCATCTGTTACTCACTCATCTTAGTCACAATGTTAAATGAAAAATTTTATCAGATGTATCATTCTACATGTTGAAAGATACAAAATATCTAGACATAAGCTATATATTATATTCAAATCATAAATTATATTAAAACAACAAACATTTTAAACTTTTCTATTTCTTCTTCTTCAGGAATTTCCACTAAACAGTGGGTTTCCTCGACCCATAAAAAGAGTTCAGAGAGATCCTTTTAATCTCTCTCCAGAGTAATCTAAACATTTAACCTATATATGGGGCATTCTCACAATCTTTTAACTTTCATGTCCCTGAATAATAATTTTTAATTTAATACACTTTTTTTGTGTTTTTTTTATTTCATATACTGAGGAACATCCCATTGCATGATTGCACAACAATATTGACGAGATAAATAAGTTTTGGACGATGTTGGGGGTCCAAACTCCTGGAAAACTCATATACCGTCCCGTGTCCCTGATGCTGATGTTTAAGTTTGGAACTGTCTGGATAAAATTGTTTCAATAAAAATAATTCGATGTAATTTATTTTTGAAACTGGAACTATAGTTTTATATAAATATGTAGCTAAATATTAACCTGCACACATTTTTAGGGTTGCTATTATTTTTTAAACTCTGGGTAATAGATTCCTCACCATCCCTCTTCTAAAATTATACAGAAAATCATTTCAGATGCAGCCACAGAGTTTTTTTTTCAAGTTTTTTCTCATGCAGAAGTATGCTAGAGAAATAATGTCTAAAATTCTTTGGCAGGAAATTTACTGTAGAATTTAAATCAACATTTAAATATCAATTTCAAGCATCGTGGTTTTATTGGTAGTCTCACCGTCCCCAAGATTTATACCTGCACTTTTCGAGGTAAATTAAAAAAAAATAATAATTTAATCCAATGTTAACAACTGTTTCTAAAAATCAATGAACATTGTGGCTATCACTTAGTCTTAACATGATTTTCCTTACTGTTCCATCCTTACCGTCCCTTTTTTTACCATTTCGTCCCTTTGTTCCAATACCACCCCTTTTTTTTACCTTACCGTCCCTTCTTTAACACCCCTTTAAGACAATGTTATACAAAAATTCTGTTTTAAAAGTACTACATTGTTATTATTTCTTATTTGAATGTCCGGTGGGTACTATGCAAATTCATTATAAGTAAAAATTTAGAAGAAAATAAAATGTTATAGGGGTAAAATGGTAAGGAAAATTAAACTCTCGCAAGTTTAACTTAAACCTCGGGTAAATAAAAAAAATTTTTGCTGCTGACCATTTCTTTTTTTTTTTTTTGAATCATTAAGGCATTCGTATATCAGTCTAAAATGTTATTTTAGGAAGTTTAATTTTGTCAGATATTTTTTTCCCCAAAAGTCTAAAGATTGTGAGGATGCCCTATATATTCTCAGTCTCTCGAATAGAACTTTACCAAGTCATCATTTGTCTGCCTCTCCTATGTTTGCTGTCCGGACACCATTCACAGAAAATTTTAGGAAGGCGTTCCTCTTTCATTCTGCCGACACTACTGTACCATCTAAGCTTGTTATACTCGGTAGTAACAACATTTTTTTTGACTTGCATTATATCACGTATTCTTGAGTTTCTATTTTTATCCAGCTTAGACTTTCTCGCTGATCTTCACCAGAAGTTTTAGCTGGAGATTTAAAGGCAATGTCTCTGCAACAAAATGCTTTGCACAATAGCATTATAATTTAATCGCTTAGTTTTAGGTAGAATGTTACTACTCCACAGACCAGAATTCACCATTGCTTTTCTGCCTTCACCAATTCTCCTTTCAGCATATCTCTGGCTTGATCCATCTTCATGAATGATAGATACAAGGTATATGAATTACTCTTCAGTTCTAATATTAGTATCATTCAATAAAATGTCAGTTTTCTGACCTGTAGTTAAATGTTCTGTTTTACTCATATTTATCTTTAATCCCCATTCTTCATAAGTGTCCTTTAATTTACGAAGCATGTATGTTCTTCGTCTTCTGCAATGATGACTTTGTCATTTGCAAACAATAAATCATAGATATATTTATCGTCGTTCAGTTACTGACCCATTTTATGACATTTCTTCGTCCCAGCGCAATACATTGGAAATGAAACAGGCGAAAATTGAGGATTTGATTATCAGCCAATCAACATTGCATCCGTTTTTTTTTTTTTACCCGACTGCCATGAAGGGTTATTTGTTTCACGCGTATCTGGGTATGTGGATTTCTTTTTACCCTCGAAACATCCCAACGGCTGGATGGATTTTAATGAATGCGGTCTCTATCGATTCGTCTTAACCGTCTAATGGTTATAGGCTAGGCTTTGTTTTTATAAATTCAAAATGGCGGCCTCAAAATAGAAAATGGTGGTAGAGACGAAAAAAAATTACGCACCATATTGAGCGGCATACCATTGGATTGGTCTTTCAAAATGAAGACGAGGTTTCATTGACTATTTTGCTGTCAGAAGTTCCGTTTAAATATTATACAAACTGAAAGTTGTGTAGGTAGGATCTCTAGCTTTACTGCAACTCTAACTTTCATAGACTTCTATATCTATACGCCTCTTTAAAACGGTGTTAATAGATAGGAACTAAAAATTAAACACAACTTAAAAGACATCAATACAATAATAAACAAATAGGTAAGTAATATAAAAAATACTTTTATATTGATGAGAAGTAATTAATTAGTTCGCTTTTTACGCAGTCGATTTTTTGATTTTTTAAATTTAATTTTTTCAATATAATTTTGATAATGTTCATAAGAAACGCAGTTTATAGTATATTTCTAAATTATGTACTACTTTAAACTATGTAACTTATATATCTAAACTATGTTTATTATTTTTTTCCTATTAAAGCACAAGAATCTATTGTACTTTTGTAAATAATTAACGTGGGGAGGAATATTTTTTACTTACGAATAGAATTTTTTTCTGACAAGAGATTTTATCAAACTTGTAAAGACCTATCCAAGGATATTCTTAATACATGTATTAAAATTTAAAAAACAACAAAAGTAGAAAATTTCTTTATTTCAGAAATAAATAGCTAAACAATTATTTTCTCTCTTTTTTATACTTTACTTAATTATTACCACAACTGTTTAGTTCTAGATCTGCAGGCATTAAACCATAAACTAATATTCCACTGATTATGAAATCCTTTTTTATCCAACATATTTTTTGCTACATTTCTCAGGAAATATCCTGAGTTTAAATGATAAAAATTCTCGATTCTTAAAAAAAAATGGTATTAAATGCAAAAATTCTCATTCAGAGCTAAAAGCACAAAAAAATCCTCTTTTCTAAAAAAGATTAGCATTAAATGCAAAGAATTTTCCATCTGCATCTCAGCATTTTTTGAACTGAAAAAGAATTGCTAGAAACCTCCTACAGAGGAGAATAACTCTAAAAAATATAGAATTTTTTACTTGGGAAATTAGTTTTTTTTATATTAAATGAGTTATACAATCGAATTCAAATCACATCATAAATGCAAATTATGTCTTTCGCATTCGTATAATCCAAAAACATCTTTATCATTACAAAAAGATTGCTATTTCAAAGAGTTAATTTCAGAGAGAAAATTTTCTGAAAAGGTAAGAGCATAGAAGTAGAAGATTAAAAATTCTTCACATCCCTCCTGTTTTTGTTTGGCTAATTTTGTATTGTGATGAGAATAATTAATATGTTCAGGTAGAAAGTAATGAAAAGAAGTAGTAATATAAAAAATATTACTTATTGAAATAATTGAACGGCAAAGTTAATCAAAATGTTAATTACAAATGACAAAAAAGGGCTTGATTTCTTTAAAGAAGCAAGTTTCTTTAAAATAATAAATATATCCCAAAAGAAATTGTTTTGATTGTGTTTAAATCCTTTCAAAGGCAACAGAAAAATTTCAGAACGGTCAATATTTAAGAATAGAAAAAATATTAACAAATAAAAAAAAACTAATTAATGGTTTTAAAGATTTTGATTAAAACATAATACACTGATTTAATTATATAATTAGAATTAGAGACACCCTGAAATTTCATTATATTTATATGTTATTTAAATTAAGTATAAAATCAGTTTGCTTGAGGTCAAATTAGTTTCGCGAACATTGTGTGTATAAATAGTTAATTTCTTTTTCTAAAATTAAAATTTTAAACTTTTAAATATTTACCCTCGCCCAATTCTAATAAAACATAGTTAGCGATTTTGGGGTTTTAAAGATAATAAATTTGGGGTTAGATTTAAAATTGTCAGAAAGTCAAATTTTACGCTTTTGAATATTTAAGGTTTGAGAATAAAGAAATTGTCATCTTTGTAACATCTGGTATAAATATGGAAAGTCTGTGCACCAAAATAAAATTAACTGTTGCACACAAATGAAACTTATATGTAAGGCTCTAGTTGTAATGCTCCCATGTGAGCTCGCGGTGGAAAAAGTTGATAACAAGTTGGGATATAGAAATATGACTCTGGTGGTTGTTAATCCAGTCGTACTTAAGAAAAACAGAAGGGCTAAATGTATTTTTCAGTGTAGTGGATTCTGATTATTGTCGATCGATTCTGAAGAGGTTATCAAATTTGTCTAGTTAAAGAATACAATTTAGTGTAATTGTATTTTTGAAGATACCGCGGTTCTCGAACACGATTTGATCCAACGAATTGTACGACAACATAATCAATTTTTAACGTAACAAATATAATAATATGATTAGTTAGTTCACTCCTCACAAGTTACTCCCTGTATTTACCTGTTTCAAATAATGCTGTGCAAAGCACATTACTAAAAAGAAAAAAAATGCATCAAGGTACTGTATGATAAATGAGATAATGAAAGTTTATGACATTTTAAAAAACTTTTAACAAAATCCTGTGACCATTTCTTTTTTTTTTTCAACGACTTGACGTTCAGGAAAAGGAGGAGAAGAATATTTTATTTTTTATTTTTTAGAGCATTAGTACTAGTAAGTTAATTAGTTGTTTTTAAAATGAAAAAGAAGGAAATTCGTTAGCAACGGGATTACTGAACCGTATGTATGTCTTGTTGCTCCCCCCTCATCCCCTCTCCTCCCCCAAAAAAGTGAAAACGATTTGATTTAGTAACCTCCCTGTACAAGAATTTAAAAATGTATCAATTTCGTAAACGTTGCGATACCCGTACCTTATGTATGTACGCAACAACAACAAAAATATTATTCGATCTCTTTTGCTACATTTTACCGTTCGGTGGAATTGGCGGCAACACTGTTTGAGAACAGAATGAAATTACGCTCGAAAATCATTTCCTAGAATCGAATTGTTCGATAACTCTGAACAGTTTGTTTAGTAACCATTGTTTCAAATTCACAGAAGTTATTGCAAGGAAATAAATATTTGTTATTGAACTATCGTATGGATCCCAGACTTCGCAAAAAACGTGCAGATTTGCTGTAAAATCTAAAACATTTCTGCGACAGTTATTGACTCTCATTAAAAAAAAAAAAAAAAAAAAAAAAAAAAAAAAAAAAAAAACTGAAGTAAATTTTTACTTTGTCCTAATGTTTAGTCATGCCATAAGCTGTTAAAAATGAAAACGTGAAAATCGAAACACCTCATCAGTTTTTCAAAAAGAAAACTAAATTCTGAAACCTGTCTGTTTTGCAATGTATATACTTAATTCCGGCAGTTTAAAAATTTTTAAAGAAATATTTATCTGTTTTTATTGCTATTTAAATCATATAATATAGTTAGAATCTTTATTATATTCTTTATGGATAGCTTAGAAAAATGAAATTACTCAGAATCCATATATTAATGCTAATATCTCTATTAAGGGGGAGTCGTATACAGTGAATCAGACACGCTTTAAAAATTACTTTGTGTTTGTACTGCTAGATTTTAGTCTGTGCAGTGTAGTGGTGTTTTGTTCGGAGTGTTTGACGACTACTTTAGGTGTGGAAGGTGTTTTTTTTCAGGAAGTTAAGAAATAAAAGTTTATTTTTCGGTTGATTGTGTGTATGACGGCCAATTATCAACACGAGGGATATAGGCCCTAAGGGGTGTCCTCCGTGGGAGTCTTTGTAAGGGAACCTAATCCGTATTTACGCAAGGAAATTCAAAATTCAAAGAAAACCACAGAAAACTCTGAACGATTAGGCCGACGGGCACGATTGGGTTCGAACCCAGCACCTCCCTTCTACCAGTTTCGAGAACAGAACCTCTCGGACACAGGTGGGGCGTATATCTTTCGAATATGAAATTTATTTAATTAACTCTGTTGCAGATCATATACATGCGGTCTACTCGTATGCGGTATTTTAGTTCGAATAACAATAACACACTGCACTATTTCTCCACGTAATACAAAGGATTTCACTCTAACAAAGCCAATCGAAGGAGTATGTGTAACATTTAAAGAAATCCGTATGGTACTCCGTGAGGAATGGAACGCTGGTAAAAAATAAAACAGTGTCTATTTGTGTACCATTACAATTACACTTATTTCATATTTAATAATATGTTTTAAATGTTACTTTAATATCCATGTACGTCTTTAAGACATAAGTGCCTATGGCCATAGTACTCATCTCATACCACATAGGAACCAAAAACTGTAGTTCATCAATTTATTCGTTTTTGACCTCTTTAAGAGTTTTACAAAGCAGAACTGTGTTATACGCCAAGCTGCTAAATGTGTTGATAAACCACATAATAAATACCACTGTATCAATTTGCACTAGATGTAGGACACGATAAAACAAATGTGAATGATACTTTAAAGTGGCTTATTTCCCTGTTTTGATTGATGTGGATTTGTAAATTCGGTATGCATGATGCTCCCAATAGGCAGTTTCGAACATCAAATGGTTACTTTTCTCTGTAGATTAAACATAGTTCTTAATAATTGTGTTTTTACATCTTTGCACATTTGCATTCTTTCAGGTTTTCGAATTTTCACAGGAAACGCGTTTTTGCGTACCATGTTGTCGCAGAAGAACAAATGGATTTAGCAATGTTTTTTTTGAGTTCAATGACCAATGTAAAATTTTGTGTCCCATGAACTTTCACATTGTATACAATGTATGGAAATTTGAATAGAATAGCATTTTAACTGCATAAACTGAATAACCATTACAGCCACTATCTGATAACTCATAAAAATGTACCGCTGTTTCTGCTTGCTGTTATTTCTGTGCAGTAGTGAGAGAATGGCTGACTCATTGTTCACAGAATATTATGAATTTCAAATTCTAATGCAAGGCTCAGCTTCTGATGTTTAAACTCACCTCAATAGTGACAAGAGATTCGCGTGGAAAACTGTCGAATTGTTTAGTTTGATACCCGATACGAGCTAGGCAAATAAAGGTCAATTTTATTATTAATAAGCTAATAATATTGTTCTATCATTTATCATGATGCGAGTAAATCTTGTGTCTGTAAATTTTATCTAAAAAATGCTTCTAACGATTTTGACTAAATTTAGTATCCTACCGTTTTCGGGTACGCGAAGACCATTGAACTAGGTTACATGTTCGAGAAAATTGTATTAGTGGGTCATTTTGACGTCACTACGGGTCATAGCATTGCAATGGGAATCAAGGTTGAAACAGGTTAAGTTGTTAAACAGTTGGCAGAAATGTCGAATTCGCAAAGATGGCAACATTTCGCCAAATTTGGCAATATTTGGCAAAATAATGGCGACATTGACGCAATTCGTGCGGAAATGTCGATTTTCAAGATTACCAATGCTAAAAAACATTCTTGGCGCCAAATAAAAGATTGTCGCCAAATTTCTGGATATTTGATACCATTTGGTGAAAATATGGCTTTCAGAATCTTAAAGAATTTTCTAGAAATTCCCAATAAGAGCTGAGATACAAGATTCAACCAATCCGAGACCACCTAAAAATCTTGATTCGAAAAATGCCCTTTCGTTGTAAATATCTAGGTAATCTAGCATTTAGAAAAATGTACAAAGTTTTAACATTGATTGCTTCTATAAATAATACTGTTATAAAAAAATTCTTTATAGCAATAATACTCGGAGAATTTATTGTTATATTGAGTTGAACACAAAGCTAATTTTAACCGAGCATAGCTCGGTCTTCCTCGCCGGAAGATAGACTCTATTTGTTCAATACCTTCAAATTTAGGCTAAAATTTAAAGATTATGCCCATTATCTTCAAAAGTTTTTCGAAGTAGAAAAAACACAGAATCTCTTTTCTGTGATTGTAGAAAGTCAAAGACATCCAACTGAAAAATTCTGACCTTTCTGACATGAACTGACCATTCATCAATCCAGCAATGATTCTGTTGCGTTTGAGACGTTTTAGTTAATCCCAGAATAACAGTTTTTAGCCCATGCTGTCAATATTTATTTAGTACCAGAACAATAGTTTTTAGTCCATGCTGTTAATATTTAGTTAATACTATTCAAAATAACTACAAATTTATATTAAGGAGGTGGTCATGAACTTTTTAGAAAAAATTATTTTTCTTATTAGAGATTTTACCGGGTTCTTTTTCTATTAGAAATTTGTATATGTACAGGGTGATTCAAAATTCATGGTACAAACTTTAAGGGTTGGTACATGACACTGTAACAATCATTTATTTTATAAGAATGTATGGGCGCAAGTGACGCTTTGAGGTACAAACACCAGGGGGCTAATTTGGACCCTTTTATTATTTCAAAATTTCTCATTCATACCAGAAAATTCCTATACCATTCTTTTCTTTATCTAAGACAAGCATTTCATGATTATCTAAAGAAAAAATTCTTCTTTGAAAATTTCCGGTATGAAATCGAAATTTTTGAATTAAAAAAAACGCAAAACTGGCAAATCTATCAAACACAGGAAATACATGAATAGAAAGACAAAGTTTTTACTTACAGTGTAGTTTACAGGTAATAAATAATACATACAATAATATTACAATAATTGTTCACATTTGCGTCCACCAACTGTGATACAGATACATGCTTCACAGCGTCGGTGGAACGATCAGCGTACATTTGTAAAGATGTCAGGCATTTCTCGCACACGTGCAACAGCTACAGATATGGTATTGTATGCATTATTTATTACCTGTAATGTATACTGTAAATAAACACTTTTTCTTTCTGTTCATGTATTTTCTGTGTTTGACAGATTTGCGTTTTTGTTTTTGTTTTATTCAAAAATTTCGATTTCATGCCGGAAATTTTCAAAGAACAATTTTTTCTTTACGCAGTCATGAAATGTCTGTCTTAAATAAAGAAAAGAATAGTATAGAAATTCTCTGGTATGAATGAAAAATTTTGAAATAAAAAAAGGGACAAATTGCCCCCCTGGTGTTTGTACATGAACGCGTCACTTACGTCCATACACTCCTATACAATAAATGATTGTTACAGCGTCCTGTACGAACCTTTAAAGTTTGTACCATGAATTCAGAATCACCCTTTAGATAGGTTGTTGTATCCTGTAGTTGTATCCAAAGCACATTTTAAAACTAATTGTACATGTAAATAAAGGTATATGCTTTCACATATTTTTATCAAATATGTTTATAGTAATTAATTTTAGTTTTTATATTCGTATCACCTAACTAAGAATACTAATTCAAATACATTTTACAATCAATAAAAATATTTTAGACGTTATTTTAGTATAAATTCCGAGAAAATGGTAATAAAATGCAGTCTTTTATTTATTATTTCTATATCCACTTCTTCTGTAGGACTAGCCACAAAATAGTTTTATTTTAATTTTATAGAAAATTAAATTGAACATTTGTTAAAACCCGTATGTAAAATGTTTGAAACAAAGGAATATTCTAAGGGATACCAATTTAGAATTTTCTACTTTTTCTCTCTATACATTTACATTGTTTTTTACACATTTGAATATGTTTTTCTTAAAGAAATATGTTTGAAGATTTCATAGTTCAAAGAGCATCTTCTGTATGATTTCAACTTTCTAAGGTTTTTAGATGCATATACTTATAGTTATTAGTTGTTAATATTACTTATTCAATATCTAAAACTTATAAAAAAAAAAAAAAAAAAAAAAAAAAAAAAAAAACATTTTCTATACAAATTCTTCTATATATTTTGTCAGACTGATAAATTTGAAAAAGTAAAAATCTAGCAGATAAATTTTTTATAAAGAGTTAAATATTTTTTAAATGGTTTCAATTTTTACGTCGTAATATCTAAACTCTTTTTAGATTTCCGTTATATTAAAGAGTGTATTTAAAAAATTTTACTAAATAAAATACATTGAAATTTTACAGAATAATTGCACTGTTAAATAGCCTGTATACTAAGTTTAAAACAAATGAAAGTTCTGATATGGAATATATGAAATTTTACAGAATGATTGGATTGTTAAATATACTATATACTAACAAGGAGAGGGTCAACCTTGTTAATCACAGATTTTGATTATTTTAATATATGTTGTAGGGTAGAGACCCCTTAGTCTCAGGTTCAACGGATTTTATGCAACGCTCCTTAGTTCTTGAGAAACAGGGGGGGGGGGGGTTAATAGTAGTACACAACTTAAATAATTACTTTGTAACAAAAAGGATAGGTTGGTCGTAGCTCAGTTGGTCCGGCGTTAGCTGGCTGATCTGTGAGCACGGGTTCGGTGCCCGAACGCGCTGCATTTGTTTTTCTCATTTTTTGTTTTATAAATATATGTGTAAATATAATTTAATAATTTAAATAAAAAATTTCCATATCATACATAAATTATAATGTTAACAAACTTAAATTTATCATTTTATATTTTTAAACTATTATTTCTCATCCCTTAAAGAGGTTTAAAAAGAAATTGGATCTATTATTGAATGATGAAAATTCCAAAATCGTGAAAAACCTGCTGTGGTGCCATCTAGTTATGATAAAATAAAAGAATATTCAAATAAAAGAAAAATAAAAGCAGAAAGAAGATAAAGGGCAAAGCAAAATAATTGAAAGTGCAAGCATAAGTATTTCAAATTTAAAAATCTTTAATATGCAAAAAATCGGTTGTAATTTAATTTTGATGCTAATTTTAAATATAATTATGCTTGTTACTTTAAAAACAGAATAATAGTATTATCGCATTGACTTCCTTTGTTAAAGGAATGCGTAAATGATGTTTCTTTAAAATCACGAATTGACACAATTGCTCAATATCATTGCATCAATAAAGAATATATGAAATACATTTTAAAATTGACTTTAAAAAAATTAACAGTTGTATGATGTTTTATACAACTATTTAGTTAAAAGTAAAAAAAAATAATAGGTTAAAATTATAATTGCTATACAATATTATAAATTTTAATTGACATTGAGATTATTAAGGTATACTTACGAAAATATTTATAAAACAAAAAATGAGAAAAACAAATGTAACCCGGTATCGAACCCGGGCCCGCGATTCAGCCGGCAGACGCCATACCAACTCAGCTACGACCAACCTACCCTTTTAGCTACAAAGTAAGTATTTAAGTTGTGTACTACTGTTAGACCTCACGGTTTCTCAAGAACTAAGGAGCGCTGGATAGAATCCGTTGAACCTGAGACTAAGGGGTCTCTACACTACAACATATATTGAAATAATCAAAATATGTGATTAACAAGGTTGGCCCTCTGCTTGTAAGTTTAAAACATATAAAAATTATGATATGGAATATATTTGAATGCAAAATAATTTTCTTTTAATCATTATAAAAAATGTTTATATATATTATAAATATATGTATCTTTTCTATAAAACATGTAATAAAATTTTGGAATTTTATACAGGTCTCCATTAATATATTATTAGGGAAAGTAAAAATACAGTGGATTAGCTGGGCGTTTACTTTTATATTTTTCTGATACCTACTTATTTTTCTGCGTAAGTAGTAAATCCAGAAGCAAAGAGGCGCCGAACAATCTATCAGATGTCAATAGCAGCAGACCCTGGAGTAGCAGTTGTTCAAGTACCGCACTTCATTCTAACGCCAGTGTCGGAGACAAGCCACTGTTCATCGCTTCTTGCACACTACTGCTTATATTTAAGTCATTCAACTAAGCTTTATGATTTATATGTGAGATCAGTATCCTACACAAATATATCAATGTTTGTGCTTTACATTGGCACAAGAAAAAAAAGTTATAATGGCTTTAAATATACTACTGTCGTACAAGGAAAAAAAAAAAAAAAACATGTTTTTATTAGTATCCAGAAAATATAAATATGACGGATTCAAAATATATTCTTCAAAAATGAAAATTCACATTAATTAAAAATACATACATAATTACGTCTGGATTACTTAATAATTAAACACAATTTGCATAACTACAGACATACACACATTAAAATTTTATTAAAATCAATTAAAATATAGTTAAAAATGTATATAAACGTTTCGGCTATTTTCATAGCCCTCATCAGTAAACAAGCAGAGTCACAATGTTGTTTTGTGACTCTGCTCGTTTACTGATGAGGGCTATGAAAATAGCCGAAATGTTTATATACATTTTTAACTATATTTTAATTGTTTTTAATAAATTTTTAATGTATGTATGTCTGTAGTTATGCAAATTGTGTTTAATTCACAATAATTATATGACAGCGCATTCATGTTTAAAATCCATGTGCTAAATGTTCAAGAATTAATGGATTATTTAATTAATGGATTTTATTTTTCAGTCAGATTTTTTTAAGGTATAGCAAAGAAAAATAAAAAAAGCATTTTTTTTTTTTTTTTTACTCTTACTGTTAGATTATATTATTTTACAAACAAATACTTTTTGTTGAGTTACTTGCTAACAGATTTTAAGAAATCCATGAGTGAAAAATTTTAAAATGTCTTTGATTTCTATATTTTTTCTTAACGTATAGCATAACGTATAGTATTTTAATGTCAATTCCTACTTATAGTCCAGGCAATAGGGAATTTTACCTAGCAAAATTAATGGTAGTTCTGGAAATCGGCTTACTTTTGTTTTTGGGGTCGCTGAATCCGAATTTGTAACTCCCACCAAAATTTCCCCCGGCAACCCCCTCCCCAAAATTTTGGTAAAAAGCCCCCCCAAAAAGGCTTTGATTAAAAAAATCAATTTTTTTTATTGTTTTAGGGGAAAATTATCTAGAAATTCAGAAAGTAGACTAAATTTGCAACAAATTAGATATATGGCATTATGACTTAGGATGAAGGGGAAAGGGGGATCTGCCTCGGAACATGCGCGCTTTGCTGCGTGGACTAAGTTGCGCAATTCCACTTAACCACTCGTACGTTTACATTCGCCCTCTCATCTGCACTCCAAACATTCCTTATAAAGTTTACTTTAAGTTTTTTGGGTCGCTGAATCCGAATTTTTAACTTACCTCCAAAATTTCCACCCCCCCGAAAACCCCCCAAAATAGTTGTTATTAACTTAAATTTCTTATTGTTTTAGGGGAAAAGCATTACGAAATTCAGAAACTAGACAAAATTTGCAACAAATAGGATATATGACATTATGACGTAGAATAAACGGGGAGAGAGGGCCTCGGAACATTCCTCGATCTCTTTTCTCAAAAACCAAATTTTTTCAAAAAATAAATTTTTTTGGGCGGTTGCCGGGTGAAATTTTTGTGGGAAGTTACAAATTCGGATTCAGCGACCCAAAAAACATAAAGTGATTCGAAATACAGAACTAGTATTAATTTTTCCAGGTAAAATCCCCTATTGCCCGGACTTCATAACTTAGTGCACGTAGCGCCGCAGTGCTTCTTCAGAGGCAGCCCTCCTCCTCCCCGTTCATCCTAGGTCATAATGTCATATATCCTATTTGTTGCAAATTTTGTCTAGTTTCTGAATTTCGTAATGCTTTTCCCCTAAAACAATAAGAAATGTAAGTTAAAAACAACTATTTGGAGGTTTTGGGGGGGGGGGATTTTTTTGGGGTAGTTAAAAATTCGGTTTCAGCGACCCAAAAAACTTAAAGTAAACCTTATAGAAAAAGTTCGGAGGGGAGATGGGAGGGTGAATGTAAACGTGTGAGTGGTTAAGTGGAATTGCGCAACTTAGTTCACGCAGTACCGCGCGCATGTTCCGAGGCAGATCCCCCCTTCCCCTTCATCTAAGTCATAATGTCATATATCTAATTTGTTGCAAATTTAGTCTACTTTCTGAATTTTTAGATACTTTTCCCTAAAACAATTAAAAAAATTGATTTTTTTTAATAAAAACCTTTTTTTTTTGGGGGGGGGGGGCATTTTAACAAAATTTGGGTGGTTTGCCGGGGGAAATTTTGGTGGGAAGTTAGAAATTCGGATTCAGCGACCCAAAAAACATATAGTAAGCCTTTTTCCAGAACTACCATAAATTTTGCTAGGTAGAGCCCCTATACGGTCTCTATTGCCTGAACTACACTGCTCAAAACAATTAAAGGATATTGCAGTTTTAGGTGGATTTTGTATCTGGTAAACTGTTTAGCTGATTGATACATGGTCGACAGACATAGTAGGTTATATGAGAATAAATTACACATGTTTGGCAGAAAAAAATGCATTTTATTGCGCATTTGTGTACTAAAGGAAAAAAACACAATTTGTGCATATGAGAAAAAAAGAATAATAAAAGGTGTTTTCTTCAAAGAAAATCATTTTCAGTAGGGGGTATGGTTTCCACGGGCGGCCAGCAACGTTGAACACCTTTGAGGCATGGACTCAATGAGGCTATTAATGACGAGTTGGGGTATTCTGCCCCACTCTTTCAGAAGAGCTCTTTCCAGTTCTTGGAGAGTTTGTGGGGGTTGTTGGCGGCCACAAACTCGTCTTCCTAGAGCGTCCCATACGTGCTCGATTGGATTCATGTCTGGAGAACACGCTGGCCATTCCATTCGAACGATTCCTTCCTCGAAAAGGAAATTTTCCACCAGGTTTGCACGATGTGGCCTGCAGTTATCGTCCATTAAAATGAAGTTATCTCCGATTGCTGCAGCGCAAGGGACTACAATAGGTCTGAGGATCTCATCCCTATATCGGCGACCAGTCAGAGCTCCATCTCGAATGATGTAGAGGTCAGTGCGCCCGTCAATGGAGATGCCACCATACACCAACACTCCTCCACCGCCAAATCTGACACTTTCGTGCACGAACGCAGGATTATTCCTACTGCCACGGTCCCTCCAGATGAAAATACGCCTATTATCCGGATGCACAGAAAAACGGGACTCGTCAGAAAACAGAATATTGCTCCATTCATTTCTCCTCCAGTTGACATGCTCGGTAGCCCACTCCCTGCGGTCGCGACGATGCCTTGATGTTAATCTAACACATACCATCGGTCGGCGAGCATACAGACCTACAGCATGGAGCCGGTTTCGGACAGTCTGAGTTGAAATCGTGGTGCCTGTAGCCGAGCGAAGGTGTTGTTGGAGAAGAGTAGCGTTCATAGTTCGGTGTCTCCGAGCTGTTAACGCTAAATACCGATCTTCATTGGGCGTTGTTGCCCGTCTACGACCTTGCCCTGGTCTTCGGCCTGCACATCCACTCTCCAAAAAACGGTTCCAGATCCTGCAAATGACACTTTGTGACACTCCAATGGCTTGCGCTACTTCGGCTTGAGTTTGGCCCCCTTCTAACCTACCAACAATTCTCAAAGCTTCTGAATCTGTCAAATGACTTCGCTGAGACATCGTACTCATCGAAACAAAGCAATCACTGAATGCCGATCATCCTTGTCTTCATTCTCTTTTATCCAGTTGAAAGTCAAATTTCATTCGCTGCCGCTGAAGCGACGTTTTTGACGTCGAACTCAAAAATTGCATACTCCACAGTTTGAAAACCAGAAAAATTTGCATTTGTGATTCTTTTCTTCTATTTTCGGCAAAAAAAAAAAATTCGTTTATATCTTTATTTTATATAAAACTTCAAATATCCTTTAATTGTTTTGAGCAGTGTATTATTGATAATCAAAAATGAAAATATTGTATTGTCATTAACAACGCGCAACTCAACAGAATTTCCAGGACTCTACCACATCAGGAATGGGTAAAATATTTACATACCTAAGCCAAGTTACGGTTGACAAGTCAGAAATTATACGTCATGCGTGGCAAATGAGGTGCGTTCGAACTATAACTAGTTTTATAAATGTTCAGGTCTTGGTGCAATAGCTGTTGCACTTTTATGCAAGAAATCCATGAATGCAAAATTTATTACAATAATATATATTAAATTCAGTAATACGGAAATATTATGACTCCATTTTAAATAGGACGTAATCACTATGGCATCATCGGATCATTACCCATCATGGGATATCATTGAATTAATTACGTATGATAGAATTTAATAGAACGAAGAAAACTTTTATTAATATCTTTTTAAGTTTTGATCCGATTTTCATAAAATTTGAAGTGACTCGCAAAAATTCTGCAATATTAATAATTCTTCAATTCTGCATATATTAAATTTCAAACCATTCGGCTGGTTAGTTTTGCGCTGTTATATGCGGGCAGACGGACGGACCATACGACGACTATAGATGCTACGTATTTATATATTTACGAACGCACCTAATAAAAGCTTTTACTAAAGGAAAGAATTCTGTTAATGCACCAATTTTCGTAAAATAAGGAAAATTTAAAATTTGCTTTGAAATGGAAAAAATTATATATTTTAAAAGTGTATTTTATACAGGGATTAGAGAAAAAATGTGAACACCCATTTTAAAATGTGCCGTACTTAGGCCTTCCAAAACCGCTTTGCCACATGTTGCTACATTCTGCCACCTGGTGGCAGCGAAAGGGAAGGTATTGTTTCCATCAAAGCACCATTATGTCCGACTTGTCCGACGTCTACATATTTATGATTATCGGAGCTCGCATCTCTGGAGCGTCCGTGTCTAGAACAGGCAAACTTATGGGTTTTTCAAGGCCCAATGTGTCAAGGGTAATTACAGCCTACAGAAAACTGAGAAAGGTGTCCTCTGCAAAGTAAAACAGTGGGCGAATGTCGAAGTTGGCCGACCGGGATAGACGTGCATTGAAGACAATAGTCGCCAGAAAATGTAAGACTACACTGCCGCAGATAACCTACGAGATGAACACCCATCTTCAGAACCCCGTATCCTTCTCGGAGGTCACCTGCGCAGTGTAGTATTTCATTTTCGGGCAACTATCGTCTTCAACGTTCGTGTTTCTCGGTCGATCAACTTCGACTTTCACCCAAGGAAAGGGCATGTTTACAAACAAACACTCCGTCAACCAATCTACTACTACATTTTTATCTTAGGGATCATTGCAGGAATCACACTTGGCGACGTTGGCCAATCATATCATAGATTTGTTAAATCAATCTGTTAAAGACCAATCAAATACCCAGAGTTTATGTGTATGGTATGAGTAATAATGAATGGACAGGTTTTTCTTGCTGACCAACAGTGACGTCAGCTGCCCTTTCCTTATTCTGCTTTGCAGAGGACATCTTTCCCAGTTCTGTGTAGGCTTTAATAACCTTTGGTAGAGTGATCTTTGAAAAACCTATAAGGTTCGGTGTTCTAAACACGGACTCTTCATCTAGGCGAGCTCCAATAATCATGCCTCTTTGCACCTCGGACAGGTGTGACATAATGGCGCTTTCCTGGGAATGTAAGGTTTTCTCACCGGCAAATGCTCGACTGATAACTTCCCTTTCACCGCCATTAGGTGGAAGACTGTTGCGACACATGATGAAGCGGTATTTAACGGCTGAAGTAGAACATATTTCCAAATGGGTGTTCTGTTCATATTGTTGTGTCCAACCCCTGTACATATAGAACCTTTATTTGTTTTAAAACTGTTCTCCTTAGAATATATTTTAAGAAAACTTTAAACTTTCATAAATCATTTTTTTCTGATTTATATATGAGATCAGTATCTTAAAATCATCAGTATTAGTGTTTCCTTTACGCGTACAAAAGAATAAGATTTTATACACATCAATATGCTAAATGTTTTTCGATATCTAATCGCAAAAGAAATGAATACAAAAGATCTCTTACAGAATATATCTATTTCTCTGAAAAAGGATAATTTAATAATATAAATATTAATCCATCCATTTAATTTAAATTAAATTACATGGGTTTAAATTCTTATTAAATAAATCTATCTCATTTAAATTTTAAATAACAGTACATTAATTTGTATAGTTGCATTAAATTATTTCAAGTTTTTATTTTTTTTTTAAATTATGAAACGAATTAAAATAAAATATTTTTCTCACATTCTACCAAACATCTTAATATTGTGTGTTTCTGAATTTATTTTTTTGTGCTTGCAATAAAAGAAGTAACACGGAACATTTTCTGTGAAACTTCCGACTAATAAACTAACTACGCTATATGTAGCTACTTAATGAATTTATTTGTACATTATGCCTGAGATAACGCTATGAGAGAATTTCTTTGAAACAACCTGGAGGATAATAAGATACACCGGCTTCGGTTAGTTAGGTTCTGAATTTAATTTGCGTGCTTACAATTAAAAAAGAAACCTCGTAAAACATTGTCTATAGTAAATCTTGTATAGTAAATGAACAACCTGCTGTATTTCAGAATAGAAAATTTTAGTAGTTCCAGTAAAGTATTTAAATATTATTCTTTAAGTTGTAGTTAAATAAACTGGCAATGTAATGTAAATAGCGGGGGATTTAAAAGCGTGCTGCTAAGATATAAAAATAATTAATAAGGAATATTTTTGTTTTATAAAAATAGCGGCTTGCGCGGGTGGGATTAGGGAGATTAATTATTTTCAATTAAAAAAAAATTTTTGCAGTTCTAATAATCACCGATAGATGGCGCTAACATGAAAAGTATTGAGTATATTTACGGAAATCAGGTCGTCAAATAATATCTAGATGCAAGAGAATTCATTATTCGTTAGTGATAGCATTCTATCATTACCTTTTTCACATGAATTGTGAATCGGCAACGAAAGCGCTGCAATAGTTTCTTAGAACGAAATGACACAAAACTGGAAAAGGGACATCTTTATCGAAGTCATGGCTGAAGATTTTCAGACGCTGACCTGTTATTTTTTTCAGCTCATTGTTTTTTACTGCAAGCTTCATTTGCAAGTACCTGCTTCATCATTGGCCTAACTCCCTTTATCGGTGACTTTTCGAAGCGTAACATTTCTTTGTTAAACAAATCCGATTTATCTTGATCCCATTCATCATGATTTTTTATATGTATAACTTTTAATGACCTCTTGCGCATTGGGTACTTGTGTAAGGAGTAGAATATGTAATGTTATTAACAAAGTAAGATTTTAAAAAGTCATTTGTCGTTAACCGTGTCATTTGTCATAAAAGATTGGATATTTTACTGAGTCATCAGAAATGACAATAGAGATATGGTAATTTCAGGCGTATAATCCACTGATCAGTTATGTTCGGACCCAGAAATTTTATTTAATAATTGAAGTCAAATATTTACTGCAATCTAATAATTTATATTTAATTAAATATAATTTTTGTGTCAAAACATGATTATTTGATCCGCGGATTATACGCCGGAAATTACGGTAGTTGTAATTGCAACACACTTTAGCATGCATTTCATAAAATGGAATACACGAAATAAAATAATAAGTATTACTTTCAAAACTATTTAGCGTTATTTTATGCTTGCTCGTTGGTCTATGCTGGTACCTATGTGTTTAACTTTTATTGTTTTCAATGGTGCACATAAGTCTTTGAAATTTCGCAATGTTCTAATCGATATTCCAAGCATTTTTGTTTTTTTATTATTAATTAAAATTCTTTTTCATATTCACGTGTGTATATTTTTAGAAAGTATATTATTAACTTCGAGACTTCTTTTCTATTCGAAAATCGTGGAAACCTGAATGTGCCCAATGTGACACAAGTCTCTTGTCTGATTGATGAAAATTGTTATCTTGTAATAGCTTTACTAATATACTGGTATGGAAGAAAAGTTGCAGAACCGCGACAAATACACTGATACCTTTGTGCCACATAAAATTTCTAAATGAGATGTTCTTTGAGAATTTAGCGCTATTGAGAACATTACTCATGCAAAGGGAAATTGTGTTTCTGGTTATCAGGGCCCTCAGTCGTTCTTTTTATTAGTAAATTATATATGCAAGAACTATTATGCAGATTGCCCAACAAACCTGGAAGCCAGAGAAGACCTCGAAAAATGGGGGAATTTTATAGCGCTTGAAAAAATCAAGAAATTTTACAACACTGGAAAATGTCAGGGAAAAGTGTGCAGATATTACAACACTGGAAAAAGTCAGTTAATGTCGGAGAATAAGGAATGAAACATAGAAATGCCAGAGAATTATTATTAAAAACTTGAAATTCCAATGTAAATTTGAAATTGACCGATGACTACGTGGTTTTAGAAAAAGTGACACAGCTTAAAAAGCTTAGAAAAAATGTGAAATATGATTCTTTAAAAAAATTTTCATCTCTAACCAACATTTATTATTTATCAGAGTAAATATAATTAATTTTTCTAACAAATTAATTTTCCTTATATACTAATCAAATACAGTATAAAATTTAATTGTATAATTTGTTATTTTGGTTTTTAGACGGTCGTCTTATTTGTATAATAATAAAAAAAAATCACTGTCGGCTCGCACTACAGGTACAGGTAGATTTCTATGTTAATTACCAGTTTCACAAACGAAAACTAAATCAAGATTAGAGATAAACCCAGTTAATCAATTTTATCTGGCCGCTTTTGACGAGTTTTAATATCATTTTACTGTAAGAGATATGATTTTATCAGAATCATGTTAATATAATATTTTTTTCTTTAACCACTAGTATTTATTATTATTATTATTATTATTAATATTATTATTATTATTATTATTATTATTATTTTGATTTAAGAGCTGGTCCTATCAAAACTTGTCAATATAAAAGTTCTAGATAACATTAAAAAGAATTATGTTAAATTTATTCGGATTTGATATCTTGTGAAATGACGAAGTTATGATTTTTTTTCTTCCCCCCTCCCTTTTATTTTACATTTTTTGTTATTGTTGTTTTTGTAAGAGTTGGTCCTATCAAAAACCTGTCACAATAAAAGTTGTAGATAAGATTAAGGATATTTATGATAAATTTAACTGGATTTGATATCTCAAGAACTGACGAAGTTATGATTTTTTTATAACCTTATTTTTTTCGTCTCCTGAGCCCATTTTTAATGATATTAAAATCCGTAATACATAAATTTTTGCCATTTTCCTAGAAGTAATAATAACTTTAAACAGATTCGATATGTATTATAATAAGAAGTTTTGGGTTTTTTTGGGGGGGTTTCACAAAGAACCTCCCTATTTCCACCTCCTTGGTCCGATTTTGCCAATTAAACAATTTAACCGAGATTTTCGGCCTCTTGATTTTCTATATCAGTTTTGAAGAGATTTGTGTAGAATTATGGAAGTTATTAGGTCCATAAAAAAGTGATATATATATATTATATATATATATCTATATATATGTGTATAGATTGATAGATAGATAAAGTTTTGAACTAGTTTTGGTTCTAGGAGCCAAGATCGGCGTAGATCTGCAAAAGTTTTCAGAAATTCCAACATAGGGGAGAATGTAATCGGTAGAATTTCCTACGAAATCTACCTAAAATATATCATTTTTGAAAAACGTCGCATGGAAACGTGCAAAGACCTAATGGTAAAATCCAAATGTGTGGCCTCACTGTTATTAGACCCAAGAACAAAATAGTTTATCACTATAAGATTATGCACTATCTCGCATAATGCGTTCGAGATTTAAAATTTTTTAAATCTACAAATATGATTGTGTAAACAAATAACTAAGTTAAAATAGAAAACATAAAACTTTAAATATTTAATAAATTAAAAATTTTGCACAAGCTTTATTCATGATTTTAAATGTGTAATATCGTTTTATACTGATTAATCGAGTTCTGAAGAAAATGATAAAAAAAAATATATTTAATTCTTGAAAAGTTGAATGTTAACACCGAAAGTACTCATTCAAATAATACAGAGACTGAGTTTATAATGATTTCCCAGAAAATCTCATTTTTTAATGGTAAAAGTAAAATATTTGGGGACACCTAACCCTTTGAGGGGAAAGTAGTAGTGTTTATATGATGTTGAATTGACTCTATAATTTTCGAAAATTTTCATTTGAAAATATAGAATTATTTTTTACGATTTTTTCCTCTGTTAGTAATAAAGTCAAATTGCCTTCAAATATTCTGGTACAAGTTTTGAGTGACATTAAGTGGTAGAAATAGCATACTAGAACTTTTTAAGAGAATAAGTGTCTAATCATAAAAATAAAAAAAAACACGGTAATTTTTGTTATTCAACATTTGTCACGCGAAGAAACTTGCAAAGTAACGTTAAACCTATGGGAACGTTCTTTTCAAATTTCTATCATGTATTTTAATGTTTAAAATAGTTTTGTTTTTGCTTAGGGTAACTGAGGTCCATCTCTTACGTTGTTAGTTTGCACGTTTTTTTATTTTGGTTGCAGTATTTTAATGAGTATACTTCCACTTGCGCAACCGTTTCCGAAACTGAAAGTAACTTAATACAAAAGAAATAAACAACCAAAATCGAAAAATTACGACTAACACGGTTAAAGATAAACTTTAGCAATTCTACGTATACACTGTAAAAAAAAAAAATGGTAACGTTCCATGTAAAATCCAGGAACGTTTCGCCTTTTCTCAGGTTTTCAGAATAATTTAGCTCTTTCCTGTGAAATTCTGGTTTTCTTATCTGAAACGTTCCTGAACTAAAGTTGAAAACAGCAAAACGCTGCGGCCGCCATTTTTTTTTTTTTTTGCTATAATCCGTTGCTCGCGCGCGAGTGTGGAAAACGAATTCCTTAAATGAATGTAAAAAAATCAATATGGAATGCAAGTAAATCAATAGACGACATAATCCTTTACGTCTCTATTGTCAAGACAATTCAGATGAAAATACAATACCTCTGTGACATCGCTAAGAGATTATCTCTCGTACTTGTCTGTGGAATGTTTAACGAGCAGACCGTGTAAAAAAACTACACCTATTATTTGGATCTCCATTAACCAGGGGACCATCAAACATGATTCTCACCGATTTTGATTAATTTAAAGTATGTTTTAGAGTTCTTATCTCTAATTATTCTTGTAAAAGGATTTCTTCAAATGGGCCTTAGATTTTCAGAAATTAGATGCCGAGGTTTAGCATACGTTTCAAATACCCATTAGTGTGCAGCTCTCAACGTGTCTTTCGTGGTGTGGACGCAGAAGGCTCGCACGCCACCCGTACGGCACGAGTTCGATGCTACCTCTTGACTTTTTTTTTCTTTTTTAATTAATTTTATATTTTAACACTTTATTACAATTTGATTTAAATTTGATATATATTTGACACTTTTAATTGCTGCAAATTTGAGTTTTTTTTTTTTCGGAAAAAATATACAATTACGTTTAGGTTTTTATTTTTTTTTTTCATGAAAATTTATATGTATTTTATCTAATTTGTAAACTAACATAATTACTGACGAAAATCCAAAATATTTTATGTCTAGATTTTTTTTTCTAATTATTATTTACATTTATATATTTTTATATTTTAAGCAAAGTTCAGAAACAATATATCATATATATATTTACTTTATTGAATTTTAACTGAAAATTTATTTTTTCGTGTAAATTATAAATAATAATTTTGATGTCAATTTCAAAATATTTTTTCATTCTAACAAATAATGATAATAAAGCGAAAATTGTCCACTGGAAATGCAAAAATCGGCTGCGGATCCCGCATGCTGTGAAATGTCAGTAATGTTTTGCTGTCAACAGAAATATTCCTGGTATTTCGCAGGAAACTTACTGGCATTTCTGTAGAAAGTTTTTAACATATACAGTAAAGTTCCAGCCATTTTCAAGAAATGTTTCTTGGAAATAATGAGCAACTCAGCTGCCCATTTTTCCCAGGAACGTTGCGGAATTTTTTTTACAGTGTAAAAATCTTTAAAGAAGATTAAAATGCAAGAGAGAAATTTGAAAAGAACATTCCTATAGGTTTACAGTTCTTTTCCGTGGCTAGTGTAGGCTCTTAACAGGACTTTCTTAACATAACTCATTATCATATACCGGTTGTCCCAAAAATGACTGATGGATTTTAAAATTCAATAACTTGCAAACGGTGACAGATATTTAAAATTTTTTTTGCTGGAGGGTTATGTAAGATGTCAGGAGTTTTTATGTTGCAATTCCCAGTTTTAGTTACAAATAGCAGCGATGGATGGAGCTGAAAGCAATAGGCTCTAAACCTAGGCTCGATTTTTTGGCCTCTCTCTTCTCTCATGCAAAAAAAAGGAGATTAAAATGTTTCGAAGGGATCCCGAAGTACCAAAAATCTGGTCTTGAATTAGCACTTACATCTTGCAGCGCCATCTATTGTTTTAAATTTGAACTAAAATCAAGAATCATAGTAAAAAAAAAATCCTCACATCATACATAACCATCCTGCCAGAATTTTTTAAATATCTTTCACCGTTTGCAAGTTATTGAATTTTAATATCCGTCAGTCATTTTTGGGACACGCGGTATATAGGACATTATTTTCTAAAAGCTTGTTTATTTTCGTGAAATATCACTGTTGTACATTTAAGCAGTTTTCATTATTTTGTTTGTAAGTCCGTTTACGTGTTTTTTCACTGCTGTAAGTTCGACGGCTACGTGAAATAAAAATTTTTCGTAAACATCCGGCTCAGTCCTAAGACAAATATTGCATGAAACCGCACAAATCAGTTTAAAATGAGTGTAAAATGACTCCAAAGATGTATGAATCTATAAATCAGTGCTTATGATGTGCACTCATTTATTTAACAATAGAACCGCCAGAGCAGTCATTTTGACCGAAACAAAATAAAAATATTTTGATTCGAGCCAGAAATTTCTTTCTAAAGTAAGTTAAATATGTACCACAGAGAAGTAAATTAAATATATAAGTTAAATTGTTTTAAATAAAAATTCTGGTGTAAAATATTTTTATAACACTTGAGTAAAATTTCCGGCGGTTCTAGTGTTAAACGGTCCAAAAGTAATTTTAACAAATATGGAAGAATTTAAATGAATTTAAACTCTTTTTCTTAGTGTCTCCAACAGGCGACTTAAGGGGGCTGGTCACTCAGCTTCGGAATTCTCCTCCGTTGTATTAAGTCTATGGATTTTTGATGTACTCGTATATTTAAAATAGCTTTTCGAGAAATTCATATTTTTAACATCTTTTTTCTGTGTAATCTACTTAGAGAATGTCTCTTTTTTTCTTAGTTTTCAAAATATTTCTAAAATCTATGCTGAATTTAATATTTTATGTGTTAAAAGGGTGCGAACTGTGAGTAAGATTTTAACATTTCATATAAAATTAAGTCTATACTTTAGAAATATTTTGAGAACTAAGGAAAAAAAGGACATCTTTTAGGAAGTGTACACAAAAAATAGAAGTTAAAAATATTACTTCCTCGAGGAGATATTTGAAATAGACGAATGCATCCAATGCCCATAGGCTTTACATTATTGAGGGGAAATCGGAAGCTGAGTGACCGGGCCCCTTAAGGACTGAGGAGGATAAGACAAAAATGTTCACCATAACTAAAGCTTTTTAGATGATGTTTTTGTATCTTCTTACTTATTTATCATTATTTATTTTGTGATACACCTTATTAAAGTATCACACTACGTGTTTGATTAGCCAATTTTGAGCAAATATAACGAATATATTTTATTGTTTAATTTGAAGGACTATAAAAAAAGCCAACTAAACAATTTTTGTTTCCTTCGTAAAATCATATAAAATGTAGATGTGGATTTTTTAGTTTCGGCTCTCAAACCTAGAGTGTGCACTTAAGGTAACTGGAAGTATATGCTGCTTCAAGTGCCAAAAGAAAGTAAAGAATTTCTAATATTGAGATTAAACGGCACAATATATAAATCTAGAATTTTAAGAACTTGAGATGAATATTTCTAATAGATTTTAATATATAAAAACTTAAAATGTGTTGAAAAACATGGTTTCAATGAACATTGAATTACTCACTCAAAAACTTATTGTAATATGTACATAAAACTAAATGCGTGGAATTCGTGCAATGTTTTGAGTGCAGTAAACTGTCAGTTATAAATATAAGTTAAAACTTAAGAATTCCCTGAGAATTTAGAGTTATTTTTATAAAATAACACACAGAAATTATATGAAAAATTATAAAATTGATAATTTGGATTGGTATACTAGGGATTTTTTTTTTATTTTATGAATTATGTTGTAGTTTATTACAGTGTTTGTAATTGAAGTGCATTTATGAGGAAAATTGAATAATAATTTTTTTTCTTGTGAGGGCAGTTTTGGAAAGTACCTTATATTGCATTATATTTGATTATTTTTTTTTATCGTAAAGCAATTACATTAAGCGGATTTAGTTACCATTTGAAACTGTCTGTTTGTAAAATTTAGTTTAAACCATCTGTATTATACTCAATTTTTTATTATTGAATAAACTGAGCCAAACATATTCATACCTTTGAGCTTCTCAAATTGCAAATTATATTAATTTTGACAGAATTTGTAAAATAGTAACAATTCTTTGAAATCAATTTTTGAAATCAATCAGCTTCTATAAAACGCGTTCATAATTTATATAATAAACGTTTTAAATAGTTTTCAAACGTAAATTTTCCATGTAGAGAAACTTGAATAGTATATTTCACATTTCCCTGGGGCTTTTTATGAATAACTACATATTTACGATATAAAATATGCTGACATATTCGCATTTATTTTTGTAGTGCCATGTCAGAAGTTTTCACATGTTTTATTTTTATAGTATCTTGGGGACAGATTTCATTGTAACTAAGTTTGTGAAAAGTACGTTATATTAGCACTGTAATGGAACATATATAAAAGAAAAATAAAATAAGAAGATTCGCACAGACATTCTGCAGATCAGATTTTAAAAATAAAATGTAGTATTCAAAATAGCAACACATTTAGAGTAGGCGAATACACTTTTTAAAAGTCTAACAAAAGTTATATTAATGCAAAGTTGAACATATAAACGACTCAAAACATTTTTGCGAAACTTGAAAATGCGTGAAATGCTTTCTAGAATATATATATATTCTAGAAAGCATTTCACGCATATATATATATATTCTTTTTTGTTTTGGGTGGGAAAGGGGGGGGGGGGCGGAGTTATAGCATTTTATTTTTCACATAGTATTTATGTTTCACAAGTTTAAAGAATACACTGCTATCTGATAATAAAAGAAACACAGTTTAGCATTGCTACATAAAAAATTGTGCTTTATCATGGAAGAGGAAAAGCTGTATAGTAGCTGTGACATTTTGTGCATTTGAAATTATTTTAGAGCAAATCTTTTTATTTTCATTTAGAAATATGATTTTTCTTCATAAATATATTTCAAAATGTTTGTAATTATATATATATATATTATTTTTCCGGTTACACAAAATCCTGGTTTGTAAAATGTATTGGGGTTTAGGAAACTGTGTTTTCGGAAAAAATCGGGAAATATTTCGAGTATTTAAGAACCCTATGCCGTATTAAGTTAAAAAGTTACTGTGCTGACAATGTATTTTTTTTTCAACCCATATCATTTTTGCAATTACAGCAGAATTTAGGGAAAAAATAATAACGTGTTACATTATGAAAAAGATACATGTTTCTTCATCAGAAGTTTAAGGAAAATATAATATAACCTATTCCGACTTTCCCACGATTTTCGAAAGCGTTCCATTATCTTTCAAAACGCAGAAACAAGTGGATTTCGGAGATTGAAAGAAGCTTTCTGAAAAAAAGTTTCATTTGATGTTCGTAATTAATGGACGCATTGTACTCCTATTTTTTTCTCAAAATGGAATATCTATATATGCTGTTTTTTCGGATGCTATTAATTTTCAATTAAAAATTTTCATGTTCAACAAGCATGTTGAACGGACAACTATCCTAAATTAACATCATAAAATGAACGTTGTTTTCTTATTCTATCGGGCATAAATCATGTTACGCCAACTGACGTAAAACTCCGAACCGTTTCGGAAAATCACCTGTAGCAAAGATTTTATTTTATTTTCAGAAATGCTTCTTTAAATCTCGTAAATCTATTATTTTTAATTTTTCTGGAGATAACGGAACGCTTTTTGAAATCACGGGTAACACAAATAATTAATATTATTCTTTTTGCTAGATGAAGAAACATTTCTCCTTTTTTACTGTGTAGAGATTCTAGCTACCTCTTTCATTTGAATTTATGGTCGTGAATTAATATGGGATAAGTTTCGTTTCAAGGTACTGAATGAACTCATGTAATAAGTTTACCTTCGTGAACAATTAACAGAAAAATATAATTCATTTTTTTTTTTTTTAAAGCTTTATCAATGAACAAAAGGGCATTAAAAAATATTACCATGTTAGTATAAAAGTTGTAGTGGAATAGAAACTCTCTTATAAATGAAGTATAGTTTTTCGATTGTGAGCGTTTTGTCGATAGTAATCTGTGTGCGCAAAAGCAACACCTTTACTTTCTTTTGCTTTAATTTTCCGAAAGGTGTTCGTGGCTCACAGAATCTGTGGTTAGGTATTTGCGCTGTGACTTTATGCAAATTTGGCTACGTTTAATCTGCTGAGTATAAAAGCAGAATCGAAAATTTGTATAAACGGATTTTTGGTCGAGTCCTACCATGAAGAAAAGTGAGGCCATTTTCCAAAATGTATTTGGGGCTCTGAAATTCTGCGGTCAAGGATCATCGGTGTGACTTCACGGAAATTTGGTTACGTCGTTGAATCTGCTAAGTATAAAAGCAGAATCCAAAATTTGTATAATCGGATCTTGGGTCGACCATGAAGGAAAGTGAGACCATTTTCCGAAATGTGTTTGGGGCTCTCAAAATCTGCGGTTAGTTATTATCGGTTTGACTTTATGGAAATTTGGTTACCTTGTTCAATCTGCTGAGTATAAAAGAAGAATCTAAATTTTGTATAAGCGGATCTTGGGTTGAGTCTTACAGTGAAGAAAAGTCAGACCGTTTTCCGAAGTGTGTTTGAGGCTCTCAGAAACTGCGGTTAGAGATTATCGCTGTGACTTTATGCAAATTTGGTTGCATTAGTGAATCTGCTGAGTATAAAAGCAGAATCGAAAATTTGTATAAGCGGATCTTGGGTCGAGTCCTACTGTGAAAGAAAGTGAGACCATTCAACTGGAATCTGAGTAATTTCTGAAAGGTGCAACGAGTTCAGGCAGAAATAAAGTTGCCAGTTGGAAACAAATTGAGTTTTAGTTAATGTAGTATAATGTTGAACAATAACCACGGGTTGTTAGCAAAATGACATTTATTTAGTTACAGATTTTGTGAACTAACGTTTATATTACAGCGACATTATTGCTTGCTCTGGAAGTAGTTAGCGATCGTCAGTTGAGAAGTTTCACTTCGATAAGTGAGTGGATTTGTAATTTAGTAATCTTGCATTGTTGGCAAAAGGACTGAGTTGCTGTTAAGTAAATAAGGCAAAATTAAAGAAGCCTCCATCACTTTCCTGCCCGATTACATTTAAATAAACACTATTTTCAAACAAAAACCTTAGTTGCCTACACTTCAAAGCGTCGGCTTTGCCATGCACGACACAAATGCCCATTATTTGCTAATAATAAATTTACCTATGTTACGTTATTGTCCATTTTTACTATGTTTTACATGTTTAAAAAAATAACACCTAAAAATATTTTCCTTAAATTTATTTTAAAGAAAAACTTTCTATTATATTCAATCTATTTCTACTCAATCAAATTATCCCCTTGTATAAATGAAGATTATTTAATTATCTCTGAAAAAATTAGCATAAAATGATTAAAGTTATTTTAGGATAATAAGATGTATGATTTATGTTTGAGATCAATTACACACACAGGTTCCATTAAATATACCATAATTAAACATTTAACTGAATGTAATATACTTATTGCTTAATATATGCCTTAATATTATTCATTCTGAATGCTAAACCTAACATAAAATGTCCGTTTTTAATTTTAATTGTGATAAGATATCAAATAAAGTCCGTAAAATAATTTTAGAATGGCGTAAAGAAATATGCCGTGTATATTTCTTAATCTTCCTTCAAATGAAATCATAGAGTTTTTTCTATATTTCTTAACTATTCCTTGCTTTAGATACTGATTTTTAAAAATTTAATTAAAAATATTTTATTTTTCGTTTTTGTTTTATCTTATATTATACATCATTTTACATGGTGGGTGTTGTAATCATTTTCTCCTTCTGCTTATGACAAATTTATTATTCCAAAACTTAAAAGTTATTTTTTCTGTCGTTTTGATTAAGATTTTGTAAAAAATACAAAATAAAATGCAATTTTTTCCAGGTCTTGTATGGATACGAAGTTTTATCTGAATATGTACGTTAGAATGACATAATGATATAAAAGTGTCTGAAATTGCAACTATATACAACAGAGAAAGTAATTCTTTTAGAATTTCGATGAGAAAATCTTTCAATTGTTTCATTCATGTTTATCCCTTTATGTTTAAATGAAATCCTACATTTCCGTTTCTGTATTTTTTCAATAGTAACGTGATTTAGAAAATGATTCGTAAACAATAAAAAAAATTCATTTTTTATTCAATTTTTTGTTCTCGGACATACATAATTTTACAAGGTCAGTGTTGTGGATGTAGCACTAGCTACACTAGGATCTTTTAGCTTAAAACATATTTATTACCCCAAGATTTCTCGGTGATTATAAAATGTATCGAATTTTGTCCTTATTAAAATTTAAAATTCCACAGCCTCAAGTCTCTATATGATTTATTTAGAATATATTTTGCTTTTTTAACATGAGTTGTTTAAGATATTAAAATGATATAAAACTATCTGACATTGAATTACAAATCAGAAACCATTTCAGAAAGCAAATATTTTTTAGTACTTTTTATTCTTAATTTTTACTTTTTGTTTAAATATAATCCTATATTCATTTTTAAAATTAAATCATATATATTATTTCTATTATTATAAAGTATTCTGTGATTTAGTTAATGATGCATAAAAAATGATTTATTTTATTTTATTTTATTTTAAATTTCAGTTGTGTCAGCTATAAATCACTTTATAGGGTGGATGTTGTGATATAGTACATTAAACTTTCTGTTTGTTATGAGAAATGCATGTTACAAACTTCAAAATTCCGTATATTATTGAAACTGTTCCATAAAAAGCTTCCCTTCTCAAATCATTCTACAACCATAGTTTACTAAATTTTTCCTATATTAAACAATATTCCATTTATTTCCTGTCTAAATCTATTTTTATTTCAAATTGCGTAAATTCCTAATTTATACCTTTTCAAATAATGTCTAGAATCACTTCCCGTATTTATTTATTCTTAAAAAAAAAAAAAAAACGAAAGAAAATATTTCCCAAATCTTAAGGTCGAATTCATTCTAATAAAAGCATTCTTTATTTTTATACCATTTCTTCTTTTCAACATTTTTTTTTTCTTGCATAACTCGATTTCTAGCATAACATCAGCTCGGTCATTTCCCCTCAATTTTATCCCGCGTGCAAGAAAGAGTCCCCCTGCTTTGCCGCGCGCTCATTGATTAAATTACCACTGCATTGGCAAAAAGATTCCTACGCCTCGACCGGCATAAAACGGGATGCATCCGCACGGAGCTCAGAATTTGACTGATTTTGAATTGTCTCTAAAAACAATGCTGCTTGTCGAGAGAGTTATGGTGAATTCGAATTACTTACTATTCAAACATTTAAATCTACTTCCTATTTTTGAGACATGTCACTGAAGCTGTAAAAATGTTCTTTTAAGAAATTTATAATTTTTCTACGTTAAAAAAGTTTATTAAACTCCTAAGGCGTTTTCTCTTGAAATAACTACTGCATTCACCGGCCAAGCTGACTAAACATGGAGTACGACGGCATTATATAATTATTTGACGGGGCCATGTTATCTTTGCATCAAAGTGTGTAGTGAAATATTCAGAATGCTGTCTTTACGGAATAAGGGAGTACTCGTATTGTCTCATGCATATGTACCAGTTTTTGTTTCGTACTTTTGCGAAGAAAATAGGATTATCATTTTATCAAATTTTTATATTGATTACTAGCAGGCCCGCCCGGCGTTGACCGGGGTTTGTAAATAATAAACTTAAATAAAACTTAAGTTTATATGAATTTATATCTTTGGAAATTCTTTTAAATGAACCTAATTTCGGAGGCCCCATTGACTTCCGCAGCGCCTAATGTGTTCCCATCAAACTTCTTTCCGAACGAACCTGTAATCTAGATCCTCACAACCTATGGCAGTATTTACCGGAAATGACCACGTGTGCCAGAGATAATCGAAAACCAAGTTGAGTGAGCCACACCTCGTAGGAATCAAGCCCACAGAATTTAAAAAAAAATGCACCATTAATGTTAGTAAATAATGGTAACAAAAGTCTAAGATAAAATTTCATAATACAGAAAGTAGATGAATTGTAATCTAAGTTGAAGGCAGGAAATCCCGTTGAAATTGGGCCCTTAAATCCGAGGAAATAACGCGCCAAGGTAAAACTAAACGGTAAAACTGATAGTTGAGAGCAGGGCCATAACATGAAAACATGTTTAAATGTTTTAGATCTTCAATTAGCCAAAATTAATCATAGGGTATGAAATAATCATTAGAATAATATTTTTAAAAAATGCTCAAAAATGGGATAAATGCTTAAAAAGGGGCCCTTGAGCGAAATATATGAGAGTGTTGATCTAGAGAGAAGAGTCCAAGACTCAAATTTAAAAATATGCAATGTGAAGGTGAGAAAATTAGGCTGTAAAAAATGCATAGCGCACAAAAGTTCAAGGGGTTCCGGATCGGGCCCTACAGGACCGTAAGGTGCCCCAGGAATTTAACTGGAATATAGAAACTGGAGAAAAAATAAATGGAAAAATGGTTCCAAAAATGAAAATCGGATTAAGAGGGGATATGTATTAATAATTTATGATGCAAAAGCTTCAAGGGGCCTTGTAACGGGTTCCAAGGGGGAATGGAATTAAGTGGCTTGTAGTTTGGTATAAATACACTTTTTAGTAGTTTTTAATGTAATCTGAGGATGATAGAACTATGGTAAAGAAAATTGAAAAGAAAATATGGTAAAAGAGTTCGGATAATTTTTAAAGAAGATGCACCAAGTGCCCAAGAAGACAATTTATATTAAAATTTGATGGTAGTTGAAGTCTGAAATATTTTTTTGTCGTTCAAGTAATAGCTGGAGAACCTAAGATGTTGTTAGAAAAATAAAGCTAGTGAATCGGACTATTTTTAAGGGATCATTAGAATATAATTTAAAAGAAATGTGCAAAAAATTGGGGAAATGCTTAAAAAAGGTCCCTAGTGCCCCAATAAAAATATGTGAGTGTTGGTCTAAGGAGAAGAGTTCAGACTGAAATTTAAAATTACCCACTGAGAAGTTGAGAAAAATAGGGTGTGAAAAACGCATGGCACACAAAAAATTCAATAGGCCCTGGACCGGGCCCTACGGGACCCTAGACGGACCCATGGTCTTAACTGAAATGTAGAAAGGGGAAAATAATTAAATGGAGAATGTATCCAAAAATGAAGATCGGATAAAAAGGAAGTAATTTATTAAAAATTTAGTGCACTAAAACTTCAAGGCGCTCTGCACCGGGCCCCTTGCAATGGTGCCAGGGCCTTAACTGAAATGTAGAAATGGGGTAGAAGCTGAAAGGAGAATTCACCCCCAAAACGAAGAAGATCGGATAGAAAAGAAGCATGTTATTAACAATTTAGTGCACTAAAACTTCCAGGGGACCTGTATATGGCCCCTTATAAGGTGCCAGGGCCTTAACTGAAATGTAGAAATGGGGTAGAAACTGAAAGGAGAATTCACCCCAAAAACGAAGAAGATCGGATAGAAAAGAGGCATGTTATTAACAATTTAGGGCACTAAAACTTCAAGGAGCCCTGTATCGGGGTCCTTGCAAGGGTGCCATGGTATTAACTGAAATGTAGAAATGGGGTAGAAACTGAAAGGAGAATTCAACCCAAAAACGAAGAAGATCGGATAGAAAAGAGGCATGTTATTAAAAATTTAGTTCACTAAATCTTCAAGGGGCCCTGTACTGTGCCCTTTGACAGGGTTCCAGGGTCTTAACTGAAAATGTAGAAATGGGGTAGAAACTGAAAGGAGAATTCAACTCAAAAACGAAGAAGATCGGATAGAAAAGAGGCATGTTATTAAAAAATTAGTTCACTAAAACTTCAAGGGGCCCTGTACTGGGCCCCTTGACAGGGTGCCAGGGTCTTAACTGAAAAGTAGAAATGGGACAGAAGCTGAAAGGAGTATTCACCACAAAAACGAAGAAGATCGGATAGAAAAGAGGCATGTTATTAACAATTTAGTGCATAAAAATTTAAAGGGGCCCAGGAGCCCCGGCCCTTAAAAAATTAAAAATCTGAGCCTCAGGTGCATCAGGACCCGCCTTGGACTAATCACTCCTGAATTTTCAGACTTCTATGTGCGGTATATTTCGCTAGCCATCGCCGACAGACACACACATACACACAGAGCGATTTGTTCTTTTATTAGTATAGATATGATATGATTTGTTTAGAACCTGCTTTAAAAATGTTTTTATTTAAAGGAATTTGCAATCCAGAAACTTAATCTCTAAGAATCGAAGACAGACAAATTCATTCGTCCGCAGCCCTTGTTTTTTAGCGACTCCGACTCTTTTGCTCAAAAATGGGCCTGATCCGATTCTCACCCCGCAGCCCTTGCAGAAATACAAGATAAAACTAGTTTTTTTTTTTTTTTTTTTTTTCAGATCGCTGTGTTTTTTCGGGACAGGTTTACTAAAAAAAAAAAAAAAATGGTTTGATAGAGAAAACACAATTTTTTAAATTTTAAATCAGGCGAGTTTTGAAACTCACGTCCTGATATGAACTATCATAAATAAGTGAAATATTTTTTATTTTTATTTTTACCAGAATACATGCTGCATTCTACCAAATAAGTAAATGTGCTATGAAGCTTATATTCCGGCATTCGATCGATAGCATAGTTCTCTAATTTTATAATCAAAACTAGTATATAACCCCGACAAAAATGACGGAATGTAAATGATAAATCTTCAAAACAATATTTAAACACATATTTTTCTGTCTTAAAAAATGATGCCTCATGCGCTTTGGTAATCAAAAAGTATTATCCTTTGATTTTTGATAATTAGAACAAAGAAATTATGTATACTACAATTTAGTCACCAGCGCTTAAACGCGCCATTTCCAGCTACATATTCTATGACGAAACTGCTTGTCTAGGTTCTCTCTACTCTCTACATTAAAAATTTGCTGTTTAGCGTTACTTTTTATTTTGCTACAAACTATGTTAAAATTCATAATTTTATCTGCAAGATAATTAAAATATGTTGTACCGATAAGAAATATTAATTTTATTTGCAATATCTTCAAATCTCATAAAATGCATTTTTAAAAATGTACGATTACAACAGAAAGTTTCTTTGTTTATAATAATTGCTGATAGATGACGCCAAAAGAATTAGCAAGAAACATAAACTCCTGATGTATTGAGAATTAAAACGGCCTAGAGAGGCGCTGCTCGCAGTCTTCAGTACAGAAAAAATTGTTTCTTTAATTTCCCTTTAACTAATGCTAAAGCGCCATTGAAATAATTCTTTATTGTAAATGCATTTGAAAGTTTCAGATATTCAGATACGGATAATTTTTACTTTATCATATAAGATAGAACACAAATGTCACAGGAAATCTGAAACTGTGCAAAAGAATAATCATTCTGAACAAATTAAAAATATATCTATTGTCACACTTTTTTTACTGTTTATGAAATATTATCCAAATTTTTCTTTATATATTTTTTAGATATTATGTGATTTAGTTGATAATTCGTAAAAAGAAATTCCTTCATTTTATTTCAGTTTTTAATTTTTTTCTCTGAGATATAAATCACTTTACAGGATTGTTGTTGTGACATTGTATATATTAACTCTTTGTTTTTGACAAATTTATTACCCCCAAAATTTAGACATGATATTTTTATGTATCTGTCCCTGTTTATACTTCTGTGAGAAAAAATATCTCACTTTTTGAAGGTTTTCATTGAATACATATTTCTTTTAGAATCTGTTTTTTATAAATATCTCTAGTTATATGCATTTGTAATCTATAAACTTAGAATTTCTAATATTCTTAGAATCTCGAGGAGAAAAAATCTCCATTTCTTTCCTCAGATTTACACTTTTTTTTTTTTTTTTTTTTTTTTTTTTTCTGTATGGAAATCAAAAGTTTTTGTCTCTGTATTTTTAACTATTCCCTGATGTAGATAAACTTTACAGTGGGGATCGGCCAGAATATGTACGGTTTTAACATATGTTCTTGAAAGAGTCACTGTCAAAAACTATAATTGTAAAAAAATGTATATCATAATTAAAAATCGTAATATAATTAAATATCGTAATAATTGTAATATAATTTCAATAAATGGTAAAAAAAAAATTCTTTCAGTTTTTTAGATATAAATCTCTTAGATATAAATCACTTTATACTGTGAGTGTCGCGACATACTAAATTTAAGCATTCTTTTTATTACAAATATTTTATAGAGGACATTTTTATGTGACGGTTTCTGTTTCTAATTTTTTGAAATAAATAAAAATACACCTTATCCAGATTTTATGTTGAATATATGGTTTGTATAGAACCTACTTTCTAAATATATCTAATTAAATTCATTTGCAATCCAGAAACTAAAACACTTAAAATCAGAGAGATGAAAATTCTAAATTTTTACACTCATTTTTTACTGTATTTTGTAAGTGTTTTTCACATATTTTTTTAGCTTACATGTCATTTAGTTAATGATTTGTAAAAATATATTCATTTATTTTATTTTATTTTTCAACTATTTGTTTTGTCAGATATAAATTACTTTATATTGTGAGTGCTGTGATATACTACATTTAAACATTATTCTGGTGAAAAATAATTACTCAAAGATCTATAGAGGATTTTTCATGTATCGGATTCTGTTTCTAGTTTTATGAAAAAAAAATTCAATTTATTAAGTTATATATGCGATTCGTTTAGAAACACATTTAAACATTTTTAAAGGTAAATGAATTTGCAATTTAGAAAATAATTCTCTTAGAATCGCTCAGAGACAAGCACTCTATTTTTTCACTCATTTTTAGGTGAGTAATTTTATGAATACCTATAGTCCTCGTCGTCTGGCTCTTCCGCCTGTCCGTTCGTCCGTCTGTCCACATATAACAGTCCAAAAACTAATAAACCGAATGGTTTGAAATTTAATATAGGGGAGACTAGGGACGGTTGACCATACGGGAGGTTTGGCCCACCCATCAATATTCATATTTAAATGAATTTCAGAGTTTTATCAATAGGTGTCAATTAAAGCCTCTGGCATGCTCAAACAGCAGTCTTCGTTTCATAGAGATAATCGAAATAGGTGTGGAAAAATCAATTCTGAGGCGTTTTCAACCTAAAAGTTGTGTTTTTTAGAAATATTTTGTAAGCTTTTTTCAAATAAATTATATCATAGAAATCTAAGTAAATAGGTTTAAAGTAATGCAGAAATATCGAGCTTTCATTCCAGGCATAAAGACTGTACAGTAAGTTTTGCTTATCATAACAGTGTGGTATTCTTTAGAAAAGGTCTATGTAGGGAGGCTTGACCCAGTCAATGTGAGGGAGGATTGACTAGATGCTCAAGGCTCCCTTAATTAAGTGGTTTTGGAAATCTTTTTTGTTATATACAGTGCATAATGAAAAGTTAATTGTATATACATAAAACAATGTAAATTTATTCTGTAAAGCTTCAGTAAAATGGTGTGATGGAAAAGAAAATGCTTAAAACTGATTATAGAAAAATGTGAAAAATTGCCAGAAAATGGGAAAGTCGATAGGGACTTTTTTCCATTTAAATATTTCTTACAATAGGTAAATAGAAACAGTGGGAAAAACTAGAAAGGACTAGAAAGTATGAAAGCAATAGTCTTAACCCTTTGAGGGGCAGTGGTATGTTTATAAAACTACTTAATTTTAATTCCGAAACCTCACAATGACACCAGAATTTTGCAAATATCTTTTCCATTTAATATGTATGTGAATTATAGCCTTTTTCTTATTTCCAAATAAATTTGTTCGTAAATTCCGGTGTCAGTCATTTACTTCAACATTTTAATACTGAATGTACTTTTCCCCTTAAAGGTTTAAATCATGTTAATGATAAGTTAAGTGCTCATGTGGTTGCAAAAGAACATAGCATCGATCGAAAAAACTTTAGGAAGGTATGTAGAAAAGTTTTACCAGGGTGAATACAGTTAGATGAAGCCAAACTTCGTGACAACTAGAGTTGTCCGATCGAGTGTCACAAAAAATAGAATAAGGAGATAAAAAAAGCAGGACAGTGGCTCCTAAATCCGGAAATAAAACCACGAAACACTGTGAAAACGGAACCTGTCTGTAACAGAATACTGCCTTAAATGTTAAAATTTCATTTTCCCTGCTGCACAATTATATCTGATCAGACAAAATCCTGTTAAAAGCAAAATTTTTCTCCTCTGACTTGCGATTGCGTCTTAACAGGTTTGTTTAAGCCTCATATAAAATTAAAATATTTTTTTTATAATAATTAAAGCGTGTAGAATAAAGTTATTTTGCTCTTTATTAACGGATTTTATTTCTCTTCCCAAATAGTGCTATATAAAACAAAGTGGGTCAAGCCTCCCATATAGTGGGTCAACCCTCCCATATGTGGGGAGCTTTGACCCATTATTTTTTCATGATTAAAATCAATCATTTTGCAAATTTCTTACATGTTACATTTATGTAGTAATTTTATTTTGATAACTGATTGTATAGCGAATAAAATGATACATAAAACTTTATTCTACGTTCAATATTTAAAAAATAAAAAATCATTTTATAAAAAGTGGGTCAACCCTCCCTAGTCTCCCCTATACAGTGTGATTCATAAATATCGAAAAATGGGCTATTTCCTCCAATATTGCCTCTAGACACATTCTTCCAATTGCAAAGTTTCATAAAAAAGTTACAAAATTTAATGACATAAGTTGCAACTCCATTGGGGTCTATTTGAGAAAATACAAAAACTAAATTTTATACAGCTCCCGTAGGATAAAATTCCCAAAACCCTTTATGAATTAAACACAAAAAAATTCATCTCGATATCTTCAAAATTCGTGACTTACACCATTTATTCATGCCTCTGAGCCACGAGATTTTGACTTATTTTGAATGAAAGATAGGGATAATCCACAAATTGTAGTACATTAAAAGTCAATTTAAGGCAGTGTCTCTCCTTTGTACATAAAATAGCAGCGTGTTGATTTTACGTTAAACATGCTTTCAAACTATGCTAGTTGTCTGCACTAGAGGTCTGCACGGTTCGAGATATCTAGGTCCGGTCCCGAACTGACCAATAGAAAAAAAAAGTTCGGCCCTGCATACCCCGGGAATAAGATCAAATCATATCCCGGCCCGTGTTCAATGAATTTCTGTATAGTTTTTTACATCAATATGGTTAAAAATTGTTTCGTATGGAGAAGTTCTGACCAAAAATACTTATAGCTCTTCGTTTTTCATGTTTATAATTATTATTTTTAAAGAAGTGCCAAAAGCTGTGATCATTTCTTTTATTAATGAATCTCTATTTATATGTAAATGTTCCAATTTTCCTTTAATATTGTTGATCCATATTCCATGTGTTGGAATCTTTGAAAAATGCTCTACAGTAAAATCTTTTAAGAATGAATCACATAGGAAAGAAAAAAGTTCGTTATAGACAAGTTCCCTTCTTAGGAGTTGAAAATGTAGTCTATTTTTTCTCTGGTATTATCATATTCATTCTACATTTTTTTCCTATGGGTCGGTTCGGGACCGGACCTAGATATTTCGACACGTGCAAATCTCTAGTGCAGACTACCAGCATACTTTGAAAAATGGTTTAACGTAAAATCTATACGCTGCCTATTTTATGTCCAAAGGAGAGGTACTGTTTTATATCGACTTTTAATAATGTACAATTTGTGGTTGATCCCTATCTTGCATTCAAAATGAAACAAAAACTCGTCGCTCAGAGGCATGGATAAATGGTGTAAGTCACGAATTTTGGATTTTGATATCTCTGTGAATTTTAAAGATATCGAGGATAATTTTTTTGTGTTTAATTCAGGAATGGATAAGGAAAATTTTCCTAATTGGAATTTTTACCCTACGGGTGCCGTAAAAAAAATTTATTTTCGTATTTTTTCAAATAGAAAATGGAGTTGCAACCCATGGAGTTGCAACTTAAGTCATCATATTTTGTACCTTTTTTATGAAACTTTGCAATTGGACGTATGGGTCTAGGGGCAATATTTAAGGAAATAGCCTATTGTTTCGATATTTATGAATCACACTGTATAATTGTTGCAAAGTTTTGTCAAGTCATTTCAAATATTATGATAATCTAATCAAATCTTTAAAAAAATATTAATAAAAAATTTCTTCATTCAATTAAATCCTATCATACGTAATTAATTCAATGATATCCCACGATAGGTAAATGATTCTAGATTGCCATGTTGATTACCTCATTTTAAATATGGAGTCACATTTTTTTCCGTTTTACTAAATTTAATATATACAATAGTAATAAATTTTGTATTCATGCATTTTTGCATAAGAATGCAACAGCTATTGCACCAAGATCTGAATATTTATAAAACTAGTTACAGTACGAACGCACGCCATTTTCCACGTTTGACGTGCAATTTCCGACTTCTTTACTGTTTAATTCTTTGAAGGGCCGGTGTTATATAATTTACACCACTTAATTTTATTTCGGTACTGCTAAGTAGCCCCCAAAGATTTTTGGTACTATTATTTTAGCAGGGATCAGTTGATAAATCGCCAAATATCGTTCACATAACCATCATTCCTATTGATTTTATTTCATTTAAAATCTAAGGATTGCACTCATTTAATTTAAAATGCATTACTTTAATTTAAAATACATATATTACAAACATTTAAAATACATATATTACAAACATTTGAAATACATATATTACATACATTTAAAATTCTTATCTTTCAATTATTTAAGATAAAATACAAAAAATAAGAAAAATAAGATATAAGAAATTATACCAAAAAGCAAAGCATTTTATTTCAATTTGAAATTTTTTTCTCTATTTTACGCACGCGAAGAATAAGATTTGTGCCCGGCAAACTAGAAATAACCCGGCATAAAAGTACTACATTTTTAATAAATTTTGCTGTTATAAAGCTCATGAGTAAAAGCATATATTTTTATATGATTTTATAACATTATCATATAATATAAGTCAATTTGTTAAAAAACTCAGTTGGCAGCCAATCATTTTATCATTTTAGCAGTGGAACTGCTTTACCCCTGAAATGGTTAAACATTTTTCTTATATATTTTTGAACTATATCGAGATTTTATTAATGATTAGTAAAACAAAGAATCCTTTATGGGTTTCTTTTTCAATTTTTATTCGATCAGATATATATCATTTTGCAGTTTGGGTGTCGTGATACAGCACATTTTTCCCCTTTTCGCTTATAACATTATTACTGGGAGTTTTATAAGTGATTTTTTTTTTTTTAAACCTGTCGGTTTTTGCTACTTTTTTGCTAAAATAGTAAAACTACCACTGTCATATATATTGAATTGAAGATTGGTTTAGAATGTGCACAAAAAGTATGTTTGATGTAATGTATTTTCAATTCATAAAATATGTCTCTTTTAATTACACAAAAAATTGTATTCTTTTCATTCATATTTTTCGTGTTTTGTTTGAAAGAAGTTATATTTTTATTTATAATTTTATAAGTAATCCGTATTTTAGATAATGATTCGTAATAAATGCATTGTTTAAATTTCATTTTCTAATTTTTCCTGTTCTCTCAGATATAGATAATTTTATAATATGGAAGTTCTCATAAAGTACATAAAATGACTTTTCACGTCAGGTTTCTCGCTTCAAACTTTATTGATGTTTATATATATATTTGTTTTTGCTTAAAAAAATTCTCCATTAAAAAAAATAACTGTTTGCAGTCTTTATATTAAATACTTGATTTATTTAGAAAACTATAATGTACTGGGTCAATCCATTTCAAGTGGTCCAGCACTGGTTGCTCGACCATTTTTTAAGAAATCTGAAATTTTTTGTACAACAAATACCCCAACATGATGGAAGTTCAAATTGACTATTATTTTAATTTTATTAATTTTTGTTTGTGCATGGCGGCTATATTTGTTTCATCGTCTGCAGCAATTTTCTCACAAGAAGGGTTTACGGAATTCTAAATAATTCATCTTTTATTTATCCAATTCAAGTGCGGATTAAAGCAATTTGTACAGAATACATTGGGCTAAAAATCTGGTAATGGAGTAGTTTCCGAAACTAACTGCTTATTGGTAAAATTTAAGCATAAAGTTTGAGTTTTTTTCCAAAATTTGTCCGTTTCCAAGAGGAAATTTTTCTATCAAGGAAAACTGTCAACATGACATATTTTTTTTTACAAATAGGCCGAAAGTACTTGTACTCACAACGCCGAGTTCCAAATCTGGGACTTGCTTTCTCTTCGCAAAAAAATCCCAAATTTTTCAAAAATGACAAAAATCGCACTTCTCAGGTTTTGATATCTCTGGTGAGGCACGAGATAAAAATCTGAAATTATTTTTTATAAGAGTATTGTATGGTAGTGTTATGCACAAGAAATTTCAGGATGGAGATTTCACTACAAGCTTATATATGGCAAGGGCAACATGTCAAAACAGTACTGCCAAACTATTGTTTTGTTGTAGTCACAGCTAAGTATTTATCTCAGAGTATCATTTAAATTTATTTTTTAGATTAACTTTAAATAATAGTAACAGAAAGTTAAGTCTTTTGCAATTAATTAAAAAAATAATTATGCCTAAAGCCTACATTTTGTATGGTTTCAGTAATTTTTGTTGTAATTTTAGTAACTAAAAGAGACCTCAGCAATTTTACATATGTATATATATATATATATATATATATATATATATATATATACATTTGTTAATTATTGTTTTAGTTACAGTTTGTTAGATGTTTTATCGTGTACTAAATTGTATGAATTTGGATTTTTCAATATATATATATATATATATATATATATATATATACAAGACCTGAGACAAAAACAGAATAGGGAAAGAGAAAAGCTGTTAATGTTGGCATACTTCTTGAGACATGATTAAACGTGTCAAAACACATTCCTGCTTGTTGGCTTAAAAACCACAATTTTAATGCTGCTTGCCAGTCCCTGAAACTTATTCCTACCATAAGTATATTCCTGTAAATGAAACATTATGCGATGTTACCATGCATCAGCCTCAAGTAGTTTTCAGAAAGTAAAGATGCCCAAAGCGTTTTCAAAATTTATACTGCTGAAAAATCTCATTTTTGCATAAGAAGCAAGCTAGGAATTATTAATGAATTGAGACTTGCACATAGTGATTTCAAAGTATATTTCTATGAGCCAGCAGGGCCAAGATCTTCAATCAAGTTATCAAGAGATGACAAGACTTGTTTCTTACAAATAAAATTTTGAGAAATATCAAAATTGTGGTTTTTGAACCAACAAGCAAGAATGTGTTTTGACACGTTTGATCATGTCTCAACAAGTATGACAACATTAACAGCTTTTCTTTTTCCCTATGTTGTTTTTGTCTCAGGTCTTGTATAAAAATATTATTTTTCTTTATGTAAAAGTGATGAGGTTCCTTTTAGTTACTAAAATTACTTACAACAAAAATTACTGAAACCATACAAAATGTATGGCCTTAGGCATAATTATTTTTTTAATTAATTGCTAAGCTTAGCAAAGGGGTTTATTTTTTGTTAATATTATTTAAAGATAATCAAAAACATAAATTTAAATGACACTTTGAGATAAATATTTAGCTGTGACTACAACAGAACAATAGTTTGGCAGTATAGTTTTGACATGTTGCCCTTGCCATATCTCAGCTTGTAGTCAATTCTCCAACCTGAAATTTCTTGTGCATAACACTACCATACAATACTCTTATAAAAAAAAAAAAATCAGATTTTTATCTCGTGCCCCACCAGAGATATCGAAACCTGAAAAGTGCGATTTTTGTCATTTTTGAAAAATTTGGGATTTTTTTTAGCGAAGAGAAAGCAAGTCCTAGATCTGGAACTCGGCGTGTGAGTACAAGTACATTCGACCTATTTGTAAAAAAAATATGTCATGTTGACAATATTCTTTGCTAGAAAAATTTCCTCTTGCAAACGGACAAATTTTGTAAAAAACTGAAACTTTATGGTTAAATTTTACCAATAAGCAGTTAGTTTCAGAAACTACTCCATTACCAAATTTTTAGCCCAAAGTATTCTGTACAAATTGCTTTAATCCGCAGTTGAATTGGATAAATAAATGCTGAATTATTTACAATTCCGTAAACAATTCTTGTGAGAAAATTGCTGCAGACGGTGAAACAAAGATGGCCGCCATGCACAGACAAAAATTAATAAAATTAAAATAATAGTCATTTTGAACTTCCATCATGTTAGGGTTGTTGTACAAAAAATTTCAGATTTTTTAAAAATGGTCAAGCAACGAATACATGATTTTCTGCACCACTTGAAATGGATTGACCCGCTAAATATAGCTGTAGGTAAAAAAAATTTAAAATCTATAAAGCTATTCTTCTTAAATCGAGCGGAGAAAAAAAACAGTTTTTATCATTCATATTTTTTTACTTTTGTTTAATTGAAATCGTGCATTTTTATTTCGAATTGTTTAACTTTCTGTGTTTTAGATAACGAATTGAACAAAAAATATTCTGTTTGATTCTTTCTTTTTTTTTTTCATTTTTGGTTCTTTCAGATATATGTGAAGAGGCTCAGATGATAAAAATGGTATGTGACAAAAAAAAAAAAAAAAAAAAAAAAAAAAAAGAGAGTAAATCATATGATTGAAGGTAATCAATGGTCCTCTAAAATCTGTTGAATTACTACTTGAACCCCCCCCCCTCCCCTAATATTCGCATTTTAATTGATAAAGGAGACATTTGACAATAAAATTTTTCAATTTTAGTTTATAAAAGTGGTTCAAAATGTGTTTTTTTCAAAATGATGAATTTTCACTTATAACTTTTGTAATCTGAGTACTTCATATCACTTTACAAATTGGGTGTTGTGAAATATTGCATTTCAACTTCCTGCTTATAATAAATTTAAAACGCTAAACTTATAGATAATTCCTTTAATGCTTTTTCTTAATTTTCCTCGAATGTTTGAAAAAAAATAAAAATGCCTCTATTTTGTGCCTTCTAATCGGATACCTGGTTTCTTTAGAGTACTACACAGTAAAATTTAAAATTCTTTCTGGCACGGCCTACAGGCACAGGTAGATTTCGAATTTAAGTACTAATTTCAACAACAAAAACTAAATATAGATTAGAGATAAACCCAGTTTAACAATTCTATATAGCCGTTTTTGACGAGCTTTTAATTTCATTTTCCTTTAAGAGCTGGTTTTATCTGAAACATGTAAATACGGTAATTTTTTCTTCAACCCCTATTTATTTTCCCTTTTTCTGTACGAGGCAGTCCTATCAAAAACTTGTCAATATAAAAGTTGTAGATAATAATAAGAAAATTTATAGTAAATTTACGTGTATTTGATATCTTGTGAATTGACGAAGTTGGGAAATATTTTCTTCTAAAAACCTTACTTTTTTCGTCCCTTGAGCACATTTTTAATTATATCAGAAATCTGTTGCACATAAATTTTTGGCGCTTTTCCTTGAATTAATAGTGACTTTAAACTGATTTCATATGTATTATACATAAAAAAGTGTTATATATATATAACCATTATAGAATATTACAAATAACCATCTATTTCAAATATAATTTATAAATTGAGTATCATGACATGATACAAACATTATATCTTTTTTTTTATAAATTTTGAACATCAATTATTAGACATAAAAAATTTTGAACGGGGGGTACTTTTGGGTTCTGGGGGCAATGATCGTCGTAGATCTGCGAGAGTTTTCCTGAAATTCTAACGTAGGGGAGAATGTAACAGGTAATACTCTTTACGAAATCTACCTAAAAATAAAAAGACAGTATTTTTTACCCGACTGCCAAGAAGGGTTATGTGTTTCACGCGTATCTGGGTATGTGGATTTCTTTGTACCCTTAAAACATCCCAACGACTGGATGGATTTTAATGAATGAGGTCTCTGTCGATTTGTCTTAACAGTCCGATGGATATATGCTAGGTTTTGTTTTTATAAATTCAAAATGGCGGCCGTAAAATACAAAATGGCGGTAGACACGAAAAAAAAAATATACGCACCCTATTGAGTGGCATATCATTGGACAGGTCTTTCAAAAGGAAGACGATTCATTGACTATTTTACAGTCAGAAGCTCCGTTTAAATATTACACAACCTGGAAGTTGTATAGGTAGGATTTCTAGCTTTACTGCAACTCTTACCATCATACATATCTATAGGCCTCATCAAAACAGTGTTTATAGATAGAAACTAACAATTATACGCAACTTGTCATCACAAAGTCATCAATACAAGTAAATAAAAAAATTGGTAAGTTATATAAAAAATAGTTTAACATTGATGAGAAATAATTAGTTCGCTTTTTACGCAGTCAGGTTTCTTGATTTATTAAAGTTTAATATTTTATTTAATCTACTAATATAAAATCGAACCAAGTACAAAATATAAACATGACCTCTTCCGAGTTATCCATGATTCCGAAAAGCATTCTTTACTTTTAGAATCCTCAGAAACCAATATATTTTTAAGATTTAAAGAAGCTTTTATATAAACAATGTTCATTTTGCTTCCAGTACTTTTTGGAGATATTCACGAGGTGCTTTTAATGTTAGTCAAATATTTCAGTATTTCAACGGTATTGTTTCCCCTTGAATAGTTACATAATATGATAACGTTTTTCTTTCTATTTTTTTAACTATTCCTTTAACCAATGTACCGAAACTGTCCATTTAATCCATTTAGTCAATGTTCGGTAACTATTCATTGAACTATGCATTCCTTTATTATTCGGATTCATTTCTTTATATTCATTTTTAAATTTTTTGTTCTGTCATAACCATATCATCTTACAGTCTGGGTGTCGCAATATAGCCCATTTTATTTTTCTACTTATAACAATTTTTTTACTGCGAAATTAATGTTGTTTCTTTTTAGCTCTCGGTTTTTGCTACTTTCTTGCTAAAATATTAAAAATGATACTTCCTGTATGAAGTCTTTACACCCGATACGAGTTTGGTTTAGAATATGCACTAAAAATATTTGTGGTCGAATGCATTTTCAGTACAAAACTATATGTTTTAGAATAGCAGAAAAAATTGCATTTTTGTATTAATATTTTTATTTAGTTTAAATGAAATCATCATTTTGTACCTGCAGTTTATACGTAATCCATGTTTTCGATAATGATTCGTATGAAATGCTTTGCTTAAATTTCGTTTTTTCTTTTTTTTTCTCAGATATGCTTATTAACAAGATGGATGTTGTGATACAGAACCTTATAGAATATTACAAATAGAATATATTTTTCAATCATACAATATAAAATATATTTTTCTGCTTGTGACAAATTTCTTGTTCCAAACATTACAGATATTTTTATGTGTATCGCTTTTTGCTCCTATCTTCCTAAAAAACATACCACTGTTTCAAGTCTTTTTAACGAGTGCAATGGTTTATATTGAATACTATAAGGGAATAAAAAAGCTGTAGCTGAAGCCATTTGCAATCTAGAAAAATATTGTCTCAGGATCGCGCATTGAAAAAAATCATTTGTTTTTTCATTCATATTTTTTACTCTTTGTTTAAATGAAGGCATACATTTTTATTTTAAAATGTTTAACTTTTCTGGGTTTTACCGAACGATTTGTAAAAAAATATATTCTGTTAAATGTTTTTATTATTATTATTGTTTTGTTCATTCAGCTATTCGTCACTTTACAAATTCGGTGTTGTGAAGCATTACATTTTATCTATCAGCTTATAATAAATTTATAACCTTAACCTTTATAGATGATTTCTTTTTTGCATTTATTTTATTTTATTACTCACGTGTTTGTGAAAAAATTAAAAATGCATCTGCTTCATGTCTTCTTATCGGATACATGGTTTCTTATAGTATAGAGTATAGATTTTATTGGTTCAAATTTATTGGTAAAATCACTTTAAAATGTTGTAAAATGAACCGGAATAACACTAAAAAAAATCACGCTAAAATATCTTTGTCTTTATTTTATAAAACGTAAACGTACTAAATATGGGAATATGCATAATATTTGTAATAATATAATATGCATAATTATATGTTTTATCTATATTTATATAAAATAAATTTTTAAACTGTATATTATATACTATAATTTGTATGTTTGTGAATTACTAAAAAAATATAGATATTTCTTTACAGAGACTAGTAACATTACAAGTATTTGCAATAAAAAAAAATTAAGGATAATTGTGTTTGAGGCTTAAAAACAATTTGTTTCATAATCATCTTGAAAAAGACGTTACATAAATAACAGTCCCCTAAATGGCTAATGAAAATAGGTACCCATTCGTGCCTAGAACCGTATATTTTGTACGTTACTGAAATGCATAAAAAATAGGCTTCAACACATAATTTGACAATAAAAAAAAATATTTCAAAGAAGTCTACAAGCTTTGATCATGACTTATTTATTTGGATAATTGGTAGAAAAAACAAAAATAAACTTACTTTTTACATTTCGCAATCTTGAAAATGAAAAATCTACTAACTCCGAAAAAAGCCTTAATTTTAAGCAAATAAATATCCACCTTATGCTAGCATCTTTCGTTAATAGATAAAGGCATCTATAGATAATCACTTCATAAAATTTTCATTTTATAAATGAGAAGAAAATTATAGAAATTCATTAAAATTCGAAGTGTCCCAAAAATGGGGCGATAGGCATAAATGGGTTAATTTAGGAATATATAATCTAACCTCGTACAAAAAAATGGAGTAACCCCCGATTTTGAAAAGCTTTCTTTACCATTAGAAACCCCTGAAACTAATATATTTTAAATATTTAAAGAAGCATTCATGAAAACAATGATTATCTTGGTGCGAGTTATTTTCGGAAATTTTCACGACTAAATGTTAAAGTTAGCCAATGATTGCGTAGTTTTGTGCCTCTTTAAAGGGTTAAATGAAATCGTATGTCTTTCTGTAAATAATGTTTAAGTATTCCTTTATTCAATGTTCCGTAACTGTTTATTTAACTATTCCTTTATTATTTCTATACATAGCTATATATATATATATATTTCCTTTTTCTGTTCTGTCAAAAATATACCATTTTGCAGTCTGGGTGTCGTGATGCAGTCCATTTTATTTATAACAACTTTATTAGTCCAAGTTGTATAAAGGATATTTTGACCTATCGGTTTTAACCTTTTTTTATTTTTTTTTTTTATTTTATTTTTTTTTTTTGCTATGATATTAATCAAACCATTGTCTCAAGTCTATAATTGTATACGAGAATGTTTAGAATATGCATTAAAATTATTTGTTGTTGCATATTTTTTTAATACAAAACTATATTTTTGAGAATAGCATACAAAAATTGTATTTTTCTATTCATATATATATATATATATATTTTTTTTTTTTTTGGTTTAAATGAAATTATGCATTTCGTTTCTGCATTTTATACGTAATCCGTGTTTTAGATAATGATTCGTAAAATATACATTGCTTAAGTTTCATTTTGTTTTAATTTTTTTCTCAGATATACATATTTAAAATAGGGATATTGTGATACTGTACATGATTTGTCTGCTTGTGATAAATTTCATGCTCAAAACTTTATAGATATTTTTATATGTATCGTTTTTTTGCTCCTATCTCCCTAAAAAAAATGCCACTGTTTCAAGCCTTTATATCGAATACGTGGTTTATTTTGAATACTATAAGGGAATAAAAAAGCTGTAGCTGAAGTCATTTGCAATCTAGAAAAATAATCTCTAAGAATCATGCAGAGAAAAAAACATTTTATTTTCATTCACATTTTTTAGAGTATGTTTAAATGAAATCATACATTTTTAATTCTTTATTTTTTAACTTTTCTGTATCTTGCATAACGATTTGTAAAAAAATATATTGTGTTAGATTCTTTCTTTTTCCTTTTTTGTTGTTTCAGATATTTGTCACTTTTAAATTGGGGTGTTGTGAAACATTACATTTGAAATATCTGCTTAAAATAAATTTATAACCCTAAACTTTATAGATTATATCTTTTATGTAATATCTTCTTCTTTTTTTTTGTCCACGTTTTTATGGAAAAAAATTAAAATTATTCTCCCTCATGTCATCTTATCCGACACATAGTTTCTTTAGAGTAATGCACCATAATGCACAATTATTTCTTACCGTCAACCGGGGCTACTATGGTCCTTGCGGGGTTAATTTGGTCCATCCCATAAAAAATGTCTTTATTCTTTGTATTGAACAAACAATAGAAGATAATTTGGAGTTTTTGCCCTTTAAGAATATTTTATACCCTACTATAGACTATTTGTATAGTTTGGGGGTAATTAAATTTTTTTAGTGGCAACACTGGATGTGTTTGTAAACAACTGCTTTCATGTGCAAATTTTAACTCTCCAAACTTTCTATAGTGAAACAATCTGGATAAGAGCTACAAATAAGATAAGTGTCAAAATATAACCTTTAGTAACCTGTAACCCATGTGTGATCATAGTTTTTCCTTTAACTTTTTATTTTAACAGAAAATGTTTACATTTTCATAAAGCTAACTTGAAAACTAGTATTTCGGGGGTACTTTGTGCCAGGACTCTTTTGGTCCGATAATAGCCCCAGTTACTTAGAAATGCCTTTTATACAACCAAATCTCTTAAAACATGTTTAAAATATAACATTTTTTTTTCAAATGTTACTGTAGCAAATTGTTACATTAATTGTTTTTGTTCCAGTTGCTGAGGATAAGATGGCGAAAACTGTTTCCCTGTTTCTTTAATATTAACAATTGGTTTATTGTGTTTAAATGTTAAAAAAAAAAGAAAAAAAACTATTTGATTATCGAGTTTGCAGTGTTAATTTATTAGCAAATGCTATTGCAAGAGGGTTTCAATAAAAATCTATTCATTTACATACGAAATGTATTCATTTTGTATGAAACTAAGAGAATGGACCAAAGAATCCCCCAGCAGGGTCTACTTTGTTAAAAAATTTTAAAATAGTTACAAAATGAAAAAAATAAAAAAATCCTCTTTAAAACCATACAGTTTGCTTCATTGTTTCATGTTAATTGTTTACAACTCCATTTTGACGTTGAAAAATCACATATATAGTAAAGTGAGGACAGACGCCGAGGTGGGACAGATGCCGCAGTGATTGTATTGGCGACACTAGCGGTAACTAGGCCAAATTAAGAATTTCGTTCTGTGCCTAAATTCTGTCTTCTGTATTGTATGCGTTTCCACCGCTTAATTGTCAGTATTTACATATTTATGCGGTTTTTATGGTTCGAACCTGCATGGTAAGTTGCTAAAATTATTCTAATAAAGTTTTATAACAAATTTTAAGCAAAATAAACAGAGATTTCTTCCCAAAACGGATTGCAACTGTAGACTAGATCCTCGTAGAATACAGACATGTGCTTGTCTTTCTCTCGCGTCGCTCACATGACACAAAATGGCGACGCGACATCTTACCCACCACTTTGGGACAGATACCGCAAAATATATTTTCGTTTTTCGGTTCAATAAATTCATCACTGCGATTTAAGTAGAACTTACATTTAAATAAACATATATTAGCGCATTCTGCTACTTATCTCAGCAACAGTGGTGGTTCACAAAGTATGAATAAGGAAAACGTAGGCCGTTTACAAATCTCAACATCTAAACTATTAAACAATGGTCAAAAGATCTATACAGACAAGTAAGAGAAAGCAAAAGGCGGCAAATATTACAAGCATAGATTTTATAAACAAGAAAAAAGAAAAAGGAAATAAAAAGCAAAAGAAGCAAGAAAGCGTCAAAGAATGACAGCTTGGGGGAAGTAAAATGTGTAAAAAAGGAAGGGAAAGATAAACTTGATAACACCTCACTTGAGGAAGAAACTGAAATGTGAGTCATCTTCCGACAGTGACGAAAGATCCTCTTATGGATCCTGAAGGCAGTATTGTATTTGAATTTGAAGACTCTGAATATGCTGAGTGTCTGGAGTCATATCAAGAAACAAAGTCTAAAGCGGTCTGAATTCAGTGCATAGCATGCAATCGGTGGCTGTATGAAACAACCTCACTGTATTCTTGCAACAGAAAGTGTGGTGATTGTGGGCGAATAGAAATACGAAATGAAAAACATGAGAAGAAAAGCCAAAAATAAAAAAAAACTACGCCCTAAAATAAATGGAACTAGTACTTAAGAGCAAACTATATTGGTCTCCTGGATAGAAACAAGTGGTTTATATCTTTTTTGTAATTATGCTGTCTATTGTTTCCAGTGAAATGTTTTTTTTTCTTTTTTTTTTTTTTTTTGCCTTAAATTTTATTTTTTGAGCTTGCACTTTTGTAATTTCGTTAAACTTTTCACAGTTTAGTGATATATATAATTTATGTAAGTTTACTGTTATTTATTTTCATTTTAAGTAGTTTGAGGAAATAAAAATGTGATTTACTTGAAAAAAAAATAAACAGCATAGCTTTTTTCTCCATGCGGCATCTGTACCACACCCCATGCAGCATCTTACCCAGAATATAAAAAATGATGTTAAAAAAGGACGTTTGGGAAAATAATTATGCCTGCTTTATTATGAGAGCTTTAACTTGTTTGACATTGAAATTTGATTCTGAAGGGTTTGATTAATGATTTCTGATACTTAGTTTGTTGTTTTTGCTTTATTGTACATTTTAAAAGAAGAAAAGTAAAACTGCGGCATCTGTCCCCACTTTACTATCATACTTTTTAATAATGGAAATGTGAATGGAACCAGTGGCCCAGAGTAGCTACGTTTTGACGGTAATTTACGAAAATATAATTTAACCACGTACAAAAATTTACAATTCCAAAAACCGTTCTTTACCTTTAGAAACCTCAGAAATCAATATATTTTCACGATTGAAAGAAGTACTTTGATGCCAGTGATTTTCGGAAACTTTCACGACGGACTTTCACAGTTAGTGAATCGGTTAAGTATTTTTTGTCCCTTAAAGTGTTAAATGAAATCATGTATTTATTTCCATAATTTTTAACTATTCCGTTATTCGGTGTTCCGTAACTATTCATTTAACTATTCATTTGTATTATTTTTTTTTTCCAATTTTCTGTTCTGTCAGAAATTTATTATTTTAAAGTCGTTGTGCCGCGAGACAGCCAATATTATTTTCCTGCTTATGAAAACTTTATTACTCCAAGTTTTAAAAAGGATTTTCTTTTTTACCTATCGGTTTTCTACTTTTTTGATAAAATATTATCTTTTAGAATAAAACAAAATAAAATTTTATTTTTCTATTAATATTCTTTTTCTTTTTTTTTTTTTTTTTTGCTTAAGTAAATCATACATTTTGTTTCTACATGTCATACTTAATACGTGTTTTTGTTAAGGATTCTTAAGAAATACATTGGTTAAGTTTCATTTTTTTTTCTTTCCTTTCATATATGGGGCATTCTCACAATCTTTTGACTTTCATGTCCCTGAATAATAATTTTTATTTTAATACACGTTTTTGTGATTTTTTTATTTCATATACTGGGGAACATCACATTGCATGATTGCTCAACAATATTAACGAAATAAATACGTTTTGGACGATGTTGGGGCTACAAACAACTGGAAAACTCCTATACCGTCCCGTGTCCCTGATGCTGATTTTTAAGTTTGGAGCTTTCTGGATAAAATTGTTTCAATAAAAATAATTCAATGTAATCTTTTTCTGAAACTCGAACTATTGTTTTATATAAATATGTAGCTAAAAATTAACCTGCACACATTTTCAGGGTTGTTATTTTTTAAACTACGTCCCTGGGTTTTAGATTCCTTACCATCCCTCTTCTAAAATTATACAGAAAATCATTTCAGATGCAGCCACAGATTTTTTTTCAAGTTATTTCTCATGCAGAAGTATGCTAGAGAGATAATGTCGAAAATTCTTTGGCAGGAAATTTACTGTAGAATTTAAATCAGCATTTAAATATCAGTTTCAAGCATCATGGCTTTATTAGTAGTCTCGCCGTCCCCAAGGTTTATTCCTGTACTTTTCGAGGTAAATTTAAAAAAAAAATAATTAAATCCAATGTTAACAACTGTTTCTAAAAATCAAAGAACATTGTGGCTATCACTTAGTCTTAACATGATTTTCCTAAAAATATGTGGTAATTTTCCTTACCGTCCCATCCTTACCGTCCCTTTTTTCCAATACCATCCCCTTTTTTTACCTTACCGTCCCTTCTTTAACACCCCTTTAAGACAATGTTATACAAAAATTCTGTATTAAAAGCACTACATTGTTATTATTTCTCATTTGAATGTCCTGTGGGTACTATGAAAATTCATTATAAGTAAAAATTTAGAATAAAATAAAAAGTTATAGGGGTAAAATGGTAAGAAAAATTAAACTCGCAAGTTTAACTTAAACCTCAGTGAAATAAAAAAAATTTCGCTGCTGACCATTTTTTATTTATTTTGAATCATTAAGGCATTCGTCTATCAGATTAAAATGTTATTTTAGCAAGTTTAATTTTGTCAGATTTCTTCCCCAAAAGTCAAAAGATGAGAATGCCCCATATAAATATTTACAATATGGACGTTGTGATACAGTACATAATTTGCCTGCTTGTGACAAATGTTTTGCTCAAAACTTTAGAGATATTTTTATATGTATCGGCTTTTGCTTCTATCTCCCTAAAAAAATATCACTGTTTCAAGCTTTATCACGAATACTTGGTTTATTTTGAATACTATAAGGTAATAAAAATATCTGTAGCTGAAGTCGTTTGCAATGTAGTAAAATATTATCTTAGAATCGCGCAGAGAAAAAAAAATCCATTCATATTTTTTATTCTTTGTTTAGATGAAATCATACATTTTTATTTCTTTATTTTTTAACTTTTCTCTATTTTACATAATGATTTGTAAAAAAAAATATTATCTTACTTTCTTGTTTTCTTCGTTACTTTACAAATTAGGTTTGTGAAACAGTGCTTTTTATCTTTCTGCTTATGATAAATTTCTTACCCTAAATATTATAGATGATTTTTTTTTATGCATTTGCTCTAATCCTATGTTTTCGAAAAAAAAATAGGAATGTCTCAGCTCATGTCTTTTTATAAAATACAAGGTTTATTTCGAGTATTACACTGTAAAAAAAAAAAAAAAAAAAAAAAAAAAAAAAAAAAAAATATATATATATATATATATATATACAGGGTGTTTATAAAGTCCCGGACCCATTTTCATGTTTAAAAACTCATAAAATAACAGAGATAGATTAAAATTAATAACATAAATGGTTAGATAGACTCAAAAAGTTTCATGACCCTTGTCAATGAACTCCCACGTGTGTCCCCTTCGTCGCACGGAGTGTGAATATCAAGTCGATAGTCAATTTCACGCCAGGTAGCGGCAAGCATGTCGGCATCCACAGAGGCTATTGCGGTTGTAATTCTGGCTTTTAAGTCATTAATGTTCGACACTATCCTCCTGTAAACATTGTCCTTTACAAATCCCCAAAGGAAAAAGTCCAGCGGCGTTATATCAGGTGATCTGGGTGGCCAAGGAATTAGACCTCCTCGCCCAATCCATCTTCCTGGAAAATGGTCATTCAAAGAAGTACGAACGATGGTACACCAATGAGGTGGTGCACCATCTTGTTGCAAAATGACATGTGGCTGAAGCTCGTCTAGTTTTGGAAATACGAAGTTTTCCAACATGTCTAAGTATACGACTGTAGAGACCGTCTCTTCTGTAAAAAAGAAAGGCCCAATGACTCGGTCGTGCATTAGTCCACACCACACATTAATCTTTGGGGAATCCCTTACTGCCTAACGGTATTCATGGGGGTTTTCAGATCCCCATATGCGCACATTATAGCGATTAACAATGCCAGAAACATGAAAATATGCTTCGTCGGAGAACATTATGCGCTTCAGAAAATCAGCATCATCTTCTGTTCTCCTTAGCATGTCCTCAAACTGGAATACCGGTTTATAGGATGCTAAAAATGTTCAATTAACGTTTATTTCAGATGTGATTCGGAATTTATACCTGCATGAGTAACAGCATAATATAAATTTTAACTTTAATGAAAAATGCAGTTTATTTATCATAATTGTTGGTAAAACGTGTTTTTTCAACATACTTAGGAATCCACAGCATCCGGAATGTTATATTCCAGGTTGAGAAAAACCGATCAATACACTACACAAACTACACGTAAATGCTTCCGAAAATCAATAGCAGCAAAAGAAACCTTTTTTTTTATAAACGATTCTTTAAATCTCCTAAATATATTGGTTTGTAATGATTCTTAGATAAAAAATACTTTTCGGAATCGAACTCCGAGGTGGTTATTGTATACTTTCGGTTGTGTTTATACTATGTAGGATGTTTAAAAACTATATGACAGAAACGTAAAGGCGGGTAAAGGGGACCTAAATAAGCATATTTCATATAGGAATGTGGGTTCTGAAATGCAGCGTTGAGGCAGTAGAATGCGCTGTTAAGTTGGGCAGGTAAAAGCCCTTCGCTGGTTTGAATCGTCATTTACCACACGGATTTCTAGCAAAATGTATTATTACGCTAAAGCGGACCTTGCAGACATACATCTAATGTATGGTGTTGGACAAGGAAATAGAGTGGCTGCTCAAAGAATGTACATCTAAAGATTCCTGGGTAGGTATCGGCCGGATTGCCTTCATTGGGATCATCTTCATTGGGAGTTGTGTGCGAGTTGAACGTTTTATGCTTCCAGGCATGATACGGGCACTGAAAGATATCGCAGAATTCCTGAAGTGGAAGAAGCAGTATTATGCACAGTAGAGGATGGTCTTTTGACAAGGTCGAGAGCTGTTGGACGTGCGTTGGTTTTGAGCCAGTTCCTTGCTTAGCCCCATACATGAATTGCAGATCGGGAAGCCCTGAATTCGTGTAACGATGCATATTGTTTGAAATTGGGGAGGGAATGACAATTCAAGCCAGCGAAGCGCTTTCATCGGAAAAACTCAACAGTGCCCTCTAATGTCTCAATGCTGCATTTCCCAACGCCCATACCTATATGAAATCTGCTTATTTAGGTCTCCTCTGCTTGCCTTTACATTTCTGATACATAGTTTTGAAACACCCTGTATTTGTCTAGATTAATAAACACCTGTCTTTTTTTTAACACTATGCATTCTTCTTTGTATATTTTCTCTTAATTATTATATATTAGTACACGTTTTTATATTTTCTCTTTCTATTAACTCGTCTGTCTTTTAGATAATGATGCATAAGAAATGCAGTCCTTAATTTTATTTTGTTTGAATTTTATGTTCGCTCGAGATTTACTTCATTTTACGAGAAATATGTTGTGATAGAGCCAATATAATATTTCTTCTTATGAAAAATTAATTACCTGAAACTTTATAAATGAGTTTTTTATGCACTCTTGTTTCTTGCTCTGTTTGCGAAAATTGAAAATGCCGCAGCCTCTTGTTTTCTTATCAAACACGTGATTTCTTTTCTGTTATTTAATGGTCTAAAAATATCTCCAGTTTAAATCTTTCGAAATCTGGAAACTAATTTTCTTGGAATAGCGCAGGGGAAGTTTTTGGTCTTAAATTCATAATTCTAAACCTCGGATCAAAATGAAATAAAACACTCTTGTTTCAGTTATTTTTTAAATATTCCGAGATTTATATAATGATTCGTAAAAATTATTTTTCTTTAGCTGCTTTTTTTTTTTTGTTCTGTCAGATATAGATCATTTTACAGTGTGGGTGTTGTGATTTAGTACGTTTAATCTTTCTGTTTTTGACAAATTTATTACTCAAAGCTTTATAGATGAGTTTTTTTTATCGATCGTTTTTGGCTCCTATCTTTGTGAAAAATATTAAAAGCGCCACTGTCTCAAGTTTTTCTATCGAATAAAATGGTTGTTTGAAGTATTATTATGGTTTAAAAATAGCTCAAGTTGAATGGATTTAAGGAAAATTTTTATTTTTTTACGTGTTATGACTTGTATAAACCAAATCTATTTATAGTTGGTGCTTTGATTTCTATATATAGTTTTAATAGTTTATGTTCAAATAAAGGAGCTTACTTAAATAAATGATTAAACGTACCCCTTAGTAAGATTAAAAAAAAAAAAAGATTAATACTATAGCCAGTCTCAAAAGTTTAAGCACAAGCGTAAAATGTTGATTTTATTTGAATAATAAAAAGTTAGAATAAATAAAAAAAATATTTGTGGGTATCGCAACTTCATTTAAATAAATTATATCAAAAGTAGAAAAAATAAATTGCACATTTGTAAAAAATATAATTTAAAATATGTTCAAACAAAACTGTCTCAAAAGTATATGCACAATGGCAAAAACAACTGCATTTATCATTTTTACAAAACTGTTACATACAAACCTCTTTTCCGTTATTTCAGATTAGTTCAAATACATGTGAATCCATCAAAATTATTAGTTTTTTTAGTGTTTCTAGTGGGAAAAACACTGGCCTCCAAAAGTTAAGGTACAGGGACTGGATGCTTTCGATTGTACATGATTTGTTGAATATCTACCAACATTATTGGCGAATTGGTCTTGAACTTCTAGGATGTAAAGAACATGTTTGATTTTATATTTCTGGATGAAGATTTATCAGGGGGTACAATTAGGGGGCTAATAATAAATTTAATAATAAAATAATATTTGTGATCACCTATGTTACAGAAAAGGCTGGAAATGGTTTGTCACTGTGGTAAATGACTATTTGGGTCCTCTTCAAAGTTTGTATGCATTTGTGTAAGCATAGCACTAATATTCGTGAATATGTTTAGGTTTTTGTGAAAAATTCAAAAGTTTTTTGTTTATAGCATACAGAGTTTTCAACCAAATTTATCACAACTTTCCAAAAACCTGACAAAGATCAGTAGCAACTGTATACTGATATTAAAACATGAATATATTGAATATTTGATGAGATATGAGCACTTGAATGACATAACTTTTAACTGCGCATGCGTGTAGGATTTCAAAATTTTTATTTCATAATTTGGTAGCCAGCTATTTTGAGTAACTTCTGTAAAAAGTCCAGTCAAATATTGTGAAAACTCACAAAGACATAGTGAGTTGATTGAAACGTTGTGGAAAAAACCTTATAATAAAGCTATTTTTAGAAAGCAACTCACTATATCGCCCCTATCTTTGTGAAATTTCTCGATATTTAACTCGAAATTTTAGACAAGTTGCCCTAAATAGCTGACTACCAAATTATGAAATAAAAATTTTGAAATCTTCCACGCATGCGCAGTTAAAAATTACTTCATACTAGTGCTCATATCTCATCATATATTAAATATATTCATGTTTTAATTGAAGTGTGCTGTTGCTACTGTTCTTTATCGGGTTTTCGGAAAGTTGTGTTAAATTTGGTTGGAAACTCTGTATGCTATAAACAAAAACTTTTGAATTTTTCACAAAAACGTTAACATTTTCAAGAATATGAGTGATATGCTTACACAAATGCATACAAACGTTGAACAGGGCCCAAATAGTCATTTAATGCAGCGACAAACCATTTCCAGCATTTTCTGTTGCATAGCTGATCGCAAATATTATTTTATTATTAAATTTCTTATTAGCCCTCTAATTGTCGGCTCGACTAAATCTTCATCGAGAAATATGAAATCAAACATGTTCTTTACATCCCAGATATTCAAGAACAATTCGTCCATAATATTGGTAGATATTCGACATACCGTGTGCAATCGAAAGCATCCAGTCTCTGTACTTTAACTTTTGGAGGCCAGTGTAGTACGATGCTTTCTCAATGGCCTCTTGGAGTTCTTCAACAGAGTCACACTGCTTCTCATTGCTGTAACCCTGAGTGGTAAAAATGCCCCAAACATTCTCAATCGGGATTATGTCTGTACTTAAAGCTTACCAGTCGGAAATTTTTACAATTTTCCGTAAAAGTCACAGTTTTGTAGAATGTGATATGTGGATTGAGGCACTATCTTCTTGAAATAATTCAGGTGCCCCCAAAATGTTACCGAATAGAGCAAATGTTGTTTCAGTCTCTTGATATTTTTGGAAATTTTTGTCTTCCTTTTAGAAAAGCCAGAGAGGTATGGCCGTTGAAGCCGAATGCTCCCCAAACCATAACAGACTTACCGTTTTTCTGCCTGCTGAAAAAAAGTCTGGTTTCTTTCGTTGGTCATGGCAATACGTGCCCCATCCATCAGGCCCATATAAGTTCTGTTTTTTGCATCTTTGAATAAAACGGTAAGCCACTTGTCTCCGTAGACGCAGTTTTTTCTTGCCTGTTTGTGATGTAGTTTGAGACACGGTTTGCGAGCCATTTTCTTTAATATGATGTCATCAAATTCTATAATACTTCTATGTGCTGTGTCTGTGCAGGACACATGTAAACCAATAATATTTTTAATTTGCCGTATGGACATATTTTTTCTAGATGCCGATCTCCGTATTCTCTGATCCGTCTCAACAGTCGTCATACGTACGGTCGTTACCAATTGGTTTCCGGTTGAAATTATCTTATGTATAGAGTATTAGATATAAGGGAGACTAGGGAGGGTTGACCATACGGGAGGCTTAACCCACCTAGTAGTTTTCATATTTAAAAGAATTTCAGAGTTTTATAAGTAGGTGTCAACCAAAGCTACTAGAATGATCAATCAATAGTCTCTGATTCATACAGATAATCGAAATAGGTGTGGAAAAAATCAATTGCGATACATTTTCGACCTAAAAGTTGTGTTTTTTAGAAATATTTTGTAAGTTTTTTTCAAATAAAATATATCATAGAAATTTAAATAAGCAGGTTTTAAATAATGCAGAAACATCGAACTTTCATTCCAGGCATAAAGATTGTACAGTAAGTTAGGCTTAACATAACAATGTGTTATTCTTTAGAAAAGGGCTATGTGAGGAGGCATGACCCAGTCTATGTGTGGGAGGGTAGACCAGATGAAATCTTTTTATTATGCACTATGCGTAATGAAAGGTTAATGGTTATATATGAAAAAGGATGTAAATTTATTCTGTGACGCCAGGGTCAATTAGGGTGATGGAAAAGAAAATTTTTAGATTAAAGAAAGAAGTGAAAAATTGCTATAGTATCCACTGCAAGAAAAATAAATGAAATATAAATGGAAAAGTTGATAGGAACTTTTTACATTTAAATATTACTACAATAGGTAAATAGAAACAGTGTAAAAGACTAGAAAGGACTAGATAGTACGAAAGCAGCAGTCTTAACTCTTTCAGGGGCAGCGGTATGCTTATGAAACCACTTAATTTTAATTCCCAAACGCCACAAAGGCACCAGAATTTTGCTAACATCTTTTTAATTTAATATGTTTGTGAAATATACCATTTTTCTTATTTCCAAATAAATTTGTTCGCAAATTCCGGAGCCAGTCATTTAATTCAAAATTTTAGTACTGAAAGTACTTTGCCACTGAAAGGGATAAAGAAGACAATGATCAGTTCAGTGTACATGCGGCTGCAAAAGAACATAGCACTGATTGAAAAACTTTTGGAAGGTATGTAGACAAATTTCACGAGCATGAATACAGTGAGATGAAGCCAAACTATGTGACAACTGGAGTTGTCAGGTCGAACGTCACAAAAAGTAAGAAAAAGGGGCAAAAATGCGGGACAGTGGCTATAAATTCCGGGCATAATAATACATTTAACCTTATGAAACCGGAACCTGTCTCTAACGGAATACTGTCTTAAATGTTAAAGTTTCTTTTTCCCTGCTCTACAAATATACCTGCTCAGACGAAATTCTGTTTAAAACAAAATTTTTCTCTTCTGACTTGCGATTGCGTCTAAACAGGTTTGTTAAAGCCTGATATTTTCAAAAATGTTTTTTATAATAATTAAAGCATGTAGCATAAAGTTATATTGCCTTTTTTAAACAAATTTTATTTCTCTTCACAAATATTTCACTATAAAACAAAGTGGGTCAAACCTCCCATATAGTGGATCAATCCTCCCATATAGTGGGTCAATCCTCCCATTTGTGAGGAGCTTTGACCCATTATTTTCTCATGGTTAAAATCGATCATTTTTCAAATTTTTTGTATATTACACTTATGTAGCAATGTTATTTTGATAACTGATTATATCACGAATAAAATGATATACAAAACTATATTCTATGTTCAATATTTAAAAAAAATAAAAATCATTTTGTCAAAAATGAGCCTCCCCTATAATTCGCTGTGATCGATTTACTTTTTTTTCAATTTCAGAAACATTTTTATTTTGTGGTTTCAGTTAAAAAAAATTTAATCTCGCATTTTGCGAATTCTTTATTCTTCAGCATTTTTTAAACAAGTGGAAATTATTTCTCTACTTTCATTCTTTTATATAACTGGAATGTGACGTCATACAACAAAAAAATCGCATAAAATGCTGAAACTTTTGAGACGGATCACCGTCTCAAGAGTTTAAGCACTTTATGCGGTGTTTCGAAAAAAGTAAATTAAATAAAAATTAACGGAATTTTTATTTTAACCGACAAAAACTGCTTATTTTAATTTATTTGATTAAATGTCGAGTATTTATTTTAAATTGGCTGCGTATAATTTCTTCTTAAATTATTATTAACCAGATTTGAAGAGTGATTGAACTTATGAGAAGGACTGTAACATCCTACACAATATCTTCCAACACTTACGCTTTTTTGTATCACAAAAAATTAATAGTATTTTTTGCCTTTTTAATCACCGTAATCTGCCGATTGAAAAATTTAAAATTTTCTATTAAATTGTTGGGGTATAAAAAACGTAAGAATCGGTAGGTATGTCCTATACCCAATCACATATTTTTTTAAACCTATAACATCGTAAAATATTAAAGATATATATATATATATATTGATATCGGAAAAATCCGCGCAATCCTCTGATATGTTACCATGAATTCAAGAGATTTTTCGGATGTTTTCAAAATAAAATTAAACAAATGTGAAATTGTATGTCAAACGTAGGAACGTTCGTACTATAACTAGTTTTATAAATATTCAGATCTTGGTGGAATAGCTGTTGCATTCTTATGCAAAAATGCATGAATGAAAATTTTATTACGATTATATACATTAAATTCCAAAATCAGGAAATATATCACTCTGTCTTAATAACGACCTAATCACCATATAAGGGGATATCATAGAATTAATTACGTATGATAGGATTTAATAAAATGAAGAAAATTTTTATTAATAACTTTTTAAAATTTGGATTCGATTTTCCTAAAATTGAAAATAATTCGAAAAAATTCTGCAACGATTATATTTATTAAATTTCAAACGATTTGCCTGAGTAGTTTTTGCGCTGTTATACATGGACAGACGAACAGACTGACAAACGGACCAGACGAAAACTATAAGTGCTATGTATTTATAAAATTACGACCATTAAAAACAATAAACATCATGTTTACCTAGTATTTTCATAAATAAAGTGACTACATTTTTGATAGTACCAAATTTCTTTAGGTTTTACCCGTTGAACTCTCATGTTCTCATCGTTATCCTCTAAAAAGTCTACAAAATATAAGTAGGAAGTTTCGTGCAGGTGGGTACATACGAAATTATGGTAGTGATTAGTAAACATTTCGTCTAAATCAGGAAAACGTTCCGCATTGTTGTTGTTGTTGTTGTTGTTGTTGTTGTTTTTTCATTGAAAGTAGACCGTCAAAATTATCCCATTTTCTAAATATTAGAACTGTGATATCTTGTTTATGATTCTCAGTACTTAGCTGTATAATTTATGTTTTTGATGAAATGTTTAAAAATCTGATTACTGATTCTTAAATTTTTAATTATTTTTTTCTTAATAAGAACCAGAGAAAATTATTGAAAAAAATATGCCTGAAATTACAAAGAAATTATCTGTGTACAAAAAGTGTGGGCAAAGTGTACATTAAAATACAATTTTTGAGCTTCAAAATCAGATATTTATTTTTCAACATAATCACCGTTTAGGATAACACATTACTCCCAACGTGTAACAAGTTTTTTTTTTTTTTTTTTTTTTTTTTTTTTTTTTTTTTTTTTTTTTTTTTTTTTTACCGTCGCTGAAAAATTTTCCCGACTTTTCTCGAATCCAGGACTTGACAGCTGCCTTCATTTCATCGTCCGAGATGCTATGATTACCATTCAGGTCTCTCTTGAGTAGAGGAAAAATAGCAAGGTGCAGGATCAAGGGAATAAGGGCGATGTGCAATCGGCTGAAACTTCTGGTTTCGCAGAGCCTTATTGTGCACAGATTTTATGGTATCCCGATTGTACAATGAGGAAGCCGACACGTTCCTTGGATATTCATATATGGTTTGCGATACGCTTTTGTGTGATTTGCTGGTCATTTTGAAACGAATCGGTGACGAGTTTGCGAATTTTTTCGTTTGTGGCAGTGATCAGACGTCCGCCGCTGTTTTTAATGAACAATAATAATATAATCACGAAATTTTGTTGCCCATCGAATAACAGTAGACCTATCAACAGCATCGCCATCATAAACAGCTTTTAAACGACAATGAATGTATGTAAGAGTGACTTTTTCAGCAGTTAAAAATTGGATAACAGCACTCTGCTTAACTCGCGTTGACATATCACTAGAACACGTCTACATACTTCTGCTTCTCAAAATACACTGGATGAATTAAATGACCTCAAATCTGTGCGCACGTATAGAGGGAAATGTTATTTCCACATGTTACTGTGTATGCTTCTGAAGGTTTTTCGTTCGTGCTTTACAAGCATGTGTGCATTTCTTATCAGACTACCCTCGTAATTTGGAAAGTGTTAAAAGTGAGCAGTTTAACCTTAAGATACTACATTTTTAAACTATGTAAAATCTGTCAAAGAAAACAGATATTTTCATTTTATATTCAAAATAAAATTAATATTCAGTTAAATTGATTACATATCACATCATATCATATATAAGCGTTCTTTATCTGCAGAAACTTAAGAAGCCAATGTATTTTTTGAGATTTGAAAAAGCATTAAAAAAAAAAAAAAGTTTCATTTGCTGACACTGGTTTTCGAAAACACTTCTGAGTTGTTTTTTCAGTGTATAAATCAGTTTTCATAAACCAGAATATCGGTTATTAGGATTTTGACAATTTTCAATTAAATATTTTCACTACGTAAGTGACTTTATACATGGAAAAGTAACAGAATTGTTACGATTTTTCGTCTTTGATGCGATGATGATTATGACACCAATTCTAGTTCACCCCTCTTAAAGTCTTCAAACAACCACTAATTTGTTGACATGCTGCCACCAGCAATATAAGCACATGATATATGACTGAGAAGGTTTATCATTAACTACTAAGATTATTCAAATAATATTAAAGAATGCTTTTATTACAAAATATTTACATTAGAAGACATTATTTACATTTATGGGCTCGGATATAGCAAATCCTGTCCAACACTAAGTTACAGGTTAATGTAATATATACCGCAGAGTTGTGCAAATTTGTAATTCCAATTACTTGCAATGTAATTATAGTTTATTAGTATGTAATTAATTATAGTTAAAATTACATGCCGTAAAAAATTCTTGCAGCACTGTAACCGGAAACGCCTCCATCACATTATTTGACAAAATTTCTGTGTTTGAACATAATCAATTACATACAATTAACCTGTAATTCACTGCGGATAGACTGAGATTACAAATTTGCCCAACTCTGATATACCGCTCTTCCCTTCTCAGTTTACCATACTCAGCTAGGCTTACGGTATAACCTTTACATATGCAATACTTCCCGACAGTAGTCAATACGTCCTAAGGAATACCTTCACCTCCAATGCACGGCTCAAAACTCGAACATCTCACAAGACTCCAGCCAAAACTCTCGCTCTCTCTAAGCTCCTACCTTGAGATAAAACTATTTGGGTCCTTCCCTGTATAAACAAGGAATCCAGATAATCTACCTTCACTTCGCTTCCACGCTTGGCCATTGACTAGTGTTTTCCAAGGACACCCTTTGTTCACTTTATCTATTTCCATATTTGTACACATTCTCATATACAAAAGGAATCTGATATTTCGCTCATACAATGGAACTTTTTATACAATAGTGATTTGAATATTGTAGCTCATTCCAATCCCCAAGATAATAAAAAATATTTCTCTAACCCAAGTACATACAAAGTAATATACATACAAAATACAATAAATTAAATAAAAAATTAAATTAATTAACAGTAATCTTAATTAATAACACACTCGTTAACGTCAGAAACACGACAACAATAATATTTTAATTTTAATTTTAATGCTGTTAATGTATCTTTTTTTTTTCTATAAAACATGTTTGTTCAACCTTAATATGCTTACTTTTGTATGGATAGCATCTGAAAAATGTATATTACAGAATAAGGAAACTGATTGATATATAATAAAACTTCTCGTAAATATTTCTAAAAACTGGTACAAAAAATTGTGTTTTTAAAAATGCTTCATTAAATCTCGAAAATATACTGTGTTTTTAGGTTTCTAAAGAAAAAGAAAATTTTTTGGGATCGCGGGTAACTCGGAAGTGGTTACAGTATACTCTCCGAAAACCAGTAAAAGAAATTTTGTTTTTAAAAATGCTTCATTAAATCTCGAAAATATATTTTCTTTTTAGATTTCTAAAGACAAAGAACACTTTTGGGGATCGTGGGTAACTCAAAAGCGGTTTTTGCATATTTTCCAAAAACCAGTAAAAGAAATTTTGTTTTTAAAAATGCTTCATAAAATCTCGAAAAAATATTTTGTTTTAATGTTTCTAAATACAAAGAACACTTTTTGGGATCGTAGGTAACTCGAAAGAGGTTATTGTATATATGGCTATTGTGTTGTATATCATTATTTTCCGAAAACAAGTAAAAAAAATTTTGTTTTTAAAAATGTTATAATAAATCTCGAAGATTTAATGAGTTTTTTATGTTTCTAAAGACAAAGAACCCTTTTTGGGATCGTGGGTAACTCGGAGGTGGTTATTGTACATTTTCCGAAAACCAGTAAAAGAAATTTTGTATTTAAAAATGCTTCATAAAATCTCGAAAATATATTTTGTTTTTATGTTTCTAAAGACAAAGAACACTTTATGGGATCTTGGGTAACGCGGAAGAGGTTATTGTATATTTTCCGAAAACCAGTAAAAGAAATTTTATTTTTAAAAATGTTATAATAAATCTCGAAAATATATTTTGTTTTTAGGTTTCTAAAGACAAAGAACACTATCTGAGATCATGCGCACCTCGGAAGTGGTTATTGTATATTTTACTATATTAATAAACATTTATTTTTCGAAAGTGCATATTTATAAATAACCTTATAAATAATTTACATATATCACATATTCTATTTACTCCAGTAACTCAAGGAGAAAATTTTAACTTAGTCTTCGGAATTATTTACAATAGATAACTATTCATTTTTCAAACAAAATAATTTTCTTTGGAAACATTTAATTGGAAATAGTCTTTTCGAAGAATTCTCTGAAAATACTTATTTTAGTAACTCTTATTAAATACCTATGTGTATGTAATATGACGTTGAAGCTTATGAAGCTAACAGTCGTTATTTCAATAAAGGTTTGAATATTTTTGTCACAATAAACTGAAGCGTCAATAGATCATCTCAATCAATGGAAAGCAAAGGAATCAGAAAGCAAAATCTTTTCTCGCGTTGATTAAAATGGAATAAAGAAAGAATATTTCCAAGGAATAGTTATGCGCAAGACTAAATTAAATGTCTCTCTGAAATAATTAAACTAATTACATAAGACCACGTGTTGATAAAATGCATTGATTAATTATACAGTTTCACAAGACTACCTTAATTTCTATTAATACAAAAAGAAGAAATTTCAGCTAGATTCTTTTACAAGTCTAATTTATAAGATTTGTTGGATTTTTTTCGGAACAAGGTATAGAATAGTATTTTGAAGGTTACATTATTGAAAATTTATTATAATGTAACAGTATTTTTAAAATATTATTTTAAGGAGTAATTAATTTTACTGCTTAGAAAAATGGATAGGTTTAAGTTAGACACTTTTTTAAAATGCTAATGAGTATACGATATGATGCTGAAACTTGTTTATTCAATTGTATTGATTTCTACTTTTTTCTTTCTAAAGAAGAAAGTATTGTAATCGAATTTTTTTTCGACTTCCAGTTTTAGATGTTTTAGGGGTCAGCGATCCCGAAAAACATGTTTATACAAAATGACTGTCTGTCCATCCGTATGTCCATGTGTCCTATTTGTGTCATCGAAAAGTGTATGAAGTTATGCATATAGTTTAACCAAATTTTTAGTGTATGTTTTTGGCTATGTCCAGCGTGTCATCATTGAATTTGGAAATATTCCGCCGGAAGTAGGCGTTGTAATAGGGATTTTTGTGCCATTTTCATTATTGTACCATTCAAAAGTGTAGGAAGCTATGATTAGAATTGAACCAAATATTTTGTGTATGTTTTTGGCTATGGGCAGCAGCTCCTCATTGAATTTGGAAATATTACGCCGGAAGAGTCACTATTATAGCGATTTCTTTACCATTTTCATTATTGTACCATCGAACAGTGAAGGAAGCTATACATAGAATTGAACCAAATATTTTGTGTATATTTTTTGCTATAGCCAGCAGGTCCTCCTTGAATTAGGAAATATTCCGACGGTGCGCTATAATAGCGATTTTCTCGATTTTTTACAGTTCTATAACATTGGCTGTTCATGCAGTGACGGGACATTCGCATCCAGCTAACCCAGTGATTCTCAAGCAGCTGATGAGTATAACAGAGTAACGAAAAATATTGATTTTATTAAATAGTTAAGTGTGGCAGAAACTTGAGATGAAAATGAAAGTTGGTGTAGTACTGAAGCAATAACACTGAAGTAGTAACATGTGTAACAACTGTTTGAAATATTAACATGTATGAAAAAGAAGAAAATTTTAGAATTGGTACATCCAACTAGTTTATCCCTTTCAGGCCCGCATTTTTATTTACAAGAGGAAAAATCTGAATTTCTGGAATTAAGCTTTTTTTAGCTAATATAAACATAAATATAATTAAAAAATTATTTAACATTTTTAATAGTTTTTTTAAACGATGGCATTTGGCATCATTCGGACCAAACGGGAACTATACATGAAAAGCACATGATGCCATTTGGCATCATTGGAATCAAAAGAAAAGAAAATATGCATTCAAATTTTAATGTTTATTCCTTTTTTAATGTCCATTTCATGTATAATTGTATTTACTGAAGTTCCAGGCTTTCGGCAAGAATAGAGATTTGTTTGATGCAGTAAGGTGGTGTTGGTGTTGTTCTTGACAGTCGATTATCTACGCGAGAGCTATATGCCCGTGGGAGGGATACCCTCAATGGGGGTCTTTTTAAGGGAACCTAACCCGTATTTAAACAAGGATACCCATGATTCGATGAAAACCACTGAAAACTCCGAACAGTTAGGCCGTCGAGCGCGATTGGTTCCGAACCAGCACTCCCGTCGATGAGCTTTGCCAGCGGAACCTCTCAGCCACTTGATACACTAAGTTATCTGTAATTTATTCATCAAAAAATAATTTCAATTACTCATAAGGACTAAAATTTCATCAAGAGGCAATGAAGAAGTTTCTCTAAATGTCGTGTCAAATGGTTCAATATTCTTATCTTCTAATTAATCTGCATTTTCAACTTCGACTTCTAATACTTATTACCTACAGAAATGATAACTGGACCAACTGAATCATTTGTATTCAGATCAAGAATACTGACAATTGGGCATCCACGGAAAACTCCAACAGTTAGGCCGACGAGCGCAACAATTGAATTGGGCAACCACGCAACCAATTGTCGCAATAGTACACGGAATCATCTGCATTTGATAGATTGTGTGAACTTTCACTACTGTCCTCTTCGTCAGATTTTTCAATTTCTGTTTCTGCAAGTTCATCATTCCTTAGTAAATAAAAGGCTATTTCTATTGATACAAACTCTTTTTCTCGTTTTGGCATGATAAATAGTAAAGGAATTTTTTTCCTTTCAAAAAACTATCAAATCAGATAAGAAATCAAAATAGAGAGTTAAGTTGAAAATATCGATCAAGTCCCACACTGTAAAAAAAAAAAAAAAAAAAAAAAAAAAAAAAAAAAAAACCACTGTAGATTTGCCAGAACAAACTCGATCACAGTGAATGTGCTGTATCTTTCTTTGGTTCCTGACTATATTAACATGGAAAATACAGTAGTTGCGTAAAATTAACAGCACATTGTACTGGCAATTTGGACGCATTTTTTTTTTTTGCAGCACAAACTGCTGGCGTCCAAATTGCCCGCACATTGTGCTGTTAATTTTACGCAACTACTGTATTTTCCATGTTAATATAGTCAGGAAACTAAAGAAAGATACAGCACATTCATTGTGATCGAGTTTGTACGCGAGATGAACAGTACTGTGTACTGTAAAAATGTCGTTTTATTTTTTACAGTGCAGTGATGCCATTTGGAATCATGTATATTTACTATGCATTGTTACCGAAATAAAAATGCAATTGTTGAATTATAAATACATAAATATGTACTTCATACATATTACAACTCATATTTAAAATATTGTAATTTTTAAAAAAAAGGAAAAGTATTAATATTATTTTTTTTTCACAGTCATGTTTTCACTTAACGTTTTGAAAGGAAATCAAGCAATACATTTCTGTTTCTGGAACCTCTGATACCATCTCTTGAGGAAATAAAAAAATACCACTGAAAAGACAGAAAAAGTGTCTTTTGAATGACACCAAACTGAATCTCCGAGATTAAGTTTTTAAATATATATATATATATATTATATATATATATATATATATATATATATATATATATATATATATATATATATATATATAAAGTGAAAGTCATGATGCAATTTGGCATCACTGGGCCCGAAAGGGTTAAAAAGCTATAAATATATATTTCACACTGTATTGAAATCTCAATACATAGTCTCAAACAAGTAAAAGAAGAGGAAACAGAAAACAAATTTTATCTCATACTGATTAAAATGTTATAATGAAAGAATATTCTAAATAATATTAAGGGGGGGGGGGTAAATTAAAAGTCTCTCTAAATAATAAAACTAATTACTTAATAACGGATTTGAAAAAAAAATGCGTTGATTAATTAGAGATTTCGTCAGTCTTCCATAGCTTGTGTAAATTCAAAACTAATATTTTTCAGCCCAGTTTTGCTTCACATCAAATTTTTTTAAGAATGACACTTTTTACGTACGTTCGTAATTATAAAAATACGTGGAACCTATAGTCGTCGTCTGTTCCGTCCGTCTGTATGCATATAACAGGGCAAAAACTACTCAGCCGAATGGTTTAAAATTTAATATATATAATCTTTGCAGAATTTTGTCGATTCATTTCAAATTTTATGAAAATAGAATCAAAACTTAAAAATATATTAATAAAAGTTTTCTTCATTCTATTAAATCGTGTCATATGTAATTAATTCAATGATGTCCCATGATAGGTAATGATTCTAGGTCGGTATGGTGATTACGTCCTATTTAAGATGGTGTCATATTATTACCGTATCAATGAATTTAATATATATATTCTTAAGAAATTCTTTATTCATGCATTTTTTCGTAAGAATGCAACAGCTATTCCACGAAGATCTGAATATTTATAATACCAGTTATAGTACGAACGCACCGCATTTGCCATGTTTGAAGTACAATTTCCAACATGCTTTGGAAATGTGAGCAGGACCATTTTATATAAAAATATCCAACAGAAAAAAAATTCAGAAATTGCTGTTTTTATTATTTAATTTATTTAATTATATTCTATAGTTTAAGTCTAATTGAAATGGAAACTATGTTCTTATTTTACTACAGATAAAAAAAATATTAAAACTTTAAACCTATAAATGCGTTTGATTAAACTAAAAAAATAAAATTTCAACTAATTTGAACATGCTGAATATGAATTAATTAAGGAATGTAAAACGATGTTCAAGCATACATTCATATATTTTCATCATAAACAATTAAATTATAACGGATACTTCGTTAATTCGTTTAAATTCTGAAACGAATTTTAATTTGTAATGTAGTATTTACCTGCTCTTCATAAATGTTCATTTTCCCCAAAAAATAACTTTCGTTATAAATATTAAATTAAAAACTTTTTTGTTTCTAATACAGATAGGGAAATCTATTTTTTAAAGGTATACATTAGTATATGACATGATGTTAAGACTTATGACGCTAACCATTCTTACTACAATAGATGTTTGAACATTTTTGCCACAATGTATTGGAGCTTCAACAGATCAACTCAATCAATAGAAAAAAGAGGAGACAGGAAAAAAAAAAAAAAAAAAAAAAACCTTCCCATGTTAATTAAAATGGGATAAAGAAAGAATATTCCAAGGAATTGTGATGTGATGAAATAAGTTAAAAGTCTCTCTCCAAAATAATTAAACTAATTACTTCAAAACAGGAATGATAACATGAATTGATTAATTATAGTTTCACAGGTCTTCTCTATTTCCTCTTAATACCAAAAATAATACGCGTTATGCATCTTGTATTGAGGCGCGACTGTTTTTTTTTTTTTTTTTTTTTTTTTTTTTTTTTTTTTTTTTTTTTTTTAAGGGGGTGAGCAAATAGTAAAACGTTAAAGAAGGTAAGTACCATTCATTATCGGTAAAACATTATTTTATTGTAAAATGTCAAGGAAGACAAGTAAAAAAATATGTGTTATTGTTAAGAAATGATCCAATTTCATCTTATACATTTTTCGTAAGCATTTTTATGCCAGAAAGAACTTTCACAAAGTAATTTTTTTTTTCGTTTATGAGCTCACGGTACATTCTACTTTATACCATTTTTTTAATTTTATCTTTACAAATATGAAAATTTTTCTCTTCAAATGATTCTTCTGGATTGACTTCAGATATGTAGCGAATATATTCCCACTTTCCGAGTTTTGAGCCAGAATGGTAGAAAAACTACTCATAATTTTCCTTTAGCTACGTAAAATAATATATTGACTCAGAGTAACAGATATCGATACAATTTTATAGAAACAAATCTTTAAAACTAAAAATATTTAATATATATACTGGCTACAACGTCCACGTCATGCAAATATTATCAATTTAAGGGTGTCCGGGGCTTAAAATTCGATTTTTTTTTTTAATTTATAAAGATTTTGTTATGAAATTTTTTTTCTGAAATATGTTTCAGTATAATAAGAATATTGCATGTAAAAAAAATGAAACATTTTAAATAATTTTCAAAAAGAAATTTTAATTTTAAAATGTTAAGCATATTTAATTTTTGATATAACTCTGGAAGTACTCACTTGATTTAGAAACTTTTTACACTTTTGCGTACAGAAAATGTGTCATATTTTTTTTTCTTCGGCAGTTCTTAAAATATTGATCATGAATTTTATAAAAAAAAATTAAGTAAAAAAAATGAAGGTCTTTTATGAGTGAGTTTTGCAATAATTAGCGTATTTTCACAATTGTCACTCAAAATTAAAAATCCTGATGACAATTTGTTGGAAACAGAGCATAAAATCTCTGTTAAAATTTCATACATATATCTTGCAAGGAACTTTAGATATATTCTTTTGAAGTGGACAAATCATGAAAAAATTCATTTTGAGATAAATGAAGTTAAAGTTCTCCGTCAGAGGGCAGCTGATGCATCGCTTCTCAAGGCAAAAGGTGTTATATCTCTGGATCTAAGGAAGATAATCGCATGCGGTTTGCGGTATTTAACGCTAAAAACTCAGTATTATTTTTAAGCCAACAAAAAAGATGCCTTTTTTTAGAATTTTTAGCCCCGGACCCCATTAAGTCAACTTATTAATAAATGAATGAATTAACAATTAAATAATTCAACTATATATACTTAATACATGGAATGGATAAATAGCATTGATGAGCTATAAAGTGCCATAAGTCTGCCATATTTCTGTCAATAAAAAAAGTTTATGCTTACCTAAATTTTTCCCAAAATCAAAGTTTAGAGACTTATTCTAGAATTTATCTTCTAAAACATTATAAAATTTTTCGTTTAAACAGTTTAAAGTATTTAAAATTCGCTTTCGATATAATAAAGTTTTCTTGATATTTAAATAAATTTTTAAGAGAACGAGTTTATTTTATAGTTATATTCCTTATTTCTAATTACAGTGTAATGAAAATATCCATAAATTATTAATGAAAACACACTTGCACGCATAGAAAAACAAATATTTATAATTTTTTTCCACATTCAATAACAATGATAAAACTATATCCCCAGAAGTATGTACCAGATGTCCGTTTTACCGATGCGATAATATTGCCATGCTAGAAACCTGTGAGCGTCTGGGAATTTTTATGTATTTTCATGAGAATGCCTGTAAATCCCAGGATGTAAATATATATTTAAACGCGGTTTGATGCTATGGTATCTTGCCTATCCCTTCATTCAATAAACAGGGTGTACATATGAGGGACTCACAACCATAGTAGACCAAGTCCATTTTGAAAATAAATGATATAGTCTATTTAGAAGGGGCATAACATTTGTTTTATTTATTCCCACGGTGAACTAAGTCTATAAACAGATTCCATATATGAGAAAGTTTGTGAAAACAGACTTGGTTCACTGCGAGAATCGATAAAACAGATTTTATACACCTTCTAAATGGACTATCTCATTTTGTGTCAAAATGGACTTGGTCTACTATGGTTGTGAGCCCCTCATATAATACTGTGTGTGCCTCAATATCCGAACTTTACCTCGCTATTAAAAAAAAAAGAAAAAGTACAACCTTTTTGTTCATGGGATATCAAAAATAAAGGTTGAAAGTTGAAATTCAACACACTTAGAAGTGTTCAATTTGAAGTCCTCCAGAATCCTAAACGATATCACATGATATCGAGGCGATAAGATACCTCATCTCACATTTTTTCCATCATGTACGTTGTGACTCTTTCAATTTCTGCAGATATGCGTACCCTAAGTTCCTCAACGTCAGTTAGTAGCAGTGGAACAATCACCTTAAATGCGATGAGGCGCCACAAAAATATCAGGTTGAGAAACGTGTGGGATGAGTTGTTGTGCGGGCTCGATATCGTTCGTGTTTGTAAATGGACACTTATAACTGCGTTAAAATTAAACTTTCAAATGCTATTATTGATTTCCAATGAAGAGCAAGGTTGTACTTTCTTGTTTACTTTTAAAGACTTGCAAAGTTGGGATATCCATTTGTGTGCACCCTGTAATTTTCAAAACAAAATTCTCTTAATTAGTAAATTTTCTACAATCATTTTAATATGAATTCTGGAAAGAAAAACAACTGCCTTGTCACCTATAAGGTCATTTTTCTACATATTTTGAAAAACACTAAAGTTATAACACATATTCTACGAGGGTAAGTCATTAAGTAAGTCACAAATGCATATGGCATGATTTAAAGTAGTAACAGATATCTCCAAAGAATGACTATTGAGGGCAGAACCATACAGCTTTATGACATTCAATTCATTTTGAGTAGGTAGCATTCACACGCATATGTAATGCAGTTTGAAAAATTGTGATGGTGCTGAATGATTGTACGATAGAAGAGCAGCGTGCTGTGGTCCGATTTTTGTGGGCGAAAGGTCTCGAGGGGAAGTGCTGCAGCATCAACCTTACAGCCCATATTTAGCCGCAAGCCAGTTTCATTTGTTTGGTCCATTGAAACAACATCTTGGAGGCAAACAATTTGAAGATGACGACGACGTTCAACATGAAGTCCTATTGTGGATGAGACAGCAACCCAAAGAATTTTATGCAGCTGAAATTGGGCCCTGATAAAAGGATGGGATAAGTACATCAACGTTGCTGGAGATTATGTGAAAAAATTAAAATTGTTTTGAAGTGATTATCATGTTATTTTTTTTTTATTATCTTCTGTCTCTCACTTAATGACTTTTTCTCGTATTTACACGATTATTTTTACCTCAGTCATACTGACTGGTAAAGGTAATACTAAATGAATTTTTCCAACTGAATTTTAAAAAATGCGACTTGGGCATTTTTTCGCCGAGTTCGGAAAATTCAATTCGTATAATATATATAATTAGCCGTGTAAGACTAGGTAAATTTTAACTAACGCAGTGTACTTAAGTACTATATATAGCTATTTATTTTTGTAAAGAATAATTTTCTTGCGAATATTAAACAGAAAATTTACTTCTTTGAAGGCAGTCCTGTTTACTCCTCTTTATATACACTTAATTAAATAGATATGAGCATCTGATATGATTTCGAAACTTGCGAAATCAAACGGTGCAATTTTAATAAAAGATTCACTATTTTTCTCGCAAAGAACTGAAGCGTGAATAGATCATCTCAGCTAATGGAAAGAAGAGAAAACTGAAAACAAAATCCTTTCTCATGTTCATTAAAAAGGGATAAAGAAAGAGAGTTCCAAGGAATGGCGATGTGCAGGAATAAATTAAAAGCTTTTCTGAAATAATTAATCTAATTACTTAAGACCACGACTGGATAAAATGCAGTGATTAATTATGGAGTTTTATAAATCATTCATATTTTCTAATAATACAAAAAGAGAAAGTCTCAGATATATTTATCTCCATATTAAATTTTTTAGACTATTTCAAGATTTTTTTCTAAACAGGATATAATATAACTTTTAGGTCGCTTTCATTACAAAAAGTAAAAAGCAGCTGTCCGGGGGAAAGCAATACCGGAAAATTTTGGTGTATTTTCACCGATCATGAACCCCAGACCCCAAAATCACCCTCCGATCAAATGTTATTATATATATATATATATTTAAATATCTATACATATATACCCCTGGACAAAATTATAAACTCAGAAAATTTTCAATTTCTTTTAATCATAATATAAACAAGCTTAGCTTTACATTAATAAAATAAAGTTGAATAATTGTAAAAAAAGTCTAAACATAATATAACTCATAAATAAAATGAAACAAATAATTTAAATAAGAAAATAAATAACTTAAAAATATAACATTATGCGGGATCTGGACAAAATTATAAAATCAAAATTGTGAATTTCTATATTCTGGTATTTTTGATGTGAATAAATGCATTTTATGATAAAAAACTCATAAATGGAGCCATTAGGATCAATACATTTCAATACATCAATGCATTATTTCATTTTTCACAAAAAATAACCTTATGTGAGACATGGACAAAATTATTAACTCAAAGTTATTATTTTCCGTATTCTGGTATTTTTGATTTGAATAAATGCATTTTATGATAAGAAACTAATTCAGTAATTTTTTTTATTGCCATTGGTATTAATGAAAACAAAATTTATCCATATTTTTATTTTTCTCGATTGCTTTATTAAAAATCTTTTATCGTCTGCCCTTGAATTACTTTTAGAATAATTTTGAGTATATTTTAATGCATCTTATTTATCTTGTCGTTTCGTCACATGTTATTCTTAAAACAGAGAAAATTAACAAGTTTTCACATGCCTCGAGGAGAGGTTCTCGCAGAGATACAAGTTGGTAAAATTTTGGCTTTCAGAGCTTCTGGAAAAACACAAAGCCAAATTGCTTTCCTAGTTAAATGTTCACAAGGAGCAGTAAAAAAATTTGAAAGAATCCGTCAGATTATGGAAAGAAGAAACGCAGTGGTTGATATCCAAAGACATCAGAAAGAAATCAAAGATCTATCTTACGAATAGCATCTACTACAGGAGCTTCTTCTAGCCAAATTGTAAATTAATTAAAGCTAAATGTAAGCTCTCGAACTGTTAGACGAATTTTTCAACGAGTCGCGAACATGAAATGGAAGAAAATGAAAGTTAAGCCAAAACTTGTGCGTCATCAAATGAAAGCGAGACTTCACATTGCACAGCAGCACATGTCATGGAAAACGGAGTGGAGCACAGTCATCTGGTCAGATGAAAAGAAGTTTAGTTTAGACGGCCCAGAAGGCTTAAGGAAATTAGACAGGACTCAGGACTCTTAAAATCAGAACAACTGAAAAAAAAACAATTTTCAACATTTAATATCTTAAAATGTATATGATTTAAACTCACAATTTTTATTGGGATTAAAAGACATAAGCATGTTCTTTCATTTTCTATATTTAAAAAGTTGCAAGATACAGAATTAGTATTTATAGGGCGCTGCAAACTGTCAGATATTTGACGAACAGAAAAATGGTATAACAGCTTACGCTCAGAATTACAAGATAAATTTTGCAACTAGAATTAAATTTTCTGTGCCTAATTATACTTCAGATTATGATAAGTACACTGAACCTAAATAATTTGTATTTAAAGCATTTCTATATATTTAATACAGAGTTGTGTTTAGCTAATACAAAATTTTGAAAATGTCAACAGTGTAATCACCTAAAAAATATTTTTTTTAACAATAAAAATTAAATTTTAGGTTCAGTTTATACAAACGAACATGAAACATATGTTTTGAAAATATCGTGAAAAAATATTCAGAAGTTTTGAGATATCTGCGCGTTATACCCAAAAACGTCATTTGGAGAAAAATGACTTCAAAGTTTCGGAAGCGCCAATTTAGCTATTGAATGGGTATAATTCTAATAGCCATAACATATGTTCCAATGGGAATTTCAAGGAAAAAATCATACCAAATTGTTCAGAAAAGATAGAAATTTAACATCTAAAAAAATTAAGTTTTCGAAAATTTTGAATCTTTAAGAGTCCTGAGACCCATTAAGATAATACTGGCACGATATTAGGCACGAAGAACTGCACATTTTTTTTCGAAACTGTAGTGGAAGATCCGTGATGGTGTGGGCTGGTTTTTCTCAGAATGGTAAAACTAATATGGCTTTCCCTGATGGAAAACAAAAAGCAGAAGACTACCAGTTAGTGCTGGAAGATAATCTATTGCTTTATGCACCGTTGATTCCTGAAATAAAATGGGTTTTTCAGCAAGATAATGCAGCAATACATTCTGCAAAAAGTACAAAAGAGTGATTTGAGCGCTGGCATGTGAATGTCATGAAATGGCCAGCACGCAGTCTTGATCTAAACCCACTGAAAATTGTTGGGGTGCAAAGGTTCGAATAGTCTATCATGATGGACGTCAATATCAAAATACAAATGATTTAAAATGCCTATACTTTTAACATAGAATCAGTTGTCAATGGAGCAGCTGGAAAAACTTTTTAAATCTATGCCGAGCCATATATTCGAAGTAATTCAGAAAAATAACATTCCAACTCATTTTTGAATATGTGCATTAATACTTAGCACCAGGATGCAAATTATGTTCCTTTCTTAAACCCAGTAATTTACTGTTTTCCGTTTAGTCATGTGCTATATTAAAATTACACATCTTTTTGAGAAAAATTAAGAAAATTGATGCATTGAAATGTGTTGATCGCTAAGGACTTCATTTATTAGTTTCTTTTATTTACAAATGCATTTATTCAGATCAAAAATACCAGAATATAGAAAAGAAATTCATAACTTTGAGCTTCTAATTTTGTGGAGGTCTCACATAATATTATTTGTTGAGAAAAATTAAATAATGCATTGATGTATTGAAATTTATTTATCCCTAATGACAGCATTTATTAGTTTCCAATCATCAAATGCATTTATTCAGATCAAAAATAACAGAATATGGAAATTCATAACTTTGAATTTATAATATTGTCCAGGTCTCACATAATATAATTTTTTTAAGTTATTTAATTTCTTATTTAAATTATTGGCTTCATTTTATTTATGAGTTATATTAAATTTATATGTATTTTTATAAATATTCATAATCATTTTATTAATGTAAAGCTAAGCTTATTTATATTATGATTAAAACAAATTGAAATTCTTCTGAGTTTATAGTTTCATCCAGAGGTGTATATATATATACACACACACACACACACACACACACATATATATATATATATATATGTGTGTGTGTGTGTCTGTGTGTGTGTGTGCGTGTGTGTGAGCGTGTATGTAGAGCATATATCTGATTTTCGTCATGTCGTAATTCTTGTATTTATGAACCGATTTGGATCTAGTTTAGTATTACATAGTACATAACCAATGCATCGACCACATTCGCTGGCTTGATTCATCCGCCATCTTGTTTCAAAATGGCGGCTATTTTTTTTATTTAAAAACAGGTACAAAAATATTATAAATTTAAAAAGTTTTTTCCTTCAGTGATTGACATTGATTCAAGGATTCCAGAGCCTTTTCTGCTTTGTCTGTATCTCAAAAAAAATGCCTGAGTGAAAACACTTTGACTTTCTAGTGTGGCTGACATTTTGAAACAATCTGATTTTGTCACGCGATAGAATGCGTATTTATGAACCGGTTTGAATGTGACTTAACATGTGCATAGCACATACAAATATCTCGACCGAGTTTGTTGAGCAACTTCATCCGTCATCTTGATTCAAAGTAGCGGCCATTTAATTTTTTTTCACATTTTCAAATTTTAAAAAGTACAAGAAAATTATAAATTTGAAAATATTTTTCTTTCGAGTGTTTGACCTGGATACAAGGTCTGACTTATTTGGTGAAATTCTGATTGATATTCATTATTGACGAAAACTGGCAATGATTCTTCTATAATCGGGTTCTACTATTTTTAGCTTCGTGTGTTTGAATAAAATAAGTTCGGCTTTTAAAAACAAAGAGTATGAAAGCTACCTTAACCACCCGGCACAGGCCGGATAGACTTTTTGCAGTTAAATTATCTTACATTCCTTTTAATACAATAGACATTACATGGTGCAGTGTTAATGATTATTTAATATTTACATAATCAATAAATCGACTACTTCTAATCCACTAGGAAATGTTTTTCAAATTATAGACTCATAAATGTGTATCATTAGCAAATTTAAAAAGTTAAAAAAATGAAATTTCGGCTTATTTTCTGTTGTTCATTTTAAATTAAAGAGGTGAAAAAACTTTGTACAAGATTATATTTATAAATTTTCTGATAAATAATTCAATTACAACAGATATTTTACTGAATTGAGTGAATCCAGTAAAGAATTTTACTTTGTTATTAGACTGATCTACTATGGGTAGCTAATAATTTTTCTAACAAAATAACTTTCTTTCGAAAATTTAAATAGAAAACATACATTATTTGAAAGTAGCTTTGAAAATGTTTCTATAGGAATATTTTATTAAATACCTATGAGTATCTAAGATGTTGCTAAAACATGTTTAGCCAATTGTTCTTATTCTAATAAAAGTTTGAACATTTTTATCACACTGGAATGAAAATTCAATAGATCATCTCAACCAATGAATAGAATGGGACAGCATTTATTTTTTTCACATTTTGATTAAATTGGGATAAATAAAGAGTATTTCACTGAATGGTGATGCACAGGAATAAATTAACAGCCTCTCTGAAGTAATTAAACTAATTACTTTAGACCACGAATAGATAAAATGCTTTGATTAATTATACAGTTTCATAAGACTTCTTTATATTCTGTTTATAGGAAATAAAGAAGTTTTATCTAAAGTTTTAATATATATATTATAAGATTGTTTTGTTTTTTGCTGATTTAAAAAAAAAATAAAATAAACAGGAGATCTTTTTAAAATCTAATTTTTGAATTTTTTACTACATTTGTGTTTCTAGAATTGCATGAAATGTTACTTTATAAATTTATTTTCTTTTATTTCGTTTTCATATAATAAACTTTCATGGCGTAATTTTAGGAATTATTTAAATTTGGCGTAATTTATAAATGGACTTTTTAGAACACGTGAAACCTTTATTCTATTTTAACTTTAGTCTAATTAAAGTCTATCTTTAGTCAAAAAAGAAATGATTAATAAAAAGAAAATTAGGCTTATTTATTGTTCTTCATTAATTAAAGAGAGAAAACAACATTGCACGAGATCAGATTTATAAATATTCTGATAAGTTCAATTATAGTAAAGATTTTTTTTTTTTTTAAATCAAATGATGACAGAAAAGAATTTTAAATTTGTTTATGGAATTACATGCTATAAATAAATATTAATTTTTCCGCAAATAAATAACTTTCGTTTGAAAGTTTTAATAGCAAATATCATTTATTGGAATGCAGCTTTTTAAATGTTTCTTTGGATATATTTTATTAATTACTTATGAATATCTTGTACGAATCTGAAATTTGTTCAGCCAATCGTTCATATTATAATGAAGGTTTGAATATTTTTGACACAATGAGCTGAAGGCACAATAAATCACCTTAGTCAATGAAAAGAAGAAAAAACCGAAAGCAATTTTTTTTCTTAAATTGATTAAAATGAGATAAAACAGAGTATTTAAGGAATTGTGACTCATAGGAATAAATTGACAGCCTATCTGAAGTAATTAAACTAATTACTTAAGACTACGAATTTATAAAATGCACTGATTAATTATACAGTTTCATAAGACTTACTTATTTTCTGTTCATAAAAAAGAATAGAAAAGAAGATAGAATCAATTTCAGATAAATTATAACAGATATAACTTTTCATATTTGTTCCAGATTCTTCTCTCAAAACCGTATAGAATATTGGTTTTATGTGGTAATTTCTTTAAAATGCATTTTATTGTAATAGAATTTTCTTCAAATACTTTTAAGAATTATTTAATATTGTGTAAGGAATAAATTGACTGTTTAAAATGAAAATTAATTGCTAAAAATTAAAATCCAAGAAATGAAAAGTACTTAAGAAAGTTTTGTTGAATAATAAGATGTATTGCCAATATTGATTAACGCATTTGTTTTTTAATATTAACTTTACTTTAGTTTGGCAATCTTTGATCAATTACAGCTATATGTTTTAGAAGCAACTGCATTTGGAAATTTGGATTATGATAATATGTTGCAGAACTATTTCTTGGATTCATTTTATGTTTTCAAATGCATTTAGTTTCATAAATTAAAGATTATTCATACGTAACTAATTGAAATTTACTTTGGTAAAAAATCTTTGTATCTATTTAATCTTCGTAAAAAATAATGAAAATTCAACATTATTTGATAAACCTTTCAAGCTTTTCGTTTCATAAACATTTCAAGCTTTTCGTGGGAAAAAAATAGAACATATCTTTCACATAATGCTACTAAAATTCGGTTTATATTATTAAAATCACCCTGTATCTTCTAGTGAAAAGTAGTATTATAATGGGATGTCACTATAATATATTTTTTAATTATTTTAACATATTAAATATATTATATATTTCAATGCATTAGTGAAATATTTCAAAATTTAAATAATTGCATGTTGATAGCGATACAAAACAATTGTTTTCGTTATTCTAATTTTTAAAAATGAGTACAATAGTCTCTGAAGTAACTAAATTTCTAAAATACAATCAGAATCAAATATTATATATTGAAAGTCTAAATAAATATATTTATTCAATCTCATAAATCCGAATTCCCTGAATAAATTAGTACACTTTTTCCTATATTTTTGTGGAATTAATTTACTGTTTATGTAGCATTATTAATATATATGATTAATAAAGCTTTTCCACGAATAAAGAAAATGTGGCACAAGCAAACATTTGTAAACTTAGCCTGCAAAATTTGGGTGTATCATGTTTTTTAGCTTTTGATAATTGATTCTTTTGTATTTTGCAGCGCTGAATACGAAAATGACCTTCAGTTTGTACCAGCAGGTAAGGATTTTTTGCAAATCGTAAATTTCAATATTAAGAAGTAAAATATATCAAAAATATGATACTATTGAATAGATGTGATTGTTGTGCTTTTTAACTTTTGATAATTAAATTTTTATGTATATTTTAGGGAAAAATCCGCTAAAACCGAAAATGACCTTCTTTTTTATCCATTAAGTCAAGATTTTTTGAAATCGTAAATTGCAAAGTTTAAAGTCAAAAAATTGTGAAATTCTAATACTATAAAACACATATAAAATTCTTTTTTGCATAATAATTTATTCAATTTTTTTGCTTATTACGGGAATTCTTGCAGCTAAATTGTTAACTGACGTATGAGCGTGAGGCGTAATATGACGTACGGTAGTGGCCAAAATTATGGACATTTTTTTTTAATTTTTCATGTTTTATAACTTTGTGTGCTTCAAGAATACAATAAATTTCATTTAAATACAAATGTTTATATATCAAATTAAGGAAATCTAATGTAGAATTTACAAAAAAAGCATAATAAAAATATCTGCATTACAAAAAAACTTACGCTTCCAAAAAATAAGATCTATCTTAGATTTCATTTTATTTTGAAGTTGCACATACACATTCAATGTTTAGTAGGATAACCCTTGTTTTTTATTACAGCTTCACAGAGACTTTGCGTTGAGAAAACTAGTGTTTGGAGTTAAGGGGTCTCAGGACTCTTAAAATTGGAGAAAAAAAAAAGACAATTTTCAACTTCTAATATCTTAAAATGTGTTTGATTTTAAGACACAAATTTAATTGGAATAAAATATATAAGTATGTTCTTTCATTTCATGTATTTAAAAAATTATAAGATGCACAATTAACATTTACAGGGGGCTCCAAACTGTTAGACATTTTTCGAGCAAAAAATCGACATAACAGCTTACGCGCACGATTACAAAATAAGTGTTGCAACTAGAAATAAAATTTTGGTAGCTACTTATACTTCAGATTATAATGATTACCCTAAACCTAAATAAATTTGTATTTAAAGCTTTTTTATATTTTTAATACAAAGTTGTATTTAGCTAATGAAAAATTAAGAAAATTTCAACTGTATAATCACCTAAAAAAATATTGTTTTGAACAATAAAAAGAAAATTTTATGTTCAGTTTATACAGACTAACATGAAACATATGTTTTAAAAATTTCAGGAAAAAATAGTCATAAGTTTTTGAGATATCGTGCGATTTATGCCCAAAAACGTCATTTGGAGAAAAATGGCTTCTAAGTTTCCGAAACGACGCTTCAGCTATTGGACGTGTATAAATGTAAAAGCCATAACTTCAGTTCTAATAGGAATTTCACGGAAACAATTATATAAAAATTTTCAGAAAAGATAGGAGTTTAACATCTAAAAAAAATTAAAATTTCGAAAATTTTAAAGCTTTAAGAGTCCTGAGACCCCTTAATCTTCTTTAATCACATGATGCCAAGAATCAGTTATAGCTTCAATGAGTTGCGTTTTATTAAAATGACGCTTTTTTGTACAAGGATTTTCAAACGCCGCCACAAATTTTCTATAGCATTCAGATCAGGGCTGTTTCTTGGCCAGGGTAATAATTGTATGCTTTTATTTTTAAACCATTCCTTGCATATTTTTGCCGTATGGTATGGAGCTGAATCCTGCTGAAAGATAAATGGTGCATTACTGGGGAAGAGATCTCTGACATAATGTATCAATTTTGGTTCCAGGACAGTTTCGATGTTTTTTTTTTTTCATTCAGAATGCTTATAAACACTTGAATGCGGCCCACACCATCTGCAGACACACATGCCTAAATCATGACATTTGTTGGGTTCAAAGGAATCAGGATGCAGCTCTTCCCCTACCCTACGTCTCTCATATTTTCGCCCATCACTACCAAAGAGCGATATTTTACTCTTATCGCTCCAGATTAATTGCTTCCGTTGATTTTCTGACCAAATAGTGTGTTTTTTTGCCCGCTGAACTCGTTTCTTGCGTTGCTGAAGATTTAAAAATGGTTTTCCCCCTCAGAATTCTACCTTCCAGTCCAAAACCTGCTAATCTTCTCTTTATTGTTCCTGGACTAACTGAAATACCCATTGCATTCATTTCACATCTAACAGCAACTGATGAAATTATTCTATGTCTGAAACATATCATTTTTATCTTTCAATCGTGAGAAGCACTTGTGCATTTTTTTGCACTGATCTTGCCTTATTTATCACTGATTTAGTTTATCCATAACGTAAGCACAAATTTCGTACACCAGATAAAGTGACCTATATTTCAACCTGTCTTACAATTTCAGCATAGGAGAGACCATTTTCTCTCAATAGGACATTTCTGCTTCTTTTTGTAGATACTCAATCAGTTCTTGTTGTTGATGACATTGTTTTAAATCATTTGCATTAAGAAAAAAGTAGAAATATAAAAATAAAACACTATTCTATTTAGTTACACTAGTATTCACCCTTCTGTAAAATACATTCCAGCAAAATACCGGTTTTAAAAATCCAAACATACTATAATTTAGTTACTGGCATTTAATTGCTTCTCAGAACAGTCGTTGTGAATGGCTAGAAAGATTTTATTATAACACACTTCAGAATTCATGACTAATTGTGTTTGTATCAGTTAATTGTGTTGTGACTAAAGTAAGTGTAACGTTTTTTGAAATGCAGGTATTTTAGTTTTTTTTTTTTTTTTTAATTAAATTTTACAGTAAATTTCCTTGAATTGGATATATACACATTTGTATTTAAGTGGAAATTAATATATTCTATAAGCACTATAAAACGTGAAAATTTCAAAAAAATGCCCACAATTTTGGCCACCACTGTATAATTCAGTTCACTTGGGTCAGGTTCTACGTTGTTTCTCACATGCGCTTGCGACGATTGGCGTACGCTAAATGTTTTCTACTATGTGTAAATAAACAATTTTAATAAAATCGGATGGAGCCATTAAACGAATTTCTATCTACAATTTCGTAAAGGACGGTTACGTCTAAGGCAGTTCCCAAATCGTTTCTAAAGTGGAATACTACAATACTATGAGCAATGAATTCCCCTCCACCCTTAAGGGACTCCTGAGCTGTTTAGCTGTAAGAATTCCCGATAACGAAAATCTGATATAAGTCAAATTTAAGCCCAAAAACTTAATAAATTATTATGAAAATAGTTTCACATCTAATTTATATCAGATTTACGCTATTTATTTTACTTTTTAACTTTGAAATTTACGATTTCCAAAACATCCCGACATGATGACTAATAATGAAGGTGATTTTCGGATTCAGCACAAAAAAATACATAAAAATCAATTATCAAAAGTTAAAATACTCACGTCTATGTTCTAGATCAGATTTTTGCTATTTTTTATGTTTAAAATTTGCTATTTTCAAAAATTCCTGACGTGACGGTTGAAAGTGAAGGTCATTTTCGGATTCAGATCTAAAAAATACATAAAAATCAATTATCAAAAGTTTAAAAACACAACCATCGCAGGCTTGTGTAATTATTAGTCAATCAGAATGTCTTTGGGATTTTTTCACAGTGAATTAATAATGGAATATGTCTTTACATTTACTACAATTTTGTATTTACAATTAATTTCGTTTTTACTTCAACGTAATAATGTTAGTAGCAAATGAATTGTGTTTGATGGTATTAATGATAGTATCTACATTTAATAATATTTCTTCATTTAGATTTTCAGCATTTATTACTGAAATAAAAGAAAACTACATTAAAGTTCTGCGTTGCTGATAATATTATGTCCCACATGAGTATTTCATTCTTTAACTTAGATTTTGGTAATTTTATTTCTTTACATTTACTCTTATCACATTATTTATTATTCCAGAATTTATTAATAAAAGAAAACGTAACTCGATTAAAGCTCTATACACCGTTTCTGATATTTTTTGTCCCACAAGTATTTCGTTCTTTAACTTAGATGATAGTAATGATATATTATTTATGTTTGCTATTATCACTTAATTTATATTTTCAACATTTAATAATAAAAATCAATATTCGAATAAAACTTTAAACAAAGTTGCTGATACTTTTATGTTCTGCAGGTACTTCATTCTTTAATAGGGCTACTTCTCAAAATGAATAATTTCTTCAAAAAAATTGTAAAATGTCATGGAGAGTTATTAAGTTTTTACCCGACTGCCAAAAAAGTTATGTGTTTCACGCGTGTCTGGGTAAGTGGATTTCTTTACACCCTCGAAACATCCCAACGGCTCGTTGGATTTTAATGAATGAGGATCGATCGAGGACTCTATCGATTCGTCTTAACCGTCCAATGGTTATAGGATAGGTTTTGATTTTATAAATTCAAAATGGCGGCCGTAAAATATAAAATGGCGGTAGAGACGAAAAAAATTTTTACTCACCATATTGAGTTACATGCCATTGGATAGGTCTTTCAAAATGAAGACGATGTTTCGTTGACTATTTTACAGTCAGAAGCTCTGTTTAAATATCACACAACCTGGAAATTGTGTAGGTAGGATCTCTATCTTTACTGCAACTCAAACCTTCATAGGCATCTATAGGCCTCAATAAGACAGTGTTTATTGATAGGAACTAACAATTAAACACGAATCAAAAGTCATCAATGCAAGTAAATAAAAAAAAAATAGGTAAGTAATATAAAAAATAGTTTCACATTGATGAGAAATAATTAATTTGTTCGCTTTTTACGCAGTTGGGTTTTTTGATTTTTTAAATTTAATTTTTACTTGTTTTATCTTGTTGTAACATGATATTTTTCAAAATTCCTCTAAATTTCTTCTATAGCCTGCTGTCTTAATAGTACGCAAAATAGACATATTCGTTATATTACAGTAAATGGCATATCCTTTAAATCTCAGTAAACATAATACTTATCATTTTAATAGCAACTATTTATTTTTCATGTCAAAATCATTTTTCTTTATACAGTCGAACCTCTTTAAGACGAAGTCGAATGGCAGAAAAAATCTTTTCGTATTAACCGATAAAACAGCAAAATACATTTAGGATGATTTAAAAAATAAACCACTAAAACAAAGATTTCAAAAAATGTAAATGATATCTGCAGAGAAATATTTTATGTTAATTCTTTTGTACAGCCCTGTAAATTACTTACAGATTTTTATACACGGCACATATCGGGCGAAAATTTAATTCAGGCAAAAGCACGCTTAAAACTAATGAAATCACACTCCCAGGTATTATTATCCCTAGGGAGCCATGTATCCATTTTTTTGCATAGTCTTGCATATGATTATATTTATATGCTGAAAACATATCTTGGTACACTAAATGTTGTCGAGCTTTAAAATACATAACTCAAAAAAAAAAAAAAAAAAAAAGCACCTCTAAACAATTCACGTCCATTCACAGTAATGGTTACAAATTCTTTTGTGTAGACCTGTATATGATCTATAGAATTTATAGACATCACGTACTGTGCAAAAGTTTAAATAATCTTAAAACGCATACAATCACCGAAAATACACTTTCAGAAATCTTCTTTAATAGACAATACTTCGGATACAGAATTGTATCCGATAAATCTTTTGGATATTTCAGGGTTGTTATTAATACTTACAGGGACACATCCGATTATGTGTCCCAGTAAAAGTGCTATTACACGAGGGGTCAAAATCGCTTCAAATTCCAAGCGTCTCCATATTATCCTATGGCTCCAGGGAAGTCGCTTCCAAAGCAAGTAACTTTCTTCTGTCGCCTTCTTCTTTGACACCTGAAACGAAACGTGTCAAGAGTAACAGCCAATCAAATGCTTGGAAATCTGATGATAGAAAAGCCTTTTCCTGAACAACCAATTAAATGTTTGGAAAACGAAAAAAGTGGTTTTCAAAAGCGGGAAATCAGAGGAATCGGAGGCGATTTTTGTCGATTGGAATTTTTACGTGTAATAATTACTTTATATGTAATATATATAAATTACTATAATATATATATATATAATATATATAACCAAAAACCAAACCAAAAATTCGAAACTACGGAACTGATCCAACAATAAATAAACTAAACCAAATGACAACTACAAAATAACTAAAAACAACTAACTTTAAAAACAACAAACTTTAAAAACAACATACTTTTAAAACGGCAAACTTTAAAAACATTCAAACTAAAACCAGAAGAAATTGAAACCATGGAGACAGGCCGGCATGCACTTGCGACATGCAACTGCGGGGTTAAAACCAGTTTTTATGTGCACAACGCTCCCCAAACAACCTGTCAAGACCAAAAGGAAAAAAACTAACAAATCGAATGAGCTGCCTAGACCCATCGTAAACCAACAACTGAACATGAAACCCCAAACAATCGTGCACGCAAACCCTGAACAGTCAAAGCCATGGTTACTCCTCTCTTCGCATCCACATTACCTCTAAATCTCTGCGATAAGTCTTACACTTTACGAAATTTCGTAGCAGACTCTTCAAAAATCTCTCAGGATAGCCATGGTGCAATGCCAGAATATACCAATTGTAAAGTTCTTCAATTTTTTCCCCAGTATTTGATGTCAATCTATCTATACGGTTTAACCCGTTAATAAAAATATTTCTATATATTGAGATATGCACATTTGATCCAAAATTTAAGATTTTTATAGCTTCAAAGTTAAAGCTTTTTCGTTTATCATATATATCTGTTTTTATCTCATCATTTTTTATCTCGATATTAATGTCTAAATAGTTGACCATGTTTTTACTTTTTGACTCCAATTTCAAATTTAAACCTCTAGGATAGCAATCAAATTTTTCTTTTTTCACATCATTGCATCTGACTATTAAAACGTCATCAATGTAACGAAAGCACTTCATATCCTCATTTATATCAATTTGTTCCTCATACATATATAAGTAGATATCGGCTAAAATCGAACTACAACATCCCCCCATTGGAATACCTCTTACTTGTTTGTAAACAATTTTCCCGTCATATAAGTAGTTCTCACTCACTACAAAGTTGAACAAATTAGTAAACCATTCCTGTCCGATATTTGAGGAATTATATTTACTAAAAAACTCCATAATTTTTATTTTAAGATTGTCCAAATCTATACTATTATACAAATCTTCAAAATCATACGCTGTTAAACTTGAAATGTTTTTCATTAGTTTTAAATGTTTAACTCAAAGCTGTTTTTTATTATACAAGCCGGTTTATCTTTCAATACTTCATCAAAAATCTCTTTTAATAATTTCAACAATTTTTTATTACAATTTTCCAAATATGAACCGAAACCACATGTAATAGCTCTAAAAGCAACCGGATCTTTATGAAACTTTGGAACCATTACCAAATATGGAAAGCTAGTACTATTTTGCTTTATTTTAATTTTTTTATAATATGCTTTTACTCTATTACTAATAACTTGTTTATTTGATTTGACAATTTCATAGTTTATTTCATTACCATAAGCCTCCCTGAGTAATTTACCATATAATGTTTTACAAATAATTGCGTAATTTTTGTTAGCTTTATCTATATACGTAATTATAAATTTATTCTGCAATTCTGTTATAGATTCTTTCAAATCCTTATAATACTTTACCGAAACCCCCTCAGAGTTACTCTCAAAATTTCTACTGAAATCTTTTAAAATATGATACTTCCATTCCTCGAAAACGCTAGCTGGCAAATTGTATTTATAAACTAATTTTTGAATAACAATATCTAAGTTCATATTCAAGCGTTTTTTTACCATATTTCTTGTTAATACTCTCTTAATCCTGTAACTCGTTCCGTATTTCATGATTTCACTCAAATTCTTATTATGTACAATATCCAAACTACCCGTTAATACGTGTCCGTATGTTGGATTTATATATTCGTTGAATTTCACTTCGTGACAATAGCAAACACAATTATCGATACTTTTTTTCAAATCCTTTGCATAGTCGTTATAATTATATATGAGTCTGCCCATCGGTTTAACATATTTAAAAGCCTTAAAAATATCTATATTTTTATCCGGCAGCAGTCTATTATACTTATTTAAAACTTTATTAATGTTAAAACCTTTTAGATGTGACCCCATGTAATCCAAGACACAGTATATTTTGTTATTTTCGGCATCTTTTTTATACATGCTCTTTACATAACTATCTAAATTTTGTTTTCTTATTCTAAATCTCAATAGATCTAGAGCCATGTCAATATTGTTGTTACCCGTTTTTTTATGCAAATTCCTCAAAAGTTCTGGTATCATTTTCTTTTTGACATTAAATATAATGTTTTTAATTACTGATTCGTTATCGTTTGAGTTGTAATTTTCGATAACTTTTTCGACATCCTTGCAACATTTTAATTTCTTTAATTCAACATTTGTCCTATGATTTTTATCCCTGTCATAATCCATTATATGTTTTGTCCTTTCATAGATTGAGACATCCAATAATTTTTCTCTAAAATTCCTAATTGCATTACTTTGATCGAACTTTACATTCATTCCATATGGGTATACCGTACCATACTTTACCATCATATTTCTTTCACTGATTAATCTTTCAGTTTTATTAGGAACAATTTTCAAAATAGAAATCTCAATATTATCAATTCCATGCCTATCAAAATGTGTAATCTCAATTTCTTGTTCCTCCTTACCACTTTTTTGTTTTCTTATGTCGTTCTTATGGTTGATAATTCTTATATTCAAAGGAGTTGAAGTTTGTCCTATGTACGACATATTACAAACTCTACATCTCAGTCTGTAGACACAGTTATAAACCTTGCAGAATTTTAAATACTCTCCATTATCATTAACCTCTACTAAACCCCCGGCACATACACACACTTTACAACGTTTATCTGTACAAGTTTTTAAATTCAGTTCGCCCAGACCATCTTCACCCTTTAGTTTTTTGTTATAAAAACATTTGGTTTTATATTTGACTATGTTCTTCTCACCTCTACCACCATTTTTTAATTTTTTTAAATATTGGGCCACGTTACTGTTATAGAAAATCCTTGTTTTATATCTCAAACTTCCATAGTCAGTGTAATTGGCACTATCATTTTTCAAAGAACAATTCAACATACATTTTTTAATATATTTTTCACCTATCTTAAAATTTTTATTTATTTTTTTATTTATATAAACATTAACCTTACTTCGTGTCTCCCCGTAGCAACAACAATCATCATTACACTCTTCGCCACTATAACCAACTTTATAGCCTAAGTCATGGTCGCAGTCTAACGATCCACCCCCTACCATACAATTGGGAGCCGACCGGGCACTACGGTCTTTTTTATAAAACCATATCTTACCGGTACCATTTTCATTAATATATATAATGAATTTCATAATATATATAATATATATAATATATATATACTTTATAATAACACTTTAAATTATCTATAAATGTGATGCACATAATTTTCTACTGCCAACATATCGTAGTAAACCTCAGTAATGTATATGTAACATCTGTTACATCATGCTGAAAAAATTGCATTATTATTAAAATACGCTGAAAAAAGTTTTCCCCGTAGACCATTATATAACCGAACTTTTTAGTGTGACCATGTAATTGGATTTAAAATACTTACCCCATATTCTACAAAAAGCCTGTTTTAATGCATCTCAGAAATTCATATTAATTTAAGTATTTTTGTAACAGAAGTAACATAATAAAATATCCGCAAACGAGTTTTCTTCATATAACATATTATAATAGAATACTTTGGCGTTCTCCTGTACGAGTACTGTAAGTGTTAAATATGATACAATCTAAAGTGACCATCTTTTAGTGCACCTCAATAATATGCATAGATTTCATTACGTTTAAGATTGCGTAAAGCACTATTAAAATACGCCGAAATTATTTTTAGCCACAGAGCATGATGTAACGAGAAACTTTTAAATGCCCCTTGTAAAAGAACTACGATTGCTACACACCTTATTTTCAATACTAAACCTGTTATGGCGAAAATCAATAAAATATATCAATTGCACGTCATTTCGAGCATAGTTACTTGAGTTGGAGCACAAACAGACAGACAGACGGCATGCAGCAGACAGACAAAGAGAAGTCATAAACATACGTTCAATTATGTTAGAAAGTGTTAAAAACCTACAAATTGCCGCCATCGGGAGGAAAGCATTTCCAAAACCTCTGTTATATTTCCCCCAATTGTGATCCCTAGACAACAAAACCACCAACGTTCAAATGTTAATTTATATTATATATATATATATATATATATATATACATACTTACATACATACATACATACATATACATATATATATATATATATATATAACAATTGAATAAACATTACCGGCCACCAACAAAAAATGTGAAATTATGAATAAAAGGACATTCAGATATTGACAAAAATACAGTTACCCTCAACAAACTTAACATAGATTCCAAAAACATAGTAAAAAACAGCAGAAATTGAATAACATAAATGGAAAATTGGAAATTTGTAGAACTTAGACAGAATCGTCGGCCCCAAATTCCTAAAGTTCCACAAATGGAATGTGTGGTTTCACCTTCATATTAGTCATAAATTAGCTAAAGAATATACATTTGGGACTACCACAGACTTAAACAAAGAAATAAACCATTGAACACCAATTAAGTTCAAAATAAAACAAGATTAAAAAGGATAGAGGAAAAAGGTTTGAGGAAATAGGATAGAGGGAAATTACCAAATTAAAATCCATACTGTCTTAGCATTACAAAGGCATAACAAAATACAATCATTGGAGATCACCAATACATTTTTTTATATGATGGTGGACCAAGTGTCAACAATATACAGTATATATATAAATGATTTTTGTTATGCTATAACACTCGTATTAATGAACCGATTTGAATGAAACGCAGCATGTGGAGAGAAAATACAAAGGTCTCGGCTAAATTCGTTGTCCAGTTTCATCCACCATCTTGTTTCAAAATGACGGCCCGTAGAAAAAAATTAAAATGAAAACGATGTACAACAAAATTAGAAATTCAAAAAGTTTTTTCCTTTACATATTCGACCATGATACACGAATTCCGAAGAATTTTATCTGTCAATATCTCAAAAATGGCTCAGATATAATTTTTTTTATTTTTAATTGTGTCTTAGATTTCAAAACAATCTGATTTTTGTCATGCTGTAGCGCTCGTATATATGAACCGTTCTGGATGTGACTTAGCATGTGTACAGGATTTAACAAGGTCTCAACCCAGTTCGTTGACAAATTTCATTCAACATTTTGTTACAAAATGGCGGCCTGAAGAAAATAATTGAAAAATTCCAAATTCGACAAAATATAAATTCAGTTTTTATTTTTCTTTTGATTGTATCTCCTAGATACAAGGATTCCGGGGCAAATTTTGTTTTAGTCTTTATCTTAAAAATTCGTTGTTATATAGCAGTTTCTAAACAAAAGAAATAATCCTTCTGGCTTGTGTTGGAAGGTAAAGGTAGATTTCGTAGTCCTTCTTTTTAAAAATGCAGTTTATTTTACCGAAACACAGGAAATTGTAATGTGTGTAACCTGATAATAAAAGATTTAATCTCAATTTTCGTCAATACTGAATTTTAATGAGCGTTTCTACTCATCAGTCAGCTATAACCAATTTGGCTTCAATTAAAGCGATTTGTGTTTGGTCTCCAAAATTTCGCGATATCTTAAAGTGCCCGCCATTTTAAAATATCATTGCGGATGAAACTAATCAATGAACTTGGTCGTGATCTTGGTAAGTCCTGCACACATGCTCAGTAGCATACTAATTGTTAATATATACGAGTGATGATTGATACCCATGATAAAAATGAGATCGTTTCAAAATGTCAGACAACGTAGAAATTCAAACTGCAGTATCTCGGCTGTTTTTTAAGATAAAGGCAAAAAAAAAAAAAAAATGATCCAGAATCCTTGTATCAAGGTCAAACTCAAATCAATTTCTACTTTTTCGTACACCTTTTTAAATTTTAAATAAAAAAAATTAAATCTGTCATTTTGAATCAAGTTTGCGGATGAAGCTGCCTAACGAACTCGGTCTAGACCTTGGTATATCCCGTGACATGCTTATTCACATGCTAATCGGTTAATAAATACGCGAGAAATAAAAATCAGCTTGTTTGAAAATGTCAGCCACCCTAGAAATTCCAACTGCAAATATGTCAGCCTTTTTTTTTAAAGAAAAAGACGAAAAAAGAAATGCTGCAGAATATTTGTATGAAGATCAATCACTTTAAAAAAGTCATCTTTTTAATTTATATTTTTTGTACGTCTTTTTGAATATTAAAATTCAGTTTTCTTTGATGGCTACCATTTTGAAACCAGATGACGGATGAAGCTAGCTAACGAAATTGGTCGAGACTGTTGTATGTCCTGTACGCCTGCTTCTTCACATTCCAATCGGTTCATAAATACGAGAGTTACAGCATGACGAATATCAGATACAGTCGAGCCGTCTTAAAAGGATACGGCACAATACTTTACTGTTTGTTACAATTTGTTTAAATTTCCATTGACGTTCGTATACTTAAACTGTAGTAAAGAAAGCGAATAACACGAAGTGAATTCCTTGCACTTATCAGTTAAAGCGAAGTTTTAGGGAAGCACAATCAAAAATTTCTTACACATGTTACCGGAAAAGTGTTAGCACAGTAAAAAAGTTTTTAAAGTGTGCCCTGTGTTCCGAAATTTCTAAGAAAGTCAGGATATTACAGTAGTAAATCGAAATGCTCGAACAATGCCTTCTATTAAAAGTAGTAGTCAACTTATTTAAATAATGGAGTTATGAATAAAGAGGAGGAGACATATAGTGTACTCTCTGCCAGTTGCGAGTGAAGTAACTGAGGAGGTTGTCACAAGATGGCGGCTGCTTTTTTTTAAATCGGATCTACAGTTTCTGAATACCGCCGGGCCAAACTTCTCACCAGTAAAATTGAATAGAAATTTTTGTCTTATTTAAGCGTCTTATTCATGGAAATATTTTCTCACAAATATGGCGAAAACTTCTATTTGTTTTCACTGGTGTCAATTTGCTTTGTAAAACAATCAGTTTCTTTAACTGGTTGTCACAATATGGCGTAAACGCAGGGCTTGGCTACCGCAAAAATACACTTCCACCCGTAAAAATGAAAATCTGTTTTTGACTGAAATTTTGCGTTAATAAGGCCTTTAAATATGGAGAAAATTTCATTGTAAATATACTGGTGGAAGTTTCCACCGGAGATAATCAGCGCTTGCAAAAGCGGTAACAGTTGAAGCTTCACTATTTTGAGGATGTGTCAGTTCCTCGTCATCAAAAGTTCCATGATTTAAATAGGTAGTATCTCTGTTCCATTGGGTTAGAGAGGTGTCCAACACACAGAAAGGAAATCGCTTGCTGTTGCCATTGATAACCGGCCGGAAATGAATGTGCATGTGAAAGATGCCAGTTGACGGACAGGCGCCAATGCAGCATGAGCTGGAGATTTTATTTCCAATTTTCTATGTTCTCTACCAGTGAGCGTAAATTTCTGAGTCTCCAAAGTAAAATTGAAGTTATTCATTTAGTGGATGGTGGAACAAAAAAAAATGTAGAAAGCGACATTCCTAATCAATTCGAGATACCGTTGAACTCATTATCTATGATTTTAAAGAATCGGAAAGAAATTGTCAAACAATATTTTACAAGTATTTCAGATCCTGGGCGAAAAAGGTTTAAAACTATGGTGAATGTTTACCTCGACGAAGCCTTATTAACCTGGTTTAAAAGTGTTAGAAATAAAGATGTTCATATAAACGGAATAAACGGACCAATACTAAAGGAGAAAGCAAAACATTTTACTAGTCGTCTAAATAATCCGATTTCGAAACTAGAAATGGGTGACTTCAAGAGTTCGAAGATGCACATGCTATTGGTTTTAAAACAATATGTGGTTAAAGTGGCGAGGGGTTTCAAGACAGTGGTGACTAATTGGGATGAATACTCACAAAATATTGATTAATCAGTACAGTTCATGTGATATCTATAATGTTGATACTGGAATATTGTACCTGAAAACATTTGCTCTAAAATGTGCAAATTGTACCAGTGGTAAGATTTCGAAAGTTAGGCTAACGGCTTTGGTCACAGCTAGTATCCGATAAACGTAAACTGATGGTAAGTAGGTACTCGGAAGTAACATTAATGTAATATAAGAAATTGAAGCAAATGTTATTATAGAAAGCGGAGGCATTGATGAAGAAATTTTCGATCTTTAAGTTTAACACAAATTCGTGAATCGGACGATGATTTGCCCCACCAGTGGCTGAGAGGTTCTGCTCTCGAAGCTGGTAGACGGGAGGTGCTGGGTTCGAACCCAATCGCGCCCGTCGGCCTAACCGTTTTGGAGTTTTCGTGGTTTTCTTCGAAACTTTGGATTTTCCATGCGTAAATACGGGTTAGGTTCCCTTAGAAAGACCCCCACGGAGGACACTCCCCCCATGGCCTATATCCCTCGAGTCGGCCATCAAAAATCAACCCAACCCAACCCGGATGATGATTTAGAGGAAAAAGAAGCAAACCGGGCAACATTTCAGGATCTTTTGCTGGTAAAAATCTACAAAACCTCTGCAGATATTTTACTGCTCACGGCAGCAAAAATGTAGAGGAATTGGAGAAGAATTTCTGTGCATTTTAAATTCTAAAGGGCAAAAGACCATAATGGATTTTTTCCTCAATAATTAACTGAATCGTGTATGTAAAATGTCACTTTTTTCATTTGTGTGTTAATTTTGCTTTATTGCTCTATTTTGTCGAAATAAATGATATTATAAAGGTTATTCTTAAATTTTTAGTCACGTTTTAGAATAAATATAATTTTAAAATTTTCTTTTATTAAAATGCCCTTAGTAAAATTTGAAAAACCTCTTAAAATGTCTCAACTAAAACTGATAACCATTTTAATGTATATATTAAATAATTGCTTCTGAAAAAAAACTGTATTAGCTTGTAAATAGTATTGTTTATAAAGACATTACACTCTTATTCGTCCCAAAACGACTTCTTTGTAAGTGGTGTGAACTGTATATGGGGCATTCTCACAATCTTTTGAATTTTGGGGGGGGGGGGGGGGGGAGGAAATCTGGCGAAATTAAACTTGCTAAAATAACATTTTAATCTGATAAACGAATGCCTTAATGATTCAAAATAAAGAAAAAATGGTCAGCAGCGAAATTTTTTTTATTTAACTGAGGTTTGGGTTAAACTTGCGAGTTTAATTTTCCTAACCATTTTACCCCTATAACTTTTTATTTTCTTCTAAATTTTTACTTAGAATTAATTTTCATAGTACCCACAGGACATTCAAAAAAGAAATAATACAAATGTAGTACTTTTAATTCAGAATTTTTGTGTAACATTGTCTTAAAGCGGTGTTAAAGAAGGGACGGTACGGTAAAAAAAGGGACGAAATGGTAAAAAAAGAGACGGTAAGTATAGAACGGTAAGGAAAATTACCACCTATTTTTAGAAAAATCATGTTAAGACTAAGTGATAGCCACAATGTTCATTGATTTTTCGAAACAGTTGTTAACATTGGATTAAATTATTTATTTTCTTGAATTTACCTCGAAAAGTGCAGGAATAAACCTTGGGGACGGTAAGACTACCAATAAAGACACGGTGCTTGAAATTGATATTTAAATGCTGATTTATATTCTGCAGTAAATTTCCTGTCAAAAAATTTTAGATATTCTTTCTCTAGCATACTTCTGCATGAGAAAAAAGTTGAAAAAATTCTATGGCTGCATCTGAAGTGATTTTCTGTATAATTTTAGACGAGGGACGTAAAGGAATCTAAAACCCAGGGACAGAGTTTAAAAAATAATAACAACCCTAAAAATGTGTGCAGGTTATTTTTTTTGCTACATATTTATATAAAACCATAGTTCCAGTTTCGGAAAAAAAATGCATCGAATTATTTTTATTGAAACAATTTTATACAGACAGCTCCAAACTTAAAAATCAGCATCAGGGACACGGAACGGTATAGGAGTTTTCCAGATGTTGGGATCCCCAACATCGTCCAAAACTTATTTATCTCGTTAATATTGTTGTGCAATCATGCAATGGGATGTTCCCAAGTATATGAAATAAAAATAGCACAAAAAGTACATTAAATAAAAAATTATTATTCAGGGACATGAAAGTTAAAAAATTGTGAGAATGCCTCATATATAAATCAATATTTGAACGGAGGGGGGGGGGTAGTGTCTGGACCTTATGTTCTGTTAAAATATACCAAAATGTCTTAGAAATGCTTTTCTCCGCGTGACTGAAATAAGTATCTTTTAACGTTTTGTAATGAAAGATACCTAATATGTCGCTTTTAATGAACCGAATGAACATGGCGATAATTGACTAATTTTTTGGAATTCCTATACAATTTCAATGTTGACGAAGCGTGCGGATCTTTTAAAATCCGGTTCCATGCATTTTAGCTTCGTGTGATTAAGTAAAATTACTTGAATTCTTAAAAACAAGAAGTAGGGAACTTACAATTTTCCCCCTGCACAGGCCGAAAAGACGTTTCAGTAATAAGTTGTATGCATATACTTAAATTTCTTAATTCAAATAGGGCACATTTTCAAAGTATTCATTCCGCAATTCTGAGCTTGCTTGTGAATTTTATGAAACATAAAAAAAATATTTTATTCAAAGTGGACTTCCTTTATTTTCAAAATCAAAGTATTTGAAATATCATTGACCAAAAAAATGACTAGTAATAAATTTATACTCATATTAAAAGATAGTTATTGTGAATTGATGAACACTATGAACTTTATGTAAATTAGTCAATATTGAGATTTAATAAATTTTTTTCACAAAAAATATTTGCCACACTTTCCAAAATCAACGGTCCATGCACTAAAATTTATTTGAAAATCATTAAAATCAATTTAAATATCATTATGTATTATAAAGTTGTACATAGTAAATACATCAGTCTTTTAATCATTGAAGAGATAAATGCATTAAAAATAAAATTCGCAACAGTTGTAAACCAACAAGAGTACTTACAAATACAAAATAAAGAAACTATGAGTGCGATGTTTAATCATCTTGAAAACATCGCATACACGATTTCACAGTGCAATAATATCTTATTTCATCTAACATTGTCAGTCGGCCTGATGAGAATAATCCAAGTTCCCTGTAAGATACAAAAAATAGTGAAGCAATTGGGAAAGTGATGATCAAATAATTGAATTAGAAAAATATAGGAAACAAAACGTAATATAGACATCATTACTGATTAAAAAAGCAATACAGCTTACCAGTTGAGATATCATTCAAGTAAAAGTGTGCTGTATGTGTGTGAAGGTAGGCCTGTAATATTAAGGTGAAAAAAGACTTATTACTTAGAGAAGTTGATTAAATAACACAAATACAAGATATAGAAATAAATAAATAAAAGATTACTCAATAAGAAAAGAAGCATTTGCGAGAATAAAAATAACAAACATAAATATTTATGTAAAAAAATTTAGGATAAATTTATTGTATTAAATATTTTATAAAGAATGATAATCAGAGAAGGGCAAGTCTAAAAATGATCATTACGTGTAATATAATACGCTAAAAAATAATGTTAGTTATAATGTTAGTTATCGAAATTGGACATTTTACATTAATAAAAAGACAAGTAATGTGAAATAGAAATAATTATTAGTAAAGAAAACTATTCACAAATTCCACCGTATATGTTACATATGTATATTAGTAAATAATGTAAATTTATATATAAATTAAATTTCAATGGAAAATATTGGTATAATAAATTTATAATATAAATAAAGCATTTCCCAGATATAGCCCATTAAATTGACCTAATTAAAAAAAAAGAAAATATGCCATTGAAATATGTATTTATATCATATATGATATTTGATACTTAAGAAAATTAATTTAAAAAAAATGCAATATCCGAGAGGAACCCCTAAAATATCCATGAAGAATTTTTTAAGTGATGTTTTAAACGTTTTATTACCTGTTTCCATGCTCCTAAACTGCACTTCAAATTTATATATACAATAGAACAAAGAATGAATTTGAATTCAATTAAATTTTAGGAGCAGCAGTATAGAGTTGTAAAAAAGTTATGAAAAGAATATAGAGACAACATATCAATATCACAAGCTAAATGATCTGGCTTCACTCTTCAGCGAGTGGAAAGGAGTTTTAAAACATAAACGAAAAGATAAAATATCAGTTTTACAATAATTGCATAAAATATTTTGGAGGCCCCAAAGTTATGCACCACAGTAAAAACATTGTTTTTAGAGATATTTCATTCACACAAAAATTTAGGTATAAATAAAGCCCTATGCCAGATATATATTTTGTTAGTGTTGCAAATAATCAAACTCATTGGGTCAAGATTCACAGTTCTGACTCAACTGGGATGAGTTGTTAACTGAATCTGACTCAAGTATAAAATTCTGAACATGAAACGAAGGAAATTCATTTATATATATATATATATATAAACTTTCTGTACAATTATAATATATATTGATAGGAAGGGGAGATTTGAAATTGCATACCTAAAAACTGATGTAATGTGTCCCTTATTAATATGTCCTTTATAATGTAATTTTGTATAGATTTAAAATTTTTTGTACCATTTCTTTTTCTCAGCAGCTCGAAACTTTCTCTCTATAATAGCTTTTAACTGTTTAAATATTTGTAAACATAAAAAATGTCGTAATTTTTAATGGAAAATTAATATTTTATCTAGATTGATATAAAAAGAACGATAATTATAAAGTAGCGCAGTTTGTTTAAATTATTTATATTTAGCTTTTTATCATCGGAAGAACATTAATGTTTAATTTGGTTACTTTTATTGTAGAAAATATTTCTTTTTTGCGGATATAGATAATATATATAAAGGATTAAAATATAGTAAAATTAATTTCATTGAATGAGAAATGGTAACTTTTTTCATACATGTTGAGTCTTAAAGTATTATTATTTTGAAAACAATTTTAAGATCTAGAAAATTAATTGCAGATTTAGTTAATTTTGTGATGCTAAGTTTTTTATTAATGTAATAATCAATGGAAGATAATTAGCTAAATTATCATTGTGAATGATAAGATATTAGAATGATACTATTGTTAAAATTATATAATGTTATCTTATTCTAATCAAAACATACATTATAATAGAATTACAGAATCTTATATCATCCTACTCTTAAAGTAAAATGTATTCAGTACAAGGTTAAAATATATTTAAAATATCAGCTTTACAATAATGGCATACAGCATTTTGGTGACCCCAAAGATATGGATCACATTAAAAAATTGTTTTTAAAGATATTTCATTCACAACAATATACACGAGTAAATAAAACGCAATGCCAGATATATATTGTGTCAGTGTTGAGACTAATCCAGGGCTCGCAGCGTTCCTAAAATTTTCGCACTTTGCTACCAGTATTTAAATAACAATTGAATTGTGGTAAATTCCTTTAACATCTATAATACAATTAGACAATACAGATTATCGTTTTAAAATAGTGGTAGCAAAATGTGAAAATTTTAGGAACACTGCGAGCCCTGACTAATCCAACTCACTGGGTTAAAATTCACAAATATAACTTAATTGGGATGAGTTTGTAACTGAAACTGACCCAATTATAAAATTCTGAGCTTTAAACGAACGAAATTAATTTTTTTACCTGGAGGCAAGCTCAAATTACAACTTAAATCCAGATTATTATTATTTTTTGTTTTTAGAAAATTTTGTCGTGGTTCTCTTTTAAGCAACAGAATGCTTTTCTACATATTTCTTTTCCTTACAGGCATTTTAATGCTCCCCCATACTCTGTCCTTAAGAAAATAGTCATGATAAGTGCTCAATTAAGAAATACATGTGTCTTGTTTATGAATCTTTAAAAAGTTTGAGAAATGTTTTCCCCTAAAGAACTTAACCGATAAGAAATTGCGTTTACATACAAAAATATTCGTTAGTGTTTATAGATATTCTTTAACCTATAGCTAAACCAAGCTTAAAAGGGTGTCGAATAGTTTTCCAATTCCCCCCTAGTATTTTACAATACCTTGGAAATGATTTACTATACATCTTATATAAACATTTCAAAAAAAAAAAAGGGCGTGGTTGTGATAGGGGCGATTCCCCCTCCCATTTTTTTTTTCTTTTTAGCAGACGACTATACATCTGTTTTTATAATATATCATTGTTTCGATGAAAAGATTATAGAATTATTTTTTCTTCCATTGCCAGAAAATCCTTTTGCAAAATTTTTAAGAAAATGTACCATAAAAGAACGAAAGATTTTCATTCTTTTTTCCAATTATTAGTATCATACTGGGGTGTTTTCACAGCCCAATTGATTGCTGATAGATTCATCAATCAACCGTAACCCCTTCTAAGCGTTTGCCTCCGCCCTAAACAATTAAACCCTTTTTCCTTCCTTGGAAAACACATCTCCGCGAAAATAAATGGGAGGATGAAGTGTGAGTTTCATACAAGAAGCCAGATTAGTTAAAAGAATTTTTCTCTTAAAATTTATTTTCTTAATTCTTTGAGCTTAATCTTACCTTTGCCCTATTCCGGATAAGCTTTTGTTTGGGATATAATTAGCAATTAAGTAATTATAAATATTCAAAACTAAGTTTCTACCAGCATTTTTTGATATTCCAAATTGAGACGCTTTATTCTTCTTATCCATTATCATTTAAGATGAATTTGAAAAGCATGGACCTAAAAAGAATAACACAGTTAAATGCACTCTTCTTGTTGGTGCTAAAGGGGAGAAGAAACTCCTGGCAAAAAAATTTTCGTTCTTCATTTTGTTAGTGTTTAATTATTTTTGAAATAACAAATTTTACTTTTTTTTCAAAATTATCATAGGTAAATAAAATTTAATTAAACTTCAAATTGCAAGTGGCAGCGGTGGCCCATCTCTGACGGGGTCGATATCTAGATCTGAAAAATAATTTATTAAAACCAAAAATATAATTCGAATTTGTACAGGAGCGCCATTGTGATTATTAGGGAAAGTATTAGAAACGAGAAATAGGAATAAGTTTTTAGTTGCATTTAGTACCGCTATACTTATTAGAGTAAAACTAGGTATTATTTTATATAAAAGTATTTCATAAAAAACATAAATCTTTAAAGAGAAAACACACGAGAACTTACAGTAGTGGCAAAATTAAGGAAAACTTTATTTCTAAAGTTTGATAATTCGTTACGACAATTAATTTTGAAGCAAAGCCATAAAATTGAATATTAATGGGAATTTAATTTAATTTCGAATATGATGAATTAACCTTCACGTTCATACTAGGCAGCGTGGCATACCAAATGACATAAGTTGGACTCACCTTGCTTAGAAATAACCTTCAAAAGAGTATTTCGATTGTAATAGCAATTGTCAATACATAAATTTAAAAACATGAAGAAATTTACTATGCAAAACATTTCGCGAACCCAGTTATTTCTTATTTTAGTAAACATTAGTTTTGATATCAATCTAAAAACACTATCCCATAAAGCGAACCAAGTTTTTATTTCGTTTTTAGTTTTGTGAAAGCATTAATTTCAAACCAAATTTCAGTTATTGTTTTGTTAATAAAGCTTAACTGCAGAGTTGTTTCCTACAAACGTGTTTTTTTAGTTCCCTCCATAGGATTTCATTAGACGTAAGGTCTGGATTTTTTTTTCAGGCCATTCCAGTAGTGAGAAGTTATTATCTTATAATTACATTTTGTATGCAACAGCAACATTACGTGAATTTCAACTTTGATGAAATAGAAATACTTCATTATATTGGAAAAATCACTTATGGAAGGTTTCACTTTGGGTTCAGATGTATCACTTAAGTATTTGTCGGCATTTATATTCTCATAATTCACACAAATTGTATCCTTAACTTTCCATCTCATTCAACATATCACAACAGTAACTGAATGTTTCACGCAAGGTGTAATGCAATCAAAACGCATTTATGTTTCGATTCTTTTAAGTGTATATGTTATGCCATCGCTATCAAACATGAAATTATTTGCCTCAACATTCTAAAAAACACAGCAGCAAAATTTCTCAATATTTCTTTATGTAGTTAACGTGTATTTTAGCTTTTCAACATAACTTTCATAGTATTGTTCTTCATGAAATTCTAGCAATTACTAGGTTGAGTAAAAAGATCTGGGAAATTTGTGAAAATTGACATGTTATGCGCCAATTAACAACAAAAGCAACAAGGACTATTCTTTAAAGTAGAGACCATCATAGTCCAAGACTTTCTGCCACCGTTCTGCCAGATTCCGGATTTGCTGGCTAAGTTTGTCGCCGTTACCAGCAACTTCATCCTCATTAATCTCATCGACGGCTTTCATAATCGTTAGGCCTTTTTTCTAATAATGCCGGATCAATACACGCAAATCATACTGTTCAATAGGCATTTTGGAGCCAAAGTTCCTGAACTCCTATAAATATACCACTAGTACTCCTATATACGATACAAATTCTGGTAACTATTAGATTAAAAAAATTCCCAGGACTTTTTGCTCAACCTAATAGAAGAAAATACTCCAGTTTGCTTAGCGCTATACTGTACTTCAATTTCATATTGCAGTACGGCATTTCATTCTCCATTTACTGAAACCTAACTTACGTAAATTACCCGAACATAACAACTGCCACCTATACATAAGCTCTTTAAAGTTCTTTCACCAGTCACTCTCGTCCACTTTTCCTGTTTCGCCAGTGTTTTTTTTTTTATTTTTTTTTTTTCTAGTTCTTCGGTTAATTTTATTAAAATTTTTCTTCAGATTTCTTTATAACTATATACAAAATTACTTAACAAAAATATTTTACATCGCTTCCAGAAAACTAATTAGATCTTTAAAATATTCTCTTAATTCTATTTTGCTTCACTATCTCAATATTTTTAATGACTCGGATATGCTTACCAATTTGATGCCAATCAGAAATCACAGAGCGATAATTCCTGGTTTCGGTATTGATAAACCCTGTCACTAGATTAAATCCTACCCTAAGCTTAACCCTTTAAGAAAAAAGAGTCACATTTTCAATATCTTCTGTAATAACTTTAATTTTCGCTCAGTTTTGTATCTCAGTATTGTTACTCTTTCAATCTAGTTTATGTTTATAATTTGAAACATGTTTGTATTTTAGTAAACAAAGTATTTTTCATGTTTTCTAGTAATACAGTAGAACCCCGCTAATCTGAACTAATTGGGACCGGTGCCTGTTCGTATTACAAAAAATTCGGATTACCCGAAATTCCAATAACAATAGAAAAGAAAAAGTTGCGCGCTAAAAGGATGTAAGTTATAAGTACTCAGTAGTAAATTAAACATCCTCTAATCCAGCATCATAAGGTCCGGCATAAATGGATAATCTGCACGACTTTCGGGAAAAAAATAGTACTCTTTTTTTCACATCTGATGTTTATAATAATCCAATGGAACTTCATAATGAGGAATTACCTAACAATCCATTACAAACGGTTCAAAATCACGAATCTATAAGTAGCTCAATCACCCCGTCGACGAGGGTTGAAGAAAAAAAATTTCTGCAGATTATTTGCGTAATCAAACTGTTGAAAGAAAAATTAAATTGTTACCTTCAGAATTAAATACTTTTTTGTATTCTAAAAAAGAATTTTATAGTGACTGGCAAACAAACTAATATTCGAGATTTTTTTTTTAAGATCGCTTTTACGAGTAGGCCTACAGTGCACGTTTTCATTTTATATTCATGTATATAGATATATTATTTAAAAAAAATTATTCTATTTAAGCTGTTTAAAGAATAAAAACATTCTTTAATGCATTTTTTTGCTTAATTCTAACTTTTACACGTTTTTCTTGACATTCATCCTGTAATCCACAAAACTTTGTAAGCTTCTTTTCAGTTAATCTGTTCAAGTATAATTTTTAAAAATAAAATTAGTTCGAATTACCCGGAATTTCGGATTAGCGGAGTTCTGCTGTACTATAAAAATATGTATGACTGGACAGATTATTTAACCAAGATTATCATACAATACAGTTTGCTCAATTATAATTATTTTATCAAACTTTATAGACATGTTAACAGAATTAAAAGTAAAACTGTGTCAGGATGATGTGAAATATTTGCCGTTACTTTAAATGTAGCCAATATACATGAATATTTGGAGTAACAGACAAACTTCATTATGTTTGTAAATGAAACAATCTAGCCTAAGGTAGGATTTCAAGTAGTGATTTCATGTTTTGATACTGATAGGAGAACTTTATCTAGTGTGTTTTTGATTGGTATCACGTTAGTAATGTTCCATGTGTCCTTATAATTATCGAGCTAGTAAAGTCTCATAAAATTAAGAAAAAAATTAAAGAGTTTAACAGTTACCCAGAAAATAATGTAAAATATGATTAATAAATAGCTGGACATTAAGTTACATGTAAACGTGAAAATAAAAATCACAAGTTTACTAAACGGTGTATAAAATGTTGCAAATTATAAAAACTACACAAACATTAAAATAAAGTTACGATATTCATCGTTTCGATCATCATGTGTGACCTTCATCAGGAAAACTTCGTCGCAATGCTTCTAAAAACAGAGCAAACCGTCTTGATAATATGATTACTTTGAAGAAGGGTAGAGTTTTGAAGAACTTCGATCAAAAAACAGATGAAAATTCACCAAGTGATGTGTAAGTCATAAGAAACACGACTGGCAAACGCAGTAAAAGATCCACGAGAGATGGTAGAAAAATAAATAGCCTGTTTAGGCGACAAAAATAATCATGACAGTGTATACAATATCAAATGGCGGCTTCAATACGATAGTGTAAGTAAAATACAGTTCCGTAAAAACTGCAGTATTTTGGTTTAAATGAGAGCAATCAATGAACAAATGATTTCTGTCAATCAAAGTAGTATTGAAAAGATTAAGCTGGCCTATATTGCATGTTAACTACCCCGGAAATACTCGGGTCAGTGATGAGACAAAAATTGCCATGTTTTTTAGTGATGCCACGATGTAGACAAATAGAGGAATCGATAAAGATTTGTTTTCTGATCAAATTACACCTTTCGGGAAGCATGCAATTTACCACTTCATTTTTCAATATATCAAAAAGTGAGGGCATAATGGGTCTGATCTGTGAGAATATAAATGCCAATAAATACGCGAATGTGATCCTTGTACCCAAACTGAAGCATTACATGATGTGATATTTTCTAATAGAATAAAGTATTTCCATTTCAACAAAATTATGCTCCATATCATTCTGCTACTGCATCCAAAAAGTAGTTTTAGGATAATCACAATCCACAGCTGGAAATGTCTTGGAATTATTCTACACCTTAAGTAAATCGATATACAATTGAGACAACTGAATAAATTTGGTTGTCGGAACTAACTCAGGAATTAAAACGAATTTACAGAAACAAAAACATAATCTTAATCCAATAATAATAGAGTCACACAACAAAAAACTTAGTTTACTTCATGGGTAGGTATTTTAAGGCTGCTATTAACGACAATTTTTACTGAAACAAGAACTAACTTGCTTGGTAACAAAAATTCTGTAGATAATTTTCTCCACATGTTTCAGCTTTCTTCTTGACGATTTCCATACAATAGAAATTTATTTATGGGGAAATTATAAACAATAAAAATTTATTTACATTATATTCTGAATTAAATTATCAGATTCATATACATTTTTAAATCTTTATTTCACTAACAAGTGTCTATGAAATTTTAAAATTTCGAAAAGAAGTTTTCCAGAAAGTTTGTTTCATTTTGGCCTCTACTGTGACTGTGATATAATGAAAATTTCCATCTATTTCTACTTTCCCAGTTTCGCCATTCATTAAAAAAATGCTGCTTCGTAACTGCCGAAATAATTTCATGAATCAATCGCGTGAAAATAGGGATTTTCCTAATAATAACTTTATTTCGACCTTTGTTTCCTTAATGAAAAATCGAAGGAGAAGTAAATAAATAAAAATAATAATAATAAATCAACTCCATGTGCAATATATTTTAATCAACCAAAAAGTTCCTTTTGGCAATTACATATTAGAATACTTTATGCGGTCTTTATAAGTTAGTTGTGATTGCATTTTTGGAAGATAATATGATTTAACTACTATGAGTTTTTTATTTTTATTTTGTCGAAATATAAACTATTTACGACAGACAAACTATACTAACAGAGACTAGAAGATAACAAAATAAGTAAAAATATTAGTAAGTAATAAAATGGGTGACTGACGCCATGCTATGCGTTTCAGTGTGTAACGGGAAAATGTCAGTATTAATAGTTACAGTGATATAATAAGAAATATTTTTTTTTATTATACATGAAAACTTTTACCTAACTCGTCTAAAGGAGAAGAAATAAAAACATTTGACACTGACAATAAGGATGTTTTATCTCTCTTACCTATAAAGGAAAGTGTCCAACAGAAAAAAATACTATGAAGTGGTTTGTCTTCAATACACAGAAATGCAAATAAAATAAGTTTATGGATACGCTGAAAGAAATATAATAATGTTATAAAATTTTTGCAATAGTCCGTGATTTCCATATATAAGTTGTTGTAACAACAAATCTAAAATAATCTCAATATGTATAAAAAATTTCTTAAACACTATGAATGCGGCGTAAAATATGTAATTTTTTACATCTTCCTGGGAAGTAATGTTTTCACGATCTAAGTTGTTTGAGATTATTTAATTAAACAGTAATATGAGGGCACAAATTCAGGAAATTATGGTGTATGTTTAAAAATATCGGTGCAAAGCTGTGAAAGTTCGAGGCGAGGGTCCAAAGACGTATGTAGTCTAGCATTGTTTTGTTTGAAAAAAAATGCCCTTTTTGTTGGTTAATTATTTTGCCGCTTGTGGTCGATTCCTTGCTATAATTTACTTAGTAATTAACAGTAATTATCCAAATTAATAATCGTCTATTCAGGTAACTGCTCACAATAAATTAATCTCTCCCTGTATCACAAATGGCATTCAAAAAACGTATTCGGATATTAACTGGTTTTGACGCAGCGTTAAGGATATATGCTGTCTTAGACCACGATCCCATGCTCTTATCATTAGTAAAATCAAACTATTTTTGTATCATCTGCTCACTTCTGCTTCCAAAAAGGATAAATTCAAAGGAAAATCGCAATCAGAAATTTGGTGTATCAAAATCTTCTCCATTAACTCACGCGGCATCCAAACATTGGTCTTACTAACAATTTCAAGTGAATTTAATTACATTGATACTGTTGAAGGGTTGATTTCAAAAAGTTTCAGCGATCTCTCGAGTTGTTCTATGCTGATAAAATTCACTTAGCATGTATTTAACAGCTATCACATTCAATCGGTTATCCATAACATAGTACGAGGAGTTTTGCAAAGTTTCAATTACAGGCGATTATTTTTATATGATATTCGCACCACTATTTTTTAAAAAAACTTTCCGTAATATATTTCTCTTGAAAATGTTCGCAAAGCGTATATGAAAGAATTTTCTTTTGAAAAAAGTGGTGTGACGTAGCATTAAAAATTAATCACCTGTAAATGAACCTTTACGATACCCCCTCGTACATAGAGTTAAATTGTTTGCACGAAACATTCTGAACATCTTTTCTTCCACGAAATCTTTAACGATAGCGGCACCATACATTGCACGTATCTTGATTTGTGTTTTACAAGCATTGTGCTTTTTCGTAAATAATAAAATACAATATGTCAAAATTGCTCATCATTTTTAATGTTTAACATTTTTTTAAACAGTATTAAACTAAGTAACTGTTCTTTTCAAATAATCGCTGAATTGCCTTCAAACAAGTAAAAGTTTTCAAGTATAGAGTAAACGGGAATCATTTTTGTGATGTTTTGAAATCTAATCATGGAAACGAAACAAATTTTTGAATTAATCCAATTATAATTATTTTAAGATACTTTTACGTTTCTCTGTATCGTCATTCATAAAAAAGTATGTTGCAGGATGAAAGCATTTAAATGAATTAGTCATTTGAAAGTAAGAAAAAACCCACAGGCTCGTGAAATTTTTTTAGAAAACAGCAATGAATCTTTTCTGGAATTAATGCTTTCCCCTATGAGTCGTATCTGTGGAATTTTATAACTTTACCAGACGTGCTGAAAATGACCGCAATTCGCGTCCAAGACAATCTTAGTTTCTACTAAATAATTTAAAATGCAGTTGAGAGTATATACGTTGTCATTGGACAAATTAGTGTTGTTCCAGCATTTCCCGTAATGTCATAGCAAAGTTATTTTGCTGAAAATTAGTGAAAAATATTTTTGTTATTCTTAATGTTGTGAACTGAAGACCTGATTAAACTTGATGGGAAATTTGATGGGAGCATGTTTGATTGATTACACTAGTCTGCATGATATAAAATGATTACAAACCAATGACTGCCCTTAATGCATTTTTGTATGCTGATTACATAACTGTTCATAGTTTTCTCGTATCACGTATAGTTTGTTTGCAATCGACCCGAGTTGATTGCGAAGACCCATCGCTGAGAACAAGCATTATCTGGTAGTCACACATAACGTAAATTTTTTCTTCATCGCACACGAAAAATTAAAAGCTAGAATTTTCGTTGGTCCCCAAATCAAAAAACTGATGAAGGAAAAGGATTTTGAAAGAACGATAAATGAGAGAGAAAAAGACGCATGGACCGCTTTTAAATGTGTTATCGGAAACTTTCTAGGGAATATGAACGATCCAAATTTCAGGAATATCGTTGAAACAATGCTGGAAATTTTCAAGAAGTTGGGCTGTAATATGAGTGTAGAAATGCACTTCTGCATTCCCATATCAACTACTTTCCAGAAAGTATGGGACATTACAGTGAAGAGTATAAGGGAATTTGGAATGTAAATATGATGGCAGACTACTGTTTGACGTTGAAGTGGGACATAAACGATGAAAGAAGATCGGCAAGAAAGCCAAAAAGAAGAAAGTTTGTTTAATTGAACACTGTTTGCTTTTCGTTTTATTAAAGAAATTTCAGGAACTTATCAGGACATTTTTTACAGTATTTTTAACGTATTTAAGGAAATACTTCGTATGAAATTGTGATAAATTTTTGATTGCATTAATTAAAATATTGAAAACGCAACTTCTTATTTTTTGTAAAATCCTGACGTGATAGTAAAAAATGGAGGTTATTTCCAAAATCAGCACGAAAAACTGACTCATAAAAATTTATTCGTGAGAAATCATCTGACAAAAGTTTTAAAATGCAGGCTAGTGTTATTTATTTCCTAGACAAAAATTGATTTTCCCAGAAGTAGTATTATCATCCTTAAATATTTATACTGCTATTATTAAAATACCGAGTGTTGTTTCGTAATCACTAAATGAATTGATATCTGGTGAAAATGTAGAAAAACATACAGGGTGTCCCAGCTAAGATGTTACAAACTTCGAAAGGAGGTAGGGTACACCTAGACGACTCGGAATCACATAGGAATGCAGTGTCCGAAACGCCGTCCTAACACCGTAGAGGGCACTGAATCAGTGTTGCCATTGGGTTACTTCTTTTTTAATTCTCATTTCTTGATCGGCAGCACTTTTTTGAAATGGTAAAATTCCCATTGTTTTCAAGTTAATTAATATGACATTAAACAAGGGGAGTTTTATCATTTCGAAATAGTGGTGCCAATCAAAAAATCGGAATTTAAAAAATGAAGCCCACTGGCAACTCTGCCAGGGCCAAAGATCAGCTTTGTGTGATCCAACCTTTTCAATGCCCAGTGTTGCCAGTGGGCTACTTTTTTTTAAATTCAGATTTTTTGATTGGCACCAGTTTTTTTTAAATAGTAAAATTCGCTTTATTCAATGGCATATTAATTAAGGTAAAAAAGGGAGAATTTTGCCATTTCAGAAAAGTGATGCCAATCAAGAAATCTGAATTTAAAAAAAGTAGCCTACTGCGAACACTGTCAATGGCCCTTACTGGGTCAGGAAGGCGTTTCCGACCGGAGATTCCTATGTGATTCCGAGTTGTCTAGGTGTACCCTACCTCCCCTTGAAGTTTGTAACATCTTAGCTGGGACACCCTGTATATCAAATCAAAAAAGTATATTCTATAAGAACAATGATAATGTAAAATCTTTAAAATTTGATTTTCCTTTAAATTTTTTTCTTAAAACGTGTTACATTTCTTTCAACTTCTATCTTGCAATTATCGGATGAACTATTAAATTTGTATTTATAATTGCTATTTTTTTGACAAATATATTTCTCAAAAACATTTTCTTTTACTTTTTTCTTGAAATTTCACCTAAAATACTAAAAACAATTAACAGCAATGTAACATCATTTCCAGATTTTTACATTCAGTATAAAATGTCTAAACCTTCATTTGGTTACATTAATATTAACACAATTATTCTAATTGGTAAACAAATCATATTAGATGTAAATTTCCAACTGGGCGAAAAATGTCCGCACCAGGATTCGAACCCGGGACCTCCCTGGCTGAAGCCGCCAGTGCTCTGCCATCTGAGCTATCCCGGACGATTCTGGTCGAACTTTTTCACCCAGCTAACCTTGATGATTACAGCAACTGGTCTGAAACCTGGTTCAGCTCAACAGAATAAATCTCAGGTAATGGAACTCGGTGCTGTAATCATCAAGGTTAGCTGGGTGAAAAAGTTCGATCAGAATCGTCCGGGATAGCTCAGATGGCAGAGCACTGGCGGCTTCAGCCAGGGAGGTCCCGGGTTCGAATCCTGGTGCGGACATTTTTCGCCCAGTTGGAAATTTACATCTAATACTTCATTTGGTTGTTGAATCAGCGTTACCAAGCAGCGGCACAAACTAGTCAGAGAAAGTCCTGTGATGGTGATCCTTTTTAACCGACTTCAAAAAGGAGAAGGTTATCAATTCGACCTGTATGTATTTTCTGTTCACGCATAACTTTCGTAAATATGAACCGATTTTGGTAATACTTTTTTGTTTGAAAGTGTAGGACACCCGTGTGGTCCAATTTCCATTTTATAAAAATCTGATGCTTAAAACTTTTTTTTTTTTTAAATAAAAACTTAAAATTCAAATTCTTTTTGAAACAGTCGCCCAGTTAGAAGCGTTCATTTTTTATGCTGTTACTCTTACACAGATGCAAAATCTTGACTGGACAAGGGCCGGGATCCAGAAAAAGTTTACGGTGTTAGGGAAACGTGATTGACTAATAAGAAAACTTACTTACTTAGAGCAGCGAAAATTTTGCAAAAATGCAGGCTTCTGATTGGTCAATCTGGTTTCGCTAACAGATTTTAAATCTACCTGGATCCCGGCAAAGTTCTCTTATCCACCAAACCAGAAGGCTCACATCGATACCAAACGATATCGGAAGTAGGTTTCGAAAAGCTGAAAATCAAACTTTAAAGTTTCCTCGTGTATCAGAGCGCAAGTTCCTGTGTAAGAGGATGCCTGTTGTGCTGAAGGCACGAAATGCATTCGTATATCAGTACACAATACAGTGCATTGCTATGTGTAGCAACACTGTCTTTAGATTCAGAATCGGCTATCGGCTAGCTTTTGACTACACATAAGAAAGTACTGTTCACTAACATATGGAGTCGCTTTGCTATGCACTGACACATGAAAGAACTTAGCCGCGTTCTGATGCGTAAGAAACTTTACTGGTGGAACGCCAGTTTTTTATCACCCACTTCCGATGTCCGTAGGTATCGATTTGAACTTTAAAGTAATAATTCTTGAATGTAGACTGTTGTTAATACAATGTGTTTGTTTAAAAAAAATATCATAAATATTAAATGCTAATAAAATCAATATTTCTAATAAAAATACAAAGTTTTTTTTTAAACTATTTTTTTTAATAAATAAACTCCGTTAATTATAATTTCTAAGACAAATTATTTAAATATCCGGCAGATATTCAAATCAGGATAATTACGTATTACGGTATGAATAACTAAAAAGTAGGAAATAAAATCAACTTTTCCAAAAAAAAAAAAAAAAAAAAAAAAAAAAAAAAATATTAACCGACTTTAAAAAAAGCAGAAAAAAGAATTAAATGATTCTTTAAAATTCTCCAATGACGAAACGTTATCCAATAACCACACATCTGATATCATGTATCAGCGTAGAAACGTTAAATGTAATATACAGAATTTAATATCCACCAAACATGGATTATCTGAAGAATATCTTTTAAAACAGATTAATTTACATATTTATGATTTAATTTGCGAATATATACATATAAAAAATAATTAATTACTTTTTTAAGTTGGTGCCAAACTATCTTAAGAATAGTAGAATTGTGAATATATTATACCTGTTACAATGAAAACAATGATGATGGAAAATATGATACAAAAAGGGGAAAAATTCTCTATTTCTTCAGAAAATTATTTGTTTAACAATTATCGATTATGATTGTTTGGCACCAACTTCAAAAATTAATTTATTAATTTTATATGTATATATTCTCAAATTAAATCATAAATATGTAAATTAATCTGTTGTAAAAAATATTATCTAAAAAATCCATGTTTGGTAGATATTAAATTCCGTATATTACATTTAACGTTTTTATGCTGATACATGATATCCGATGTGTGGTTATAGGATAACGTTTCGTCATTAGAGAATTAAAAAATATATTTAATACTTTTTACTGCTTTTTTTGAAGTCGGTTAATATTTCTTTTGGAAAAGTTGATTTTATCTTCTTTTCAGCTAATTCATAATAAGACTAAATATATTGTTATAGAATTTGTTGTTAAAAATTTGTCTAATCTAATACTGATTTCCGTTTGAAAATAATCTGTCAAGAATATTTTTCCAAAAAAAAGTCCTTCCGGCCAGTGCCGGGAGGAAGAGGTAGCTTTCATATTCCTTATTTTTTTAAAGTCAGCTTATATTATTCAAACACACGGAGCTCAAATTAGTGGAACCCGATTATAAAAGATTAAATACTAATTTTTGTCAATACTGAATATAAATGAGAAGTTCGCAAAATTAGTCAGCGTTATCAAAGCTGGTTTTATTTAAAGGGATTTATATGTGGTCGCCAAATTCGGCGATATATTGAAGTGCCCGAAATTTTAAAACAACGTAATAGGTGCAACAAGCTATCCAGTAAACGTGGTCGAGACCTTAGTAATTCCTGTGCACATGCTCACTCACATCTAAATCGGTTGAATATATACGAGTGCTATCGCAGGCAAAATATCAGATTTTTCAAATTCAATTCACACATTGGAAATTCATATATCTCAGCCTTTTTTTAAGATAAAGACAAAACGAAAAAAGCTCCGGAATCTTTGTATCAAGCTCAAACACATAAGAAAAAAATCTTTTTCAATTTCTAATTCTTTTTGTACTTCATTTTAAATTTAAATTTTCTTAAATTTTTTAAATGGCCGCCATTTTTAAACAAGATGGCTCATGAAGTTGGCAAACGAACTCAGCCGAGAGATTGCTATGTACTATGCACATGTCCTGACACATCCAAATCGGTTAATAAATACGCGTATTATCGCATGATAAAAATCAGATCGTTTCAAATATTCAGCCATGCTAGAAATTCAAAGTGCTATAACTCAGCAATTTTTTAAGATATAGACGAAACGAAAAATGCTCCGAAATCTTTGTATCTTGGTCAAACACATAAGAAAATATTCTTTTTCAATTTCTAATTTTTTTGTACCTCATTTTAAATAAAAAAAATTAATTAAATTGCCGCCCTTTTGAAACAGGATGGCGGAAGAAGTTGGCCAATGTACTTGGTCGATACATTGGTACTATGTACACACCAACTTAAATCCAAATCCGTTCATAAATACGCGTGTTATTGCGTGACAAAAATATGATCGTTTCAAAATGTCAGCCACACTAGAATTTCAAAGTGCTATAACTCAACCATTTTTTAAGATATAGACGAAAAGAAAAATTCTCCGGAGTCTTTGTATCATGCTGAAAAACATAAGAAAAAAATCTTTTTCAATTACTTTTTTTTTTACCTCATTTTTAAAAAAAATAATAATTTCTAAATGGCCGCCATTTGAAACAAGATGGCGTACGAAGCTGGCCAACAAACTCGGTCGAAACATTACTATGTACTATTCACATGCCTTGTCACATCCAAAGCGGTTCATAAATACGCGTATTATCGCTTGTTAAAAATCAGATCGTTTAAAAATGTCAGATATGCTAGAAATTCAAAGCTCTATAACTCAGCCATTTTTTAAGATATAGACGAAACAAAAAATACTCCGAAATCTTTGTATCAAGGTCAAACACATAGAAAAAATTCTTTTTCAATTTCTATTTTTTTTTTTTTGTACCTCATATTAAATTTAAATTTAAAAAAAAAAAAAACAAATTACCGCCATTCTGAAAGAAAATGGCGGATGAAGTTGGCCAAAGTACTAAGTCGATACATTGGTATGTACTATATACACACCAAGTTATATCCAAATGCGTTCATAAATACGCGTGTTATCGAGTGACAAAAAATCAGATCGTTTCAAAATGTCAGTCACACTAAAATTTCAAAGTGCTATAACTCAACCGTTTTTTAAGATATAGACAAAACGAAAAATGATACGGAATCTTTGTATCAAGTTCAAACACATAGGAAAAAAAATATTTTCCAATTTCTATGTTTTGTTTTGTACCTCAGTTTATTTTTTATTTTATTATTTTTTTTTTAATGTCCACCATTTTGAAACAATACGGCGGACGAAGCTAGCCAACGAACTCGGTCGAGACATTGCTATGTACTATGCACATGTGACTTGTCACATCCAAATCGGTTCATAAATACGCGTATTATCGTGTAACAAATACAGATCGTTTCAAAATGTCAGCCATGCTAGAAATTCAAAGTACTATAACTCAGCCATTTTTTAAGATATAGACGAAACAAAAAATGCTCCAGAATCTTTGTATAGAGCTGAAACACATAAGAGGAAAATCTTTTTCCATTTCTAATATTTTTGTACCTCATTTTAAATTTGAAGAAAAATTAAAAATTTTAAATTGCCGCCATTTTGAAATAAGATGGCTGATGAAGCTGGCTAACGAACTCGGTTGAGACTCTTTGGTATGTACGATGTACACACTAAATTATATCCAATTCGGTTCATAAATACGAGAGTTACAGTATGATAAAAATCATATATATATATATATATATATATATATATATATGATCTCACAAATATATGAATAAATATGTAAAGATCTAAAGATGAATTAGAAATGAACACAGGAAACCAGTATGTAAAATAAGAAACTAAGAATTACCCACAGAATCATCAGAGGAACTTGTGAGTTCATTCATACACTGTAAAAAAAATTCCGCAACGTTCCTGGGAAAAAATGGGCAGCTGAGTTGCCCATTATTTCCAGGAAACATTTCTTGAAAATGACTGGAACTTTACTGTATATGTTAAAAACATTCTACAGAAATGCCAGTAAGTTTCCTGCGAAATACCAGGAATATTTCTGTTGACAGCAAAACATTACTGACATTTCACAGCATGCGGGATCCGCAGACGATTTTTACATTTCCTGTTGACAATTTTCGCTTTATTATCATTATTTATTGGAATGAAAAAATATTTTGAAATTGACATCAAAATTATTATTTATATTCAAGGCTGGAGTAGCACAGTTCAAGTTTATTCCAACAGAGCGAAAAATGTTCAGACCAGGGATCGAACCTGGATACTTGGCGTGCCGTGCCAATGCCTTACCTGTTAGGCTATTCGGACCGATACCTGGCTGACATAATTCAATCTTATTAGTTGGACTTGGCTGCGAACTGCAGCGCTAGTTATTATTTATAATTTACACGAAAAAATAAATTTCCAGTTAAAATTCAATAAAGTAAATATATATATGATATATTGTTTCTGAACTTTGCTTAAAATATAAAAATATATAAATGTAAATAATAATTAGAAAAAAATCTAGACGTAAAATATTTTGGATTTTCGTCAGTAATTATGTTAGTTTACAAGTTAGATAAAATACATATAAATTTTCATGAAAAAAAAAATCCTAAACGTAATTGTATATTTTTTCCTTAAAAAAAAAAAAAAAAAAAAAAAAAAAAAAAAAAAAAAAAAATTGCAGCAATTCAAAGTGTCAAATATATATCAAATTTAAATCAAATTGTAAAGTGTTAAAATATAAAATTAATTTAAAAAAAAAAGTCGAGAGGTAGCATCGAACTCGGGCCGTACGGGTGGCGGGTGAACCTTCTGCGTCCACACTACGAAAGACACATTGAGAGCTGCAAACTAATGGGTATTTGAAACGTATGCTAAAACTCGGCATCTAATTTCTGAAAATCTAAGGCCCATTTGAAGAAATTCTTTCACAAGAATAATTAGAGATAAGAACTCTAAAACATACTTTAAATTAATCAAAATCGGTGAGAATCATATTTGATGGTCCCCTGGTTAATGGAGATCAAATAATAGGTGTATTTTTTTTACACGGTCTGCTCCTTAAACATTCCACAGTCTTGGCAATAGAGACGTAAAGGATTATGTCGTCTATTGATTTATTTGCATTCCATATTAATTTTTTTACATTCATTTAAGGAATTCGTTTTCGACACTCGCGCGCGAGCAACAGATTATAGCAAAAAAATAATAAATGGCGGCCGCAACGTTTTGCTGTTTCCAAATTTTGTTCAGGAACGTTTCAGATAAGAAAACCAGAATTTCACAGGAAAGAGCTAAATTATTCTGGAAACCTGAGAAAAGGCGAAACGCTCCTGGATTTTACATGTAACGTTACCATTTTTTTTTACAGTGTAGAAGATGCGCTATTTCATCTAATTTTGTTGGCATTAAGCCTAAAATGACGAAATTTAGGTCTTTATAAAGCAAACATAACAGAAAATAGATAATAAAAATCCAAGAGATTGAAAAACGATACACCTCACACAGGATATTAAAAATTAAGAGAGTACAATACCTAAATTACATACAAGGAAACAAAACTGCAGCATGTCTGGATGAAAAACAGAGTTAGGACTATTTTAACATATGGGTTCAGTATCTGACTGAAACCCATACATTTGCTGCCATCTGGTGTGAGAAAGGAAAAAAAGTAAATTGGAACTGGAATATTAACAATAATATTTAGTGCTGCCATTTTTACCCAAAAAAGATATGAAATTGATTGAAGAAATAAAGAAATGACTTAGATTAGCATTTAGTTAAATTAGAATGAATAAATAGGAATAAACTTGATAAGTACTGAGTAAATACAAAATAAAATAAAGAATAGGAATAAATTAATAACAAAGAAAATAAAGAATTATATAAAAATAAATAAATAGAAGGGCAATTGATTAAATTAACCAATTTAAAGACAAAATATTATAATATAAAAGATGAAAATATAAATAACATTAAAAAACAGTAAGGAAAATTTTGAGAAAGTAAAATGTAGCCTTGTATTATGTAACTAAATATGAAAATTTTAAAAACAATGAGGAATATTGAGATAGTAAAATATATCCTTGTATTATGAAGCAATGTGTGAAACTTTATGTGAAATTTATGATGTTAGATGCATGATACACGTATTTTTTTTTATTATTATTTAAATATATCCATACAATATATAAGCATATATACATACACATATACAGGCTCACACATATATAAACTATATATATCGCATTTGAACGGAGGGTGGTTTCGGAGACTGGGGGTCATGATCGGTGAAACTATACCAACATTTTTCGGAATTGTTTTCCTCCGAACGGCTGCAATAGGATTCTCTTCCTGATGAAAGCTACCTTAAAAAAAAAAAAAATAAAAAAATAAAATATATATATATATATATATATATATATATATATATATATATATATATATATATATATATATCTTAATTTAACAGGCGTTGAAACGGCATCGCTATTTAAAATTCGGTTTATTTGAGACTATGGTAAAATATGAAAATGAATTACGCGATAACTAGGTAGAAATATAGCAACTTGAAAAGCCAAATGCGTTAATCAAACAGTAATATACATTAGGCATTTGTACATTGCAATTTTTTACAAAGTTTTGTTAAACAGGTTACGCTGATATTTTCAATGATAATGTACATAAAATATATTTCGATTTTTATGAAAATTAATCTATTTCACGACACATAAACCATAACTTTAAGTGGCGGAAAATAAAAATAAAATAAAATAAGCAACTCACGTCATCCTACACTTCTGAAAGGCCTAACGAATTGACGACAGTATTAATAGTTATAATAATACTATAGGAGGCATAAATTTATATCATATGAAAAATAATTGCTTTACTCTGATAAAGGGGTAAAAATGGACGAGATATTACTTTAACAGAAACGATATTTATCTCTTGCATAATAAAGTATCGAATCGAAAAGCATGTGTAAAGACGCATATTTTTTAAACACATATAAAATAACCTCAGTCATATGCAAAAAATAAATAAATTATGTTACATAAAATTTCCAGTCTCCGCAAATCCCCATCGGTAAGTTGTCATAACGTAATTTATAAAAAATCTGAGGTTCTGTAAATAATTTTGAATACCGAATAAAATATCTGTGTTCACAAAGTAAATGCACAGTTACTTATTCGTATCCATGTTTTATCTTTCAAAAAAAAAAAAAAAAAAAAAAAAAAAAAAAACAAGTCGGAAATTGTACGTCAAACGTGGCAAATGAGGTGCTAACTAGTCGTATAAATATTCAGATCTTGATGCAATAGCTGTTGCACTCGTATGCAAAAATCCATGAATACAAACTTTATTACTATTATATATATTAAATTCAGTGATACGGAAATAATATGAGTCCATCTTCAACACGACGTAATCACTATGGCAACGTAGAATCATTATCTATCATGGGATGTCATTGAATTAATTACGTATATTAGGCAAGATAAAAAAAAAGTCAGCGGATAACCCTAAAAATACCTTCAGGAAAACGGAAGATATAATTCTATCGCAAAATCTGCAGTTTTCCTTTAGGTAAGAAACTTGTATTATCCATTCACAATTTTTGGGCGAAATAGCAGCAGGTTTCCTTTAGGTAAAAACCTTGCATCTTGATTCCACTTATTTTCTCCGAAATACCTGCATTTTTCCTATGGGTAAAAAATACCTGCACTGTAAAAAAAAAAACGACATTTTTACAGTACAAAGTACTGTTCATCTCGCGCACAAACTCGGGTTGGGTTGGGTTGGGTTGATTGTTGACGGCCAATTATCTACTCGAGAGATATAGGCCCTAGGGGGAGTGCCTTCCGTGGAGGTCTTTCTAAGGGAACCTAATCCGTATTAACGCATGGAGATCCACGGTTCGAAGAAAACCACGAAAACTCCGAACGATTAGGCCGACGGGCGCGATTGGGATCGAACCCAGCACCTCCCGTCTACCAGCTTCGTGAGCAGAACCTCTCGGCCACTGGTGGGGCTCGCGCACAAACTCGATCACAGTTGAATGTACTGTATCTTTCTTTGGTTTCCTGACTATTTAAACATGGGAAATACAGTAGTTGCGTAAAATTAACAGCACAATGTACTGGCAATTTGGACGCCAGTAGTTTGTGCTGTGGTCCAAATGCGTCCAAAATTGCCAGTACATTGTACTGTTAATTTTACGCAACTACTGTATTTTTCATGTTTAAATAGTCAGAAAACCAAAGAAAGAAACAGTACATTCAACTGTGATTGAGTTGTGCTGGAAAATTTACAGTGGTTTTTTTACAGTGTGCATATCCCCCTCGCATTTTGTTCGAAATACCTGTAAATTGTCTTTAGTTATAAAACCCGCATCTTTTCGTTACATAAAAAATCTGTAGAATTATCACTGCGCTGCCTCACTGTAAAAAAAAAAAATCTGTAAAGTTACTAAAATATTTCTAGGAAACTGGGATTCCAGGAACTTTTTATGTAACGGTAACAGCAAAAATTTCTGTAACAGCATCTGTTACAGGAATTTTTCTTGTTGCCGTTACATAAAAAGTTCCTGGAATCCCAGTTTCCTAGAAAAATTTTAGTAACTTTACAATTTTTTTTTTACAGTGCTGTTTTTGTCTCAAATATCAGCGGTTTTCCTAGAAAATAAACAGTGTTTAAAAAAATAACTTTGTTTTGGGTATTTTTTTTCTAACTTTTTGATTCCGTAAACTTAAAAGACAGTGCCGTTAAGGTATCCGCACACATTCGGAAGGGATTTTTTGAAAAATTCTCTTGTTATCCGTTTTTTTTTATAATGACATTTGCTTTAAAACATTGAAAAAATATAAAAAAAATTGCAATTAACCAGAAAAAAATTTTTAAAGAGAAAAATAGTCAAAATTATGTCAAAAATTGACATTTTCGCAAAATGTGATAACTCAAAAAAAAAAAAACAACAACAACAACAACAACAATGTATTGACATTTTGTAAATTGCATAAAAAACAGAATACCTTTCCCTAGGACTTAGACTACAAATATTATAATCACATCTCTATCTCAGATGATATGGCAGTTAAAGTAATAATGTAATGAAAAATTCGCACAATCCGCCTCATGTTTGTCTTTTATATCAGTGTAAATATAAAACTATTTAATATATTATCATGAGTATAGTCTATTCCCTCAAAAGACATTTGTAAAAGAAGTACAGAAAATTTTGTGGCGTTTCATGCATAATTTTTTTATTTAGGATGTTTTGCGTATAGTAAAAATCTGAAAAACTTCATTTTGAGAAAAAGTTCAAAATAACTTTTAGGATAGATGTAACGTAATGTAAATAACGCAATAGATGTAATTCTAAACGGCTGTAACTCGAGTTCTATTTTAGATACAGACAGAATTTAAGCAGATTTCGATAGATAAGAGATTCCGTTTTAATATTATTGCAAAAATGAAAAATCGATATTTTGATCGAAAATTACGTTTTAAAGGTGTTTGGATACCTTAAGCAAAAACACGCGCAAGTTAATGTCGATGGGAGCATTCTTCATAAATTTGTTTTCTGTATAGCATAGCATCTCAGGTGTTGATCAACTGAGTATTTTTTTTTTTTTTTTTTTTGATTTTCGATGCAGATATTTTTGATGTGAGGATTTAATAGAATGAAGAACATTTTAAAATCTTTTGTTTTGAATCGATGTTCATAAAATTTGAAATCATTCGACAAAATTCTGCAACAATATATATTAAATTTCAAACATTCGGTTGGTTAGTTTTAACGTTGTTATATCAGAGCAGACGAACAGACAGACGGACGGACCTGACGACGAATATGAGTTCTACGTATTTATATAATTGCGAGGAGGCTTAAGAGGATTGCTTAAGAGGCGCAAAGGCCAACACAGTGAAAAAGATTCAATGCCGGGACTCAAACCCGGGCCGTCAGTATAGCGACTAAACCACATGAAACGATACCCAGCCTGGAAAATTTCTCACTATTATATGTTGGCAAGGCTACAATTAATCTTTTTCACTGTGTCGGCCTTTGCGCCTATTAAGCAATTACTTTGAAATTTGATTTTCATTTGAAATATTGTATGCAAGGCGAATGTTTCTCTCTGAAATAATTCCCATGTATTAATAAAGTTTCTATTGATTCTAGATTTAATTAAGTTTCGTGTTTGCCCCATGTCGGTGGCTCACTCTAAATATTCCATCTTGTGCTGCGTTTGTAGTCTTTCCAACATATAGTAGTGAGAATTTTTCCAGGCTGGGAATCGTTACATGTAGTTTAGTCGGTAGAACGTCAGGGCGCTATACTGATGGCCCGGGTTCGAGTCCCGGCATTGAATCTTTTTCACTGTGTTGGCCTTTGCGACTCTTAAGCAATTACATTGAAATTTGATTTTCACTTGAAATATTGTATGAAGGCGAATGTTTCTCTCTGGAATAATTTCAATGTATTAATATATGTTAGCTATTTCCAACAGGAAGAGGTGATCTTAGAGGTGCTAGAGTTCGTAAAATTACACCAAAAGAATACTTTAAATTTCTCATGATATATGACGATGGAGATTTGCACGGCATCCAAGATTTAGATTTTTTGCTTTCAATAGCATAATGCGTTGGACAGCATTACAAAATGGAATTATTTGTATTAAAAAAAAAAATTCTCGCCTACATGATGTTAAAACAGTTGAAAAACTCCAGGAACGGTTGAAGAAAGATCCTACATTGTACAAGTCGATTTTATCTTTCAATGCTAATTTAAGATAATCCAGCTCTTATTGGTTTATCAGATCACGAAAGTTGTTGGAGATGGTTGAGGAATTGGGAACTCCTACTGTTTTCATTACACTTAGTGCAGCCGATTTATACTGGCCTGAAATTTATCGCATTATTGATGCAGACTATGTTTACACTAATTGTAACCAAATTTATGAATTCATCAGAAAATCAAAATTGTTGAGTTGTAATCCTTTAATCGTTGCTTACTTTTTTCATAAGCGGTTGAATTTTTTATGGAACATTTTTTCAAGAAATATTTCAAAGTCAATGACTTTTGGTATCGTATTGAGTTTCAACATTAAAGTAGTCCTCACATGCATGGTCTTTGTTGGTTTGAAGATGCTCCTGATGTAAACAATCTTAGTTCAAATGATGATGTAAAGATATGTAAAATTGTAAAATACTTTGACGAATTCATATCGACTTGGCAACCAGATCCTAATCAAGTTTATGATATACATACCTCTAAATTTCATTTTACGGATGTGCCTGATGAAGCTGCTGACTATAATCACGTAATACGTGCAGTACAAATGCATAAATGTTCTAAAGCTTATTGTAAGAGAAAGAAAAAAGATTCTTCTGAAGTCACATGCCGTTTCAAATTTCCCAAAGAATGTTCTCACGAAAGTAAAATTCAGTTCCTTACTAATGAACCCGAATACATTTCAAAAAGAAATATACCTTATTTAAACAGTCATAGCCCACAAATTTTAAAAATTTGGCGAGCAAACATGGATTCCCAAGCAGTCATTTCCATTCACGCAGTTCTAAAATATATTGCTAAATATGCTAGCAAAGGTGAACCCAGATCAGAAGGGATGAAAGATTTCATCAGACAAACACTTCAAGAATCACGCAATAATATCAATGTTCAGCAGATAATTCAGAAGATTTTAACAAAAATGTTTGCTGAACGTGATTATTCTGCCCAGAAAATATTTTGGGTGTTAATGGGATGGCCTTTGAATAAGTCCTCTCGTCAGTTTGTCACCATTAATTTAGCAAAGAACGTATGGGAACAATTAGATATGAATAAGGAGGATGGCAGCATATCCATTTCAAATATTTTAGAAAAGTACGAGCAACGCCCAGTGAGATTTGAAAATATGTCATTGCAGATTTATTTCACGAACGTTTATAAACGCGGTGAAAATTTCAGTATCAGAAAAAAAACCATTTATCCCCAGAATTATACCGAAATTGAAATATGATCCAAATAATGTAAATAATGAAGATATCTATAAGAAACAAGTTATGTTGCATATTCCTTGGCGTGATTTTCAAGTTATGAATCCAAATAATACTTCATAGAAAGTTATATATGAACAGCGTTTTGAGAATAATGAAATTCAGAGATTGGATTTAGAATATCTGTTGCAAAATTTAGAAGATGAGGATGAATATGAAGAAATTGAATCTGCTGAAATAGACCAACCATTTGACTGGATGAATGTCGCTTCAAGACAATATAATGCACAGGATGAATTAGATTTGGGCAGAAGGGACAATGATATAAGATATAACTCGCATACCATTCAAAGTCAAAATTTGCTTAATAAATTACAGAATTTTATTGAAAATGAAAAGGTGAAAGAGAGTGAAAAAAGTGGTTGTGTCACTGTTCCTTCTAATTTGCCAAATTTCGTCTTTCCCGATGAACAGAAAAAAATAATAAATATTTTTCAAGAACAGCTCAATTTCTTGCAAGGTCATAGGCGAGAAATGCCAATAAAAAGAATTGTCCAAGGAAAAGAAGGTTCTGGAAAAAGTACTTTAATACATTGCTTCACTGCTCGATTAAATGAAACATTTGCTCCATCTTCTTTTCAATTGCTTGCACCAACTGGTGTTGCCGCAGTCAATATAAATGGATCCACGATTCATTCAAAACTTTTATTGGGACTAAATCAAAAGCTAAAAGATCTTAGTCCATATTCGATTGGTCAACTTCAGGAGGAGTTTCGAAATTGTAAATTCATAATTATAGATGAAATGAGTATGATTGGATACAGTCTTCTGCGAAAAATATATTTACGATTACGTAGTGTTATGCCATCGAAACAAGATGAACCTTTTGGTGGAATGTACTTATAACTATTTGAAGATATCAAACAACTACCTCCAGTAAACGACAGGCCTCTTTACAGTGAAAAAAATCAAGGAAGTGAGTTTCTTTTGGAAGGACAATTGTTATTTTCTTCGACTATTCAAAAATATTTTTTTTTTATCATCATCCTTCCGGCAAGATGAAACTCAACAAATATTTTGTAGCATACTTGATCGAATTAGCAATGGAGAATGTACTACTGAAGACTATGAAATATTAATGAATAGAAGCTTACAGTCTCTTTCAAAAAGCGAACAGCATTTATTTAAAGATGCAATTAGGCTGTTTTCAACGAATAAAGACGTAAAAGAATATAATAATGAAAAATGAAAAGAACTGCGTCAACCTGTTGCCTTGATTCAAGCTCTTCATAATTGTACTAAAGCAAAGTTGGCCGATTCTGAAATGACAAACGGACTTGAACCATTTCTTACTTTATCAATTGGGTCTAAAGTAATGTTACGTTCTAATTTGTGGACCGAAAACGGTTTAGTAAACGGGGCTTTAGGCTATGTTTCAGATATTAACCATGGAGAAAATTACGTGCCACCAGACCAGATGCCGCGAATAATCATGGTTAAATTTGAAAACTACAGTCCTTCAACTTATGAGAATGGCTGCGTTCCGATTCCACCAATAACTAAATTCTGGAAAAATGGAAATATAAATTGCTCAAGAAAACAATTTGATCGGCAGTTAGCTTTTGCAGTTACAATTCATAAATCCCAAGGTTTAACATTAGATAAAGCAGTCGTAGATATTGGGGATAAGAGATATCAGTTGGCTTAACGTACGTAGCGTTGTCGAGAGTGAAAGGCCTTCAAGGTTTAGCATTCAAAAGAAAATTTCCTTACGAGAGATTCTACATTATCAAAAATTCTCGTATGCTAACATGCAGAAAAAAAAGAAGAAATTCGAATGAAAAGTTTTACAGTTAATAATTCTTAGTATCAACCAGGGAATATATCAAATGTTTTTCCAGAAAATAGGATTTTGAAGAAGTAAGCTTCAAGCTCTCTTAGAATATATTATTCTAAGTTGCTATCTAACATTATTTGATGTGAATTACAAAGATTGGAAACATACCTATTTCAAACCACTTGAGAAACCACCAGACGCTATTGTAAAATGTAAAAACATCTTAAAAAGAGATTTTAGTTAAAAATTTAAAAATATTTTGTAAAATTTTGCTTCGAAAATATTTTTATTTATACCAGTCTTATATCATAAATAAAAAATTCCGAGGAAATTCTTAGTTATTTGGATGAATTTACATTTCTAAAATTAAAATGCGCCAAAAAATAAAATAACGTTCTTGCTTAATAAAGATGCAAAAATAATAATAAAAAATATTGTTACTTTCAAATATTTATTTTATTAAATAATGCTTCCCGAATCCAAACAAAGCATGGCTTTTGTTAGTGTATGAAATTTATAAATATTTTTAATGTATAAAAAAGTAACGGAAAATTTCATCAAAAATGCAAACAAAAATTCATTTTTCATCTATAAATTTTGTGCAGCACGCATACATTCATTTAAATCTCTTTAAAAAGCACTATGGATAGGCCAACGAAATGTAAAAAAAAAACGTTTCCTTCTTTGTGTAAAAGACAGTCTTATCAGAAAACTGATTCGCTGAATGCATACGTAACAATAAAATGAACTAATCGCACTGCTATTTATACATTGACAAAACGATCTGTCTTTAAAAAGAGATACTCCCTGAACGGTTATTTACCGAATGATTAGGGTCATGTGGCCGTAAAATAACCACTGAGGATTGTTGTTATGGCTGTTGCCAAGTGGCAAGCTATAAATTCAGCCTCATTTTGCCGTCACGTAAGAGAAATATAGATTCCATACATATTTAAATTTTACTGTTTATTTTTTAACATTTATAGCGCATATGCGAATGACAACCTTGAAATTGATACACAGTTTGTTTTATGAAACTAATCTACTTTATAAAATATCTTTCATAATTTTCTTTCTTTTGACCTCCATTCAACACTAGTTGTGCGGAGGTAAAAATATATTTTTTGATATGTAGTCCTTTCTTTTTTATTTCGTTATTATTTCATTATTATAACTTCGATTTTCATTTTTTGATATGTAATCTAACCAAGCGGTTATTTTTTTGCTATATTTATCATTTTAATGACATCATTACCAATAGCAATGTTATCTTATTTCAAGAATTTATCTTTATAAATAGTCATACATACTCATGCCAATGTGGCATACATTAATAGGTAAATGTTTACAATTACTAAGTATGATCATCCCAATTTTTTAAGATCATCTTCTTAAAATATCTATATTGGATATACAGTAACTTAATAATTCTTTTAGAAAATCAAATGTTTTATTTTTAATAGTTTCATACAATTTTAAAACTTCATTTTTTTCTTTCATTTCCATTTAGTTATATCCTGTTATTTTTATTCAGGATATTTACTTACGTAGTTTGATTTTTAACTTCATTAAAATAATGATGAAAGAGGCCTTATTTAAGCTCTTCTAATAATGAGGAATGAAACCTTATTAAGTATCTTTTAAACCAAATGTTTTTGGAAAATTACTTTAAGGAATCATTATAAAATTGATAGATTCTATGAATCTAATATTATATTCGTATGCATGCTTATAATTTAATTTGCTCCTTCAATAAATTTAAATATTGTAATTTGATTTTTAAAACTGTATTTTGCAAAATTTCAAAATCAAATCGTTTGTCATATTGAACTAACACAGTAAACCCCAAATGTTTACATTTATTCGCTTTTTATTACTTTTTCATTCGCAAAAATCTTCCTCATTTTAAAACACAAATTTAACTCCTTCATAATCCTCACATACGACTAGATTAACTTCATGAGTTCCTGTCTCTTGAATTGTTTCAAATAAGGAAAAAAATATTTTCTTTTTCAGCATAATCATTTCTCAGTCCAAACATTTTTAAATATAAGGGCAGTCATATCATTTTCACATTTACCGCATTTAGGTGTGTTTTTATAAGGCATTTATGATATTTTATACAAATTTCCCACAATTCTGACAAATCGTTCATGATATTGGTGATTTATTTTTCTTTTTCAGAAAGATTAAATTTACGTTTACAACTATTTTAAAACACAAATTCAACTCCTTTATAATCCTCACATACGACTAGATTAACTTCATGAGTTCCTGTCTCTTGGATTTTTTCAAAAAAAAAAAAAAAAAAAAAAAAAAAAAAAAAAAAAAAGAAAAAAATTCTTTTTTAGCATAATTATTTCTCAATCCAAACATTTTTAAATATAAGAGCAGCCCTATCATTTTCACATTTAATACATTCAGATGCATTTTTATAAAAGATTTATGATATTTTATACAAATTTCCCACAATTTTGACAAATACCTTCATGATATTTGTGATTTTTTTTTTCTTTTTCAGAAAGATTAAATTTGCGTTTAAAACTATTTTAAAACACAAATTCAACTCCTTCATAATCCTCACATACGACTATATAAACTTCATGAGTTCCTGTCTCTAGAATTTTTTCAAATAAAAAAAAATATTTTTTTTTTCAGCATAACTATTTCTCAGTCCAGAAATTTTAAATATAGGAGCAATGCTATCAATTTCACATTTACCACATTTAGATGTGTTTTTATAAGGCATTTATGATATTTTATACAAATTTCCGACATATTTTCACAAATACGTTCAAGATATTTGTGAACTTTTTTTTTTTTTTTTTTTTTTTTTTTTTTTTTTTTTTTTTTCACAAAGATTAAATTTACGTTTACATTTCAAACATTTACATAAAAGTTTGCATGCATCTTAACCCTTTTTATTTTTTTTTTTTTTGGATCTGAATACAATCATTTCCTTTAAATATTCCAATGCTGTTTTCACAAAATATTTCGTCTTCTTCACACACAGAATTTGTTACAATGAATCTATCACATTTTAAATAAGAAGTATGCTGATCGCTTCTATTAAAGCTTATCTTACAGAAATCACAATACTCTACCTAAAATTCCTTTAATAAAAGTAATTACATCTAAATGATTTCTCAAAACACACATAATAAAAAAGTTTACTTGAAGACGTCTTATACACAAAAGGCACTTTTTAGGCATTTTTAGAAATGGGACGCGAGGCAACTGCACCATTTGCCATTGTTGCAGTCTGGCCCTGATATTTGTTACATCTTATGAAGTTTTAAAACCATATTTTGTCCCTCAATATTATGAAATAAACTGGGAATTATAATAAGTATAACATGATATTTTAGAATCTAGGTATGTCTGAATGTTAGCTTACGGAGTAGTTACGGTAATAGAGTACAATTATGTTTTGAGAGATTCGAAATGATTTTTCACATAAAATATACAACAATTTATACGCTGTTTTCCTAGAGGCGGGTTTAAAGAATTAAAATTCAAAAACACGATGTTCATGTGATTATTTAAATTTTGATAAGTTGTATCCTATTATATTTTTCAATTTGTCACATAATTAAAATTATACATCTTTAGATAACTTACGAATAGTATTTAAATAAAAATTGACTAAAGCAAATGATAAGAGCTACGTATTGTAATTTATTTTTGAACAAATGAAAAATGCATTTTGAATATGAGCAAGAACGAAAAATCGTGCATCAGGCATAGTTTAGGAAACACTTCCCTTTAGTAACAGAATATTATTAAGAAATTTTATTTTTTCTTACAATGAAATGAGATTTTTAAATAAGCAATTAAATAATTTAGGTGACACAATAAGGACCCCTAGGGTTACATAATATAAGAGAAAACTACTTTTTTAATACTAGTATATATGTTTTAAATTGCCCGCTAACAAAACCAAAAAGGCATTTTTCTTTGAAATGTATCAATTTTGCAATCAAATAAAGTTTTGAAGTCGATTAAAATTGATACTTTAGTATGAGTTAAATGCCGAAGAAATCACAAAAGATTTCATTCTTTACAGCAGACCTTTTTAATTCTGATAATTTCAGTTGTTTAAGCGCGTCGTTCGATTACATACCTGTTAAATGTATGTTTATTCTAAAAAAACTAAACTCTGTGGCTATAAAATCCATGAAGGATTTCGGCCGACAGTGCCCAACTCTGTTTTCTTGAACCTGCGCTCCGAGGTGCTATGCAGCATGCGTCCCAACCAGGTGGTCAGTCTAACGCGAGATCCTCTGTGTCTAGTTCCCAAGCAAGCTTGGTACTCTTTTTATCGACCCCGTAGGGCCTTGCCCAATCGGGAGTCGATCTCTCGACATGCGACGTAGCAGTCAGATGGTCTGACCACTACACTATTGGGCTTCGTCTGTTTAGTCATTTTATTTTAAGTTATTGATGAGGTGTTAACTTCGTTATGGAATATTAGCCGGAAACAAATGCTGAACTATTTATATTAAATTAAATGCAAACGGATTTCTCTTTAATAAACGTCTGCACGCGATAGAGATACATAAAAAAAATAATTCTTCAAAATTATTTTAAAAATCATAGAAAAATGAGTAAATTTCGATACAGTTTTCAAACAAGTTGCAATACAATTTTAAAAATTTTCATTTGTAAGTAAATTATTTATCTATTTGACGATGTAAAAATTGAAAATATGCGATCTTTAAACGTTAAAAAAATTACAGTAAAATCGAAATTTAATAATTTGCTGTTGACGGCATCAAAATGACGTCAGCGTTACGAACAAACACGTTTGTCCTTTATAATATAGATAACGTAAAAAAAGTCAACATTTTCTGTTCATATACGGTTATGTGTACTACTCTGTGTAATTCTGTCTTTAGGCCCGGTATACGAACTATGGTATTTATGCACACCAACTAATTCACTAAAACATAGATAAGTTTAAAATGCATAATAACAATGGAAGATTCAATTCCAGGAATTATCGGCATCCTTCGACTTACGTAAATTCCCACTTACGTAAGAAATTTCGAAAATTACATTCATGAACATACTAGCGCGTTTGATACGTATTTGCATACTATTGGTAATTGTTTATAAATAAAATATGCAGATAAAAAGCGCAAAAATAATATAGTGTAATATATTAGATATAGTTATATTTTTATTGGGATATACAAACAAATCTTTAACAAAACAAACACAAATCTGATTAAAATGAGCCAAAAAAACCCTCTGTTTAACCGTTACAATTTTTTTAGCTGAATTCAAGCCTTAACGAAATCTAATTTTAAAGTTTTGGTGAAGAGAAACGAGTGTATTTTTTCTTCCAGCTTGAGAGCTCTTCGTTTGATGTAGATTCAAGATTGATATAAATTAATTCATTAATGTTAAATTTATAAATCCCATATTCCACAAGATACTCTTTATTGGAAAACTGTTCTGTCAGTTTGTCTTTATATTTTTTTTATACTTTTACAGATTATATCCATGTAAATAGTGCTGCATGCCACTTTATTAATAAAATAATATTGTGCAAAGAATGTATATATTATATATATATATAATAAATATTGCAGTTTCTGTCGAAATTTTACTTAAGGAATTCGACATACGTAAAATTCGACTTACGCAAAGGTTTACGTAATGCATTACTTACGAAAGTCGGGGGATGCCTGTATAGTGAACCTTTTAACCAAATTTTTTGCACGTCTCTGTAAATAACCTACATATACTACGCACTCCATAGCTATAGGAAATATACTGTAGTGAGCCTCTGTGATCCCTTTTCACTTCATTGTGTTTAAAGTAACTTACCCTCATTAAAATGCATTTCATCCCATCCCCCCTCCATAGATAATAACTTAATGGGACTCTTTTGTGCAACCCGGTGAAGAAACTATAACTGCTACTTATTTGATACTACTAAGAAATCATGTTGTGGTCCACTTCAGTGATGCATATCTATCTCATTGTGTTTCAAATAACCTAAAATCAATAAAATGCACCACAAATGTGTTAGACACTAATGTAACTAGATTGTTTTTTTTTTTTTTTTTTTTTTTGTTGTCTCTGTAAACGAAACTATTAATGCTATACAATTCAATTGTAATACGGAACATTCTCTTTTAATTTTCAAAAACATATAAAAATTACATCGTTATATGACAATCCGAGTACATTTACAGGAGTTAAAGCACAGACAAACCGAAGTCACATACACTTTTCAATTTTGTTGTAAAGTATTGAAAATCAAAGCATTACTATTGTTAAGACATTAACAGATTTTATTTTATTTATTTATTTATTTATTTGTATGCATAATTATCGCCCCTTTTTACATGATAAATTGAAAGTAGAAAGAATAGGACCACTTGGAATAGGGTTTAAGTTAACATTTGACGAAAGTTATAATAAAGAAAATGAAATTTTAAAAAATTGTAAATACCATAATGTCACTACTAAAACATATGTTTTGAATGAACCAGAAAATACTACTCAAAGTTAAAAAAATTCCATTAATTTAACTAAAAGTAATATTCATGATATATATATATATATATATATATATATATATATATATATATATATATATATATATATATATATAGATATATATATATATATATATATATATATATATATATATATATAGTATATATATATATATATATAAGTATATATATATATATAAGTATATATATATATATATATATATATATATACTTAAAAAGGGAGATGATTTTCAATAGTCTCCATTGGTTGTTTTCTTTTCGTTCATGGTTTAGTTAGTAAGTTTTTCCATGGTTAATTTGTTAATTTTCTCTATAGTTCAGTAGTTTTGGGTTTGGATGTGTAGTGTGTGTTTTTTGGTATTATATATATATATATATATATATATATATATATATAATTTTGTTTAAAATATGGAAAAATACAAGAATTAGTTCTCTTGGTGATAAATTGGGCGAAAAAGTATTTATTTCACACGATAATCATGTCTTTAATGCCTAAATATAGAACAATATAAAATAGGAAATATATTGTGGAAGGTAAGAATATTGTGAACAAAACAGTACTTAGAGAAAGAAGCATTAATATTAAAGAATGATGCTTACGATGCAAATAATAAATAAATATCTAATGTTGAAATTCCTGTTTCAAATAATGATTTATCTACTACATATTACACAAATCATTATATTTTGTATTCAACAACAGATAAGTTTGCTTATTTTGACGATAAAAATCCTTTTATTTTTACAATATTTCCGAGCAACTTCAAGAAAATTTGTATCATATATCCAAGGAAATCAGTACCATATACTTACATAAAACTAACAGTTTATTAGTTTCTTTTGACAAGGAAAATATGTATTATACTGTTAAATTAGGAGATGTGTATATTTTAACAAATATTTATTTATCTACGGCTAAACAAATATTTCGCAAATTTAAGGGTGTCCGGGACACATTTTCAAAGAATTTTTATTTATTGAGTTAAAATTCTAAATTTTTTGTAAAGGGTAACCGTATCATTAGTAAACAAAATCACATGATAAAACTTCTCATATTTCTTTTTTTAAAAAAATAAAAAATAATATTTATTTAAAAAGTGGGGTAATTTAAAATCGTTATAACTCGAAATATTATAAATAGAATTTCATTTTTTTTTCATTTAAATAAATAGAAACATATAAATTTTAATTTGGATCCAGCATTTTTAAAAATATTAATTAAAAAAATTAAAAATATCCAACGAAAAATTTTCAAAAAAAAGGGTGCACTTAAAAAAAAAAAAATAAAAAAATCCCATTTTCAAAAGTAAATATATATTTTTAAATATGCTGAATAAAATTAAAGTAAAACAATTGAAAACGACATGTTCTATGTTTGAACCATTTATCTTTAACGGCTCTTGAATTATAAGAATTTAAATACGAGAAATGTTGAGAAAACCCATCATGACGAAAAACGCACTTTTACAAGAAGTCGATTCCATGACCGTCATTGCTTGAAAGCTAGATTTTGAAAACAAACCAAAACGAAAAATTTAATATTTCTTGTTCTAATTAAGATAGAAACATGATTCAAAAGTCATTTTAATCAGAAAAAAACAGAAAATTTTCTAATGAAATAAAATATTTTCACAAAACTTGAAGATTTTTCTGTCCCGGACCCCCTTAAGAAAAGTTATCGATTACAAATAACATTAGAAAACTTTGATAAATATCATATAAAATCAGATATCCAAATTGAGATTTTAAATTTTCTATTATAATAAATATGTGATAAAATTAATTGTATTGAATATTTTAAAACTAAGAATTTATTATGAATATTTAATAATAAATATAAAAGATTATCTTGATTTGAAATCCGTATCTAAATTTCCAAAATTATCTGAAAATTATGTCAAACAATTTATTGATTATGTTGAATAAGAAATTATATCAATACATCTAACCTTATCTGAATCTTTTATAGAAAACAAAGAAGAATAAAATTGAATCGAATTTGTAGATATCAAACTTTATCTGAAGAATTTAAAATAAAGCATTCAGGTAAAATAAAATGAAATCTTATTTCTAAATTTCTGATTTTAAGTAATGAATTTATTATAAAATATCATGAACATCCAGGTTTATATAAAGGATCCATGTTTCAAAAACTTTCAGAAATTACTATGAGAGAAATTAAAAAAGAATTAAACTGGTTATAGATATAAATAGATTTGAGACGTTTAGTGAACATTTTATTGACGGATTTACAAAAAAAATTAGATATTTTTACCCGATTGATTAAAAGTTTGACTCATTACTAGAAATTTTTATAATGTTCATTGGAAAAGTATGCAAACTATTCAGCTGGGTGGAATTAAAAGAGAAATTTGGATATTACCTGGAACACGAACCTTAGAGAGAAAAATTAATTGATAAAATTTATGAATCGCAATTTTTTTAATACAATTTATTAATGATTTGAGACAACTGTAAAAAAAAAAAAGACGAAAGATAAGGGTTCCGTAATTAAAAAGTAAAAACGGAACCATTATAAGATCACTCCTGTGCCTGTCTGTCACAGCCATATTACTCGTAAACTATGGAACGTGGAAACCTCAAATTGGGGGAAGTAATAAAGACTATTGACCCACATCTTTTCAGATTATGAAACCTTTATAAATATATTTAGTAAAAATGTAGGGAGATAATTAAGCTACTTGAAAAAAAAAAAAAAACTTTTTTCTTTGTATATCGTGTTGGGCATCGTGTGAAAGCTTTCGTAACGTTGAACTCAAAAATACATTCCTTTTAATTTTAGGTATTATATTTTCAAAAATATTGTCGAAAATGTAGCGCAAAAATATGCCCCCCCCCCCCCCCCCCAATCTAATTCCGAATCTACTGAAACTAAAATTGTGAAACAATTACATAACAGTAGATGTTAATTTAAACCTTGCTGAAAAATTATAGCGATTACCCTAGATCACATAGTTTATGAGAAAATCGCATTTTTCTGCTACACACAAATTACAATTTACGGGCATCCAGCAAATGTGTTGAGCAGCGCTGGAGGTGCCTACCGTATCGGAAGTATAAAAGGAAAGTTGTAATTATTTTCGAAAAAAATCAACAGTAATTAGCCGATATATTAACCCTTAAAGATACAGACGTTTGGACATACATAATGACAGGGGTGGCGTAATCTATGCCTAGTTAACAACTTTTAATGATATATATGTATAATGTTATGTCCAGTAGCAGTATAAAGGCAATAAACGCCAAATTGTTAAAAACAGATTAATTTAAGGGGCCTTAAGACTCTTAAAATTGGAGAGAAAAAAAAAAAGACCATTTTCAACATTTAATGTCTTAAAAAGTATATGATTTTAAAACACAGTTTTCATTGGGATGAAAGATGTAAGATATCTTTCAGTTCATGTATTTAAAAAATTGGTAGATGCAGAATTATTATTTATAGGGGGCTCAAAACTATTAGATATTTGTCGAGCAAAAAACTGACATAACAGGTTACGCGCAGAATTATAAAATAAATATTGCAACTAGAATAAAAATTATGGTGCCTATTTATACTTCAGATTATAATAATTACCCTGAACGTAAATAAATTTATATTTAAAGAATTTTTATATTTTTAATGGCAAGTTGTATTTAGCTAATACAAAATTTTGAAAATTTCAACAGTATAATCACCTAAAAAATATTTTTTTAACAATAAAAAGAAAATTTTAGGTTCAGTTTATACAGAACAACCTGAAATATATGTTTTGAAAATTTCATGAAAAAATATTCAGAAGTTTTGGAGGCATCCTGCGCGTTATGCCCAAAAACGTCATTTGGAGAAAAATGATTTCAAAGTTTCGAAAACGCCGCTTGAGCTATTGAGCGAGTATAATTCAAAAAGCGATAACTTCTGTTCTAATGGGAATTTCAGTGAAACAATTATATCAAAATTTTCCTAAAAGATGGGAGGTTTAACGTCTACAAAAAGTTAAAATTTCTAAAATTTTGAAGCTTTAAGGGTCCTGAGACCATTTAATTAGAATATATCACATAAATGCTATGGGATTCGCGACAATTTTGCATTGAGTGGACCTCTCAATACGCCTCGAGCGACTTTAAAAGTAAATTAAATAACTATCTGGAAAAACGCTGCACGGACCAAGGCGGCGTTGCAAACTTTGCGCCCTCCTTCGAAGCGCGCTTAGCACAATGCCAAATTTAAACTTTGAACAAATGTTTTGTTTTAGCTACACTGTAGAAATAAAGGTTATTACTACGCTGAATTTAGTTTTATGAAATGCAAATGAAGTTTAAATATGCACTACTTTCATTATCACTACCGAATTCATCATAAACAGAAAATAATTCATTATAAACAAATTAGGATAATATTAAAAGATGAGTTATACAGAAAAAACTATACTTCATATTATACAAGTTCCATATCTCTTTGAGTTTTCATGGTATATCCATTTACACTTCGCTACTAAATACAGTTATACCCAACCCTACGTTGTATAGTTTATTAAGTCTTAGTATTCATTTAGCAACGGTTTATTTTTTTTAATAATATAATTGCAAATTCACATATTTATTCTACGGAACCGTCTGTGCGCGAGTAATACTCGCACTTGACCGTTTATTCTATATCGTTTTAATATCTATTTTTATAAATTTATATATGTTTTTAACTTTAAACTTTTACTTTTATTTATTTATATATTCACTTACATACCATTTAATATTCAATTTTCAACAATTAAACACGTCTTGTGTTGTTGTCCTAACACGTTGTATGTTTGGAGTGTTCAATATACTTTCCCCCCTAATATAGCGCTTCCATCGTTTAATAAGTAAAACAATAAAAAATCTAATTTTTTACTGCTAAAATTCCCCGAGTTATAGTACTTTAAATTTTACGAATTTTCAGCGTTTTCCTTTTTAGTGTTAGATTGACGACAAAGTCATCTGTCTTTCATGAGACGGAATATATCCATCCAGACAACATACAAGCACACATATATACACTGGGGGACAAAACTTAAGGACCAGTGTTATTTTCAATGATTTTAGTTAGAAATAGATCCGCAGCATCACTTGTAAATTTGAATTAATGCGGGATGTACTCTGTTTTGTGAAAATTATGCAGTTTTGTACTTCCACTTTTGTCGATCACGTGGCAGCAGACATCTGAGATTTCAGGCAATTGGCGGGTACCGTGAGTTGTCATTAGGTGTAAAAAGTAAAAGAGATGAAGCAAAGCTTGAACATTGAAATTTTGACCATGTCTTCAAGGTATCATTCAAATTATATTACTAGTAGTAGAATAACCGGAAAGTTGGAAGAAGGACGCAAGACGTGAGATTTTGCCTGTGAATTTGACATTGCGTACAGTATTGTTTCTAGACTATAAGCGGCATTCCAAAAGAGTGGAATATGTACTAGGCGCACGGGAGGAGGTCGTACTACCAGTACGACGTCCCAAGAAGATCGTTATATTGTTATTTTGGCAAAAAGGTACCTATGCAGCACAAGGGATTTAGTAAATCAAATTTGTTCTGCGACAGGAATTAAAATATTGCGGAAAACTGTTGCAAGACGTTTGAAAAAAGGTTGACTATACGCCCGAAGACTTGTTGTGTGTACCCCACTCTCGAGACACCAAAAGAGCGCCCGTTAACAGTGGTGCCGTATGCATCCCACTTGGACTGATGAAGGCTGGTCAACCGTGCTCTATTCAGATGAGAGTAGACTCAGTCTAGTGTCTGATTGTAGACGTAAACTGATATGGAACGAGGTTGGTAGCGCTGACTGTCGCGAAAATATTCTGGAAATACACCAATATGCGACTTCAAGTATCATGGTGTGGGCAGGCATCATGTTCTATGTTTGCAGGGATTGATCACTATGTGCTTGACCAAGGGTCCATGACTGGTAGATGGTACATTGAAGAGGTCCTGCTTCCACATGTTCGACTTTTTCGATGTGCAGTCGGTAAAAGTTTCGTTTTTTGGATGATAACGCACCTTGTCATCGCGTACAGGCTGTACTGTACAAGATTGTCCTTAGACCGAAGATATCCATCGCATAGACTGGCCAGCACGTTCCCCTGACCTGAATACCATTGAAAATGTATGAGATGCCTTCGGGCAATTTCCTCCCACTTAAGGAAATTGCTGCTCGACAATTCCCTCCCACAAACAAGGAAACCATCATACGTGCAGTGAAGGGGGAATGGGGCAACTTGCCTCAATAGCTACACTGCCAGAAAAACTCGTCAGTATACACTAAATTATTCTTCATTTTTTAACAAATAATTTCCGTACTGCTAGAAAACATGTTTTATCCGTGAATTCTCCCCGAACATCTAAAAAAGATAGAGAAATTCCGTTGATTCCTAGCACGCATGCGTATAGGTTCTATTGCTAATAAATCCGAATTTATTTTAAAAATGAAAAACCAAAAATTCATTAAATTAAGATTTCTAATATCATTTAAAACGATGAAAAATTTCCAAATTGCAAAATAAATAACAATTACTTTTCTCAAAAGTATTCACAATTTACTTTTAAAAGTTAAATAAGTTGATAAAGTTAAAGTTGAATTTATAGAATTGTTTATAAATAAATATTCGCATTTAAAATATACTTTAAATGAACACATTTAAAATATATTTTAAGAAAATTAAATGGAACAAATCGATATTACTCCAAAAAACATTATAGAATAAAAAAATGGTATTCGTATTTTACCTCTAGCAATCTATGTAAAAACATTTAAAATTCATATTTTTATACTATATTAATACTAAAGTGTAAAAACCCCATCCGCAATCTCATTAAAGACGAAATCTTCCCGAAATGAAGTTCAAAATTAGAATCTTTTTTTTTAAAAATTGATCAAGTCATACCCATCTGAAGTAAACATATTTAATTTAAAGCATTTCGCTGCTGTGCAACTATAGCTCAATGCTAACGTGTTCGTCTCGCAAAGCTGAGATGGCTGGTTCGAATCCAATCTCGGCCGCTTTTGCATTTTCCCAATTTTCTTCTATGGACAGATATTTTCCCTCCAGTAACGGAAGAAAAGAAAACGGATATTCGTCAATTCACCGAAAAATGCCGGCAGCACTGCTGCCAGTAGAATTTCCGTGAATTAAAGGAAGTTTTTTTGAGAGTGTACTGAATCATGTTGTTTTGAGTATGTGATATGGCCGGTGGAAAGTTGTATCGCATTACACGGTGGCGACATCCCTTATTGATATCGCACTGACGAATGTTAATTGTGAGTATTTTGCTTTATTTGTACAGTCATGTTTTCGGACAATATTCACGTTTCAGAAAAAAGAACCCCTGTATACATCCTTTAAAAAAATTGTACATTAAATCCTGTGTAACATTCTGTTAATACTACTGTTTGCTTTTGCTTCTTAACCCACAATCTGGCATAGATTCTCATTTATGTGTACATTTCGTCTTGGTCCTTAAGTTTTGTCTACCAGTGTATATATACAGCAATTTTCTTCCACGTCAAATGCGAAAGTTAAAGAAAATCATACAACATTTTTAATATTTGCTAACCCGCAACTTTAAGTTGGCATAACATAAAACCTAAATAAATCAGAGTTTCTTTAAATAATTTAAATTATATTTGAACTCCGAATAAAATTATCTGTGTTAATAATGAAAAATTACGACTACTTATACTTTATCCTGTTTCATCATTTATTAAAATAAAAAATCCTCTTTAATGCTTTAATCAATAAATCAGCTTACATTACGTATTGACGACAGTATTATTGTTTATAATAATATTATAATAATTAGAAATTTTCTATTGTATGAAATAATTTTGTCTTGCTCTGTTTAAAAAGAAAAAGAATATATATATATATATTACAAAACGATGTTTTATCTCTATGATATAAGATAGAAAGTATCCATCCAAAAAAAAAAATAAGGAAGTATTTTTCTACGAAACAGATCGCAAAAATAGATATAAAATAACCTCAGTCCTATGCAAAAAAGTAAAAAAAAAAAAAAAAATAATGTTATATAAAATTTCCAATACTTGCAAATGATCATCTTTAAGTTGTAAAACCTAAATAAATCAGAGGTTCTATAAATAACTTAGATTAATTTTAAATACCTAATAAAATATCTGCGTTAATGAAGAAAATATACATATTTTTATACTTCCCATGTTTCCTATTTCATTAAAATAAATACAGGCACTTTAGTGTGGAAAATTTTTAATTGAAAAGCATATAAAAAATTATCCCCAGATATATGCCAGAAGAAAATATCTGTCTATCTTGTACCAGAAAGAACAACATATTTCTTGTATAAAAAATAAATTATCCTTCCAAACAATACATATAAGAAAGTAGTTTTCTATGAAGCAAACTAACAAGGAGAGGGCCAACACTGGTAATCAGAGATTTTGATTATTTTAATATATGTTGTAGGGTAGGGGGCCCTTAGTCTCAGGTTCAACTGATTTTATACAGCGCTCTAGTACTCGGGAAATTTTAGAGGGGTTCTAATATTATAACACAAGTTAAATACTTACTTTATAAATGAGTGACTACGTTGGCTTTAGCTCAGTTAGTACGGGGTTTGCTCGTTGATTTGGGGCCTCGGGTTCGATACCGGAACGTGCTGCATTTGATTTTCTCATTTTTTGTTTTATAAATATACTTGTAATTAGAATTTAATAATCTCATTGTCGAATAATAAAAATTATAATATTGTGTATCAATTGTAATTTTAAGCTATTTATTTTTTTATTTGAAACTAAATAGTTGTATAAAACATCATAAAACTGTTATTTTTTTAAATCACTTTTAAAATGTATTTCATTTAAAATCATGATATTGAACAATTGTGTCAATTCGTGAATTTAAAGAAATATTATTTATGTATTGCCTTAACAAAGAAGGTCAATACGATGATATTACTCTGTTTTTAAAGTAAGAAGCATAGTTTTATTAAAAATGGCATAAGAATTAAATATCAACCTATTTTTTGCATATTAAAGATTTTTAGATTTATAAAACATTTGCTTGCACTTTGATTTATTTTTGCTCTCCCATTTATCTTCCTTTCCGATTTATTTTTAAGTTATTTGAATATATTTTATTTTATCATAACCAGAGGGCACCACAACTGATTTTGAAACGATTTTGGAATTTTTATTAGTCAATCATAGATCCAATTTTTTTATGTCCATTTAAATGAAGAGAAATGTTTCATAATGGTTTAAAAATCAAAAATACTAATTTAAAATTTAAATATGTTACATTATAATTAATGAACGATATTAAAATTTTTAATTGGGACTATTAAATTATATTTATATTTAACAAGTATATTCCCAGATAGCATTTTTAATTTGCAGAAAATTTGCAGCAGTATTGCTTTGAAAACCTGCAAAGTTGCAGCAAGCTCAGCATGACAAGACTGAAAGTTCATAACAAGACTGCAGCAAGCTAACGCAAACACCGAAGTCACCACACTTTGAACTTCCAGCTAACTTGTCGTGCAAGTTAAATTCATGCTGAATCAAATTTATTGCAAATTAACGGCAAACAAGTAATGAAAAATACTGCAAACTTACTGCAAAGTAGTAATCCTTCCACGCCCCACCTGTTTACAACTGTTACAGGATAAGTTCCCTTCGGAGGGGTCCATAGACCTGTTCAGGTCTATTGATGCGAACACACCGCCATAAGGTGAATGCATCGTTTTCATCACCATAAGCAAATTAAGGTAATATTTATACTTTCCAACACGAGCCTGTTTTGCTAGTTGATAAGTATATCGTTTACAAAAAGCGGTGCTAAATGAATTAAATTTCTGCAATTTCTGTGTATGTGCTGATTGTCTATTCTCTCAATAGAGGGATTTTTTGCTTTCGCCGTTTTCGTGAATTAAAGACAGTCTTACCATCAGTTTCACAACAAACTACTCATGCAAGTGGGGAATGGTATTCCTTGCGGGAAATTTGCTGCGAATTTCTCAATTCAAATTTGTCACGGCAAGATAATGTCAGAAAAAATCAAACTTGCTGCTAATGTTCATGCTATCTGGGTTTATAACACAAATAAACGGTCAAGTGCGAGAATTACTCGCGCTCAGAGGGTTCCGTATAATAAATATATGAATTATTAACTGTATTAAAAATCGTTACTAAAAGAAAAATATACTTTTTATATACTAGAAAAGTATGAATGGGTATACCATAAAAGTTCAAAGTGATATGAAGCCTAAATAATATCAAATATTGCTACTCTATAACTCTTATAACTCTTATTTAAATCTTATCCTAATCTATTTATGACGAACTTAGAATTCGGCACTGACAATAAAAGTAGTGCATATTTAAACTTCATTTGGCATTTTATAAAATTAAATTCACCGTCGTAATAATCATTTCTTTTTACAGTATAGCTAAAAAAAAAACCTTGTTTAAAATTTAAACGTCATTTTGCTAAGCTGACTTCGAATGGAGGTCGCAATCTGGCACTTCCGCCTTCGTCCGTGACATGTTTTTCCAGATAGGTTTTTGATTAACTTTTAAACACATGAGAGGCATATTGAGAATTCTAAATGCAAACTAGTCGCGAATCCCACAGTATTTATGTGATTAATTCTAATTAAATTAGTCTATTTTTAACAATTTGACGTTTATTGCTTTTATACTACTACTGGACATTGTACTACACAAATGTATAATTAAAAGTTGTTATCTAGGCTTTAAAAGCCGATGATACATACAGTAGGCCGTCCCTGTCATTATGTATGTCCAAACCTTCCGTATCATTAAGGGTTAATATCTCTGCTAATTACCGACGATTTTTCTAAAAAATCATTATCAACAATGCTTTTATACTTCTGCTACGATAGGTACCTCCAGCGTTCCTCAACACCTTTGCTGAATGTCAGCAAATCAAAATTTGTGTGTAACGGAAAAATGCGCTTTTCTCAAAAACTATGTGATCTAGGGTAATCGCTATAATTTTCCAGCAAGGTTTTAATTAACTTCTATTATCTCTAATTTTTTCATAATTTTAGTTTGAGTAGATTCGGAAATATATGGGGGGTGGCATATTTTTGCACTACATTTTCGACGCTATCCCTGAAAATATAATACCTACAATTAAAATAAATGTATTTTCTCTTTCAGCGTTACGGATGCTTTCACACGATATACAACGAAAATACTTTTTTTTTCCAGTAACTTAATTGTCCCCTCTACATTTTACCTAAATATATTTGTAAATGTTTAATAATCTGTAAATATGTGGGTTAATTATCTTCATTACTTCTCCCAATTTGAACTTTCCACTTTTAATCATTTACGAATAAAGTGCTGTGACAGACGGACAGACAGACACAGGAGTGATCTTATAATGGTTCCGTTTTTACTTTTTACATACGGAACCCTAAAAAATAAGATAATCTGTTTAGAAGGTGAATAAAATCTGTTTTATCCATTCTCACACTAAACTAAATCTCTAAACAGATGACATATATGAGAAAGTATGTGAAAACAGACTTCGTTCACTGTGGTAGTGGATAGAACAGATTTTATGCAAAGTCTAAACGAACTATCTCATTTTTTTTTTTCAAAATGGATTGGTTTGCTATGGTCGTGAACCCCTAAATCTATAACAACCTGACGAAGTTTCAAAATGTAAATACACGTGGCTAGAAAGTACTTTTCAAAGTTTGACTTTCTTCACAAAATTTAATCTCGATGTTTTCTATTTCGTGCTGCGCCTATAAAACAAGTGGTACCCATATACTTTATAAGATTGGCCTTAAAAATAACTTGCAGTTAGTGCGTTTATTTATCCTTAAAAAATTGAATTAAATGAAATGTATTTTTGAATTGAGCTTTACGAAAGATTTCATACGATACCACACACGATATACAACGATTTTTTTTTTCAAGTTACTTAATTAGCCCCCTACATTTTTCCTAAGAATATTTGTAAATGTTTAATAATATGTGGGTCAATAGTCTTTATTACTTCCCCAAATTTTCACTTTCCACGTTCCAGAGTTTATGAGTAAAATGGCTGTGACAGACAGACAGACACCGGAGTGATCTTATAGTGGTTCCTTTTTGCTTTTTAAGTACGGAACCCTAAAAAGGAGAAAAACAAACGTAGCACGTTCGGGTATCAAACCCGAGCCGGCGAAATAACAAGCCAGCACGGTATCAACTGCGTTACGACCAATGTAGTCAGCTCGTTATACAGTAAGTATTTAACTTGTGTTATAATATTAGACACCCCTGTTTCTCGAGAACTAAGGAGCTTTGTATAAAATCCGTTGAGCCTGAGACCAAGGGGGCCTCTACCCTACAAAGTATATTAAAATAATCAAAATATGTGATTACTAGTATTGGCCCTCTCCTAGTAAGTCATGTGCAAACTTATATAAAAAATTACTCCCAGATATACGGAAGAAAAAAAATATATATGTTTATCTTGTACAAGAAAATCAATAACATATTTCTTGTATAAGAAATAAACTGTCCTTCCAAACAATATATATAAGAAAGCAGTGTTCGACGATGCTAAGTCATGTAAAAAATATATATATATTTACATAAATTTTGCAATATTCGCAAATGCACACATTTATGTTCTCTTAATATAAAAACTATATAAACGAGAGTTTCTTTAAATAAATTAGATTATTTGAATATTGAAAATATGTGTGTTTAAATACAGAAAATATTTTAATGAATCAATAAATTTCCACATTTGATTGACAACAATATTAATAATTATAACAATAATATAAGAAATAGCAATTTTATATTGCATGCAAGAATATTGGCTTGCTCTGTTTAAAAAGAAGAAGGAAAAAAAAACAGACTTTAACAAAACGATGTTTTATCTTTATTGCATAAAATAAAAAATAAAAAAATCAGAAGGAAAAAATATGTAAAAGGAAGCATTTTTCTTCGAAACAGAGCTCAAATGCTTATGCAAAAACCTGAGTCATTTGCGAAAAAGTAAAAAAAAAAAAAAAAAAAAAAAAAAAAAAAAATGTATTGTATTATTTGGAATATTTAAGTTGGCATAACATAAAACGTTTAATAAATCAAAAGATCTATAAATAAATTAGACTAATTACACTAAATCACACTACAGACAGTTGTAATTGTCCGGCTGGGTGAAAAAGTCATCCAGATTTGTTAAAGATAGTTCAGTTGGAAGAGCTTTGGCAGTTTCAGGCAAAAGGTCCCTGCGTCGTATCCTGGCCTTGGCATTTTTTCACCCAGTTGGAAAATTATGAAGTGTTTGATTTACTTACCAATTTGAATAATTATGTTAAAATAAATCAAATGCAGACTAATTGTAAATACCGATTAAAATATCGTTTTAATAAAGAAAAATTACACGTGGTTATACATTTCCCTGTTTCACCATTCAATAAAATAGAAACAGGCAGTTTAGTGAGAAAGAATTTTAATAGAAAAAAAATAACTACTTCCAGATATATGTAAAAAGAAATATATGTATATGAATTTTATTAGACGGAATAACATCTATCTTGTATGAAAAAGAGAGTATCCATCCAAACAATATATATAAGAAAGCATTTTCTACAATGCAAACTATGCAATTTGCAAAAGAGTAAAAAATATAATGTCATAAAAAAATTTAATATTCGCAAATTCCTATCTTTATGTTGTCATAGCATAAAACGTAAATAAATCAGAGGTTCTATCAATAACTTAGATTAATTTTAAATACACTCTAAAATATGTGTTTCAATAAAGAAAATTTATGAGTACTTATACCTTTTTTCAACTTTCATTAAAGTAAAAAATCCACCTTATTACGTAAGAAGTTTAATGAATCAAATACTTTGGTAGTACGGATTGACGACAGTATTAATAGTTATAATAATAATATAAGAAATAAAAAATGATATTATATGAAATAATATTGTTCAATAAAAAATCTGGCTTGACAAAAAGATATTTTATCGTTATTGTATTAAAAAGAAGGTCTCCACACGAAAAGAAATATATATATGTATATATAATATAAAAAAACATAATGCTATATAAAATTTTCAATATTAGCAAATCCCCATCTTTAAGTTATAGCATAGAAACTAAATATATAGGAGGTTCTATAAATAACTTTTATTAATTTTAAATACCGCATAAAATAACTGTGTAATAAAGAAATATTACGAATAGTTATACTCAAACTTTTTCATCGTTAAAAAATACACCTTATTACGACAGAAATTTAATTAATGAAACGGATTGACAACAGCATTAACAGTTATAATAATATTATAAAAAATAAAAATTTTATATAATTTGAACAAATATTTTCTTTGGAAAAATCTGACTTTAACAAAACGATATTGTATCTGTATTGCATAATAAGGTCTCCATACGAAAGAATAGGTATTTTTCTTTTCGAAATAGATTGCAAAAATAGATATAAAATATAACCTCAGTCATAAGCATAAATGTAAAAAACATAAAACGTCAAAAAATTTTCAATATTAGGAAATCCCCATCTTTAACTTATCATAACATAAAAACTAAATAAATCAGAGGTTGTATAAATGACTTAATTTTATATACCGAATACAATGTCTGTTCTAATAAAGAAAATATAAATCTAGTTATACTTTTCCCTGTTTCATCATTTATTAAAATAAAAACAGGCTCCTTAAAGCAGAAGCATTTTAATAGAATATATATAAAATAACCCCAGACATATGAAGTATGTATACATGAATTGTATAAAAAAGAAAGAATTCATACAAACAATATATATAAGAAAAGCATATTTATTCTAAGTCGTATGAAAAGGTGAAAAAAGAAAAGAAAAATAAGCAAAATTTGCTGTATTTTCTACACTGTAAAAAAGAAAAAAAGAAAAAAAAAACTGTAAAGTTAAAGTTTTTCTAGGAAACTGGGATTCCTAGAACTTTTTATGTAACGGTAACAACAAAAATTGCTGTAACAGCGTCTGTTACAGGAATTTTTATTGTTGTCGTTACATAAAAAGTTCTAGAAATCCCAGTTTCCTAGAAAAACTTTAGTAATTTTACAGGTTTTTTTTACAGTGTAGTCCGCAACTTTAAGTTGTCACAACATAAAACCTAAATAAATCAGAGTTTCTTTAAATAATTTAAATTGTATTTGAATACCGAATAAAAGTATCTGTGTTAAAGAGGAAAATGTACAACTACTTATACTTTACACTGTTTTACCATTCTGTGAAATAAAAGATACCTCTAAATGTGGAAGAATTTTAATGCATTAATCAACTTACATTACGGTTTGACAAAATAAATATAATTTATAGTACTATTATAATAAATAACAATTTTCTATTGTATGAAATAATCTTGCCTTGCTCTGTTTAAAAGGAAAAAAGAAAAAAAAATGACTTTTAAAAAACAATGTTTTATCTCCATTGTATAAAAAAGAAAGTATCCATCCGAAAAAATATAAGGAATTATTTTTATACGAAACAGATCACAAAAGTAGATATAAAATAACCTCAGTCATATGCAAAGAAGTAAAAAATATGTTATATAAAATTTTATATACTTGCGAATGCCCATCTATAAGTTGTCTTAGCATAAAACCTAACTAAATCAGAGGTTTTATAAATAACTTTATTTTAAATGCCGTATAAAATATCTACGTTCATAAAGAAAATATACATTTATTTATACTTCTCTTTTTTCATATTTCATAAAAATAAATGCAGGCACTTTAGTTTGGAAAAATTTTAATAGAAAAATATATTTAAAATTATCCCCAGATATACGTAAGAAGGAAAATATCTGTCTATCTTGTCCATGAAAGAAAACCATATTTCTTGTTTAAGAAATAAACTACCCTTCCAAACAATATATATATATATACAGGGGGATTCATAAATATCGAAACAATTGGCTATCTCCTTAAATATTGCCCCTAGGCACATACTTCCAATTGCACAGTTGCATAAAAAAGGTGAAAATTTGATGAGTTAAGTTGCAACTCCATGGGGGGTCTATTTGAGAAAATACAAAAATTAAATATTTATACGGCCCCCGTAGAGTCAAATTTCCAATAAGGGAATTTTTCCTTATCCATTCCTGAATTAAACACAAAAAATAACATCTTCATATCTATAAAACTCACAGAGTTATGCCTGTTTAAATAATTTGTCAGGTTTTAAGGGATTAGACACAAATTGAAGTGCGTGTAATCCAAGAAACAATGTTGCTTTAAGAATTCTGGGAAACATGCAAAAAATATATTTATTGGGTTAGAATTTTGATTTTTTTTCTCTTTTGTGATGGTTAACCATATAATTTGCAAACTAAGTCACATCCTGAAATTTCTCATGAAGTTAAAAAAAAATAAAAATAATAAAATGATTATTATTTTTTTAAGTGGGGTAATTTAAAATCGTTATAACTCGAGACATTATTTGTCGAATTTTAATTATTTATCTCATTTAATTAAAGAATAGAAAACAACAAGGGCCGGAATTCACAGGTCTGGACCGAGTCCAGCCCAAACAAAAACTATCTTGGCACGGCCTGGTCTAAAAATTAAAAGTTCGGCCCGACCCCGGCACGGACGTTTTATATTTTCGTAACTCACCGCCCGGCCCATACCAAAATCAGTGAAAACAGCACCGGCCCGTCCCATACCAAAATTAGTGAAAACAGCACTGGCCCGGCCTGTGAAAAAATCCATTAAATCAACCAGTCAATTAAATTAAGTACGTCAGTATGGGCTTCGGGCGAAGCCCGGGCCCATGCAGACCTCTAAAGGAGGAAATATAACTTTATTTTTGTTTTAGGATTTATTTAAATATTAATTTTAAAAATATTAAAATATAAATTTTAAAAATGATGCAACTTATTTTTAAAAAATCATATTTTCAAAATAAATAGATTTTTTTTTTCAAATTTGTTGAAACAAATTTAATTTAAACTAATCAAAAAAGACATGTTCCAAGTTTGCACTTTTTTCTTTAACAATTCTTGACTTATAACAATTTAAAGACGAGAAATGGTGAAAAAAAGCCTTTAAATTTTTAAACAAAGATTGTCTCCTTAAAAAAAAAAAAAAATGTTTACATACCTTTTAAAAAATTGCAGGTGAGTAAAGTAACTCCTTCCTGTAGCTTAAACTTCTGATTCAGTTTAACTTTTGCCCTTTTCACCTTCTCTCTGTACCATTTAAATGTCCGGCAGTTGATTTAAAGCAAGACTTTTTCCAACATGCCGATGAAGAGTTTTTTCATAATTTTAGCCCTCACAACTTCAGATTTTAAATCGTCCCAGCGAGGTTGTTCAAAAAAAGTCTGTATTCCAGGGCCGATCCAGCCCCGAACCTTACTTTTCCTGAAGGCTATGCCGGGGCGAGCCCAGGGTATCTTTTCTATACTGAACTGGGACTGGATTCCTTTTGCCTATGTCTGCATGAGGAGAAATTTTCACTTTCGAACCAACCCGTATTAAAATTATTGCCTCTGACTGACCTGATCCGTGCAAATTTGGCTCAGCCTAAAACTTTTTACAATAAAAATGCATAAATTTTTAAAATGCCATTATTTTACAATTAAACTTAAAAATTCATTTTTTTTAAAGGATAGTAGATTTCTAGGCAAAAAAATAAAATAAAATAAAATAAAATAAAATACAGTAAAATCAGTGAAAAAAAACTGCCTATGACAGAATCCTGTCTGAAACGAATAAATGTGTTGATTCATACAAAATTAATATAATAATAGCTGAAAAAGGAATAGACTACAGTTACACCAGCTAAGAACGGAACTTGTCTCTAACGGATTTTTTTCTTTCCTATGTGATTCCGTCTTAGAAGATTTTACTGTATAGCGTTTTCCAAAGTCTCCAATACGTGGACTATGGATTAACGATATTAATGATAAGTGAAACATTTACATACATATAGAGATTCATTAGGAAAAAATAAATATCACAGCCTACGGCGCTTCTTTACAAATGAACATTATAAACATGAAAAATAAAAGCTATAGTAAGTATTTTTGGTTGAAACTACTCATACGAAACAATTTTTAACGATAGCGACGTAAAAAACTATATTTTGCAGACATTTAGTTAGGCCGGTCCAAATTCGGAGCTGAGATTTTAACTTTTCTCCAGGCCAGGCCGAACTTTTTTTTCTATGGGTTGGCCGAGTCCAGGTCTGGATATTTCGACTCGTGCAGATCTCTAATGCAGATCTCCAGCATATTTTGGAAGCAAGTTTAAAGTAAAATCTGTACGCTGCTATTTTATGTACAAAGGAGAGGCGCTGTCTTAAATCGTCGTTTAATAACGTACAATTTGAGGATAATCCCTATCTTGCATTCAAAATAAGTCAATAACTTATCGCTCAAAGGCATGGGTAAATGGTGTAAGTCAAGAATTTTGGTTTTCGATATCTCCGCGAATTTTGGAGATATCGAGATGAATATTTTTGTGTTTAATTCAGGAATGGATAAGTAAAAAATTCCTAATTGGAAATTTTATTCTACGGGGGCCGTATAAAAATTTAATTTTTGTATTTTCTCAAATAGACCCCCCATGGAGTTGCAACTTATCTCATCAAATTTCGCACCTTTTTTTTATGAAAATTTGCATTTGGAAGTATGTGCCTAGGGGCGATATTTAAGGAGATAGGCTATTGTTTCGATATTTATGAATCACCCTGTATAAGAAAGCGGTTTTTCTATGAAGGAAATTAAGTCATGTACGAAAATGAAGAAAAAAGTTACATACATTTTGAAACATTCGCACGTATACACCTTTAAGTTCTCATAACATAAAAACTAAATAAATGAGAGTTTCTTTAAATAAATTAGTTTGATTTTGAATATCGTAAAAATATGTGAGTTAATGCAGAAAATATTTTAACGAATCAATAAATTTCCAGTACTGATCGATGACAATATTAATAGTTATAACAATAATAACAGAAATTTTATATAAATGTAAGAATATTAGCTTAATCTGTTTAAAAAGAAAAAGAAAAAAATGGCTTTAACATAACTATGTTTTATCTCTTGCATAAAATAAAACGTACCCATAAGAAAAAAAACGTATGTAAGGAAGCATTTTTCTTTGAACCAGATCTCAAATAAATATATAATTACCTCGGCCATATTCGAAAACATAAAAAATATATAATGTTTTGTATGATTTGTAATATTCGCAAATCCCCATCTTTAGGTTGGCATAACATCAAAGATTAATAAATCAGAGGATCAATAAATAACTTAGACTAATCACACAAGTTGAAATTTTCCAACTGCGTGGAAAAGTCCGCGCGATTTTTAAGGATAGCTCGGTTGGAAGAGTTTTGGCAGCTTTAGCCAATAGGTCCCTGAGTCAAATTTTTGCCTTGACACTTTTTCACCCAGTCGGAAAGTTCTAAGGAGATTGTTTTATTTACAAATTTGAACAATTGTGTTAAAATTAATCAAATATAGACTAATTGCAAATAGCGATTAAAATGCTGTTGTTAATAAAGAAAATTTACACGTAGTTTTACATTACCCTTTTTCACCATTCAATAAAATAAAAACAGGCAGTCTTGTGCCTGTTTTTAATAGGGTTTTATAGTAAAGTAGTTTAATAGGGTTGGGTTGATTTTTGACGGCCGATTATCAACTCGAGGGATATAGGCTCTAGGGTAGTGCCCTCCGTGGGTGTCTTTCTAAGGGAATCTAACCCGTATTTACGCATGGGAATCCACGGTAACAAGAAAACCACGAAAACTCTGAAACGGTTAGGATGACGAGCGCGATTGGGTTCGAACCCAGCGCATGTATTTTAATAGGAAAAAAAAGTAACTACTTCTAGATTTATGTAAAAGAAAATATATATGTATACGAATTTTAGAAAAAAGAGTAATATCCATCTTGTATAAAAAGAAAGTATTCTTATCCCAAACTATATACCGGGTGAGCCAATAGTTCGTTAAAACTTTAAAAACTCATAAAAAAGGATGAAATTATGATAAAGGAGTGCGGTTTGCAAGAAAGGGTTCACAGGGTAGTCGGAGTTTTTAGCAGAAAAAAAAGTTTAAAAAAATCACATCTAAAGGATGCTGACGACCCGAAACACAATGAGCAGGACAACAATACGCTCCATTCATTTTTTATTCCAATAACAAATATTTAACATGACCTCCAGAATATTCTACGACACAACATGGAGCGTATTGTTGTCCTGTTCATTGTGTTTCGGATCGTCAGAGCCCTCTACATGTTATTTTTCAACTAAATTTGTTTTTGCTGCTAAAAAAAAATCCGACTACCTTGTGAGCCCTTTCTTGCAAACCGCACTCCTTTATCACAATTTCTTCCTTTTTTATACATTTTACATTTTTAACGAACTTTTGGCTCACCGGTACATAAGAAAGCATTTTCTACGATGCAATTAAGTCGTATGCAATAAATAAAAAATATAATATTATATAAAATTTGCAACATTCGCAAATTCTTTCTGTTTGTTGTCATGGAAAGAAACTTAAATAAATCAGAGGTTCTATAAACAGATTCACTCTAAATCGAAATGTCTTAAATTCAGACACTTAAGTGTCTGAAACGGAGTGTTCAATTTTCAGACATTTTAAGATGTCTGAATTTTTTCAGACACTTTTTGCGTCTGAATTTTAGACACTTCAAACGTCTGAATCGCAGCCATTTTTTAAAGCATTATACGTAGCCATGTTTGACCACGTTGATCCTGGAAAAGTATATGGCCATTATTCTGCCCTACTCCCCCCCCCCCCCACACACACACACAGCCTGATTTTAGGGACTCCAAAATATGGTATGCAATTTTCATAAAGCTGATAATTGAAATCTTTTTCGACTTTGTACTGATTATAATCAATATTTTGAATTTATAGAGTAGAATAAGATTAAAAATTAAAATATTTGTCACAATACAGTAAAACCTCTCAATAGTAGGCACCTTAGAACCGTGGAATTTGTTCGACATTCGGAAGTGTCTGTTTTTCTGAGGTAAAAAAAAATATAAAATATGTGCATGTTGTTAATAAAAAATGTGCTTCTTAAATAGTTGTGTCCTCTATGTAGGAGTGTCCGTTATGGAGATTTTACAACAAAACTTTCATAGGACAATTTTCTTCAGCGAACACTGACCTTTTTCAAGATAAATACATTTTTTTTTACCTCATAAAAGCGAACACAATCGAATAGCAGGCAAATTCAACGTTCCAAAACGCGTTCAATTCGCGAGGTGGCCGCGATTGAGAGTTTTTACTGTATTTATTTTTTTATTTAGTTTTTAATCTAATTCTACTTTTAAAGTTCAAAATGCTGATTATAATCAATACAATGTTGAAACACATTTAAAATATAAGCTTTAAAAAAAAAAATCCATATCGAATTTGGAGCACGTAAAATCGTAGGGGGGGGGGGGCTGCCCATGCTTTAATCAGGCCCTCCTTCTGGAAAAAGTCCAACCCTGTATTATGATTCGATAAATGTACGTGTCAGTTTTAAGTGCAAAATCTAGCTATATGCAAATAAATATTTTATAAAAATCTACCTCTTTACTTTGTATTCATTTTTAATTTCAAATTACTTTTTAACTAAAAGTAATCAAAAAATCAATATTATATAATTATTTCAAATGAAATATATCTGTATATTTTTACCGCATTCTTACAATTACGTTAACGGTACATGATTATATGAATTTAAGAATCTAAAAATAATCATTAAAATTTAACATAGTGACTAGAGATAACACGAGATCCTTTTTTCTAAATCTTTGTTGACATCAACAAATTTTTTTCTTCTTCAACGTCTACATTAGTGACGTCAATTTCCGTTCAAACAATCAAATCGTAAAGCTGTGGTTTTGACTTTTGAATCATAAAAAGATTATATGTTGACTATTTTCAGTATGGCAAATGGGATATTTCTAAAATACTCGGAAACACTAAAATTATAGCAAAGGGAAATCTTTTAATTAGAATGACCGGATTTAATGAGTTTTATCAGTCAAAACATTTTAAAATAAATAAATGAACACAAGTAATTCGCTGTATTAAATATATGGGGGAATCAATGAATGGAAGGATGTTCGAACTATATTCTTTTTTTAAATTTATGATGTACACACTATGAGGCAGAAGAAAACTTCATTAGACAAGAAAAGCATAAATAATAAATAAAAGCAGCTATTAACAGGAATGTTTACTATAAATGCTTTTGAATTCCAGTACATAACACATAATAAATCTATCAGAAATGTAAAAATCGATGTAAACATTACAAATGCTGCCGCATTAAATGCTTATAAAAATATTGTATACGTAAATAAATAATTAAAAAGGGTACTTCAGAGTAATATTTACACCAAAAAAATACTATTAAGGTAGTCTTGATGGTAATTAAGAAGTATGAGCCAATCAACAGGCGATGTCACTGCGATTTTTAAAGTAATGGCTACATAAGAAAAGGCTTAGGAAGGTGTAAAATTAATAAATTCAGTAACCGCTAATATACACCATGCAGAGACACCAAAATTTATTTTAAAGATAACATTGGATAGAAAATAATACAGAAATATGATTGCAGATGATTTGAAGAGTAGAAATTTAAATATTAGCAAAATAAAATTTTAACATGGAAATACCATAGGCAAAATGCTTTGAACATATTTTGGCATAACTCAGGAACTAATAAAGCTATAGACTCGTGTGAGGTCTTCATTTAAAGAAAAAACAATCACAGAGAGTTTTAAATACATAGTTAAGACCCCACTTACCTGGGAAAAGGTCAGATTATTCCAAAAGCACATTCGCCCAGAGGACGTCCGGATTGGAGGCTACGTTAGTATCCGTTAGTTAGGCAGACTTGGATATTTAAAAAATAAAATCCCCTTGCACATCCGACTAGCTCTGTTAAAAGAATGGAAAATTTCCATCCTGAAAACATAGTCCGCCAGACAACAGTTCTCTTTACAAATTTGACGAGATGAAGAACACTGTATTAGTTTTATAGATAAATATTAATACGGAGTACCACTATGTCGATAGAAATTAAATCCCGGAACTTCACATTCCGCAAAAAACAATCAAGTCAAAATAAATTATTAGTTAAAATGTACGCGTACATAAAAACAAACATTCAGTTTGAATTACAAACGAACATCGAGTTCGAAAGGAAGACGCATGCGCAACTGAGAGTGCCCCCTGGTGAATGCGGAGCGGGGTTAAAAAGTGTCTTAAAATTAGACACTTGCAGATTTTTTAGACACTTTTATCAGTTCGTGTACACTATGATCATAGTAAGGCACTTAGGTGTTTTAAATTAAGACATCTATTGTGACTGAATTTTCAGATTCAGACACTTAAGTGTCTGAAATTCTTTTTCAGTCACATATGTATCTTAATTTAAGACGCCTTTATTTGCATTGTTGATTTTAAATAACACGTAAAATATATGTTTTAACCCTCTCGCTGTGTAAGTAATTCTTCGCAATGAGCGTCTTTTACAGAATTTTTAATCCGATTAAGTAATTCACCGGTTCTTTAAAACAGAAATTTTTGACTATCGTAATCGGGGAAAATGTCCTGATTAACCCAGGGGAAGTCGCGCATAAATAGGGTATGAGAGGTTTATAGTTTGTCACAATAAATGCAAATAGTAATCGTAACCTTATTTAGTGGGAGACATTTGTTACAAATTGAATAATCAAAGATTACTTTTCGAAAAATTGTGGTGACAATTGTAAAAACCGTACGCACCCGGGTATGTCATACCCCACGCGAGTCCTCCCAGATTAAATGAGACAAAGTTTTCGCTGAAAAATAACTGGTGGGAATAACCAAATAGTATTAATTAGACGGAAAAATGCATGCCCGAGCATATCTCGGGTTGCTCAGCGAGAGAGTAATAACGAAAATTTACGACTGCTGACACATTTTTCATCTTTCATTAAAATAAAATAAAAAAACTTATTACGTAGGAATTTTAATCAATCAAATACTTGGCAGTATGGATTGACGACAATATTAATAATATATTAAAATATTATAAGAAATAAAACTTTTATATTATATGGGGCATTCTCACAATCTTTTAACTTTCACGTCCCTGAATAATAATTTTTTATTTAATACACTTTTTTGTGTTTTTTATATTTCATATACTTAGGAACATTCCATTGCATGATTGCACAACAATATTAACGAGGTAAATAAGTTTTGGACGATGTTGGGGGCCCAAACACATGGAAAACTCATCTACCGTCCCATGTCCCTAATGCTGATTTTGAAGTTTGGAGCTGTCTGGATAAAATTGTTTCAATAAAGATAATTCCATGTAATTTTTTTCTGAAACTGGAACAATTGTTTTATATAAATATGTAGCTAAAAATCAACCTGCACACATTTTTAGGGTTGATATTATTTTTTGAACTCTGTCCTTGGGTTTTAGATTTTTTACCATCCCTCTTCTTAAATTATACAGAAAATCACTTCAGATGCAGCGACCGAATTTTTTTTCAAGATTTTGCTCATGCAAAAGTATGCTAGAAAAAAAATATCTAAAATTCTTAACAGGAAATTTAATGCAGAATATAAATCAGCATTTAAATATCAATTTCAAGCACCGTGGCTTTATTGGTAGTCTTACCATCCAGAAGGTTTATTCCTGCACTTTTCGAGGTAAATTAAAAAATATATATATATATTTAATCCAATGTTAACAACTGTTTCGAAAAATCAATGAACATGACTATCACTTAGTCTTAACATGATTTTCCTTAAAATAGGTGGTAATTTTCCTTGCCGTTCTATCCTTACCGCCTCTTTTAGGTAGATTTCGTATGAAATAGTACCTATTGGCGTCGTTCCTATGTTGGAATTTCTGAAAAAGTTTTGCAGATCTACACCGATCATGACCCCTAGAGCCCAAAACCACCCTCAGTAAAAAACTTTATCTATCTATCTATCTATATATATATATATATATATATATATATATATATAACTTTCTTCTGGACATGATAACTTCCACAATTCTGCACCAATCTCTTCCAAACTGATACATAAAATCCCGGTCGAGTTCGTTAATGGGCAAAATCGGACCAAGGGGATGGAAATAGGGAGGGGTTTTGTGAAAACCGAAAAACCCGTATAACTTCTTAAATTTTGTACATATCGAATCAGTTTAAAGTTTTTATTACTTCTAAAAATAGGGCCAAAAATTTATGTATCACAGATTTTTGATAAAGTTAAAAATGGGCTCAAGGGGCGCAAAAAATAGGGTTTTTGGGAGAAAAAAATTCATAACTTCTTCAATTCTCAAGATATCAAATCCAATTAATTTTATCATGAATCTCCTTAACATTATCTACGACTTTTATATTCACAAGTTTTTGATAGGACCAATTCGTACCGCAAAAAAATTAAAAACGAAAACAAAAAGGGTGTTTGAAGAAGAAAAAAATCCTTAACTCCGTCAATTCAAAAGATACAAAATCCCCATGAATTTATCATATATCTTCTTAATATTGTCTACAACATCTATATAGACAAGTTTTGGATAGGACCAATTCTTACAGCAAAAACAAATTAAAAATACAAAGCGGTTGAAGAAAAAAATGATCTTAGTAAGGGTGTATTCAAATCCAAACTGCTTATTTTCTGACTCATTTTACAAGTCATTTTTACTCTCAAAGGCTTCCAATTGGTACCTTTTCTTACTCAGAAACTATATAATGTACCGTAATGGTCAATTTTTTGATAGAGGCAGAATATATTTTAAAACATGCTGTCAAAGTGGGCCTTTTGAACCGAATTTCCCGAAGCGGATTGTGTTGGAAAAGGAAGTATTCAAATCCAAACTGCTTATTTTCTGACTCATTTTTAAACTCATTTTTGCTCTCAAACGCATCCAATTGGTAGATTCGCTTATTCAGCAACTATATAATGTACCGTAATGATCGATTTTTTGACAGAGGCAGAATATATTTCAAAAAATGATGTCAAAGTGGGCATTTTGAGCGGAATTTCCCGAAGCGATTGTGTTAGAAACGAAAAATATTGTCTTACTGAGAAAACAATTGTTTATGTATCAAGTTTTAAATAGTTAAACGGAAATTAAAAACACAGGTCGCTTATAAATCTCTTCAAAAATCACGTCAACAAGTTCCATGTTTTCCTATTAAAAATGAATCTGGAGTTATGCCAGAAAATTTCGAGTTGTTGAGCATGGAAAAGTACTTTTTTTTTAATACCGCCCTAACATGATTCTGATAAAACCAGTTATTATATAAAAACGAAATAAAAACTCGTCAAAAGCGGCCAGATAAAATTGTTAAAGTGGGTTTAACTCTAATCATGATTTGGTTTTTGTTTATGAAATTAGTATACTTAACTTTGAAATCTACCTCCGCCTGTAGGCCGGGCCGGCAGGGATCTTTTTTTTACCATTTCGTCACTTTTTTAGGTAGATTTCGTATGAAATACTACCTATTGGGATCGTTCCTATGTTGGAATTTCTGAAAAAATTTTGCCGCTCTACACCGATCATGACTGCTAGAACCCAAAACAATCCTCAGTAAAAAACTGTATATCTATCTATCTATCTATCTATCTAACTGTCTATATATATCTTTCTTCTGGACACGATAACTTTCGTAATTCTGCACCAATCTCTTCCAACCTGATACATAAAATCAAAGGGCATAAAATCTCGGTCAAGATCGTTAATGGGCAAAATCGGACCAAGGGGATGGAAATAGGGAGGGGTTTTGTGAAAACCGAAAACCCCCCATAACTTCTTAATTTTTGTGCATATCAAATCAGTTTAAAGTTTTCAGTACTTCTAAAAATAGGGCCAAAATTTTATGTATCACATATTTTTGATAAAGTTAAAAATGGGCTCAAGGGGCGCAAAAAATAGGGTTTTTGGGAGAAAAAAATTCATAACTTCGTCAATTCTTAAGATATCAATTCCAACTAATTTTATTATAAATCTCCTTAATATTATCTACAACTTTTATATTCACAAGTTTTTGATAGGACAAATTCGTACCGCAAAAAAAAAAAATTAAAAACGAAAACAAAAAGGGGGTTTGAAGAAGTAAAAAATCATTAACTCCGTCAATTCAAAAGATATAAAATCCCCATGAATTTATCATATCTTCTTAATATTGTCTACAACATCTATATAGACAAGTTTTGGATAGGACCAATTCTTACAGCAAAAACAAATGAAAAATACAAAGCGGTTGAAGAAAAAAATCATCTAAGTAAGGGTGTATTTAAATCCAAACTGCGTATTTTCTGACTCATTTTACAATTCATTTTTGCTCTCAAAGGCTTCAAATTGGTACGTTTTCTTACTCAGAAACTATATAATGTACCGTAATGGTCGATTTTTTGATAGAGGCAGAATATATTTTAAAAAATGCTGTTAAAGTGGGCATTTTGAACCGAATTTCCCGAAGCGGATTGTGTTGAAAAAATCATTGCATTAAGGATGCACTCAAATCCAAACTGCTTATTTTCTGACTCATTTTTTAATTCATTTTTGCTCTCAAACGCATTTAATTGGTAGATTCGCTTATTCAGAAACTATATAATGTACCGCAATGATCGATTTTTTGATAGAAGCAGAATAAATTTCAAAAAATTATGTCAAAGTGGGCATTTTGAACGGAATTTCCCGAAGCAATTGTGTTGTCACTTTCTTCTGCACACGATAACTTCCGCAACTCTGCACAAATCTCTTCCAAACTGATACATAAAATCAAGGGACATAAAATCTCGGTCAAGTTCGTTAAAGGGCAAAAGCGGACAAATGGGATGGAAATACGGAGGGGTTTTGTGAAAACCGAAAAAAACCCATAACTTCTTAATTTTTGTACATATCAAATCAGTTTAAATTTTTTATTACTTCTAAAAATAGCGCCAAAAATTCATGCATCACAGATTTTTGATAAAATTCAAAATAGGCTCAACGGGAGCAAAAAATAGATTTTTTGGGAGAAAAAAATTCCTTACTTCGTCAATTCTCAAGATATCAAATCCAATAATTTTATTAAACATCTCCTTAAAATTATCTACAACTTTTATATTAGCAAGTTTTTGATAGAACCAATTCGTACCGCAAGGGAAAAAAAAACGAAAAAAGGGGGGGGGGGGTTGAAGAAGAAAATTTTTCATAACTCCGTGAATTCACAAGATATAAAATCTCCATGAATTTATCATATATCTTCTTAATATTGTCTTCAATATTTATATAGACAAGTTTTTGATAGGGCCAATTCTTAAAGCAAAAACAAATTAAAAATTCATAGCGGTTAAAGAAAAAATCATCTTATTAAGGGTGCATTCAAATCCAAACTGTCTATTTTCTTACTCATTTTTAAATTCAATTTTGCTCTCAAATTCATCCAATTGCTAGATTTTCTTATTCAGAAACTGTATAATGTACAGTAATGATCGATTTTTTGATAGAGGCAGAATATATTTCAAAAAATGATGTCAAAGTGGGCATTTTGAACAGAATTTCCCGAAGCGATTGTGTTAGAAACGAAAAATATTGCCTTACTGAGAAAATAATTGTTTATTCATCAAGATTTAATTAATTGAAAGAAAAATAAAAACACAGGTCGCTTATAAATCTTTTCAAAAATCACGTCAGCATGTTTAATTTTTTTCTTTTTATGAAAAATTAATCTGAAAATGTGCCAGAAAATTTCGAGTTGTTGAGTATGAAAAAATATTTTTTTAATATCGCCTTAACATGATTCTGATAAAACCAGCTATTTTATAAAAAGGAAATAAAAACTCGTCAAAAGCAGACAGATAAAACTGTTAAAGTGGATTTATGTCTAATAATGATTTAGTTTTTGTTGGTGAAATTAGTATACTTAACTTCGAAATCTACCTCTGCCTTTAGGCCGGGCCGGCAGGGATTTTTTACCTTACCGTCTCTTTTTTAACACCGCTTTAAGACAATGTTATACAAAAATTTTGTATTAAAAGTACTACATTTGTATTATTTCTTATTTGAATGTCCTGTGGGTACTATGCAAATTCATTATAAGTAAAAATTTAGAAGAAAATAAAAAGTTATAGGGGTAAAATGGTAAGGAAAATTAAACTCGCAAGTTCAACCTAAACCTCAGTTAAATAAATCTTTTTCGCTGCTGACAATTTTTTCTTTATTTTGAATCATTAAGGCATTCGTCTATCAGATTAAAATGTTATTTTAGCAAGTTTAATTTCGCCAGATTTTTTTCCCCAAAAGTCAAAAGATTGCGAGAATGCCCCATATGGAAAAATATTGTTCTAGGAAACATTTGACTTAATCAAACTATATTTTATCTCTATTGTATAAAAAGGAAGGTCTCCATACGAAAAGAAATATATATATATACATATATATATATATATATGTGTGTGTGTGTGTGACGATTTGACGGCAAGCAGCAGGCATTGTCGAAAGGTGATGGGGGTTTCCAGTTATAAAAATCACAGGCATTCAGACCGACATGGTGGTTGAGAATAACAGACTCGAAAAAAAAAAAAATGCAGTCGATTGAAAACAATTCCACTTTATCGATATTCTCATAATTTGAGTTTAGGCGGGAAATGCTCCACTTTACCGATGATAAAAAAGAACCAAACTCCACCCATCAAATTTAGCTTAAAAGTTATTCCATCTCTCGCTACGAAATCTTTTTTGCTTCATTATATTTCCAGTCACTTATTACCTTCGTAAATTCGCTAAATCTCTCACACAGCTCTTAACAACTCCAACAACATCTCAATAAATACGCAGCAAATCACTCCAAATAATCATTTCTATAGACCAATGTAGGTTGCTTTTTAAGTGTCCATACCAATGCAGAATGAAATCCCATCTATCTCAGTAATCTCTATATCTCCTCTACACACACTCTATTTTCTCCCGACTGGTTGCCGCAATCAGTATTTATAATATCGCCAAAAGATTGTTCGAGAATATTCTATAGCCTAGCCCCAGATATAATAAGTGTAAATAAACTTTAATCCCTGTTGTCGAGGTTGGGCTAAAAATAACATTTTTCCCTCGCCAGACGATAAAAGAAAATGAATTTATGTCTGCGTAAGTTTCAATCATTGAAATATTCTGACTGGCACCTGGATATTTTAAATAAAAGAATAAATTGAAATAAGTAGGGTTTTTTTAAAGACGGGATAGTAATAATATTTTAGTAGTTAAATAAAGATATTAGGGGAATATGATATACCTGGATTTAATAGCGGAATTTGATAGGAATTTAAATAATAAAAGTTTTATTAAAGAAATATAAATAATTAGAGCCATTTTTAGATTTACGCAATTTTGAATAAATATTATTATATAGATTAAGATCTTATAGAGATTAATAGACTAGGATTTTAATTTAATAAGCCGGTATAATATACGGAATATAACTGAAAAGGAAAAATTTATATAAAATACTTTAAACTTGGCGAAAAAATTTAAATTTTGTAATATATATATATATATATACGGAAGCATTTTTGTTCGCAACATATCACAAAAATAGATTTAATTAACAGCAGCTCTAACCAAAACTATAAAAAACATAATGCTACAGAAAATTTTCAATATTAGCAAATCCCCATCTTTAAGTAATCATAACATAAAAACTGGAAAAATCAGATCTTCTATTCATAACTTAGATTAATTTTAAATACCGCATACGATATCTGTGTTAATAAAGAAAAGTTTCAACTACTTATACTCATAGCTTTTTCATTTTTCATTAAAATAAAAAAAAATACACCATAAGCCGATGGAAATTTAATGAATCAAACAATAGAATACCAAATAATATATATATATATAAGAAAACATTTTCTACGATGCAAACTAAAGAATTCATATATAATAAGACATATGCAATAAAGGATTAACATATAATAAGGCATATGCAATATGTCATATGCAATAAAGTAAAATATATGATAGTATGTAAAAAAATTTAATATTCGCAAATTCCTATATTTATGTTGACATAGATAAAACGTAAAAAAATTCAGAGGTTCTATAAATAACTTAGATTAATTTAAATATACCATAAAATATTTGTTTTAATAAAGAAAATTTACGACTGCATACACCTCTTTACACAAAAAATCCACCTTATTACGTAGGAAATTTAATCAATCAAATACTTGACAGTAAGGATTTACGACAGTATTAACAGTTATAATGACATTTTAAGAAATAAAAATTTTATACTGTACGAAAAAATATTGTTCTAGGAAAAATTTGTAACAACAAAGCAAAGTTTTATCACAATTTTGTGACAAATAAAGTCTCCATACGAAAAGATACATAAGGAAGCATTTTTGTTCGAAACAGATCGCAAAAAAAGATTTTATTAACCGCAGTCATAAGCAAAAATATAAAAAAAAAACATAATACTATATAAAAATTTCAATATTAGCAAATCCACATTTTTAAATAATAATAACATAAAAACCGAAGAAATTAGAGGTTTTTATAAATATTAAAAAATATATATAAAATATATATTTTAATATTTATAAATATTAAAATATATATATAAAAATATAAAAATTTATAAATACCTCATAAAATATCTGTGTTAATAAAGAAAAATTACAACTAATTATACTTATAACTTTTTGATCATTCTTTAAAATGTAAAAAATACACCTTATTGCAATGGAAATTAATCGAATCAAACGGGTCAACGACAGCATTAACAGTTATAATAGTACTGTAAGTAATAAAAATTTATATTATATGAAAAAATATTGTCCTGGGAAATATCCGACTTTAACAAAACCATGTTTTACCTATATTGCATAAGAAGGTCTCTATATACATAAGGACCAAAAAATATACATAAGGAAATATTTTTCTTCGAAACAGATCGCAAAAATAGATATAAAATAACCTCAATCAAAAGCAAAAATGTAAAAAAACATAATCTTCATAAAATTTTCAATAGTGGCAAATCCCCATCTTTAAGTTCTCATAACATAAAAACTAAATAAAGCTGAGGTTGTATGAATGACTTAATTTTAAATGCCGAATAAAATGTCATTTCAATAAAGAAAATATAAAGCTACTAATTCTTTTCCCTGCTTCATCATTTATTAAAATAGAAACAGGTACCTTAGAATGGAAGAATTTTAATAGAAAAAAATATATAAAATAACCCAGACATATGAAATATGTACCTATATATATTGTATAAGAAAGAATGTATCCATCCAAACAATATACAAAAGAAATAATTTTCTACGGAACAGAAACAAAGTAACTTTATGCAATTATGTAAAATATAATGTTATAGGAAATTTGAAACATTTTCAATTCCGCATCCTTAAATTTACATAACATTAAAACCTAAATGAATTAAAGTTTCTTTTAAAATAACGTCGATTAATTTTGAATATAGTGTTATAGAACACCGGTGTTAATAATGAAAATTTACGACTTTTTTCTTTTGCAAATAGTTATTTAGAAAAAAAAGAGCACGAAAATATCTGACTTTAACAAAACGATATTTTATCTCTATCGCATAAGAAAGAAAGTATACATACGAAATATTACATATAAGGAAGCATATATCTTCAAAGAAAAACGTAAACAAATATATAAAATATCCTCAGTCATATTCAAAAAGTAAAAAATTATAATGCGATAAAATATTCACAATATTCTGAAATCCTAATGATAACATAAAATATAAATATATCAGAAGGTTTAGAAATAACTCAGGTTAATTTTTAATACCGAATAAAATATCTGTGTTACTAAATAAAACTTTAACATACTTATACTTTTAGCTGTTTCATCATACATTAAAATGAAAAAAGCTACTTTAGCAAGTAAGTATTTTAATAGAAAAATATATTAAAGAACCCCAGATATATGCCAAAAATGAAAATATACAATGTTACATAACATTTACATTATTCACAATTCCACACCTTTAACTGTTCATAATAAAAAAAATCTAAATAAATTATTTTAAATTAACTTAGATAAAATGTGAATACCTAATAAAATATCTGCATTACTAAGGAAAATTTACAGCTACTTACACTTTTCTCTGTATCAACATTTATTAAAATAAAGTACGCCACTTTAGTGCTGAAGTATTTTCATAGAAAGATTAGATATATATCATAACCTCAGTCATATTAAAAAGGAATAAATATTATTTTATATTAAACTTACACTATTCCTTAATCCTAATCTTTGCGGCGCCATTACCAAAAAAATAAAAAACCATAAATAAATTAGAGGTTCTTTAAATAACTTAGATGAATTCTGAATACCGAATAAAATATTTGTGTTAATGAAGAAAATTTCACATTAACTAAAATTCCACATCTTTAAGTTTTCAAAAAAATCTAAATAAATTTGAGGTTTTTAACTTTTGCAGTACTAATATAAAAATATTGCTTAAATGCCTAAGATTTAAAAAGGGGTGACCCTACAGGTATTTTAGTTTCCCATAAGTAAGTATAATGTTCATACGATGAGACGATTCATTTCATTGAATATTGAAATTTGCCCACAACTGAACACAAAAAAAAAAACCGAAATGAGGGAGGGGCCTACACTCACTTGCATGGTAACGTGGTACACACAGCGAACTACATTTGCCAGGATGCCAAAAATTATATTTATTTCTCTTGAAATGTGATAAGTGATAGAAAGTTTTAATTTATTCCCTGATTGCCTAAGATGTGGTCCATGTGACCCCATTTGCAATTTCGACAAAGAAACAAAATAAAATTAACTGTGCGAAATTACTAAGTAGATAAAATCATGAAAGAGACGTTTATAGGATAATTCCAGGAAAATAATTTTATCATACATATTCTAAATGAGAAAAAAACTGCAAAATGTCCAGTTGGGCTCAAATTGACCCCATCTTAGTACTGTGAGAGTTAAAGTAACTTCGATAAAATTTGAATGCCTAATAGGATACCTGCATTAATAAGGAAAATTTGCAGCTGCTTACACTTTCTTCTGTGTCATCTTTCATTAAAATAAAGACTGCCACTTTACTGCTGAAGTGTTTTCATAGAAAGAATAGATATATATCATAACATCAGTCATATTTAAAAAAAAGTATAAATATAACATTATGTAAAACTTGCAACATTAGAAAATCCTTATCATTGTAATGCCATTACAAAAAACATAAATAAATCAGAGGTTCTTTAAATAACTTAGATGAATTTTGAATACCGAATGAAATATCCGTGTTAATGAAGAAAATTTACAGCTACTTATACTTTTAACTGTTTCATCATTCATTAAAATAAAAAAAAGGCCACTTTAGTGCGGAAGTATTTTAATGAATCAATCACTTGACAGTACGGAAAAAACCCGCAGACGCGTGAAGATTCTTTGAAAAACAGAAATGAGCAAAGAATTTTCGAGAGAAATAATAGCTTTTGAAAGCACTCTTGTATGCAATTGCGAATTCCTTCAATTCCAAAAGAGAGCAAATTTGCGTTTTATTATCATCATTCTCGGTAATTTCCAGATATTTCTATCTTTTTTGCATTTCCGAATTCTCATCATCCTTTCTCCTGACTTAAACTATCTTTTCCGGAGTTTAATTTTTTTTTTCCTTCCTAAGACTGCATGAAAATTGCTCTGAAAAAGGGATTTGATATTTCAGTCCATTATTCAAAAAATTTAAAAGCACTTGATGATTTACATTTATTTTACAAATGACTGAATTTATATATTTTCCTTTATTGCTTTATGTTAAAAATAACCTATAAGTTAGATTATTTAATGTAATGTATTAGTTACATTCAGCCACCATGTATGTACATTATTGAGATGCGAATTTTTTAAAAGAAGTGTACACATTTTATCGATAACACATAAACTAGTTAGATTAGTTAGAGTAGTAATGTAATAGTTACATTCAGCCAACATATATTCGCATTGTTGAGATGCGCATTTTCAAACAATAGAGAAATATAAGAGGTCGTTGTAAAACTTAGCATAGTTGCCAACTTCCAATTCTAAATAACATCAATGCAAACAAAAAGTTACTGTTTTCAAACATCCCCCCCCCCCCCCACACACACACAGACACTTCTCTTTGGAGAGGGAATATTTAACGCTAAGGATATATCGAAGGAGGTTTTTTTTTTTTTTTAAGAACTTTTGCTTTTCCATTAGAAGGTCTATTGAAAGGTCATGTTTTCGAAGTATTTATCGTTTATTATCTTTTTCAACAAACGTAGTGCTTTAAAAAACGGAGATTCTACTGGTAATTTAGACGCCAATACTATTTCAGTATTTTTACGGTAAAATTTCCCAATGGAAAAAATTCCTTTTTTCTGTAATTTATGGGGAAAATTTCCGTAAAAAAACGGAAATAGTACTGGCGTCTAGATTGCCAGTAGAATCTCCGTTTTTTTAGTCCCTTTTTTTTACCGTGCGTATATTGTCATTCGACCATTTGTCTTTTTTTTTAAATCTTATTAACTTAGTTTCAAAATATTTTCCAAGAAATTACTTAGAGTAATAACGTTATTTTAAGCATTTCATATAAGGATTTAATTAAAATTAAAAAAAAAAAAAAAATTTTTTTAAAGGAGTAGGCATAAATAGGTATTAAAATTAGTAAAACAAGAAAGAAAAATCATGCATCAGTTATAGATTATGAAACACTTTCCAAAGTATCGAGATAAATGTAACGAAACGCATTAAAAGAAGATAGCTAAATAAATAATGTAGACTTATAGTTACTTATCACAAATGACTGAATTTATATATTTTACTTTATTGCTTTGTGTTAAAAATAACCTATAAGTTAGACTAGTAAATGTAATGTAATAGTTACATTCAACCACCATGTATGTCCATTGTTGAGATGCGCTCTTTTTAAAAACAGTGTATACATTTTATAGATAACGCACAAACCAGTTACTCTAGTTAGAGTAATATAATAGTTACATTTAGCCAACATGTATTCGCATTGTTGAGATGCGAATTTTACAAAAGCAATACTGAAATGTAAGAGGCCGTTATAGAACTTAGCATAGTTGGTAACTTCCAGTTCTAAATAACACCATTGCAAACAAATAGTTAATCTCTTTCAAACTCTTATCCCCCCCAACACACACACACTTCTATTTAGAGAGTGCATATTTAACGCTAAGGATATATGGAAAGCGTTTTTTTTTTTCAAAGAACTTTTACTTTCCGATTAGAAGATCTATTAACCCATTAAAGACGGAATTATTTTTTCTTTTATAAATACAAAAATTGCATTTCGCACCACTTTTTTGCAAAAGAAAAATTTAAATCATTTTATAGCAGAATTTCTGTCATTAAACAAAATGAAAATTTTTGTTATAAATTACTGGTATTCAAACAGCAAAAAGGTTGACAGTTATGCTGTGACCATATGGTAACGCTAGTCCTTAATGGGTTAAAGGGTCATTTTTTCGAAACATTTAGCGTTTATTATCTTTTTCAACATACATAGAGTTTCGTATATTTTCATTCGACCAATTGTTGTTTTTTTTCTTTCAATCTCATTTTATCTTATTAACTTAGTTTCAATATATTCTCCAAGAAATTACTTAGAGTAATAATATTATTCTAAACATTTGATATGAGAATTTAATTAAATTTGAAAAATGAATATTTAAAAAAAAGGAGGAGGCATAAAAAGGTAGTAAAATTAGTAAAACAAGAAAGAAAATCATGCGTCAATAATAGATTATGAAACACTTTCCAAAGTATCGAGAAAAATGTAACGAAACAAATTAAAAGAAGATATCTAAGTAAATAATATAGAAAAAGGAAAAACACAGTTTCAACAATTACTGTCTATAGACGGAAAAAAAATAGAATTCTTTTGAAGACTTGTAATATATCTATAGATTTGAAAATGTAATTTCGTAATTTAGCTACAATTTAGTTCAGTTAAACAAACGTATAAAACAAATGAAAATTCCCTTCAGAAATTTTCGTCAATAAACAAAAATATACTCAATATCTTTTGTCAAACCACGTATATAATATCTAGAATTTAAACACACAAAGTAATTTGCAAAATATTAGTTAAATTTATAAACGCATACCACAACTAAAAATGCCTCATACAGAACAGAATTGTTTTGTGTATCCATGTAAATAAACGATAAATGCTATCTACTCTATATTCTACAGTAAAATTCTTGCAGTGCACCTCAGTGCTGTATATCAATTTCAATATATTTGAAACAACATAACTTCAGTAAAATATATTACAAAAAATTTTCCCATAGACCACAAGTAACGAAACTCTTTTCAGTTTTCCTGTAAACGAACTATAAACGCTATGCACTTCATTTTCAATACCTGAAGCGCCATGATAATCGTAAATAATATGAAGTAATTACATAGCAGTCCGGTTAAATATAGGCGAGTTAGAGCACGGACAGACGGTCAGACATATTGAATTAATAAACACACGTTTACTAAAAAGACATATTTTGTTGAGGATTTTTTACGCAAAAATATTAATTTTCTACTTTCTTTAAAAATTGGTCATAAAAATACTCATCTTCTTGAACGATTTTAAGTGCCTAAAATGTGCCTTTGTTTCGTTTACTTTTATTTTGTTTGTTTTTATTTGATAATTTTTACAAAAAAAGGATTTAAGTAATGATTTTTTTTTTTCTTAGAGTCAAATTGATTTTTGGCTAAAAATAGAAACTAGGAACAAAATGTCTGCATCTACCATTAAAGTACACCATTTGTTTAATTATACAGTATTATTCAGAATTTAATGGAAAAGTATCGACGAGTAAAAATGACATCATGTTTAACCCTTTATTCCCCGAATTATGAAACAAAAATTATATCGCACAAAACTTTTTTATCTTATGTTATAAAACCATATTAGAAGATTAATCCTAATAATAATATAAAATGAGAATCAATTCGTTATTAGATCAAATAAAATTAATGGGTACTTTGAAATACCATCGGGTCAATATAATTGAATACATTTCACATTCACAAATATTAAAACGAGGCAACTGTATAACATTTTGTTGTCCTTTTTCAATACAGGGATGAGATTTCCGACTTTTTGCATGCCAGTTTAATCTTAGAGAAAATGTTTTTGTTTTAAACCGCTAAAATGTTCCAATTAAATAAAATAATATTTTCTCTAAGATTATACTAGTATGCAAAAAGTCGGAAATCTCATCCCTGTCAATAGCCTTTATAAAAAGAAATATGCATTTATTCTTGGTGAAAATTAGGAAGAAAATTTCTCTTTTCTTTTAAACATAAAAGCACGTCAACTGAATTTTAATAAGTAACCAATAAGTTTTTATAATTTATATTTTTTTCAGCTCCTTTTTAAGTGTTTCTCATATTTTTTTATGCGTAGACTTAAAACATAACGAGCTTTACTACTAGCACTTGTTGTTATTTGACAAAGTGGGGATAAATATCCAGACAGAAGATATAGCAGAGTAAAAACTTTACTGAGAAAAGCTTTCAAAAATACTGTATCTTACATTTTATTAAGTAGTCATAATATTGTCGCAGTTGCCACGAAGATAAATATTATTATAGTGCACTTTCCTCGACTTACAGAAAGACATCTGCTTCCTCTCCTATTTATTGTCTTCCACAATTATTGTGGATGTTTCCACCCAACCAGATGAAAGTAAAAATGATATAAGCACTCTCAATTTTTTTGTGCGTGTGTTCCCAGAACTAATAGCAATATATCAATGAAAAAGTGAAGTAAGAATTTAACTTTGATCCTCAACCCGTTGGCTACGTTTCGGGACATATATATTGAACATGATGAGGCTGTATCAGAACAAATATTTTGATGAAACAATAGACAAAAAGCAAGAGGCCACAATCAACAAACTCATTGAACCGAATACTAAAGGTGTAAACAAAAGCGGAACTCAATTCATGATGTTACCAAATGCCAATAAATGTATATTCGTAAGCATATAATATTTGTTGAAAAAAACATTACTGAAAAATGTTTAAAATAACTTATAAAAGCATATTATATTGAAAAAAAAATTTTGGATTTTAAATATTTTTTTATCTGTGTTAAATATCTCTGTCTAGCCAAATAGAAGGTTTCAAAAGTTGCTTTTTATTTGTAATTGACAAATAACTATTGCCACCTATAACATATTTTATGAACTAAACATAAATATAGAATAAAAACGAATACCTAAAGCATAAAGTTGTCAAGAGGCAACGGTAAATAAACTATGAGCAGAGAAAATTTAATTCGTTGCCAACTAGCAAAGCTCTTTTTAAAATTACGTGAAAAAATACTCATATTTAGCAGCGAAAACATGCGGCGAAGGATAACTCAGACGCGACTAAACAACTGCCTTTCCCCATTTCCATTGAAAATTTCTCAGATTTCATTTTTTTTAAATACAACGCATGCGAACGTTTTTAAATTTTTGAGATGATATATATGTTGACTGCCGAGACGCTCTAAAAAGATTGTTTCGAAAAGATTATTTCGTTTAGTTATTGTTAACCCATTTGTGCCTAGCGTCCCAATTTTGGGACGTTTCAAATTTTAATGAGTAAGTATATTTTTCTTCTGCTTTATAACATAAAAATTGTATGAAATAATTGTCTATAAATGTCTTTATCTATAACCGAGAGATGACAGCATAAGGTGGATATTTATTTATTTAAATGAAGGCTTTTTTCGGTGTTTATAAATTTTTAATTTTTTCAAGATGGCGAAATGTAAAAAGTAAGTTTAATTGTATTTTTTCTATCCAGAATCCAAAAACGCAAGTCATAATCTTAGCTTGTAGACTTTTTTGAAATACGTATATTTTTAAATTGCGAAATTAAATGTCCAAGCCTATTTTTTATGCCTTTTCGTAACGTCCAAAATATAGGGTTCTAGGCACAAATGGGCACATATTTTTGTTGGACATTTAGGAGACAGTTATTTATGTAATCTCCTTTTGAAGATATTTATGAAATATATATATATTTTTTTTAAGTCAGCAATACAATTATTCTTATTTTATTATTAATAATAGTTATAACGTTATTAGTCTCTGTAAAGAAACAAATATATATTTTTTATACTTCATAAAAATACTAATTATCGTACATAATATACAATTTAAAAACTTTTTAAATATAAATATGGACAAAACATATAATTGTGCATATTATTCTACTAGAAATACTCATATGTATTTTTTTTTTTTTTTACATTTTCTTAAATAAATAAACAATTAAGCATATTTTTTTTAGTATTTTTCCAGTTCATTTTGCCATATTTTAAAGTGATTTTACCAAAACATTTGAGAAAACCAAAATGCAGGCACAAATGGGTTTATCATAGAAAGACAGATCGTCTGCGGGAGGCGCACACTGACCTGCGGTCGCTAATATTTATGAAACGATTAAAATTCGTATTATTAAAAACGGATTACTCCGTGAAATATTTAAAGGTCTCAGATTTAAAACCGTATTTTTTGTTTTGCCGGTAGAATTGCCCCTGAAGGCCGTTACCGTAAGGAGTAAAAACGTCCACCCGGGTAATGACACTTGATTTTTTTTCAAAGGGTTAACAAATATTGCATCTTTTGAGACTCAGGAGTACGATCATTCTGAATATGGCCTTCTTTTTAAATAAACCAAACAGTTTGGCAGAAGGAAGTTAAAATAAAAATAAAAAAAAAAAAAACAGTTCTGGGCATACGCGCGCGCGTCTGCATATTTTTGGTAAAAAAAGATCACTTGATTCATGAGTTTTTAATATCTCGGCTAATTATCAAAATTAAAAATCTGAGCCTTAGATGCATGAAAATGTGCCTTGGACTATCCTAACTGGAATTTTATGACTTTTAAATTTGTTAGATGTCGCTAGCCATCGCTAAAACACACACACATAGAGAGCGAAACTTTATTTTATTAGTATATAGACTACATGAGGCAATTTTAGACATCTACGCGCCTATTCCGATCAAACGCTTTTCTCTCGTAACCCCTCTTTCCTCGTGGATTTGCGAGGAGCGTATAAAATCACGAAACAGATCAAACGTGCGGACGGTTTCACTCTCGCAGAGCAATCGCAAGTGAGGTTGTCACGTGATAACTATTTGCGGGAGGTACAAAAGACTCGTAAGTAGTAAAAAAAGATGGCGGACTTTTGGTAGCATAGCGTGCAAAGAACCATGTGACGCTTGCAAAATGCTGTTATAGTAAATTTTGTGCTGCAAATAAATAACACAGATTTTAAAAATCATTTGTTATAGATAGGAGCTAACATCAAAACAAAACATAAGGGGAATACTCATTTAAAATACAGGTATGTGAAATGTTTTTTTCAGTGTTACGGTACCTTTTGATATGTTGTATTATCGTGAAAGATAGCTTTTTTTTTTTTACTACTATAAAACCTTTACTTTTTTTCTGAGTTATTACCAAGATAAATCATATATCATTAGAATCATATTTATTTAGTTTCTAATAATTTAGTAATGAAGTTTTTATATCTTTTTGTTACTAATCCCTAAGAATTAGATTTGATGATTTATATAATAATAATAATAATAATAATAAAGCTGACACATGAACTGCTGTATTTAAACAATAAGTTTAATTTCTTATTTTTCTGCAGTAAGCAACAGACAATTTCCATGACTTGTGGATAAGTTATTTTGTATAACTGTAACGTATTAATTTGTTCAGCATTTTATGTTAATTTGAAATAAATTTTAAATGCACACGTAAGAAATAATATTGATAAAATATAAATTTGTAAAGATAATTTTATTAACTAAATACAGTTTATCATCGAGATTTTCATTTTAAAGCTTATCTGTAATCGTGCAATGAAGAAGTAAAAATATATATGATTACATAGTATGAATTATTAAAAAATGATTAAATCATAATTCTTGAAACTATATTGTGACATTTATAAATATGTCTTATCTTGAAAATTGTTTTCATTCTTCAGTATAATACAACATGTTAATAATAATAAAACACTGAAAACATTTCACATTGTGACTGGTTGAGAGTATGTAAGGATGTATGATTGAGTATTTATTATGTGAAAGTATTTAATTCAGAGAGATCAAATATTATTACTTATTCAGTTTAAGGGGGGGGGGGGGTATAAACTACTCTATCTGCATTACATCTACGACAAAATAATATTAATAGTAAAGATGATAATAAATACTAGTCAGTTTGCAGATAACAAATGTCTGTATTATTTTCAAACTGAAAAAATCTAATTAGCTGAAAGTTATAATTTAATTATGTTTATTAACAAATTTAAGTTTTTAAGTTAAATGACTTCAACATTTTGGATTAAGATTAACATCTTAATTGGTATTTATTTCTCTAGTACTTGTTGGCTTAAAAAAAAAAATAAAAGAAAATCCTGCTGTATAGTACATTTCTCAAATAGGGTAGATGTGCCAGTAATAGACACCCTTAAGAAATTTCTTTTAAAATTATTTTTTATTTATAAATTATAATCATTATATTCCAGTTTTTTCAATATTATATTAATCTATCAACAATATTTAACCATTCTGATAGTTTCATTTCCGAATATGAATAAAAACTCAATAAATAACAGAAATATATCAAAACACCCCAAAAGTCCAGTAATGGACACTCTCTGTTTCAGTAATAGATATCCCACAAAAAGTAACAGATATAATTGTTTTTATGACTATTTAGAACCAGAATTTAATGAAAGCATACTAATGAAACAAAACACTGATTTTCAAATAAATTTAACAATTAGGATGCCAGTATTTAATAAAATATTTGTGATAATCATTCACTGTTTGCATCAATTATTGTAATTATCAGAAGATAGATATTTTAATTATTTTAGATGGATAGTTTAAAATACTAAACATCAAGCAATTACAGCTGTCAGATTATTGAGACAGTGGGAGATTTAAAAGTTAATAATAATTAAAAAAAAAGTTTTTGAGTATTAGTGTATAGCAATAGCTTTGTCTCACTATTTTTAACAACTTCCAGAGACTACTTGATATATTACTTGTAATAATTAATATTACAAATATGAAAAAAAATGATACTGTGAGTTGGATATTTTAAACACTAAATAAAATAATTCTCAAAATAAAACTGTAGAATTGATGTTTGAGGCCACTAATCTGCAGATTTACTAGTTTCATGATTACTATAACTTTAATTGACATTACAGTAATATATATATATTTTTTTTTTTCAGAGATGAATAAGGGAACATTTAAGTCAGATTTTTAACAATTTCTGTAACTTAATTGTTTTTATTTAAATGGGGAGGGTTAAGCTCTGTGAGCCCCTGTTTGACTATGCCCTTAAATTATATTTTTTGCTTCTTGACTGGTTTGATTGCCATATTATAAAAAGTGCAAGTCAGAGTTATTATATACATAAAAAAAAGAATAAATTATTGAAATTTTTTTAACCATATAAAATAACTTAAAAGCAGCTATTCATAAAAGTTTTGGTGTTATTGCATTTTGGTAAGTGTAATTTAAAAATTAAATTTATTATTTAGGTCTTCAGTTAAGTCAATATTTTATGTAATATAAACATTACTGAAATTGCATTTTTAGCAATGTCTACACGGGGTGTCCATTATTGGAAAATGACTAATAATAATGCAAGATTATAAAATATGCAAGAGGAAGTTATGAAACAAATAATAAAAGCTAAATTTTTATTGGTTATTTTTTTTTTTATAAACCAAAATATTGAAGGGTGTCTATTACTAGCACATCTACCCTATATTAATTTACACAATAAATTATCAACTTTTAATTTAGTATAAATTTCGTCAGTGCGAATGAAGTATTGATAGGTCTATAGCAAAAGCTTGCTATATTAAGTATGGGTATAATGCTTTTAAGAGTTTCTAACTTTTTCACTCTAAACAGTGTCTAAACAGTTTGTTTAAAGCTCTGAGCTTTTCAAGATTGCTAAATATATTGGAAAAGACACTAATTAAGAGACATTGATAAACATGTTATCATGAAATTTGATGTTTAAAAACTTTACACGTCGCATAAACGTACATTTTCCCCCCTTCGTTTGTATTTAATCATTATAAATAATATGAAATGAAATTGTGTAACATAAATAAAAATAACAATTTCAATAATATTTTGTATTTTAATTTTCACTTATATAAAAATTTATGTACAGTTAGCCCAAGTAATAAGTGATTTTTAAAAGTGACAAAAATGTTAAATTGATTTAAATTGGGGGGGGGGGGGGGGGGCTCTTGTGAAAGAATACAATTGCATAGAAGTAGATGTTGTTTCGGTTTGAGCCTATATACATTATTCTTGTTATAAAATTCAATTTAAGAAGTATAAATTAATCATAATATTTAATTAGTATAAAAGAACTTTTGTGATACAGTAATTGTAAAAATAGAGTCTAGTATAAATAAGCTGAATGAAAAGAACAAGCAACCAAAATAAATTTAACATTGAGCTGCTTCAAAACTTTGCAAAAGGTGCCCGCCTCTTCTATAGTGATAAAATTAAAATAAAAAAAGAGAGAAAACAGGAATAACAATAACACACTCTGCTACTATTATTTCCCATTTTCTGTATCATTCTTTTGGCACTAAAGAAGGAAGCTTTAAAATAAATGCAAGAAAAAATTTCTCGAAATATTTCAGCTTTTCTTTGCGTTGATTTTTAAATATCACGTATTTATCGTAACAAAAAAATTTCATATGTATGTCATCAGTTTTTAAGTGCTCTCTCTGGTTTTTAAACTCTTAATGCCCCCTTCCCCCCTCCATCAGTTAGCCAGTATACATATATATATACTTAAAATGAAATCGAATGTCTAAAAATCAAAGGGAAAAAATAATACAAAAGTTAATCATAGGAACTTGTAAATGCAAATATATATAAAACTGGCTATAATATAGTATATATATATATACACCAACATATACTTTAAAACTGCAGCTATTATGGCGCCTATATGTGGTACCTCGATTTTTAATTCGTATAATATTTTTTAAATATTTTATTTAGCAAAGTATATGCTTATCTAGCGTGAATGACATTCATGCATCCTGCATCCAGAACCAATTTAAGTCATTTTACAGCCCTGCTCCTGATTGCTTTTTTGGAAGTTCCAATCTATAAATCTATTCTTACTGTAATGTATCAATCTGTTCTTTATTTTTCTTAAATGTATTTAATTGTGAGAAAAAATACCATCATAGAAAAGCTGAGGCTTTAAAGCTGAAGTAAAAGGTTAACATAGTCCGTAATTTTAAAATAATAAATTTTAATTTGATAGGAAAATAGGTGATACATTCATGGGAATAAGCTAGAGCAATAAAAATATTAATACGTAATATGAGCTTGTTATTAAAATAATACTCGGATATTAAGTATTTTTAAATTTAACATTTAAAAGAAATATTCTTCAACTGGTCAGCTATTATTCAAAACATTATATTCTGTCCCTTTAAAAGTTGTTGATGCACTCTCATTGGTTAATACATGCTAATATCCGATTAAAAATCGATTCTCTTATTCTTAAATCGTACGTGACATCAGCAGTTGCGGAAGGTGAAAGATGTTTGTTTGGAATAGCGACTTTCAGTTCTTTTCCCCCTTCTCTCGTAAACCCTCCCTTTTGCGGAATAGCTTTCACAACTTTGCGGGCGTTTGATCGGAATAGGCGCGCTAGTTGCATCGTTGGGACATTTTGCTAGGATTTCACACAATGAATGACTATTATTTTAATCATTACATAATGATAATGATTTTCACGTTATTTTCACACTAGCTGACCCGTCCGACGTTGCCTGGACCCGTGTTTTTAAATGGACCTTAAATTTGTATGATTTTATATCATTAACTCGATTTTCTCTGAAATACGTACACGCTCACTGTGTGAAAATGTGGGAGAAGCTCCTAATTGTTGGGAGTGTTATGTAATTTATTTTTCATATTTTTTGAAAATCTGTATAGGGTAGTAATGAACAAATTAAAACTTTACAATGTCCTCTACTGATGAAAAAAATGAGTTAAGAAAGGTGGAGTGAGTGCTTGGTAATGTAAAGGGCAAAAGATTTAAAACGATATGTCACACTAAAAAATTCATTCGCCCCCACGGGGGGAATGCCCCCTATTAGTCTGGGGTCAAGAATAGACCTAACCAATCGAAGGCCCATGAAGAGTTTCACCTTCGGTCAGGTCTTCAAATGAGGGAGAATCTTGCTGTAGCTTAAATAAGATCTGAGTTAGAAAATTGGCTCTCCCGGGGGGTGCAAATTTGAGTGGGGAGTGTAGAAAGGTTCATAATATGAGAAAGTGGTCCGAGGGTTTTCCGATGATATATCACATGAGGTTTTGCAATGTGTGCTGTGCACACGCTGCAAAATTTTGCAAAAAAACAGCGATCTCGAATGTTTTAGTTCCACATTCTACCACCACGGGGCAAACTCTATTCTTAACAAAACTATTTCTGGACGAAATTCCGTTAAACAACCTACCCGTTGATATATTAGTAAAGGGGGTGGCGGACTTAAGCAAGAATTTAAGATATTTGCTGAAATTATTATTCGAATATAGTGGTAAGTACGCTTTGAAATTTTTATATTAAATAAGCAATATTTATCCCAGGGCTCCGTCAAAATTCCGCATCTAAAACGGTAGAAAATATTTAATATTATTTAAATATTTGGTCGCGCCCCCCAAAACTTTATCCCCCTTTTCCGCCCGAAATTTTATGCCCCTTACTATTTAAAATCTTTATAATGTGTTATAAACTATCTAAAAGTTCCAAATCGATCGGTTCGTCAGTTTTCTTAATTTTAACAAATTCGCATTTCAACAAAGCATTTTTTTTTCCTTTTTAAAAATCGAATTTTTTAAAAGTAAAAACTTGCGGATCAATTTTTATGAAATTTAGATATTATTAAACAGCGTTTAAAATTAGGGCTAGAAGCATATCTTTAAAATCTCTAAATGGCGTGTTTTAAAAAAATTGACGGAGTTCCAAAGAATCCTAGTAAAAAAAATCATTTGTGGTTTCGAAAGACTTGCTTTTAAATTAAGAGTTTGAAAGGAATCATCCAATAATGAAATGATAATTAATGTCTAAGGTTGTAATTGATTGACCGTGAAGAAATTTGCATATCTGAAATCAGCTAAAAGTTCTACACCTAGATGCATAAAAATTAAATCTATAAATTTTATATTCGTTCGACAATGTCCACTATTGAAAAGCGTCAGTTGTCTGTAATTAATATCTGGCGTCCATGGTAGAGGTTTCGAAACTTTCTTTCGAAGGGAATAAAAAGATTTTTCATAAATCGATTTTTCGGGGATTGTTTGACTTCCTGTATCCGTACCAGAAAAAAATTTTGAATTTCTGATAGGGGACTTTCTTTGCGTGTGCCTGTGCAATTTTCGAGTTTTAGGTCCATCAGAATTTAAGATGCAGCCTTTTTTTTTAAAGACCCAGTAACATTAATCGCCGTAGAGCGCTGTAATTCTATTACCCCCTTCCCACTTTCTCTTCGACTTTTCAAACATATTGTCTGCAGCGTGATAAAAATCTATGCTTTTGTTGAATTATTAATACTTTTCCATTATTTTAATTTGAGGTTTTTTATTTCTCAACAAATTATTAGAAATTTAAAATTCTGAAACTTAGGTGCACCAGGAGAGGCCTTCCACTATTCTGACAAAAATGTTGAGCCTTGTACGTGCCGTAGATTTTGCCTGCCATCGCGAACAGACAGACAGACACACACAGAGGTAAACTTTCTTTTATTAGTGTAGATTCTTTTATGAATAAAATATTACTGAAAATCGACACTAGTGTCTTTGTTACATATGAATTGAAATACGCATATGTAGTGGTGGTGGTGAGGTGATTGTAGAGGACGCTATGTGTATAATTTTAAAATTATCAAAGGTTTGTTATTGAAATAATCCATCTAAACAATGTATTTTTTAAACTGAATAAGACAGAAGTGTTTAAAATCTCTAGAAAAAATCATTATTTTAAGAAAAATTTAGTAGCTATCAAGGCGTTAATGAATGTTATATATTTGAATTTCTGTCAATAATAATAATAATAATAATACTAATAATAATAATAATAAGGATAATTTCAAGAGATTTTGCTTGGATGTTATTTTTCAGTGGACCTTTCTGTTTTTTATTGCAATGAATATTAAAGCAATCTAACCACACCTTCAAAATGAATAATGATTCTAACGACCCCCTTTTTTAAGCAGACATTTGAAAAATATTATATGCATTTTTAGATAACATATTTCTTTCACCGACTCACTGAATATTGCTTTTCCTTTTTGAGTCATTAAAAATCAAAAACATCCTATTATAATATCTTATTTTAAACATTTTAATTTACTTTTTTGTCATTTTTCCTAACGTTTGATATTTAAAAATTCGATCATTAATTATTTTATAATTATTTTAATTTTGTTCATTTTAAATGTAATGATAAATTGTTATGCGATTTATAATTATTTAAACCTATAAAAAATAAATACAACAAAATATGTTTCAATAGAATCAGAAATATTTCTGAAAATTTTGGAAAATTATCTGAAAATATTTTTTACAATTTTTAACATGGTGTAAAAAGTAGAAATCAATGCATCTGAAACTTTTATAATTGTCATCAACTGTTGTTTCTTTTTTTTCTTACAATGAAGACCGTGCTGAAGAAATGGGAGATGAAAAGGGAAAAATGTCAGGATGTCTACAAACACTCGGCAAGAAAATGGTGGAAGGATGCGCATGAATGGGAAAAGGGTTCCTACTCTAGATTAAGCTTCTTTTTTATTGATCTTCCAATCTTTTCTTGTTAAAAAAACTTTCGGCTTGAAAGAACACACGGTTTAGTGAACAGTTCTGTTATCAATATCATTAGAGTAACTTTGTATATCAGTGTAAAAACATGCGCATATTGTGCATGTACAATATATAAAAAAAAAAATTAGTACTATATTAAACAAAATTACAGAAATTAGCGATAATCGCTTGGATGAGATTGATTAGATGAGTAAATAAATATTAGTTTTCCTGTAATGATAGATTACCTCCATAGAAGTGTGGCGACATGCAGTAAAAAAAAAAAAAAAAAATTGATTGGTTGAGACGATATTGGGCAAAAGCGAATCGCTAAGCAATGTGACGAATCTGCCAATACCGCCGTTTGTTGATTTCTCTCGTTTTATATACCAAACTCATTTAGTTGAGTATCCCAAAATCTAGAATTAGGGCTGCCATACTTTGGACAAAAATTTAACTATGTGCATATGCCCTGTGCGTATGCCGCCAATCTCTTATCGAGGCATCATTCGCCAGGTAAAATAGCAAAGTTATTTGAGCAAAAAATCCTATTGCCTAATCTAATATTACTGCTTCTTTGTCTTAAAGCAGCGACAAAATCCTTTTGTACTCTAATTAGTTGTAGAAAGCATACTTAGGGTCTAAGTCGTGGGTATTAATGTTACATTATTTAAATAACTTGTTCAGGAAGTCATGAAAAATATTTTTTTACTGAACGTTTACAAGTTGGATATCACATTCTTTATGTATATTTTTTTCAGAAAAGTTAGAAAGCTTTTGTATACTGGACTTCTTAGATGTCTGTTGATATTTTTTCTGCTATACACTATAACAGCTTCCGGATATTAATCAACGTTATTCCGAATATTGTGAGGATCCACTCAGCCAAGTGGTTACCATGCTTCCAAAAATTGAGCAACATCGGCCTATGTTCTCTGGTTTGAAACCACCGCGGTGTCTGTGGTATGCTATGCAAGATTATAAGGCTTTTCCTTCTATAAAAACAATAATTAACGGCATTTTTCCTTCAAAAGGCCTCCCTGAAGACCGTTCTTCTACAGCAATATGGCTAAAGCTGTTTTGCGCTTAACAACAAATCTCAATCCCGAGTGCTAAATGTCAATTATTAGGATTTTCTTTAAAAGTTTTCTTTTTTTATAATATTTTTATTACAAAGAGACATAAATTAATCAAAGCTTTCAACTTATTTTAAGCATAACAGAATTTTAGAAGTCTTCAACTTGAAATTCTTTGTAAGCCTGTATAGGAGTTGCAAATGCTTCTTTTGTAAGATTAAGTATTAGATTAAGTAGATATTGGTATTGGTAGGATGGCAAGAGACACAGCCCTTTGAATACTGACCACGCTGACTCAAAAATGGCGACTGTCATAGGCAATTTTCTCACAGCGATTTACGGTCTCGTGAATTTGTTATCACTTTTATCAAATACATTTTAATGCTTTATTTAATCGCAGAAAAATTAGGCAAAAAATTCTTCGGACATTGTGGGTTTTAAATTTGGGAACAATATAGAAGATTAAAATATTTTTCCAGTGGCAACCGCCAGTTTTTAATCAGCGCATTATTCGTTTATTCATGGGGTTTTACGGGGACTCTAATGACATCAAATGAAGTATTGGGCATTTCAAATAATGTATACGCAGTTTAATTGATTATAAAGGTTCGGATCATCTTCATTGAAAGCGTGGGATAATACTGGAATTTAACTCTTTCATTATAGGTGGTTTAAAATGCGATTAAAATTTGATTTTGAAATTCCTACCTCCTAGACGCTGGACGAAAAGATATATCAGCCTCTCTTCATTTGCAGGATTTGTTGATGACCGCAATCTTATCGAACATTGTTTGTGATATTTTGAACTGTTCTATCTGTCTCAACCATATCTATGATTCTAGCGATTGCAAGTCACTTAATATAGCGAATTTAAAATTCTCCCTTGAACTATAAATGCACTCCACCTACGTTTTCTAACTTCCAGTAATGTGGTATGATAACTTTCATCTCTCAGTATGTAATCTGTTTCAGACAGTTTTGTAAGTTAGTTAAAATTGAAAGGATAAGAAAACATGTAATTTTTTTAAATAATTTTTTTAAATACTCTTTTTTTTTATCCCCCCAGATCAATCGCTATCGTCCTCCAAAAATGAGTTGTCAATAGAGTAATATTAATCTCTTCTTCTGAATTTCATTGCACGGATACAACGTATATCACAATCAGAACTCCCTGTAAAAGCGTCACCTCAAAACTTTATTCACCATAAATAGCCTATGGATTATTTTGAGAAAACATAGATTGTCTATATAATCTAGTTCTATGGTGTCATGTTTACTGTCAAAATAACCTCTTATATTATTTTCTTATTTCTATATTTTTTTACGTTTAGATGGTATAATAAGTATCGTAATATATGATATAGTTTCAGAATTAGTAATGTTATTGTTTCAGTAAAATATAAATATCTCCCGGTGTTTTTTTAAATCTGTTTTTTTAATGTGCAATGTAACTAGTTTCACATGCAGAACACACTTAAGTCACTTAAAAATAAGCAATGATATTCTTCATAATTATTCATCATTCCAAATGCTTTCATATAATGTGATTACAGGTGATTTAAAAATACAGATCCAACCCAGGCACTTCAACGAATAATAATATTGTCCTTATCGAAAAACAAGTTTTTTAATTTATTTTTTTATGTCAGTGATAGACCGCGAGCCGGCAACACAGACACATGGTTCGTACAGATACCGTTAATTCTCCAGGAAAACTACAAGTAACTTTTTATAGAAAAATAAAGGTCTAAGTTAAACGCGCAAAATTTCGCCTTCTTTTAAGAAGAGATTTTCTATAAGATAATACTGTACCGAAAAAAATTCTGGTCTTTAAAATTCAAGGAGGCGTACGAACCATGAGAAAACCCCCTCATCGAGTTGGGGGCTCAAATTGCAGAATTAGCTAAAACTCGATCCCCATATTAAAATGCAATCAGTCTGCCACCATGTTTTCACACCTTTGGGTGCAGGAAAACGCAATGGTAAACCTACGAGTCGACCGCTAAAATCGGGTTTTTAAGTGTTTTCCACCAAGATATGACTTGTCAGACCGATTGCGTTTTAATATGGGAATCGAGTTTTAGCTAATTCTGGAATTTCAGCGTCCAACTCGATGAGGTTGTTGCTTGTGCTTCCGGCTCCCGATCTATGAGTATTTCAATAATTTGATTTTCGCAGCAGGTATCATTATAGAAAAAAAAAAACAATACAGAGAGAGAAAAATTTTCTTTCCATCAGACTATTTACTATACATTTTGATATGCAATATACCGGTTCACTCAGAGTAGTGGTTAAGGTGGTTACCTAAACCCGTGATGATACAAATATATATTTTCAATTGCAAAAAGTATACAAATCAAATATAGCTTTCAGATATGGCATTTGTTTTTAAAGGGACTCTTAACATATGAAAATACGAAATTTAATTTTTTATATTGTCCCTTGGTTCAATAAATTTTGCTTCGAAACGTTTTCTTTACACACTAAGAAGTAAAACAGTAAAAATATATTTCTTCTAACAACAAAACTTAACTTATTATGATACTTCGAAATTTATGAATTTTTCGAAATTCACGACATTAAAATACGCCTTCCACCACATGTGTCCGGTTCTAGTCCGGGAAAGTTCCTAAATTTAATAAAATGCAAAGTATTACATCTCGGTAAGGTTGTTTTTTTCTGTTTTAATTTTACAACACATAGAAACAGCTTCTATACATATAATTTCGAGGAACTAGGTACCGTATATACATAATATTTTGTATTTTAGAATGTATACAGCCCCTTACAAAAAATGTTGTATCTAAAAACTATAGTACTTTATTTGTATAAATGTTTAATTGGAAGTATGTTTCTATAGGTATATAGATATTGATATACATAAAATTATAAATACTTCCTGGGATCAAGAAATTGGGTTGATGTGTGCAAGTGCGTCTGTGGGTATACGTTTGGCAACACTTACTACACATGAATCAGAATTTAATTGAACATATAATATAAATTCACAGCTGCGAAATTTTACGTTTTCGGGTGCGTTCGCAATTATATCAATACGTAGCACCTATAGTTGTCGTCTGGTACGTCCGTGTGTCTGCCTGTCCGTCTGTCCAAATATAATAGCGTAAAAAGAAACCAACCGAATGGTTTGAAATTTAATATATATAATCGTCGCCGAATTTTGTCGAGTCATTTCAAATTTTATGAAAATTGAATTCAAACTTAAAGATACTAATAAAAGTTTTCTTCAATCTATTAAATCCCATTAAATGTAATTAATTCAGTGGAAGCCCATGATAGTTAATGATTCTAGGTTGCCATTGTGTTAACGTCATATTTAAATTGGAGTCATATTATTTCTGTATTACTGAATTTAATAAATATAATCGGAATAAATTTTGTATTAATTCACTTTTGCATAAGAGTGCAATAGCTATTGCACCAAGATCTGAATATTTATAAAACTAGTAATAGTACGAACGTGCCATTTTCCACATTTGCGTACAATTTCCGACTTATTTTTTTACCAATAAAACTTAATAGATGATTTTGCCTTATTTAATTGCCGAAATATGCGATTAAAAAAGGCAAAAGTTTCCAATAAATTTTAATGGCAGGAAAAAAAGAGTGTAAGTTGCCATCTATGATAGAGAAAAATTATTATAAAATTACTTGATTTTTTTTTTAAATGTTCTTTACTAAGATTATGTAGGCACTAACATATATAAAGACTTTACAAATACGCTTTGAACTTAAATAATATATTCATAATTTACTATTGGTTATTGTAAGTGAAAATGGTTCTAAGATTACTTAGACAGGAAGAATCATTTAAAAATAATCATTCATCATCAAACAAAAATGTCTTTCATTAGGGAAATCTTTTTCTTCTCCTATTTCAAATTACCGAATAAAATTTAGACTCCTTCCCCACATACGGATAATTCTCTAATGACGCTACTCTGAAAAGCAGAAGACTCAAATGACGGTACTTTTTGGTTATTCACTGGGTCTTTTGTGCCGTCATTATATTTTTATCATTTTAGTACCACGAAATTTAATTGGGGTCTTCATTTTCACTCATTTGGAGTTACTTATGCAGCATGAAGCCTGTGCTAGTGTATAATGTATAAAGGTTTAGAATTCCATTCATCTTTATTTTACAAAAAGAAATCTTTCTCTTAACAGTGGATAATATTTTATACATTTATTTTATCATTATACGGTGCTTCATTTTAATAGGGGCTTTGGCATAACTCAGCATTTGCAGAGTGCAATTTTTTGCCCAATTGTATAAACAGTTACAAAAATGTTATACTACCAGTAAAAATATTTCTGCAATGTAAATTATTTATGCAGTTATATGTTATATATATATATGTTACATTATTATATGGCTTATTTGAGTAGAGGAAAAATAAATTGCTACTCTAAATACAAGTTTTAAATAGAGTAAATATTCATCAAAATGAGTGTGCGAATTATACATTGATAACTATTTTAAAAATGAGGGGCTCACAACCATAGTAGACCAAGTTCATCTTGGAAAAAAAAAAAAAAAAAGGGTCAAGTGCGAGTATTACTCGCGCTCAGAGGGTTCCGTACAATAAATATACGAATTATTAACTGTATTATTAAACAAAAAATCGTTGCTAAAAGGATAATAAGACTTTGTAATAAACAATACAACGTAGGGTTGGTCATTCATACTTTTCTATGTACCAGAAAAGTATGAATGGGTATACCATGAAAGTCCAAAGAGATAGGAAGACTAAAAAATATCAAATATTTACTTTTTTTTTAATAAACATTTTTTAATAAATTTTTAATACTTTTTTTTTTAATCATATCGTAATATGTTTATGATGAACTTTATTCGGTACTGACAATAAAAGTCGTGCATATTTAAACTTAATTTGGCATTTCATAAAACTAAATTCAGCGTAGTAATAATCTTTTCTTTTTACAGTGTATCTAAAACGAAACCCTTGTTCAAAGTTTAAACTTGGTATTGTGCTAAGCGCGCTTCGAAAGGAAGTCGCAAAGTTGCAACGCTGCCTTGGTCCGTGCCGCGTTTTTAATTAACGTTTAGATACACGGGAGGCGTATTGAGAGCTCCGCACAATGCAAGCTAGTCGCGAATCCCATAGTATTTATGTGATTAATTCTAATTAAATTAGTCTGTTTTTAACAATTTGACGTTCATTGCTTTTATTTTGCTTCTGAGCATTGCATTATACAAAAATATCATTAAAAGGTAATATCTGGGATTTAAAAGTCGATAGCACACAGAGTACGCCGCCACTGTCATTATGTATGTCCAAACCGCCCGTGTCTTAAAGGTTAATATCTCGGGTAATTACCGACGATTTTTTAAAAATCATTATCAATAATGCTTTTATACTTCTGCGACGATAGGTACCCCAGCGCTCCTTAACACCTTTGCTGAACGCCCGAAAATAGAAATTTGTGTGAAAAGGGAAAATGCGCTTTTCTCAAAAACTATGTGACATACGGTAATCGCTATAATTTCCCTGCAAGGTTTAAATTAATGTCTACTACCTCTAATTTTTTCTTATTTTTAGTTTTAGTAGATTCGGAAATAGCTGGGGGGGGGGGGGGACATATTTTTGCACTACATTTTTGACGATATCTCTGAAAATATAATACCTACAATTAAAATAAATGTATTTTCTCTTTCAGCGTTACGGAAGCTTTCACACGATACCCCACACGATATACAACGAAAATACTTTTTTTTCCAGTAACTTAATTAGCCCCTCTACATTTTACCTAAATATATTTGTGAATGTTTAATAATCTGTAAATATGTGGGTTAATTGTCCTTATTACTTCTCTCAATTTGAACTTTCCACTTTTAATAATTTACGAATAAAGTGGCTGTGACAGACGGACAGACAGACACAGGAGTTATCTTATAATGGTTCAGTTTTTACTTTTTACATACGGAACCCTAAAAAATAAGATAATCTGTTTAAAAGGTGAATAAAATCTATTTTATCCATTCTCACAGTAAACTAAATCTCTAAACAGATGACATATATGAGAAAGTTTGTGAAAACAGACTTGGTTCACTGTGATTGAATAGAACAGATTTTACGCAAATTCTAAACAAAATCTCTCTTTTTTTTTTTTTTTTTCAAAATGGATTGGTCTGCTATGGTCGTGAAAACCCTAAAACTATAACAACCTGACGAAGTTTTAAAATGTAAATACATGTGGCTAGAAAGTACTTTTCAAAATTTGACTTTCTTCGCAAAATTTAATCTCGATGTTTTCTATTTCGTGCTGCGTCTATAAAACAAGTGGTACCCATATACTTTATAAGACTGGCCTTAAAAATAACTTGCAGTTAGTGCGTTTATTTATCCTTAAAAAATTTTCACAGCCGCTTCCACTACTAATTAGAAAATTTTTAAAGATGTTCATGTACTCGAATTACGCACACACCCTCGCCAGAAAGCATCTATTTAAATAGCGGTCAATGCTTCTGGCCTATAGAGAAATTCCACGTAAGTATATAAGGAAATTTAATTACAGAATGTCTCAGTACCTAATATAATTTTTAAATTTTGTTTTTCCCCATAATAAAGTTAACATGCGATATGTACATATTGAGCTTTTAAAAATCATTTTCATAAATGTGAAATATTAAAAAAGAAGCGATAAATTTAGAAAATTATGATCACGTAAAAATCTCAAACAATTTTATTTTAAAAAAAATTAAATATGAAGATAAAAAAAGTTAAAACACATATCGTTACACACATCTAATTGAATGTCAGGTTTTTCATACCGAAAAACAAATTTCGATTAATAAATTATATAATGTCATCTTTTGTAGCAGCCTTAGGGAAGAGGTATCTCCATTAGATTAATATGTGATTTTGTTATTTGTCAGGTTTGCCCATTTATATCTCTGAAATTTACTCTCAAATTGAACTGAATATCACATTTAAACGAACACTTCCTCTATTGGGCAAATTTAATTATATGTTTAGATGGTTGGATTCCAAAGATTTAATTTAGATTGAAATATCGCCGTCATGTTTTCCTTTATAATTTGGAAATTTTCAAACAGTATGAAGGAAAGTACCATTATTTAGAAAACATCATACTTAAGAGATATTTCAAAGCCCATATTAGCCTTTTATATCCCAAGTTATGAATTATCGAAAAATTTTGCTTCCGAATCATTTTTCCTGAGTTTTGAAAAATATGCTGGAAAATTTCTCCGATCTTTAATAAATTAGACGATACTATCCGGGCTTTTCGGCTTACAGAATATAGGTTAAAACAATTATTTTATTTTAAACTATAATAGGTTTTTTATTTTTAAAATATTTTTTAGATTGTCAACTAACATAGCCAAAAAGCATCTTTACATAAGAAATATCAATTATATATTCAAATTAATTTTTGAATTGTATTAAAAGCGATACTTTCTTATAAGCGGCCTGTGTCAAGAGTTAATAACCGAAGAAATCGCCCAAGATTTTAGTGCTTACAGAAGTATATTTTATTCTGATAATTTCAGTGGTTTATGCGCGTAATACAACTACATGTCTGTTAATTTTGTGTTATATACGTATATATATCATTTTATTATTTTATTTATTTATTGATAAATTTTATATTTTAGGATGGAATATTAGTCGGAAACAAATGCTGAACTATTATATTTATATTTATTTAAGTGCAAAAAGTTACTCTTTCGTAATCGGGTTGCACGCGCTAGAAATATATTTAAAAAAATCAAACTTGAAAATTACTTTTAAATTATAAAAAATCCATATATTGAGATTCGTTTTTCAAACAAATTGAATTCAGAAGAAATGTTTTTGCAATATTCGAGGTGTAAAATTTAAAATTGTGGCATATATAGAAGTTAAAAAAACTGCAGTAAAAGCGAAATTGATTAGTCAAGTGATGTCATGACGTTAGCGTTACTCAATTACATGTATTTGCTTTATAATATAGATTTTAGAAAGATCTATTAAAATAATAATCTAAATAGATATTTACAGGAATTTTGTGGAATATTTACAAAACTAATTAAAACATTCTTTTTTAAATATTGTTTTTAAAACTCAATAGAATTTAAAAATGTCCAAATATAATATCTATATAATCTATCAATGTGGAAAATTTTCAGAATTGAAAATTTCCACCCTATGTTTTTCAACACAAATAAAGCTTAACAGTTATATTTGGAAAAGAAATTAACAATTTAAAACTAGTTTTGTTTTTTACAGCAAAAAATGCTTTCACGACATGATATGACGTTTATGCTATCTTAAATTTATCCTGAATTGTATTGTGGCTAATTATTATATTATAATAGATTTTTTAACTGTTTTTATAGTAGTTTAAACAGTGTGAGTATAGTTCTATCATATTTTTTAAAAGAATTTTCCACCTTATTTAATCAGAAGAAAACATTACAGATTCTGTGCTTAAGTATGATGACTACAAAATTTGTGGTTGAAATACGAAGTAGAATTTTGCTAATCTGAAATAGTGGGGCAAACACCTTAGAAAATCCAATGATTGTACTCACTGTGGTTAAATGCCATCGGGGCAGGAAGGGTTAAAAAATATTATTTCTGCAAAATTTAATAAATTTTTCTGTCTCATATTTAGCAGGCAATTTCTCATCGTATATAATATTGTAAAAAAGGGTAGAACACAATTTTTTTCTAGCGTATCAAGCAAGAAAAAAAATTGGATGCCATGCATTGTCTAATGTATAATAAAATACATGTCAAAGCAAATAAAGATATTTTAATATTCGTTATGCTCTGAAATATCATATGATTTTTCTATTTCTTGTTGTGTAGAGGTAGATAAACATCCTTGATCGCAAAAGTTTCTCATTTTCACTAAAAACTAAATCTGGGTCTATACGATTCATGAAGGATCAAACCCTACAGTTCCCAGCTCTGTTTACTTGACCCTTGGCGCCGAGGTGCTATACAAGATATGTGCCGATCAGGTGGTCAGCATAACGCGGCACCCCCGGTGTTTAGTTCTCAAGCTAGCTCGGTACTCATTTTATCGAATTGAGCATATCGAATTGAGCATCGATTGAGCATTTGACACTACAAAAGACTATTAAAATTTTAATTGTATTTTCTCACATTTTTTATTGAATATTCTTTTAATATCATTTTAATCTATTAACCCCTTGGGTACGAGCGACCGGTATACGTGGCGCGTAAGTGGCTCAGAATCCGTGATTATTCTCACCAGTAAACTTTTATTTTAAATTTTGCTTTATTTAATCCAAGCATTTTTCCGATTCAATTAAGCAAAAATGTCAGTTTTGTAAAACCGGTGATAAAAGATAAAAAAATTCTGTAAAAGACGATCGTTCCGAAACTGTTGAAAAAAGGCATTTTTACTGGAAAATCAAAACCATGCTATTTCATGTACAATCGTGGAAAAACAAAAGTAAACACTCCCTACTAACTCCTCAACAAATTATCGTAGAAGAAAGTTACTGGTACCGAACGATTGGAAATAAAGTCTACTTTTAAATGATGCATATAAAATTTGCTTAGTGGGCATCTACATATTAAAACCAACCATAACTTTGTTTTTTTTTTCAATAGCAGTACACAATTCTGACAGCATAAATGAACTCTAAACCCTTCAATTTGTCCAAAAACAAATTTTTATGCAATTCGTACCATAAGTTTCCGAGAAATTAATTATTTTAAAAGGAGCATATTTTAAGGGCTGTATCCAAATTGAAGTTCGGTACTTGATTGTTCATCGAGAGAGCTCCCTTCTTGATCAAGGAACCTTAAGCAGTCAATTAAGCTTGTTAGATTACAGGATAGCATAAGAAATTTCAAAATATTTAGTCATTTCTATCATGTCTTAAACCATCATTTTGCCGTGTTTTAAGCATGATTTGAAAACTACTTGGAAGAAAAATGTAAAATTTTGGAATTCTATAAAGCAGGGCTTAATAAATCTGAATCCATCAAAAAAATGTAGAGTGAAATTTATATATTTTTTTTAATATTAATTTCATAATTCTTAATTCATATCAGAAAATTATAAAAATTGCAAAGTCAACGTATTTATGTTTGGGTATATCAGTATTATTGCTACACAAAAATTAGAACATTAGGATCGTAATTTCAGAAGTTATAAATAAAAATATGAAAATGTAATTTAACATTAGAAGCACTACATTTTGAATGTTTATAATTCGAAAACTTGTCATTCAAATGACTTGCAATTTGGTGTCTAGGCATAGTTTGAACCAAAGATTTGAAATATCCCATTAAAATTGGGTATTGCCATTGAAAAAAAATAAAGTATACATTCGTTTTAATATGTAGATGGCCCCGTAAGCAAATTTTATATACGTCATTTAAAACTAGACTTTATTTCCAATCGTTCGGTGCCAGTAACTTTCTTCTACGATAATTTGTTGAGGAGTTAGTAAAGGGTGTTTACTTTTTTTTTTTTTTTTTTTTTTTTTTTTCACGACTGTACATTAAGTGATTCGGATATTATTAATCATAGGTGAACTAATAAAAAACATACTACCAGGCAGGATATATTTCCCTTGTGTCATCATAGATAAGCATATTTAATTGAGAATTGTTTTTAATTTAATATTGCACGTTTTTTACTTAAAATTTAGATACATTAAAACATACATGCAAAATATGCATAAATATTATACTTCAAATATCCAATTTTAAGTAACTTAAATGGAGATATCACATTTTTAAATCAGTAAAAATTTTTATTTATCAAATCAAATATTTTTCCCATGTTTTTAATTCGATTTCATTTGATAATTGTGTCACCATATTTTAGTGAATTACTACATAAAAAATTACATTTTTTAAGGCATGTTCTTTTAATATTTTTAATCTCTTAAAAAAGTAATTTTTACAGGTAAATAAAAACCATGCTGTTTCATCTACATTAAGTGATTCGTATATTATTAATAATAGGTGAAAAAATAAAAACTTATTAGCAGACAGGATATAGCTTCCCTGTGTCCTCGTAGATATGCACATTTAATTAAGAATTGTTTTTACTTAAAATTTATATAGATAAAAATGTAAAAGCAAAATATGTATAACGATTAGCGTTAATCATAATATATGGAATTTTAATTAACTTAACGGAGATATCAAATTATTAAACCAGTAAAAATTTTGGTTTATCATATTAAACGGTTTTCCGTTGATTTTAATTCGATTTCATTTGATAATCGTATCACCAAATTTTAATGATTTTGCTACATAAAAAATCACATTTTTTTTTTTTTTTAAGGAATATTCTTTTGATATAATTTTAAACTTTTAAAAAAGGCAATTTTATAGGAAAATCAAAACCACGATGGTTCATCTACATTAAGTGATTCGGATATTATTAATCATAGGTGGAAAAAATAACATTAGCAGACAGGGATATATCTTCCCTGTGTCCTCATAGATATGCACATTTAATTAAGAATTGTTTTTACTTAAAATTTATATATATTACTAGGGGGCTCTGCCCCCTACGAGCTACGTTCGCTAACCCCCGTTCAGGTACACCAAAATAAAAAAAGCACGCTAATTTGATCGGCTTTAAAAATATTGAAAAAAAAAAAAAAAAGCGATCTCTCTGTAAACGGGTTTCCATTCGTTTTCCTTGGATTGGGGATTTTTGAGACCAAATCTGCTGCTGTTAAGAGGTACAATGGCTGTTTTCGTATTTCATTAAAAAAAATTAGTTAAACATTTGAAAATAAGCTAATGTAAAATGAATTAAGTAAACCGTGTCATTGCCTCCCGGTATATTTTAACAGCGCTATAAGATAGTTCTTTTAAATAATTCATTTTAAATGTATCGTTTTAAATCTGACGTAATTTACACCAAAGTTTTATTTCTCTTATTAATATTCACGTGAAAATACTTTTGTTGTTAGAAGGAAACATTATTTGCGCTGTCTTCGAATTCACGATAATAGTTGGGAAGATCATCTCAAAATATCAAATAAATGTCTCGAACAAATATATTTTTTAATTTAAATTGTTTTGCCATATTTTTTTACCATTTTCAATATGACGTAATTTCCTCCATTTACAAGTTTTAACGCATAATAATGATTTTTTTTTCTCTTTTAAAATTCATGAGTAAATATGGTTCTTATGACGTAATTTTCCTGCTTTTAACATGTAATCATTTAATTGTAATTTTAAAGTTTTTCTTTCTGTTTATAATAGCCAAGTGTAAATAAATTTTTAATTTGAAGGAAATATTATTCTTTGCACTGTTTTAAAAATTGGCTACAATTTAAAATAATATCCTTTTCTAAAATTTGTAAAAAATATCCCTGGAAATGCTGAAAATTTGAATTTAAAATGGAAATAAATCCTCAAAAAAATGATAAAAAAAAAAAAAAAAGATAAATGCAGTCTACACACCGAGAACTTTTCATGTATAAAATGATCTAAGAATTATTAAATTTCTATGTATAGTTTTTGCTCCTATAAATCTTTTTTAATGGAACGACTTTGACCTACTTTAACAGTAAATATATCTTAAAATAATTATGCGATTTGAAAACTGTCTGCATCAGCGTGTTTATCAAACATTTCTCTATAATACCACCGATTTTCCTATTTTTGTATCCAACAGTTTTATATATATATATATATGTTAACGAAGAAAGACCATGCTTAAGCATTCAAATTGGATTCCGATCTACCGGGAATATCTACGCAGATTTTCATTGGTCCATTTCCAAATCAAAGCTTTTTTTTATATACAGGGTGTCCGGTCTCAACGGTGTCCAATGGCTAATTCCTAAACCGTTAGTCATAGACACATAGTTCCAATTACAAAAATGTTTTAAATCAGGTAAAGAAATATTTTAAAAGCGATTTGGGTCAATAAAAACATTTCTTAAAAAATTACGAAATTTAATTTTTTATACGGTCCCCCGGTCCTATAAGTTATATTTAGTAAAATTTTCCTTTTCCACTGACAATTAATACAAAAAAAGTCCCGTTGTTCAACGATTAAAATTGACCGAGTAATACCTGTTTAAAGTTGGAGCATATTTTTTGCTGCAAATTGGGGGTCATTCACAAATTTAGTCGAAATATAATTTCGTCAGATATATTAAAAAATGGCTGAGAGTAAAATTAACATAGCAATATAAATTTGAAATCTTTAGTCATTCTGACATTTTAATGCAAAATATACAAATTGTAATACACATTTAAGAAGAAAGAAAAAAAACAGAATTTTTATTAAATAAAATGATGCTAAATTAACAGCCTCAATTCTTTAAAAAATGATACGTATTTTAAAATATTATTAGATTACACTAGCCTGTAAAAGTTGGGTTATTTCATGTTTTTTAGCTTTTGATAATTGATTCTTATGTATTCTGTACCGCTGAATGCGGAATTGACCTTCATTTTTAGCCATCACATCAAGATTTTTCGCAAATTGTAAATTTCAAAGTTAAAAAGTTCAAAGCTAAAATTTAATCTCCTCCCCCATCTCATCACACCACCCAGCTGTAAGAATCCAAAGATAAGCAAAAATATCGAATAAATTATTGAATCAAATAAAATAAAAAAAGTTTTACATATGTTTTATAGTATGAGATTTTCGCTATATTTTAACTTACACATTTGCAAAAAAATTCTAACGTGATGGTTAAAAATGAAAGTCATTTTCAGATTTAGTGCTAAAAAGTACGCAAAAATCAATTATTAAAAGTTAAAAAATACAGCCATCTCCTCTACTTTATAGTATCCGATTTTTGTTATTCTTTAAATTCGACTATTTATGATTTGCGAAATATCCTGACATGATGGTTAAAAATTAAGGCAATTTTCGGATTCAGTGCTAAAAAATACATAAACGTTAAAAAACCCAACAATCTCCGTCTTGTATTATCTAATCTAAAACTTTTTCATAAACTTGGCGGTAATCTATCCGAAAATTTTTGTGTTATCTTATAAAATAAGTATAAATGGTAACCACCGAAAATCATAATAATATTAGATTGTTATCGGATTTGCGCCAGTATGTAAAATGTAATCTCGTTTGGATATTTGAAAGTGGGTTAAAGTTCGAATACAAAGTTTTAACTGGAAAAACATACATAAGATCGTTGAAGTAACATAAAAACTTATAAAAATAACATAATTTTATTAAAAGAAATCATAAAAGAAACAGTCTCAAATCCTGACAAAATAAAACATGTTATTTCAGCCAATCTGAAACTTAATAAATGTTAACTTAATCGTAATACTTGTACGATTTTTTTCAAAGCGCAAAGACACATGAAATGAGATCTTCGAATACTTTAAGCACTTGGAATATGACTCCTCAAAGCCAAGCCGAACTCAATTGTTTTCAGAGCAGAAAAGTGGCATAAGTCATGCATTTTTAAAGTTTCATAACTCGCACAATTTTAGTGTCATATGAATGGGACTTTTTTGGTCTTACTTGTCAGTGTAATTGGAAAATTTTACTAAATATAACTTATAGGACCGGGGGACCGTATAAAAATTTAGATTTCGTAATTTTTTAAGAAATGTTTTTATCGACCCAAATCGGTTTTAAAATATTTTTTTATCTGATTTAAAGCATTTTTCTAATTGGAAATATATGTCTATGACTAACGGTTTAGGAATTAGCCATTGGACACCGTTAAGACCGGCACCCTGCATAGAGGGAAAACATACACGCAAAATATGTATAAAGATTAACGTTAATCTTAAAATATCCAATTTTAACTAACTTAAATGAAGATAACAAATTATTAAATCAATAAAAATTTTGATTTATCATATTAAACAGTTTTCCCATGTTTTTAATTTGATTTTCTTTGATAATTATATCACCATATTTTAATAAAATTGCTACATATAAAAATCACATTTTTTTAAGGAAAATTCTTTTCATATAATTTTAATCTTTTAAAAAAGGCATATTTACAGAAAAATCAAAACCACGATGGTTCATCTACATTAAGTGATTCGGATATTATTAATCATAGGTGAAAAAATAAAAAAAAAAGATATAAGCAGACAGGGATATAACTTCCCTGTGTCCTCATAGATATGCACATTTAATTAAGAATTGTTTTTACTTAAAATTTATATACATTAAAACATAAACGCATAGTATGTATAGAGATTAACGTTAATCTTAAAATATCCAATTTTAACTAAATTAAATGAAGATATCAATTTATTAAATCAATAAAAATTTTGATTTATCATATTAAACGGTTTTCCCCTGTTTTTAATTCGATTTCATTTGATCATTGTGTCACCATATTTAATGAAATTTCTACATAAAAATTGCTTACAAACATTCAACATATCAGCATTCCTTTGAGTACTTCCTATTATTACAATTTCATTTTAACGATATTTTAAGAGCTTGCATATTATCTAAAGAAACTAATTTGTTAAGATGTTATAAATTTTAGAATAATGTTTATTCAAAGTAGATGGTAATTCTTTATTTGCATTGCAGCATGTCTAAACAAACGTAATCTCTTGTTTACAGCATTTTGCTTTAAGTAGTTTCTCTTCTGAAATTGCATTTGAAAAAGCTATATATCAGCTAAAGAAACTAATTTGTTAAGATGTTTTAAATTTGAAGATTGCTTAAAGTAAATGTTAATTCTTTATTTGTATTACAGTATCTGTAAACGAACTTTATCTCTTGTTTTCGGTAATTAAAATATATTTTTTGAAACTCGAAATATGAAAATGTTTAATGAAAAAACATGGTTTGATGCATATACCGGGTGTACCAAAAATGACGGATGGATTTTAAAATTCAATGACTGCACTGTAAAAAAAATCACTTTAATTTTACAGCCAAAAATGCTGGCAATATGGGTGCCAGCAAATTTTGCGGTAAATTTGATGGATATAAATCAAGCTAATTAGCTGTGATAAAAGTAATTTCCTCAGTTACATAAATAATGTGTCGATTCAACTCAGCCATAAATCTTTTCAAATGTGAAAAATGTATTTAACCTTGAAAACCTTGATAAAGATAATGACTTGTTGAGTGACTCATAGACATTAAACTGATTTATTATTATTATTATGATATTGCTATTACAATTATTATTACTGATTTATTATCTTATAATGTAAATACTTTTTCATTCTGAAAATGTAGTTGTTCAAGAGAAGAGGGTTGGAAAATGCTCTCTCTTTTTCACAATTTAAAAGAAAGTGAATTAAATAGCTTAAAGTGTTACCACTGCTTATTCATTTGATATAATAGTCTACAATTTTTTCTCAAAGGAGGTTATACAAAGTGGTTGATCAGAAATATGACAACTAACACATTACATTGGGTAACCATTATATTGGATTACACAAAATGTGGATTTACACCGAAATAGAAGATAAGTATCCTGAAGAACGGGTAAGTCCCAATTTTATCTAACTTACTCACGCCTTTTTTCATTGGAATTCAAATACTAACAAGATTATGATTACTGATCACTGAATAAAAATAAATAAATTAAATAGCCTCCACTGAAATCTGAAATATCAGATATTTGATAAATAAACTTTTAAACTTTCAAACAGAAAAGTTGGAAGAACTTTTTACGGTAACACGTAAGTAATCAAAAGTTAAGAAAATGGCAGCTTCTAAAGATAATTTAGCAATTGAAAAACTTACAGTTACAAACTACTCAATTTGGAAATTCAAGGCCGAAATGATGTTAACTAAAGAAGACTTATTTCATGTAATTACGGAAGAACCGCCTAATCCAATTACGGACGCTTGGTCCAAAAGTGATAAGAAAGCCCGTGCTCTAATTAATCTAACAATTGATGATAGTCAGATTACTCATGTTAAAAATTTACAGACAGCCAGACAAACTTGGCAAGCTTTGCGTGAAATCCATGAGCGACATAATTTGTCTAGCAAACTTTATCTCTTAAGAAAACTTTACGGGATTAAATTAGCGGAAGGTGGCAACGTTGTTAATCATATTACAAAAATAATGGAATTAGTAGATAAATTAGCGGCCATAGGAGAAGTTATAAATGATAACCACATTTCTGCACTGTTATTATGCTCCCTACCCCAATCTTATGATACTCTTATTACTGCCCTTGAATCAAGAGAAGAAAATCAACTCACACCATCATTTATTAAGTCTAAACTTATTGACGAATATAACCGACGATATGATAATAATGAGAGTACAGAAAATCCTGCCAGAGCATTTAAAGCACAGAAAAATTACAACAACAAAACAAGTAATAAATACTGCTCCAATTGTCGGATGAGAAACCATTATACCCAGGAATGTTGGCATAATAAAGCCAAAACACAAAATACACCACAAAATCAACACATTAGACCAAACAAAAAACATTACTCTACATCACTAGTTTTTCAAAAGAGTGAAAACAATTTTAGAAGTGAACAAACACCAGAATCAAACCGTAGGTAAAGTCACTCTGAAAATGAAAACAATACATGGAGGGCGAGCGAAAATAAAAATTACGCCTTTATAACACAAGGAATAGAAAACAAAACATTTATAGTAGACAGTGGCAGCTCAAGCCATATTGTGTGTTCAGAATCAATGTTTACAGAAATAAAATCACGCGAAAAAACAATTGTAACCATCGCAAACGGAAAAAAACTTATCAGTTACGGGTCAGGTGACGTAAATATAAACACGCGAACATCAGACAACAAAGTTCATGAAATAACACTTAAAAATGTATTACTAGTACCTGAAATCGAAACAAATTTATTATCGGTTAGCAAAGCGACGCAAAATGGATGTGAAATTATATTCAGAAATGATAGATGTATGTTCAAACTTAACGGAGAAATATGCTTAGAAGCGCGAAAAGTAAATAACCTATACGAAGTTCAGTTGGCATTCCAAAGCTATGCAAACATAGCACAAAGCTGCAACAACAAAAATTGCCTAGAATTATGGCATCGTAGGTTAGGACATAGAAATCTAACATCAATTAAAGAAATTACGCAAAAGGAATTAGCTACAGGAATCCAAATAAACAACTGTAAGCATAACATAGATTGCGAACCGTGCATTAAGTCAAAATTAACTGATGAACCCTATCCAAAAATTGCAGAGTATAGAGCAACTAAAAGACTCCAGCTCATTCACTCCGACGTGTGCGGATCTTTTCAAACACCGACAATAGGGGGGAAATCATACTTTTTTACTTTTATTGATGAATACTCACGATTTACGATCATATACCTATTGTCTAGAAAAAGTGAAGTTTACGAAAAACTTAAAGAATTCATCACGTTAATTAACAACAAATTTAGAGAAAAACCGAAAGCAATTAGAACAGATAACGGAGGGGAATTCACATCAGATGAAATAGAAAATTACCTCAGAGCTAATGGGATAAAACATCAACACACAGCTCCATATTGTGCAAGCCAGAACGGTGTGGCAGAGAGGTAAAACAGATCGTTAGTTGAAATGGCAAGGACAATGTTAAGTGAATCAAATTTACCATTAAAGTTCTGGGGGGAAGCAATTTGCACAGCAAATCATTTGCAAAACAGACTACCGACAAAAGCAAATGAAAAGACGCCGTACGAGTTATGGACAAACAGACAGCCAAACTTAAGTTACGTTAGGGTATTTGGCTGCAAAGCCTTCGCATATATCAGTAAAGCCAGAAGACAAAAATTAGATGATAAAGCTATAGAGGGAATTTTCGTCGGATATGATAATGAATCCAAAGGATATAGAATATATGTAGGAGGAAATGAAATAAAGATCGCGAGAACCGTTAAATTTCTCGAAAACAAATTTAAATATAGAAACGAGAAAGTAGAAAACAAACCAAAACAAGATGAAAATCGGGTTAACGATAACTTTGTAGAAATAGAAATTTCAAATAGCAATGAGACACCATCCACGTCCAATCAACCAGTAGCAGAACTTAGACGATCAGAAAGAATTAATAAAGGTGTACCTCCTGATAGGTTAATATACATGGTTAAGAACGAAAACGCTACTGAACCAAAAAATTATGAGGAAATCGAAAACAGGGAAAATTTTAATGATAAACAAAATTGGATAGATGCAATGAACTCCCTTGTGAAAAACAAAACTTGGTCAATTGTAGAACCTCCACCAAATAGGAGAATAATAGGTTGCAAATGGACCTACAAACTAAAACGCGACAACACAGGAAAAATCCAAAAATATAAAGCACGTTTAGTTGCAAAAGGATAGTCACAAAAATTCGGGGAGGATTATGATGAAACTTATGCGCCAGTCGTGTCATATACAACAATAAGAGCATTATTAATAACAGCATTGCATCAAAATTTAAATGTAAAACATATTGATATTAACACCGCGTTCTTACATGGAGAGCTTGAGGAGGAGATATATATGTCACAACCAGAAGGTTTCGGTAAACCAAATGAGGAAAATAAAGTATGTAGGCTAAACAAAGCCATATACGGACTTAAACAAGCCGCGAGAGCGTGGCATAATAAAATCACAGAAACACTAAAAAAGATGAATTTCAGTCAGAGCAAATTTGACTCATGCCTTTTTACGCGAAAAAGGGGCGATAACACAACATACATAATAACACACGTAGACGACATTTTAATTGCTGGAAAAGACGAAATAATAGAGGAAGTAATCGCGAGCTTAAATAAAGAATGCGAGCTAAAAGATTTAGGTGACATCAGTAACTACCTATCTATGAACATTAAAAAAGTAAATAAAAGCTACATGATAAATCAAACTCAGAAAACAGAAGAATTAATCAATAAATTTAATTTGCAAGACGCAAAACCGTGTAGCACACCCATGGAAACAAATTACACACGCTTTAATGATGAGGATAACATTTTACCAAACAACACATATTACAGACAAGCCATAGGAGCACTTCTATATCTAGCAACTATAAGCAGACCTGACATCTGTGCAGCAGTAAACATTCTTAGCAGAAGAAATGAATCACCAAGAATGAAAGACTGGAATGCAGTAAAGAGAGTGATAAGATATTTAAAGACTACAAAAAATTATAGTCTAGTTCTGAGCGGAGAAAAGAAACCGATACTTGAAGTTTATGCGGATGCAGATTGGGGAGGAGATGTAGATTCACGAAAATCAACGAGTGGGAACCTATACATGTTAGGAAGAAATCCAATACAATGGTCGACCAAGAAACAATCCTGCATTGCATTATCATCGGCAGAGGCCGAGTATGTGTCAGCAGCAAATGCAGCAATTGAAATAAAGTGGCTAGTCAACTTACTGGAAGAATTAAACCTAAAGCAAACCTTACCTATAAACCTATATGAAGACAACCAATCCACGATCAAGATGATAGAATTAGAAAAGCACTCAAGCAAGACTAATCATATTGAAATTAGGTTCCACCTGATAAAACAACTAAAGCAAGAAGGGACTATCAACCTAAAGTACTGCCCAACCAAATTGATGATAGCAGACGTGTTTACGAAACCAGTTCCCAAACCTGTTTTTCAAACCCATAGAAGGAACTTAAATTTGTGTGAGAATGAAATTTCAGAAATTAAGGAGGAGTTGATGGATATAAATCAAGCTAATTAGCTGTGATAAAAGTAATTTCTTCAGTTACATAAATAATGTGTCGATTCAACTCAGCCATAAATCTTTTCAAATGTGAAAAATGTATTTAACCTTGAAAACCTTGATAAAGATAATGACTTGTTGAGTGACTCATAGACATTAAACTGATTTATTATTATTATTATGATATTGCTATTACAATTATTATTACTGATTTATTATCTTATAATGTAAATACTTTTTCATTCTGAAAATGTAGTTGTTCAAGAGAAGAGGGTTTAAAAATGCTCTCTCTTTTTCACTATTTAAAAGAAAGTGAATTAAATAGCTTAAAGTGTTACCACTGCTTATTCATTTGATATAATAGTCTACAATTTTTTCTCAAAGGAGGTTATAAAAAGTGGTTGATCAGAAATATGACAACTAACACATTACATTGGGAAACCATTATATTGGATTACACAAAATGTGGATTTACACCGAAATAGAAGATAAGTATCCTGAAGAACGGGTAAGTCCCAATTTTATCTAACTTACTCACGCCTTTTTTCATTGGAATTCAAATACTAACAAAATTTACAGCAATTTTGTTTATCACGGATAAACAGCAAATGTGTAAATTTACAGCATTTTTTTCAGTTAATTTTACAGTAATTTTGTTTTTGAGATTTTACAACAAGTCTGTATTATATCAGCAATTTTTGCTGTTAGTTTTACAGCACTCTTAACAAAATAACTGTAAATTTTTAGCTTTTTATTTTCTTTTTGTAGATATGTATTTGTATTTTTATGCTCCCCCCCTCCCCGTAATGTTTATTCACATTGATTTTCTCTTTTTTTATATTATGACCATCTTTTAAAGACAATTGGTACTAAGTATTATCTTTATGTCTACTTATATCATTGTTTTAATAGCATTCTTATATAATAAATTTTGTTATACATATGTAAGATACAAACTTCGCACGATAAAGTAAAAGAAGAAATAAAATAAAAAAAGACACCGAAAAAGCTATAAATAGAAAATTTTAAACTGTTGTAACTCATTGTATAGAATATCCCATATGTCCATTTAAAATATACTGTGTATTATAACATACATTGAAGACATTAAAAATATCTAATTTCAGCTTCTAGTTGCGGATTATACTTATTATTGTTAGATAATGGACAAAAGCAAAATGCGATCTGCTGCGATAATAGTGAGCAAACTCTTAGAATTTTATATGGATTATTAAAATAGTATTACATATTACACATAAATGGTTTGAACATTACATATAAAAAAATGAAAATAAATGCGCGTAAAAATCTAGGATCTACAAAATCTGAATATCTCTCACGAAAAATAAGATCATTGGTAGTAAAGGTGTCTTTGATAATTTGAAAAAAACTTTACATTAATAATACATTAAATAATTTAAATATTTAAATAAGTACAGAAAGTGAACTTAAAGCTTTTTTAGAATAATGAAAATTATATGATTTATATTATTAGTAATTATATTTACACTCCGATAAACTGGAATTTTGGAAAGTATATAATAAGCAAAACAAAACATGTTTAATAATATAATGGGGATTTTTTGTTATCTGGGACCGAGACACAAATTATAAATAATAACAAACTCCTTTAACAAAAAAATAATTTAAAAAAATCGGAATTTGAACAATTCTCTTTTGTTATAATTTAAGAGAAAATATTTAATATTTATACAAATGATTCAAAAGCTATTGTTGTTACTCAACGTTTATATACATGTGGTCAAATACGAAATTTGTATCTTACATTATATAATAGAACTGGCTATCTAATAGTTATTAAATCAATGATACAAATAAACATAAAAATAAAACTTACTATGGATTTTTATAATATATAGTATCCAGTTTCATGTTTGTGTATCCAAAAGCGCCACTTTGAATTGCAGTAATAAGTACTTATTCAGAAAGACGCTAACAATCGAACGAGGCTAACGCTAGTAATAACCTGCTTTGGTTGACGCTGCCTGTGAATATCTCGTTTGGAATGTTGTTTGGGCGGTTTTGGCGGCGTTAAAATAACAGCAGTTTACTGTAAATCAATACTGAAATTACAAAAACGCTGTATTCTCATGCTAGTGAAGCGATTCACAGCGAAATTGGCTGTGATTTTTCCCGTTTTTTTTTTTTTTTTTTTTTTTTTTTTTTACAGTGTGGCAAACGGTGACAGATATTAAAAAAATTCTTGCAGGAGTGTTATGTATGATGTCAGGAGTTTTCTTACTGTGATTCTTGATTTTAGTTCGAATTTCAAACAATAGATGGCGCTGAGAGAAATAGGTGCTAATTCCAGACCCGATTTCTGGTACTTCGTGATCCATTCAAAACATTTTAATCTCCTTTTTTTTTGCATGGGAGAAGAGGAAGGCCAAAAAATTGATCCTGGATTTAGCGCCTGTTGCTTTCAGTGCCATCTATCGCTGCTGTTTGTAACTAAAACTGAAAATCGCAGCATCAAAACTCCGGACATCTTACATAATCCTCCTGCAAAAATTTTTGAGATATCTGTCACCGTTTGCAAGTTATTCAATTTTATAATCCATCAGACATTTTTGGGACACCCGGTACTTATTTAATGTATTTTGATGCATAGAAGCATTAATAATATCATCTTTCTTTTCAAAATATTTTTTCTTAATTCATTTCGAAAATTATTTTAAAGGTTATATTCAGTTAAAGAATAAATGAATTTAAATGTTCGAATTTTCTTGGATTTATGAAAATCTCAGTGTAACCACAAAAAATCTACAATGAAAGCAAATTTATAATACTTATTAAATTGAGAAATTTTTTGTTATAAGTCAGTTAATATTATTCTTATTTTTTAACCTATTTTGCGAACTCATTTAAATGTTCATTTGTGTATATATAACTCGGGTTATAGCTGTTACATATGTTATATAATTATTTTAAAGAATGTTACATTTGAAAGATAAAAATAATATTTCAATTTATGGAATCGGTAAACGTATACTTGCGTAAACGTATTGAACAGGAACATTACCGTCATTAAGTGTTTCCATTTTTCTATATAAATATTTTAATGAATGTTACATTTAAAAGATAAAAATAATTTTTCAATTTATGGAATCGGTATACAATTCTTGCATAAACGTATTGAACAGGAACATTACCGTCATTAAGTGCTTCCATTTTTCTATAAAACTATTTTAATGAATGTTACATTTGAAAGATAAAAATAATATTTCAATTTATGGAATCGGTATACAATTCATGCATAAATATATTGAGATGGAACTTCCATTTTCTACATAAACACGAATACAGGAAATACCTTGGTGTATAATTCAGCATATAAATATAACACTCATGAATCAAATTACTTGTAAACTAGTATGTTATGGCCATCACAAAACTCTTTCTTGTATATAAATCAAATCAAATAAATTATTTAAACAGTGCAAGAAAGTACAAGAAATTGCATTGTTCACCAATCATCTGCTTTACATTTTCACCCTACATTGTTTTCAATAAACAACTAAAATATCCTCTAGACGACTCAACATTTTGTTTATTCTTAAAAAATCGTCTGTTTCATGGTTTCTCAGTTCATCCACGGAGGTAAGAGATAGATGGAGATGAAGTGTTTTGATTCGACGTGTTGTTAAAAATGCAACCCTGACACCGGTTAAAACCGGTCAACAATCATTCCAAATACTAGCCGCTCGCTTTGAAAACCTCTCATCTTCCAATGAAATTCAGCCGTTGTTTCATTTGCTTGTATTGTTTGAGCTCATAGAGTAAAGAGAAAGAATAGAGATGAAGTGTGGCGGCTGCAGGTGACGCCAAAAATGTAACCCTAAAATCCGTTACGTTCGGCCCAAACACAACCACGTGCTTTCGCAAAAAAAAAGAGAAGAAAACTTCTAGTAATACAGTTTTTAATTCATAATACAATGAAATAATACTTTAGAATGCTTAAATATAAGCAGATCATTTTCATTAGAGAAAAAAAAAAATGCACGGGAGATGTCAAAGAGTTCGGTCTCTGTTCCATGTGCTTGTTTTGTTTGGGGCCAAGGAGGGCATTTAAATTTGAGCGATAAAGTGCATCATATTAAAAACCATTTTTACGGCATACTGCATCTCCATCTATCTCTTTCCTCCATGGTTTGGGCCGAATGAGGACATTTAATTTTTAGCGATAACCGCATTCATATTGCAAACCGTTAAGGCATACTGCATCTCTATTATTACTGAGACCTTTGTGCCTTGCATCGTTTAAACAATACTACTAACCACTCTCGCTAAATGGCATTAATTGATTGTGGAGTCGATTAGGAATCGTTCTCCGAGCATAGGAATGCAGCGTCCTCATTTGAGTGATCAATGCAAAATTGAATTAGCATTTATTTATGTCAAGACCTACCAAACTATGAAGTTTGATGAAATTACATCATTAGAACATGAGATATAACTATCGCGGAAATCGCAAAAAACATCACAGAAGCACGCACATTAGACGATTAAACACAAACCTAATCAGAATCTATTTATTTTGAGTTCTAATAGAATATGAAGTTTCATGAAATTCCGAGCATTTGTTCTTGAAATACAGATATTGCAAAAATCTGGAAAAACACAGAATAGCAGTGCCCATTATTGAGCGTTATACAGTTAAATCTAATAAGCACCAATTCCTGTTAAGGTCTAACTGCATCTGAAGTCTTATTAAATTTCGCGCATTTGCTGATGAATTAGAGCGCCCAAAATTCTGTACGGGCATATACGGACAGTCACACTGACTCACGCAAAGATAGTTTCTTAAAAATAGCCAAAAAGTGTTCAGGGCCCTTTGAAACGTATGAAAACGGAAGTTCAATTTTCCCCCGAATCCATTACTTTTTTCTCCTATAGATAAAAAAAGTAAAACTCGAGAACAAGCGGCATAAAATGTGTTAATATACAATAGGTAGCTCGTAATCACAAAACAAAATTGTTGTTGGAAAATTTCTCCATCAATTAAAAATGTATTTGAAATCTCTAAATGCTGTTCGATAAAATATTTATAGAAATTGAATTGGTGCAGAAATATGAAGCATTAAGAATGAAAAATAGGAAAGTAATTATTGTTATTTGAGTATGTTTTTAATAAATATTTTTTTTCATTTTTAGTTTTACTTCTAAGGTATCTCATAAAAAATTAATTATTATTATTATTACTATTATTATTACTATTATTATTATTGTTATTATATTATTATTATTATTATCACTATTATCACTATTATTATATCTATTATACTTATTATAATTATTATCCCTATTATAATAATAATAATTATTTTATTATTATTATTATTCTTTTATTATTATTATTATTATATCTGTTATACTTATTGTGATTATTATTATTATTATAGTTATTATTACTTGTAATCACAAAATAAAATTGCTGTTGGAAAATTTTGCCAGCTATGAGAAATTTTTTTCAAACCTATAATTACTGCTTCATAAGAGATTTACCGAAATTGAATTCGCGCAGAAACATAAATCATTAAGAATTGAAAATAGGTAAGTAATTATTGTTATTTGAGTAAGTTTTTTATAATTTTTTTTTTGCATTTTTAGTGTTACTTCTAAGATATCTCATAAAAAATAAATGTTTTTATTATTATTATTTTATCTCTATGCCACATGTTATTATTATTATTATTATTATTATTATTATTATTATTATTATTATTATTATCTCTCTAATGATAATAATAATAATATTTATTATCAATATATATTTATTCTACTTATTATTATTATTATTATTATTATTATTATTATTATTACTCGTAATCACAAAATAAAATTGTTGTTGGAAAATTTCGCCATCAATGAGAAATGTATTTCAAATTTATAAATGCTGTTCTATAAGAGATTTACAGTAAATGAATTGGTGCAGAAAGATAAAGTTTTAAGAATGGAAAATGGGTAAGTAATTATTGTCATTTAATTATGTTATTAATAAATATATTTTTTCTTTTTTAGTTTTACTTCTAAGGTATCTCATAAAAACTAAATTTTATTATTATCATTATCATTGGTATAACTATTCTACTTATTGTTATCATTATTTTTTATGATTATTATTATTACTAGCAGGAATGACCAAGCTAAGCTCGGTTAAAAATAGCTTTGTGTTCAAATCGATATTTTATTCTCACTGTATCATTCTTGCTGTTTATATACAATTGGCATGATCCTGAGGCATAGGGATCCAAAATGACCCACTAACCGAATTTTTTCGAACATGCGACCTAACCAATGCTCTTCTCGAACCTGAAAACGATATAGAATATAAATTTAGTCAAAATCTTTAAAGTCGTTTTATATATAACATTAGCTTGACCCACGGCAACCCAAAAGGGACCCACTAATCTAAATTTATCGGACATGTGATCTATCCCAATGGTCTTCTCATGCTGGGAAACAATGTAAAAAAAAAAAAAAAATGTCAAAATTGTTTGAGCCGTTTTTGAGATACAATTAGCTTGATCCACGGTGACCCCAACTGATACACTAATCAAATTTTCTCGAACATGTGACTTAGACCAATGGTCTTCTCATGTCCAGGAACAGTATTATTCAAAATTTTGTCAAAATCGTCTGAGTCGTCTTTTAGATACAATTATCTTGACCCACAGTGACCCAAACATGACCCACTAATCGATTTTTCTCGAACATGTGAATTATGGTCTTCTCATACTCTGAACTATATAATACAAAATTTTGGCAAAAAGATTTCAGCCTTTTCTTAGATGCAATAAGTTGACCCACAGTGACCGAAAAATGACCCAGTAATCGAATTTTCTTGAACATGTGAGTTAGCTCAATCGTTTTCTCACGCTCAGAAACGATATGCTGCAAAATTTTGTCACAATTGTTTGAGTCTTTTTTAGATACAATTAGCTTGACCCACAGTGACCCAAAATGACCCATCCAAAAATCAACTTTTCTCGATTATGTGACTTAGCCCAATGGTCTTCTCATGCCCAGAAACGGTATAATACGAAATTTTGTCAAAATCGTTTGATTCGTTTTTAAGATAAAACCCACAGCGACCCCAAATTACCCAGAAATCGATATTTCTCGAACATGTGACTTATCTCAATGGTCATCGCATGCCCAGAAGCGGTATATTACAAAAATTTGTCAAAATGTTTGAGCCTTTTTTCAGATTAAATTAGCTTGACACCTGACCCATTGTAACCCAAAATGACCCATTAATCGAATTTTCTTGAACATGCAGCCTATCCCAATGGTATTCTCGTGCCCGAAAACGATAGAACACAAAATTTCGTCAACATCGTTAGAGCTGTTTTCTAGGTAAACTTAGCTTGACCCACAGTGACCCAAAAATAACCCGCTAATCGAATTTTCTGGAACATGTGACTAAGTCCTATGGTCTTATGTTCAGAAATGATATAATACAAAATTTGGTCAAAATGTTTTGAGACTTTTTTGAGATACAATTAGCTTTACCCACAGTGACCCAAAAATGACCCACTAATCGAATTTTCTCGAACATGCGAATTATCTCAATTTTCTTCTCAAGTCCAGAAACGGTGTAATATAAAATTTTGTCAAAATGTTTTGAGGCTTTTCTTAGATACAATTAATTGACCCACAGTATTCCAAAAATGACCCAGTAATAGAATTTTCTTGAAGATGTGACTTAGTCCAATCGTTTTCTCATGCTCAAAAACGGTATAATAAAAAAATTTGTCAAAAATGTTTGAGTCTTTTTTTAGATACAATTAATTGACCCACAGTGACTCAAAAATGACCCAGTAATCGAATTTTCTTGAACATGTGACTTAGCCCAATGGTCTTCTCATGCCCAGAAATAGTATAATACAAAATTTTGTCAAAATCGTTTGATTCGTTTTTTAGATACAATTAGATTGACACCTGACCTATTGTGACCCAAAATGACCCACTAATCAAATTTTCTTAACATGCAGCCTATACCAATGGTATTCTCGTGCCCGAAAACGGTAGAACACAAAATTTCGTCAAAATCGTTAGAGCCGTTTTCTAGATAAACTTTGCTTGACCCACAGTGACCCAAAAATGACCCACTAATTGAATTTTCTCTAACATGTGACTTACACCAATAGTCTTCTCGTAATCCAAAACAGTAAATTACAAAATTTAGTCAAAATCGTTAGAGCCGTTGTTTAGATAAATTTAGCTTGATCCGAAGTGACCAAAAAATGACCCACTAATCGAAATTTCTCGAACATGTGACCTAGCCTAATAGTTTTCTCGTGCCCCAAAACGGTTGGATATAAAATTTAGTCAAAATCGATTGAGCCGTTTTTCAGATATAATTAGCTTCACCCTGATCCATTATGACCCTAAATGACCCACTAATCGATTTTTCTCGTACACGTGACCTAGCCCAATAGTCTTATCGTGCCCGAAAATGGTAAAATACAAAATTTCGTCAAAATCGATAGAGCCGTTTTTAAGATAAAATTTACATACACACACACACATACACACACAATTTTTGCTCGCATTATAGTATAAGATTAGTGTAAAATGTTTCTTTTGATTTATTTTGTAAAGCGTAAAAAAACACAATAGTTAATAATTAATAAAGCTGATATCAGTGTAAAAATATCGCAAATTGCTAGGCAGTGCGTTAAATTTTATAATGGAAAGTAATGTTTATTTATTTATTTATTTATTTTTTCAGAAAAGGCTATTGCCTTTTTCACATACACTGTTAAAAATTTGCAGCATTCTGGCAGGTCATTTGACCATTTTTTCCGAAAACGGTTAAAACAACCGTAATTTAACACTATTCTGACCATATTATTGGCCATTTTATGGTCAGAATATAGTTAAATTATGGTTATGAAACCGTTTTTTCAAAAAACGGTCGAATGACCTGCCAGAATGCTGCAAAATTTTTAACAGTGTAGATAAGCAGAGGTTATGATTGGAAATATGCAATGTGGTACCAATAATAAACAAAATAATCTGAAAATTATACAGTTAGATATGTTAATAGCATAAAGTTCATAGAAAGTTAGAGGGGAAATAAGTTGGTTTGGTATGAAGCTAAAAATACAACCCTGAAACTGATTAAAACCGGTCACAGTTTGGCCCAGATGCATGCGACTCGCTTTGAAAACTTCTCCACATCTAATGAATTCAACCCTTGTTCCACGTGCTTGCCTTGTTTTGGCCAGATGATTTGAACGATAACTGGCATCATATTGCAAGCCGTTTTCACGGTATAGTGCATCTCTGGTATACTCTGAAAACCGTGGTTAATAATAATTTGTGCATTATATTTTATATATTGACTAGCTTTTCAGAGAAACTACACTGTTAAAAATATTTACGGGCAGAGGCCGGCAGCAGAGATTCCAGTCATACCCCGTAAAAAAAAAAAAAAAAAAAAAAAAAAAAAAAAAATTCATGCTCATCATTTTGTGATAACGTGTACACCCTAACGGAGGAAAATGTATGGGGTCGTACCGAATTTTTGCTAACAGATGGGCTAGAACCGCAAGAATATGTGGATTGCCCTTAATTTGCTAAGTATCTAAATATATCCCTGTAAAATTACGGGCAGAGGCCGGCAGCAGAGATTCCAGTCATACCCCGCAAAAAAAATCCATGCCCATATTTTTGTGCAGCCCGTAATTTTATGGGCCAAAGATATAATGCACTTCAACAGACAATAACACGTTACTTACTGTTCCGTAGCACGTATAGCACGTTAGATAATCATCACAGAATCGCTTTTTTGGCGGGATAAAAAATTTGTTACGGTCGCGGTTAAGTGACATTATTTTTTAAACACGACTAAAATGAAGAGTTACACCCTAGAGGAGGGAAATTTATGGGGTAGTACCGTATTTTTTTAGTGGATCAGGCCGTTTTTCATCAAATAAGGCTGTTGCCCGTGAAAATTGAACAGCAAATGCTCACAAATTTACAGTTTTTTTCTGACAGTGTACGGTACATAAATTTTTTTTTTACCTCAAACAAGTGTTCCATTTGTAGCATTATATAAGTTATAAAACATTTTTTTTCTTATTCAAAAATATACATTCGCATCAGTCAACGATAAATATATATTTAAATATAACGAATGCCTTATGTATAATAAAATTTAGAAAAAAATTGCGTATAGTATAATCTAGAAAAAACGTAAAGAAACACTATAAGCATTTATATATAACGTGTTTAATCGACATAAAACCTACAGTCTTCAGACTCACATGATTTTAACTGCTATAGATTGTGAGTAGACTTAAATTAACTTTAATTATTTTCTTGTTCTTGAAATATAAAGTAATTTGCATTTTATTCACAATTTATTAATTTAATATTTCAAATTATAGTTTAAACATCTTGACATTTTCATCTCCAAGAATTTTATGGATTATTATTTTTTTTAATTGTCCAGTATCTGAATTTTTCTAAATAGAGTAACCTGTTCAAACATAGTAAATCTCGCAAATATTTTTAACCTCCTCACTTTAAAACTGAACAAAAGAAGAAATAGAAAAGAAAAAAAAGTGATGAAATATCACAATAAGTCAGACAAAAATTTTGTGACTGTTATTAAACCTTTATTTGTATTAGCTTTAATGAAACAATTTCCATTCATTTTTCCCTTATCAAACTTTCGTATATAGTATTCTACAAAATTAATTGTAGAAAAAAAATTCCGAGATTAATAGTCATAAAAGTTAGATTTATTTATTTATTTATTTATTTTTATACGATTTTGACTACAATCAAGTCCAGATCGAGTTTAAGTGATGTCCAGTTCCTGCTACGCATCTCCCCCCACCTCATTCTTATACTGTCATAAACAATGTAAAATACCTTAAAATACGTGTCTAAACATATAAATACATAAAATTCATACATAGATAAAATCAACCGTTTTTAAGGCTGTTCGTCACCCAGTTTCCGGAATCCCCTCGGTAATGTTAAGTCTAAGGGCGCTTGTGCTTTCTTATAGTTAAAACATCTCCTCAGGATATTGATATTTTTTATTTCTGTTTTCTGTGTGCTCTGTGTAAAAATATTTCTAAAAGGTATGCTTAATTTACATTTTATGTGTTAAAATCCAGCGAACTCGGAGTAAAATTTTAACACTTCATAAAAAAAAAAATAATAATAAGCATAGATTTTAGAAATATTTTGTGAACTAAGAAAAAAAATAGATCCTTTAACAAAAATACACAGAAAAAAGAAGTTAAAAATATTAATTTCGCCAGGAAATATTTTAAATACAAGAATGCATCAAATGCCCATAGACTTAAAATTACCAAGGCGAATTCGGAAACAGAGTGACGAGCAGCCTTAAAGTCATTCTATTATAAAAGAAGAAAATATTCATTACCATCAGTGCAAATTCAGACCAAAATATCAGCTTTCAGAAAACTGCATACAAAATTTGGGTGCTTCAAAAATCAGGGGCCCGAAGGCCATGGCTCAGTTGGTCCATGTTTTATTCAGACTCTGTTTATAATAATAATAATAATATATACCGGTTGTCCCAAAAATGACCGAGAGATTTTAAAATTCAGTAACTTCCAAACTGTGACAGATATTGAAAAAAATTCTCGCAGAAGGGGTTATGTACGATGTCAGGAGTTTTTGTACTGTGATTCTTGATTTTAGTTCGAATTTCAAACAATAGTTGGCTCTGAGAGCAATAGGCTTCGGGATACATTCAATACATTTTAATCTCCTTTTTCCGCATGGAAGGAGAGATGAGTCGAAAAAGCGAGACTAGATTTAGCGGTTATTACTTGCAGCGCCATCTATCGATGCTATTTGTAACTAAAACTGAGAATCACAGCATAAAAACTCCTGACATATCACATAACACTCCTGCAAGATTTTTTTAAATATCTGTCACCGTTTGCAAGTTATTGAATTTTAAAATCCATTAATATATATATATATATATATATATATATATATTAATAAGTGGTTTGCGATCCGAGTGATTTGTTATAAAATGTTCCTTAAGGATATAAGGTCTGATTATTTTAAATTATAATCCGAATTTTCATTTGCTAGACGAATCATTTTGAAGTAATAAAATATTTGTACAGAATTTGAGGAAAATGCATTTAAATTAATATCAGGTACCCTAATATATGTTTATATGTATATAAATATATATTGGGATCAAAAAAAATTTATTTGAAGTTTAGTGATTTATATAGTGCAAAACAGTTTCTAAACAAATTCAAATGTATTATTTTTAGAAGATGGTATTCCTGTTAAGATAATACATTTTTGATCGCTTATATCTTTTTCAAAACGTTGATCGACACAGACGCCTGGGTCATGCCCGTGCACAGTCTTTTGAAAATTGAGGGAGTTAAGTGTGAAACATTTTCTTATGCTATTTTATAAAAAATATATTAGTTTTAATTGATCACTGTTTAATGCTAATTATGCATTACCGCAAAATAATTAAGCATTAGATTAGTTGAATGTTGATTTAAACAAAGCTTAGTTTGCGGTTCATGCATATCATAAAAACGTCTGTAACGTACGAAATATTGCTACACTTGTGAACCTGAAAACATGTAAAATTTAGTTCAGATTCTCATGCGATAGATCACATAAATCTAAGCTCCGGGTATCCTATACTTTTCATGTATTTTTCTGCCTATGTCACAAATATTTTCATAGTATGTTTATTTAACATGTACAATCTCAAGCTGCAGCAAATAGTAGTGATGAATAATTAAAAATAAAAAAATGTAATTTAATAGATTACAACGACCATTTGGATTTTTTTTTTATAAAACGATTGTAAAACGCTGTGGCTAGTGGATTGGAGCTCCTCGAGACATGACGTTTTACCATCAATCGATTAAACATTGGATTGTTTCATTTTCCGCGTTCGTCTTTTATTCTGTAATCGATTTTCATGGGCTACATAATCAGTTGAAGACTTCGATTTTCATGGGCTACATAATCAGTTGAAGACCTCGATTTTCATGGCCTACATAATGAGTTGAAGACCTCGATTTTTGCTTTGCAAGACGATTTTTATTCCGGTGTCGCTCTTAGTCTTTTGATTTTTCCATATCTGATAATTTGCGCCTACCCTTTTTGTAACTTTTTCAATTTTTAACGATTTTATGCCTTTCGATTATCTATTCAAACAATTTTTAACGATTTTATGCCTTTCTATTACCTATTCAAATAAAAACTCTTCTAAAAGTAAAGAACATCGTTGAATTTCGTTAAAAAAAATAAAATGCGAGCATCATTTGGCCCCATCCTCGACCGAAAACAACAACCATTTCCAAATGGTTAAAAAAAAAAAAAAAAAAAAAAAAAAAAAAAAACATAGGGAGCTGCCACCCTGTCTAATTTATGGAAGTAAAAGTTCGCGTTTCTTTGAAAATTCGCCTAAGTAAACATCTATGTAATTTCATGATTGTAGCTCATGAAAATCAATAAAATAAAAGTATTGGGCAAAAAATCAAAGCCATAATTCCAATAATTAATATTCACCCAAATGCACAATTTTAAGTGAGGAGAGAAATTACCTTTGCAAGGTTTTAATTTATTCGAACTATTAAGATTCGGATCAATATATTGTAGATGTTGAATATTGTTTTTAAAAAAAAAAAGGAAAAAAGAAAGGAAGAATAATAAATGAAAGGAAAGAAAAAAATAAAGAAAATGAATGGGAGGGCTTCAACCCCCCAATTGTCCTCCACTCCCTTGCTTCGTCCCTGCCTGGGGGTAGGAAAGCTTCCAAGGGTGCATTTTTATGCTTAGGTCAATAGTCACCTCCCGCCACCCTAATATAGCTTGAAAAGATGCTTTATAAGGGCCATGTCTATCTACAGAATACCTCACTTTTTTTTTTTTTTTTTTAAATATAACCTGAAAAAAAAAAACCCCTCTGTGTTTATACGTATTTGTTTAGCCATAACAAATTCAGTATACATAATTTGAATATATCTATACAGGGTGATTCATAAATATCGAAACAATAGGCTATTTCCTTAAACATTGCCCCTAGATCCATACTTCCAATTGGAAAGTTTCATAAAAAAAGGTGCAAAATTTTATGACATAAGTTATAACTCCATGGGGCGTCTATTTGAAAAAATACGAAAATTAAATTTTTATACGGCCCCCGTAGTGTAAAAATTCCAATCAGGAAAACTTTCCTTGTCCATTCCTGAATTAACCCTCTCACTGACAAGCCCGTGTTAATACGTTCATTAAGCTCCAGGTTTCACGGCAGTACAAGCAACATTTAAAGTAATATAATTCTATTGATTTAATGTATTTTTAATACATTGAACAATGATTAATACTCCCAAGGATTGCATTCATATTAGTTATTAAGTTTTTTTATAAAATGTTCAAAGAATCATTTTTTTTTTTTTTTTAGCATTTAAAACAAAATGCAGAGAAAACAACATTACAATTTTGCCCTTTTCCAAGACAGTCGGAGGGTTTTAAACACAAAAAATTGCATCTTCATATATAAAAAACTCGCAGAGTTACGGCCGTTTAAATAATTCATCAGGTTTTAAGGGATTAGACACAAATTGAAATGCGTGGATTCCATGAAACAATGTTACTTTAAGAGTTCCAGGAAACATGTAAAAAATATATTTGTTGAGTTAGAATTTTAATTTTTTTTCTTTTTTTGTGATGGTTAACCATATAATTTGCAAAGAAAATCACATAGTAATATTTCTAATGAAGTTTTTAAAAAATTTAAATGATTAGTATTTTTTAAGCGGATTTAATTTAGAATCTTTATAACTCGAAACATTATTCATCGGATTTCAATTTTTTTTTTTCATTTAATTAAGGGGAAGGTATAATTTTAGTTTTGTTTTAGATTTTTTAAAATTTTAATTTTAAAAATATAAAAAATATTTATTTAAAAAATTATGCAACTTATTTTTAAAAAAATCATATTTTCAAATGTAATTTTTTTTTCAAATTTGCCGAAACAAAATGATGTAAAATGATAAAAATGTTCCAAGTTTGCACCATTTTTATTTGCGATTCTTGACTTATAATAATTTAAGGACAAGAAATGGTAATAATAAAAAAAAAAAAAGTTGAAAAAAGCATTTAAAGTTTTAAAAATTGATTGGCTTCTAATAAAATGTTTAAATGCATTTTTTAAAAATGCACGTTTTAAAAAGTAACTTTTTTCTGTAGCTTAAACTTTCGATACAGTTTAACTTTTTCCGTTTTTCAGTTTAACGTTCCGTTTCCACCTCCTTTTTGCACTATTTAAACGTCCATAAATAAATGTTAAACGTGTAATTTGAAAGAAAGCTTTTTCTAACATGCCGATTAAGAGTTTTTCATAATTTTCGCCATCACTAATTCAGGCTCTTCATCGTCCCGACGAAACCGTTAAAAAAATTTGTATTCAATGGCCGGGCCAGACCCGGGATTGGCGACTTTTTTCTGAAGACTCGGCCAGGCCGGGCCTAACGTAATTTTCCATACCGAACCGGGTGTTGTGTGATTTCTGACGGCCATTTATCTACACGAGGGATATGGGCCCGAAGAGGGGGAGTGCCTTCCGTGGAGGTCTTTCTAAGGGAACCTAATTCGTAATTACGCAAGGATATCCAAGTTTCGCAGAAAACAACTGTAAACTCCGAAAGATTGGTGCGAAGGGCACGATTGGATTCTAACCCAGCACCTCCCATCTACCAGCTTTGAAAGAACCTCTCGGCCACTGGTTATACCGAACTGGGACTGTCTTCCTTATTCCTAGGTCTCCCTTGGACGAAATTTTCAGTCCCGGTCTCGAGACAACCCGTATTAAAATCATTATCTATGACTGACCTAACCCGTGCAAAAATAACTAAAATTTGGCTCAGCCCAAAAAATTTTACAACAAATGCATATATTTTCAAATGGCCATCATTTTACAATAAAACTTTAAAATTCATATTTTTAAAGGATAGTAGATTTTAAGGCAAAAAAAAAAAAAATTAAATACAGTAAAATTAGTGAAAAAAAATCTGCCTATGACGGAATCCTTTCTTAAACGGAAAAATCTGTTGATTCACAGAAAATTAATATAATACCTGAGAAAAAAAATAGAATACATTTACAACTCCTAAGAAGGGAACTTGTCTATAACACTTTTTTTTTCTTTCCTATGTGATTCCATCTTAAAAGATTTTACTTTATAGCATTTTTCATTCTCTCCAACACATGGAATATGGATTGACGATATTAAAGGAGAAGTGAATCATTTACATATAAATAGAGATTCATTAATAAAACAAATAATCACAGCTTTTGGCGCTTCTTTAAAAATAATAATTATAAACATGAAAAAAGAAAAGGTATAAGAAGTATTTTTGGTCAGAACTCCTGCATACGAAACAACTTTTAACCATATCGATGTAAAAAAAAAAAAAAAAAAAAACTACGTAGAATTTGAGTCAGGCCGGGCCAGGCTGCGATTTGAACTTTTTTCCAGGCAGGGCCGAACTTTTTGTCCTATGGGTTGGTTCGGGACCGGACCTAGATATTTCGATCTGTAAAGACCTCTAGTGCAGACCACCAGCATACTTTGAAAACAGGTTTAACGTAAAATCTATACGCTGCCTATTTCATGTGCGCACTGTCAGCACTAAGAGAGGCAATGTCTTATATCGACATTTAATAATGTACAATTTGTGGATGATCCCTACCTTGCATTCAAAATGAGTCCAAAACTCGTCGCTCAGAGGCATGGATAAATGGTGTAAGTCACGAAATTTGGATTTTAATATCTCTGTGAATTTTGAAGATATTGAGATGAATTTTTTTTTTTTAAATTTAATTCAGGAATGGATAAGGAAAAAATTCCTAATTGGGAATTTTACTCTACGGGGGCCGTATAAAAATTTAATTTTTGTATTTTCTCATATGGACACCCCATGGAGTTTAAACTTATCTCAACAAAATTTGCACCTTTTTTTATGAAACTTTGCAATTGGAAGTATGTGCCTAGGGGCAATATTTAAGGAGATAGCCTATTGTTTCGATATTTATGAATCACCCTGTATATACGTATATGTATTAACGCATGAATATTTTTTTATAAAACAGAATCAGACTAAATTATAGAATGTAATTATAAATTATGTTAATAATTCATCACATTTAAACAAATTTAATATTTCTTCGCTATGTGATATAAATTTCAATTAGTACCATTGCGATGATAATTTAAAAACATACAATATCTTATACGATATATTATACGAAACCTTTATACTTCGATGTGTTTTTCTATTTTTATTATTAGAAATAGAACTCGAGTTATATCTCTGAAAAGGAATGTAATTACCGTTGAAAATCCATAAATGTCATCGAGGTAATTTGCTTAAAGCCCAGTAAAATATATTTAATAATGCGTTTTCAAATTCTGAATAGGCTACTGGACATGAGAAAATGAATTATTTCGCCGTTGACAGCTGACGATGGATGTTATGCAAGAAGCGAAAACTAACAGAACCTACATAAGCTCTAGATTTCCAGCAGGGCTTGTAGATATCTTTCTAAATGTGCTGCCATCTATTGGAGACTGAATGAACATTTACAAATCAATGTCTCCAAACCAGATTAAATGTGTATGTATATCTTTCTAGTTCTCAAACCGGATGATATTTCACCTTAATATGATTGAAAATTTAGCATATGGAATAAAGTAAATCTCATTAATTTCTCTTTTAACTAATTTCATTATGCAAAGATTGAAATATATAGAAAAATTGACATAAAACTCGCCTATAATGCAGGTTTCTCATACGCATATTTAATTTGGTTTTAAATAAAAGGAAATTTTTAATTGGTGCATACAAAAAAATAACAGTAGCTATTTTTATTCTAGATATTTAAAACCTAGGTAATGGTTAAATTTATAGAAGTTTGTAAAACTATCTTAAGATTTGCAGATTAATTCGTAAAATTAATACGAGCCGAGCTTTTTTAAAATGGAATACTTAACTTTCAACTAAAAAATATTATAATAAAGAATTGTTGTTTTTGACGAAGAACCATACTCTTTATAATTATTATTGTCATTTGAAGGACTGTTTTTAAAAAAAATAATTATAGTTATTATCGTTATAGTATTTTATAACAATAGCAGTAATTATAATTATTGTTATTAATTATGGTTATTATAATAATTAAGATTGATATTAGTATAGCTATTATAGTTAATATAGCTTTTAATGATATCGTTATTATTAATTTTTGATTTTAAATATTTATACAAATTAGAATAATTAATAGAGATATTTGAATAGTTTCAAGTTAATTTAGCTATTAATAATATAATTATTATTAATAGGTATGAGATTTCTGGCTTTTTGAATGCCAGTATAATGTTAAAGAAAATGTTATTTTATTTAATCGGAACATTTTTGTTATTTAACAGAACAACGTTTTCTCTAAGATTATACTGGTATGTAACTAATCGCAAATCTCATCCTGTATTAATAGTTTTTTTACAGTTATTATTTACAGTAATTATAACAATTAATAAAGTTATTAGCATAGTTATTACAATTAATATAGTTATTAATAATAAATTTATTAGTAATACTTATTTATAATTATTACTACTTACAACTTATAGTTATTATTTATAGTTTTTATAGTTTTCAGTACTATAGATATTTTAATAATTATTATAATTGTAGTTGTTATTGTTATTGTTATACATATATAACAATAATTATAATTTTCTTTTATAGTTTTTTAAATGACAGTTTAAGAATTGATGTGCAACAAAATAATATACTTTCCTAACACTTTTAGACAAAGGTTTTTGTTAAATATTTCGACACACTTATCGTAAGGTTCCACTTTATTGTATATAAAGGTTTACATCACTACCTTTGGCATCCATTCTCTTAAATATGACAATAATATGTATAACACTGATAATTTCAAATACATTAGTATAAAAAAAAGATTTTAAAATAAATTATGTATATGCAATTTCTTTTTAATTTTTACAATTTTAAGAAAGAATAATATATTATTATTTAATACTTAACAAAACCATTCTCATGGCGAAAATAGCGATGTTTTATACTTTTTTCAGTGAATATACACCTTGAAATACTAAGAATTAACGTGCTTAGCCATAACATGAAAAATTTTCCCTTTGGTTCTTTTTTATACATTTCCTATCTTTAACTTTATAAAAATATATGTATATTCTCAAATAGTTAAACCGATTGTTCATCACACTTTCAAAATCTCATTAAATTTAGGTGAATAGCATTTCAGAAACGCATTCAAATATCTTTTCAGAAAATCTATGAGTAATTTTAAACCTCAAATACTTAAACTTTATATGCTGTATCTTTCTTAACCTTTAAAGACAGCGTAGTCAGTGCGCCATTCCATGAAACAACAACAACAACAACAACAACAACAGTTGCGAATCCCAAAATAATTACGTAATTATAATTTGTGTATCATTTACCTCCATCTTAAAGGCGCATCAATGTTCAACCAATGTTTAAAGTTGAAATTCGCTATTTTTTCTCCAATCTTTCATTATTTTTTACTTATAAGTCGCCTCTGGCGTACGGAATAAGCAACCTGTGTATTTGTGTTATTCCACTTTCTTTCTTAAATTATTTTTTTGTGATGTCTATTACTTTTATACTAATACTAGATATTAGACGCTATTTTTCTTCTGCATCCAAAATTGATATTTAGGATTTAACCCTTTCAGGGGCAAGGTACTTCTATTCGCAAAATGCTGAAATAAGTAACTGACATCATAAAATACAAGCGAATTTATTTCAAAATAGGCGAAATTTCTCTCTCTATCTCTCTCTCTTTTTTTTTTTTTTTTTTTTTTTTTTCACGTGCTTGATAAAAGGAAAATTTTCATTCCAATTTTCCGGTGCCAATGTGGCATTTAGGGATTAAAATTAGGTGGTCCAAAAATGAGCCACCGCCCTTGAAGGGGTTAAAAAGTATTAGTTCATGGGGATATAAGACGCTATTATTCTTCTGCATCAAAAATTCATATTTATGCTTTAAAAAGCGTTAGTTCATGGAGAAAAGTCCTTCCGGCCAGTGCCGGGAGGAAGACGTAGCTTTCAAATTCCTTATTTTAAAAAAGCCAACTTATATTATTCAAACACATGAAGCTCAATTTAGTGGAAAACGAATATAGGAGATTCAACACTAATTTTTATCAATACTAAATCATTATGAATGAGAATTTCGCGAAATTAGTCAGCTTTATCCAAGCTGCTTTTTTTTAAAGTAACTTATATTTGGCTGAGATGTTGCTGTATACAATCCACATGCCTTCTTACATGGAAATAGGCGAATACGTGTGTTATCGCGTGACAAATAGAAGATCGTTTCAAAATGTTAGCCATACTAGAAATTCAAAGTGCTATAATTCAACCTTTTTTAAGATATAAACAAAAGAACAAATTTTCAGAAACAAAATCTGCTCCGGAATCTTTGTATAAAGGCCAAACACATAAAAAAATCTTTTTCATTTTCCAATTTTTAATACCTCATTTTAAATTTTAAATTGAATTTTTTTTAAATGGCAACCCTTTTGAAACAAGATGGCGAATGAAGCTGGCCAACGAACCCGGTCGAGACACTGGTATGTACTATGTACAGACCAAGTAACATCCAAATCGGTTCATAAATACGCTTGTTATCGCTTGACAAAAATTAGGTCGTTTTAAAATGTCAGCCACAATAGAAATTCAAAATGCTCAGCCAATTTTTTAGATATAGACGAAACAAAAACTGTTCCGGAATCTTTGTATTAAGGTCAAACACATAAAAAAAAAATCTTTTTCATTTTCCAATTTTTTGGTATCTCATTTTAAGTTTATAATTTTTTTTATTTTTTTAAATTGCCGCCATTTTGAAACAAGATGGCGGATGAAGCTGGCCAACGAACTCGGTCGAGATATTTGTATGTACTATGTACACACCAAGGTACATCCAAATCGGTTCATAAATACGCCTGTTATCACGTGACAAATAAAAGGACGTTTCAAAATGTCAGCCACACTAGAAATTCAAAATGCTATAAATCAGCCATTTTTTAAGATATAGACAAAACAAAAACTGCTCCCAAATCTTTGTATCAAGGTCAAATACATAAGAAAAAATATTTTTTCAATTTTCAATTTTTCGGTATCACATTTCAAATTTAAATTTTTCTTAAAAATTTAAATGGCTGCCATTTTTAAACAAGATGACGGATGAAGCTGGCCAACGAACTCGGTCGAGACATTGGCATGTACTATGTACAAACGAAGTTACATCCAAATCGGTTCATAAATACGCCTTTTATCGCGTGACAAAATTCAGGACGTTTCAAAATGTCAGCCACGCTAGAAATTCAAAATGCTATAACTCAGCCATTTTTTAAGATATAGACGAAACAAAAACTGCTCCGGAATCGTTGTATAAAGATCAAATACATAAGAGAAAAATATTTTTCTATTTTCAATTCTTTGGTACCACATTTCAAATTTAAAATTTAAAAAATTTTTTTAAATGGACGCCATTTTGAAACAAATGGCGGATGAAGCTGGTCAACGAACTCGGTCGAGACATTGGTATGCGCTATGTACATACCGAATTACATCCAAATCGGTTCATAAATTCGAGAGTTACAGTATGACAAAGTCAGATATATATATCAACTTTTGAACGGAGGGTGGTTTCGGGGTCTGGGGGTCATGATCGATGAAAATATACCAAAATTTTTTGAAATCGCTTTCCTCCGAACGGCTGCAATAGGTAGCTTTTTGTAATGAAAGCTACCTAAAAGCCTTAGTTTATGGAGATATTAGCCGTTATTCTTCTTCTACATAAAAAAATTGTTATTTAGGCTTTAAAAAGCGTTGATTCATGGAGTACGCTGGCCGTGTCTTCATGTTACTACAGACCATCCTTGTTAAATTAATAGCAATTAAATTACTCTCTTTTAAGCAATTTGATTTTTATTGTTTTTTTTTTTTTTTTCTACTACTGGACATTGCATGAAACAATGATATCATTAAAAGTTGTTATTTAGGCTTTAAAATGCCTTGGCGCATACAGTACGCGTTGTACTACAAGTATGTTACTACAAACCGCTCATGTCTTTAACGTTTTAATCATAAAATAAGAAAATATTGTCTTTCTTGGAGTATTTTATACAGATATTTATGGTTATTCAAATACACATTGCTTGAGAGCAGAAACCTAAACAGCCATACCTGAATTTTCGATGATTGCAATAACAGGGCTGACACCGGCGACTATTTTTCTATTCTATTCGCACCACTATTTAAAAAAATATAATAATAAATTTTGAAGTATATTTCTCTTGAAAAGATTGTCAAACCGTATATCAAAGATATTTTTTCAGAAAGTGGTGCAATGTAGAATTAAGAAATAGTCACTTGTGGCAGCCCTGTAATAAGAAAATAAAAGTGTTTTGCACATCCAATTCTACAGTACATAAGATAAACCACTAAAAATATATATTAATCCAAAAGTGGCTATTTAAATGTAATGGATTGCGTTAACCCCTTAGGGACGAGCGACACGTATACGTGCCGGAAATAGGCCTAAGGATCCTCGTTTATCCTCACCAGTAAAATTTTACTGCAAAATTTGCCTTATTAAATCCGAGCATTTTCCCGATTTGAATAGGCACAAACTTCTGTTTTTTAAAACCGGTAGCAAAGTAATAAACATTTCGTAAAAGGCTCTCGTCGCGAAGGGGTTAAAGAAAATACCACAATTAATACTAAGAATTTCTTCTGGTATTTTTGGAAATAAAAAAAAAAGAAAAACTGAAAATTGTTGATGTAATCGTTTGCATATAACATTAAATAGAGACTTGCACGATCTGCAGACGATACCTTTGTATTTTTTCCTCGCAGTACTAAGACCATAATAGTACTTAAATGCGTAAGATTAAAAAAGGGTGGATCCTATACGTAATTTAGCCCCCCCCCCCCCCCCATGGGAAATTAAAATGTTCATCTGATGCGACGATTCATTTCGTTGAATAGCAAAATTTACACACAACTTTACACAAGAACAAAGAAATGAGGGCTGCACCTACACTCGCTTGCATGGTAACGCTGTACCCACAGCGCCATTTAGTGAACTACATTTGGCAGGATGCCAAAAATTCTCTTTCTTTCTCTAGAAACGTGATAAATGATACAAAGCTTTCATTTATTCCCTGATTGCATAAGAGAGGGTCAATGTGACCCCATTCAATATATTATTTAAATAAACACAAAAATTTAACTGTGCGAAACTTACTAAGTAGACAAAATTATGAAAGAGACCTTTATGGGATAATTCCTAGAAAATAATTTTAGCATACATATTCTAAATGGAAAAAAAAAAAAAAAAACTGCAAAATGTCCAGATGGGGTCAAATTAACCTCATCTTAGTACTGCGGGGTTAATTAAATGATTACTTAAATTGAAAAGTGTAATACAAGTTTATTATTCATAAATAATTATTTGCCGGATTCCTTTCTACGTAACGTACACTATTGTATTAAACAATAAGTAGCAAATTAGATAATAAATGAGGAGATAAGCACACCACATGATTTCTTCTTCTCTATTTCGCGAAATTTACACCTAAACTAAGGGTCTTCTACTCTTTTTCCTGAAATTCACAAGCCAACAAAATTTCCAATAGGTATTTTTCGCCTTATCTATTCGCAGAGTTTCAAACATTAAATATGGCAAATTTTTAACTATACTCATACGATACTAAAACACTGGTGTGTCAGTGGTTCCCTTGCAGTCGAAATTACTCAATCTAAACAATATCTACTAATACTGTTACAATCACTGTTTAGAAAACTACTGTTGTACTGTAGTACTGTTAGTACTGTTGCAATCCCTCGCATGTAACTTTAAACATACGCTTTCACGATCTTAATTTTGCAGCATTATTGTTTATAAGTAAATATTCTACTTAACATTCAATTTAAAACCAAAAATAGATTCTATTCTAGCACGTGGAAGATGGCAAATTGATAATTTAAGCGCATTTTTTATAATGAAAATTGTCTTATTAATACATACAACTTGATGAAATTTCTTTATAAATAATTTTTGAGTCTATAATTTTTAAACAGATTAAAAACATTTTAATGGGTCAATGGAAAATAAATTAAAAACACGGAAATAAATTCGTTATATGATTTTCTCTTCTTTAATTCTCAAACTTTGTGCAATCTTACGTTTGTAACTTTAAACACGTTTCCACGATCTTCAGCAGACACAAGTAATTAGTTTAATAGAATATCGCAGAATTATTATTTATAAGTATTTAATGCGCTTAATTATATTCAATTCACAACAAAATATATACTCATTTTTAACGCTTCACGACAAAGATGGCAGTTGAAAAAACTAGCGCATTTCTCATAACAAAAATTGCTTTATCAATAAGTAAAATTTCATGCATTTGTTTCATGGTTAATTTTTCAGGATATTTCTTTTACACAGAAAAAAAAATTAATACGGTAATACAATATTTAATAATTTAAAAATGCAAAAATGTATTTGCAGAGACTTAAATAAGCAGAGACTTAAAGTTATTAGTCTGGTGCATATGAGGAAAACACTGATTTGAAGAGTGTAAGAATATGTGATTTACATTTTTTTTTCTTTTAATAATCTGATTTGAACTAAACCTATTTATGCTACCTAATTTTGACTTTGCATTTCATTATTTCTTTTAATTATTTAGACCTCCTATAATCACATTTTTAACAAATTGTACAGATTTTAATCAAGAAAACTCGTTTATTAAACATGATGTTATAACTTTATTAAATTATTTTAATTACATTTATCATCATATTATATTTCTCATTAAGATTATTAACTTTTATTCAACTTTTTTATAATGCGAAAGTGTTTTTTTTTTTTTTTTTTTTTTTTTTTTTTTTTTTTTTTTTAAATGATTTGGCGTTTGATTTTGCGCAGCATGCCTGTAAATAGATCTTGTGCCATTAAATACAATAAATTAACCAATTTCATTGAGTTTAGAGAGAAAAACATTTTAGGTGATAAAATGCGTACATGTGGCTTGAATCTTGTCCCTGACTTCTTTGAATAGCGCGCTGGCTAAATATTAAGAAGCATTACTCGTTGATATGGTTTGAGAATAAATGTAAACTTTGTTTTTGACACTTTCGTGTAATTCATCTGTCGCCGTTTGTTGATTTTTGGTATCTTAACTTTGGAATGAGGTTCAGATATACAGGGACACTTGTCCTGAAATTTCATGACCGGGAAGATATTCGGTACCAGTATTTTCTTATGAAAAAATCTTTTATGAATAAGGCGAATTTTCGCGCGTTTAACCTAGATTTATTTTTCTATAAACAAATAGCGATATTTGTCCTGAAAAAATCCCTTAAGGGTACGACCCATGGATATACATTTTATAATGAAAATTTATTTTAGCCAACTCCTCGAAATAAAATACACATATATAATAATTGTTCCCAATTACCACGTAATTGAAAAAGAAAAGGGGAAATTCGACAGCAACATTCACAAAAAAAAAAAAAAAAAAGAAAGAAAGAAAGAAATTCGAAAAAAAAACATACAAAATAGTATTTTCTCGAAAAAATATGTATCTAAGAATAGTAAACATAAAAAACGACTTGTCTTTATTTTATAAGTAACTAGTGGTCAGTCCAGGCTTCGCGCGTGTCTACATAGGATGTGTTAACTATTATTTAAGGTAAGGATGGGTAGGCACTTAACCCTTAAATGCGTGATTTTTTATTTTGTTAAAAAAAATTATATAAGATTCTCTGAACGTTTTATTACACAGGAAAAATAATGAAAAAAAAAATCAGAGATACATTTTTCATATAAAACGTCAATCTTTTCTTCTGTTGCACATCTGCAATGCAAGTAAAAACTACTGTCGTGTGGTTGTTTTACGCTAAAATATTGCAAATTAGTAAATATTTTAATAAGTATGCCTGCAAATATCTTATTTTAAATAATTAATTATTTTATAAAATTAGCCTTTAACCCTGTAATTCCCATGATAGAATACGTTCTAGAAATTACGTAGTTCAGAGAATCTGACTTTACACCAGAAAGTTTCAATGGTTAATTTCGCTTTATTTAAATACGGAATGTCTGTTATTAATTAAATAAAATATCGCTATTTTAATTTTCTGGCGTGAATTAGGTATATACGAATTAAAAAAAAATCTATTAAATTCAAAACACTGTTTTTTTGCATATATCCAAAGCTGCGCACTAAAGGGTTAAAAGAATTTTTCTTATTCGCATAAAAGCGCAAGTGAGACAAAAGTGGAGTATCTACAAATGTTGAACTTTTTATAAAAGGTTGTAAAAATGTAATAAATATATATTTTTTTCTGTTTATGTATACATTAAAACACATAACTTCATTTTAATATTTCTGAGTATGATACATTTTTTATACCATTTCTTGAGTTATTCAAAATGTATTGACTGTCTGTATTCTCTGAAATAAATGCAATCTACTGTCTAAATTTAGTGATCCTGGCTTCAGTTGTTTCATCTCTGAGTTGATGTGTCACTCAGGGTTTTCTCAGTTTAGTCAGTCAGGGTTTTCTCTATTTATTATATAAGGCTATTACAAATGGTGGACCCGATATTGAAAAATCATATTTTCGAAACTACTGCACATATTACAATAAGTGATACATTAATTTAAAGCGAAATATACTAAGTTTTTTCAGTTACAAATGTTAGATGTGTGACTCTTTTGTTACATGGCAACTCCAATCTGTAGTCGAGTTCGTTCCAAAACTTTTGTAGCATCACTCTGTCAATGGTTCTGAAAGCTTCACAAATGCGTTCTTTAAGTTCTGAACACTTTGTGTTTGGCATAGGTTGTACATAAACAATGTCTTTGACACTGTCAGAACTTAAAGAACGCATTTGTGCAGAATTCAGAACCATTGCAGAGTGGTGATACAAAATGTTTGGGAATAACTGGATTACAGACTGGACGTATGCCACTTAACAAGAGGGTCACACATCGAACATTTGTGACTGTAATAAACTTGGTATATTTCTCTTTAAATTCATGTATCACTTATGGTAATATGTGCAGTAGTTTCAAAAATATGACTTTTTTTAAATCGGGTCCATCATTTTTAATAGCCCTGTATTAGTAGAGATGAAATATATGAAAAAAAATTCTTGGAAAAATGTCTTACGCAAAATATCGAATACGATTGTAATAATTGTTGTCTTATTCTTATAATCTTCTATCATAAGATTCAAAGCCAATGCTGGCGAACAAATTGCTAAAATAGCTCTAAAATCGCTGCAGTACGTGTGTTTAACTATTTTTTTTAGTAGATTTGTTATACTGAGTTTCACTCTCCTACCTAAGACTGATGATGAAATAAGGCGAAATGACCTAAAATGTTTAATCCCCATTTAAAACTCTTTAGCGTTTGAATTCCTAAAGTACGTGAAATACATGTTTAACTAAATTTTTTGTAGATTTGTTATGTTATGTTTTACGCTCCTACCGTAAACTGTTGCTGAGATATGTCGAAATGACCTAAAACTTCCGATTCCCCATTTTAGCCATTCGTGTTAAAAATCTGTATGAAATTGTCCAGCAATTCGAACGTCTTTACATAAAACGGTTACATAACCTTAATTTAACTTCATTATGACCATAATATTGTCAATAATATGGTCAGCTGCCCTTAATGATATGGCCAAGTAACAGTTATCTTTAAAAATAGTCGAATTGTTGGACAGTTTGCATGAGACCAACATGGGGCAAACACAGTCGGTGGCTCACGGAAAATATTCCATCTTGTGCTGCGTTTGTAGCCTGCCAACTTGTAATAGTGAGAAGTTCCAGGCTGGGTGTCGTTCCATGTGGTTTAGCGGTAGAACGTCAGTGCGCTATACTGATGACCCGGGTTCGATTCCCGGCATGGAACCTTTTTCACTAAGTTGGTCTTTGCGCCTTTTAAGCAAAAATAATTTGAAATTTGATTTTCATTTGAAATATTGTATTCAAGGCGAATGTTTCTCTCTGGAAAAATTTCCAAATATTAACCTGTATATCATTTTATCTATTTTCTACAAGCATTTCTTAGTAAACTAAATGCAGTTCAGCGTAAAAATGCATAACTCATTTAAAAATCACCTTTAAGCAATTTACACTCATATCCAGTAACCATTATGAATTCTAATTCTTTTGTATAACCCTGCATATGATTTTTAGCATTCATACTCACCGTATACTATGCATAAATATAGTGAAACATAAAAGCGCATAACATAATTAAAAATGCATTTCCAGATATCATCGATACGGTACAGTACGTCGGATACAATATAGTATCTGAAATCTTTTGTGTGTCCTTGTAAATACTAAGCACTTCGTATTATACATGAAATAAGTTATAGTAAACCCCGACAACGTATATAAATTTCATTATAGTTTAACATAAATTAAAATACGCCGCAAACAGTTCCCTCCGCCCCTATATCATTATGTAACGGAATTCTTTTGTGTGTCCCTGTAGATGAAAAATAACTATTCTTTATATCGCATATTTTACAGAATGCATATTTTAGTGCAGTTCTTAAATGCATATAAATGTTATTATGTTTGAAAGCATGTAACATCATTAAAAATCATTTGAAACGATTTTTTCCCCATAGGCCGTAATGTAACTGAAAAGTTTTGACTGTCCCTGTAAATGAACTAAACATGCTACAAACTTCATTTGAAATAGGGAACGTGCTATGGTAAACGTCAATAACGTCAAAAAATTTCAAAGCAATCCGAGTATATTTACGGGAGTTAGAGCGCGGACAGACGGACAGGCGGACAGACAAACCGAAGTCATAAACACTTTTCAACTTTGTTGGAAAGTGTTAAAAAAGCGAGAAAAAAGTATTCCTTTTTCAACTAGATATGGGTATTTTTTAAATATTGTTTCTCATGGGGTGCATAACAATCATATTTATGACTGGTGAAAATATCAAAGAGCACTTTTAAACTACTGAAATAGACCAAATTGAAAAAAAAAAAAAAAAAAAATCTTTCTACCAGCCATTTTACCACTAAATTTCAATATTTTTCTGGATTATTTTACACAAGCTACGAAAATATTATATTTTTAGCTCCTAAAAATATCAAAGAATTTGGACAATAACGACTATGTTTTAAAAACATTTAAAATACCGGGAAACCTCCACCCTCTCTCCCTTTTTTCGTCATATTTGAAAAGTACTCATTGACACCGAAAACCAAAATACGCAAAAAAGAAAATACAAAACATCATATACATTCAGTTCTGTTTACAACACTGCAAACTATTTTTAAAAACAAAAAATCCCTGCCGGCCCGGCCTACAGGCAGAGGTAGATTTCGAAGTTAAGTATACTAATTTCACATACAAAAACTAAATCATTATTAGATATAAATCCACTTTAACAGTTTTATCTATCTGCTTTTGACGAGTTTTTATTTCCTTTTTATAAAATAGCTGGTTTTATCAGAATCATGTTAAGGCGATATTTAAAAAAATATTTTTACATGCTCAACAACTCGAAATTTTCTGGCACATTTTCAGATTCATAAAAAAAAAAAAAAAAAGAAAAAGAAAAAGAAACATGCTGACGTGATTTTTGAAAAGATTTATAAGCGACCTGTGTTTTTATTTTTCCTTCAATTAATTAAAACTTGATTAATAAACAACTATTTTCTCAGTAGGGCAATATTTTTTGTTTCTAACACAATCGCTTCGGGAAATTCTGTTCAAAATTCCCACTTTGACATAATTTTTTGAAATATATTCTGTCTCTATCAAAAAAATCTATCATTACTGTACATTATATAGTTTCTGAATAAGAGAACCTAGCAATTGGATGCGTTTGAGAGCAAAAATGAATTTAAAAATGAGTACGTAAATAAGCAGTTTGGATTTGAATGCACCCTTAATAAGATGATTTTTTTCATCAACCGCTATGTATTTTTAATTTGTTTTTGCTGTAAGAATTGGCCCCATCAAAAATTTGTCTATATAAATGTTGAAGACAATATTAAGAAGATATATGATAAATTAATGGAGATTTTATATCTTGTGAATTGACGGAGTTATGAAAATTTTTCTTCTTCAAACCCCTTTTCTGTTTTCGTTTTTATTTTATTATTATTATTATTTTTTTTTGCGGTACGAATTGGTCCTATCAAAAACTTGTGAATATAAAAGTTGTAGATAATATTAAGGAGATGTATAATAAAATTAATTGGAATTGATATCTTGAGAATTGACGAAGTTATGAATTTTTTTCTTCCATAAACCCTATTTTTTGCACCCCTTGACCCTATTTTTAATTTTATCAAAAATCTGCAATGCATGAGTTTTTGGCGCTATTTTTTTGAAGTAATAAAAACTTTAAACTGATTTGATATGTACAAAAATTAAAAAGTTATGGGTTTTTTTATGTTTTCACAAAACCCTTCACTATTTCCATCCCCTTGGTCCGATTTTGCCCATTAACGAACGTGACAGAGATTTTATGTCCCTTGATTTTATGTATCAGTTTGGGAAGAGATTTGTGCCGAATTGCGGAAGTTACCGTTTCCAGAAGAAAGTGACAACACAATTGCTTCGGGAAATTCCGTTCAAAATGCCCACTTTGACATCATTTTTTGAAATATATTCTGCCTCTATCAAAAAATCGATCATTGCGGCACATTATATAGTTTCTGAATAAGCGAATCTACCAATTAAATGCGTTTGAGAGCAAAAATGAATTTAAAAATGAGTCAGAAAATAAGGAGATTGGATTTGAGTGCATCCTTAATGCAATGATTTTTCCAACACAATCCGCTTCGGGAAATTCGGTTCAAAATGCCCACTTTAACTGCATTTTTAAAAATATATTCTGCCTCTATCAAAAAATCGACCATTACAGTACATCATATCGTTTCTGAGTAAGAAAACGTACCAATTGGAAGCCTTTGAGAGCAAAAATGAATTATAAAATGAGTCAGAAAATAAGGAGTTTGGATTTGAATGCACCCTTAATAAGATTATTTTTTTTCATCAACCGCTATATATTTTTAATTTGTTTTTGTTGTAAGAATTGGCCCCATCAAAAACTTGTCTATATAAATGTTGAAGACAATATTAAGAAGATATATGATAATCTAATGGAGATTTTATATCTTGTGAATTGACGGAGTTATGAAAATTTTTCTTCTTCAAACCCCTTTTCTGTTTTCGTTTTTATTTTATTTTATTTTTTTTTTTTTTGCGGTACGAATTGGTCCTATCAAAAACTTGTGAATATAAAAGTTGTAGATAATATTAAGAAGGTTTATAATAAAATTAATTGGAATTGATATCTTGAGAATTGACGAAGTTATGAATTTTTTTCTCCCAAAAACCCTATTTTTGCGCCCCTTGAGCCCATTTTTAACTTTATCAAAAATCTGTGACACATAAAATTTTGGCCCTATTTTTAGAAGTAATAAAAACTTTAAACTGTTTTGATATGTACAAAAATTAAGAAGTTATGGGGGGTTTTCTGTTTTCACAAATCCCCTCCCTATTTCCATCCCGTTGGTCCAATTTTGCCCATTAACGAACTTGACCGCGATTTTATGCCCATTGATTTTATGTACATTGGTGCAGAATTACGAAAGTTATCATGTCAAGAAGAAAGTGATATATATATATATATATATATATATATATATATATATATATAGATAGATAAAGTTTTTTACTGAGGGTGGTTTTAGGTTCTAGGGGTCATGATCGATGTAGATCTGCAAAACATTTTCAGAAATTCCAACATAGGAACGATCCCAATAGGTAGTATTTCATACGAAATCTACCTAATAAGAAAATTAACCGTTTGAAAAAAATTTATTCCCCGAAGTCACTTTTCGTTTTTCCGCGTATTTTGCCGCAGGATTAATATTTTTTAATATATTTTGATTTAAAAAAATATAACTAATTTTATACAATTGCTCTAAAATTTGGATCTGTACACTAACCTTTTAACTAATGATCCAGTAGCAATTTGGTTCAGGTATAGTTGGATTTAAGGATGAAACAATCAGTTTAAAAAAAATCACTCAGGATTTTGATCTGAAAAAAAAGTTGAGAGCAAATCAATGATTTTTACAGTTAATTATCAATATTTTGGAACGAAAATTACGCTGTTGTTGGAAACATATTATCGCCCCCCCCCCCCCAATTCCTTCCGTTTCCCGTTGGAGTTATTTCGAGTCTTTTTACAGCTAAATATCTTGTTTTTTTTTTTCAAACGGTTTTTTACACAGTCAGCGGGCACGTATTTCACAAAAAATTGAGTTAAATATTTAAAATCATAGAAATTTAAGTTTCATTTATGAATATTATGACGAGCCCGGGCAACGCCTTTGGGTCAGCTAGTAAAATAAATAAATGAAGTATTAGAAAAAAAAATGTCAGACCATTTCCTCTCATGTTTTTGGGAAAGTATAAAAAACAGAAACAATATTTATGCAAAGTTTACCATGTAACTTTACATAGATACTTGTTCTATTGTCAAGCAAAACACAAATAATTATTTTTAATGAATAATACAAAATTGTGTTTTATAAGCTTCTAATTTGTTTATCACATATTTAGAAAAAAAAAAGGCATTCCCTTTAAGGTAAAAAAGGTAAATTGAAGAAAAAAGCGCACTTCCCATAACACAAATTGCACTATCAACACATAAAATCTCATGCTCAGTTACTTTATTTTTAATTTTAAAATTATTTTAACACAGAACATAAAAATTTTAATGGAAGAGTAGAACGTAAAATATATACAAGGGTTGCACACAAATTTGGAAACACCTAAAAAACATATTGTCATTCCCTGAAAATCCCATCTTACGGGATTCCTTCATTCTTATTGTTTTGGTGCTGATAGGCTTTATGAGTTCGACATTTAGTTCAGCTTAGTTCTTCTTATTTTTTGTCACAATCAACTTTAATGACTATGGCGAGGCCATATATTTGTATTAGATTTGTAGTCGAAATTAATCTGTTTTCAAAATTTATTTCCCTTTCTTCTGTTTAACGCTAGCATTCAAAATCATTTCTCTTTATGTCTAATTTAAGTGCAATCGTTATACTCACATAAATATTCTTTTTTTTTTTCTGTTAAAAGCTATCATTCAGATAAATGATTTATTTGTTATTTCTAATTTAAGGACAATTTCCTTTCCACGCATAAATATTCTTTATTGATATTTTATTTGTTAAATGCCGTTTTTTTTACAAAATCTGTTTACATAATATAAATATCATATAGTTAATTTAAGCTTGCTGGCGTCGCGTATATGCATTAAAATACCCATAAATTTCATTTTCACTTCGGCCGGGAAATAGATATTTGACATTAATTACCCTCACCGTTATACTCTATGTAAACAATAATAGGTTTGCTTTATTATTGCACTGATTAATTCGTTGCGAAATGTGGTGTCTGTCCTTGGCGTTTATCTAGTTCAAATTTTATATACCTCCCAGTTTAACGGTTATTTTGTGATTGGCGTATTGGCTCAAGAGAGATGTATTCTTGGCGTATTAAATTACGCAGATTGAGAAGGACTTGCGATCTGATCTTCGTACTGTAAACAGCTTAAAAATATGATGGGTTAGGGAGGTCCCCACTGCTTTACATCTTATGCCCACTTTCGTAAAATAAATACTTTTTCCATGGAAACTGTTCTTCTGAATTATTGCCTGATGGATTTTTCTAGAAAACGGATCATCTCATCTGGGTTTGCATTTAGTAACATCGTCTTTGTACACAACTATTGTGTTTACTATCACGACCGGAGTATTAAATATAAAATACTCCATAATGACCGTCTGTAACAACGATCTAACACAAACTTTTGTCCGCATTGTGACTTACCGGATGATGTTTTTCGTTTTCCTTGTATGCGGTATAAATCTTTTATACGTTGCCTTTTGAAACATGTAAAACTTCGGCTACCTTGATTACGGAAGCACCCACCATTCAAGCACCAAGAATTTGTCGAAGTTCGAATTCACTTAACTCAGATTCAAAGCGCTCACAACTACACAAAACATTGTTCTGACAACGACTGGCACTTCCAACGTATTGGGGGCATTGTACAGGTAGCGTTAGTAGGAAAATACAACAGTGCACCCGCAGGATTGGGTAGAATCAACATTTACGTTCAAGCATGCATTTCGCGAGGTGTTTCCACATTTTTGTCCAACCTCTGTATATATTTATTTATATAGTCATTTGCGTTTAACTTCACAAAGATCCACTCGCGATCATAACACAAAGATAAATTAAGTACTATTGGAGCATTAATGTTTAAAAGTTATTATTTTGCTAAAAATTTGCAAATTTGCAACCAAAAATTAAATCTTAATGGCTTTTGGTAAATGTGCCAGATTGAAATAAATTAGCGCACATTTCGTAACGAAAATCTATTTATAAACAAAAAATAGTTCGTACAGTAACTTTGTAATAAAATCTTTTGTTCAGAGAACATATAGCATTTTAATAGCACAATAGAAAGGAAAAAAAGTAAAAATGAGGAAATAAATTGGTTCAATGATTTTATTCTCTTGTATTTCGCAAATATTATGAAAACTTAACAATATTGATTCAACCACTCACATTTAACTTTAAACGAGCTCACACACGATTTTAAGACAATTAAAATTTGGAAAGAATTTTATAACATTATTATTTATAAATAATTGTGTTGTAAAACATTACCAGTTAAGAACTAATATATATTTTTTTATCTATTATATAACAAATAGAAATAATTATCAGCACTTGTCTTAATTAACCCTTTAATTCCCATGATAGAATACGTTCTAAAAATTACTTAGTTCAGAGAATTTTATTTTACACCTGAAAGTTTCAATGGTTATTTTCGCTTTATAATACGAAATGTTTGTTATTAATTAAAGCGAATATTGCTATTTTAATTTTCTGGTGTGAATATTAGGTATATACGAATAAAAAAAATCAATTATATTCATAACACTGTTGTTTGCATATATGTAAAGCTGCGCACTAAAGGGTTAAAATTAGATTATCAATACATAATTTTATATTTCGCGAAGATTTTTTTCCCGAAACCCATTGGGGACCGTCAACAAATTGAAAAACAATGAATATCTTTGGATAACTCTGTAAAAACTAATGGAGCAAAAGCGTTTAAACTCGAGATTATTAATAAGTGCCTTATTGTAATATACTGTCTTCATTTTTATGCGGATAGTGTGCATACTCGTAGAGAAATTAAGGTTTTTATAAAAACAGTCCCAAATTTCGCCAAGTTTTTTGCTTCTAATTTGCAGAGTTCATAATATAAAAAAAAGTTCTTTTCAGAAAATATGAAGAAGAAGATTATACACAATACCCTGCAGCCAGAATTAAAAAATAAGAAAAATTGGTAAAAAATGAGCAGGTTTACTAAAAAATGTTTCACTGCGTATGCGCGAATGCAATCAAAATATAATGTGCATAATGTGTTAGCTAAATGTATAGAGCAACTTTTGTAAAAGTCTCAAAAACATAGTTTGAAAAGTCTGATAATAATCGTTTATAGAATAAGCTCAAAATCCGTTGTTCCCAAAATGAAGCAAAAATATGAGGGTTTGTATCCAAACACAGTAGTACGTGCAATATTGTGTATGCTAAATTGGCACTAATCAATGAATATATGGATACAACCCCTATAATCTACAACTATAATCTATAGCTATAATCATTATAGCTATATCTAGCTATAATCATGCTATAATCATTAAGGTTAGCTGGGTGAAAAAGTTCCACCAGATTAGTCCGGGATAGCTCAGATGGCAGAGCACTGGCGACTTCAGTCAGGAGGTCCCTGGTTCGAATCCTGCTCCGGACATTTTTCGCCCAGTTGGAAATTTACATCTAATATGATTTGTTTACCAATTGGAATAATTGTCTTAAAATTAATCTAGTGAAAAAATCTTGACTCTAAAGCACTTTTTCACTGTGGCCTTGCCGTTGTTTAACTTGTTATAATGTTTAAAATACATTGAAACTTCATAAGGCATCTTACCCCTTGATAGTTGGCGATCTTACCCATACCTATGGGTAAGATGCCGAAATGCAAGTGTTTACAAAAACAAAATTTTCGATGCTTTCTATAACATCTGTAAAATAAAATAAGTTTTAAAATCATACATAAGACTCTAAACTTTGACAAGAAATCAATAAATAACAAATATAAACAACAGTCGATAAAAAAAAAAAAAAAAAAAAAGTCAAAAACTACGGCATCCTATCAAAATCCACTTGAAATGAGCTGTGTACGTAATGAATGAAAAATATCATGTTCTACTTTACCCTCGTATTTTATCCTGTTACATAAATGTATGATGAATGCATTAATTGCAAAACATTAAAGGTTGGGGGAATTACATAAAAAAATGACAGTACTACAAATTAGCTTGAAATTGGTGCAGCAATAAAAAATTATATTTAAAAAATCAAAAAATCCGGCTGCGTAAAAAGAGAACTAATTAATTATTTGTGATCAATGTGAAACTATTTTTTATATTACTTATTTTTTTTTTATTTTCTTGTATTGATGACTTTTAAGCTTTGTTTAATTGTTAGTTCCTATCTATAAACACAGTGTTGATGAGGCCTATAGATGACTATGATGGTTAGAGTTGTTGTAAAGATAGAGATATAACTACACAACTTCCAGGTTGTATAATATTTAAACGAAGCTTCTGAATGTAAAATAGTCAATGAAATTGGGGGTTTGGGATGTTTCGAGGGTATAAAGAAATCCACATACCCAGGTACGCGTGAAACACATAACCCTTCTTGGCAGTAAACAACAAAAAAAAGTACTCATGTTTGATGCAATACTGAAGTTCGTTTTGCAAATTTTTACCACATTCATGACATAATTTTCGGGTGCATTAAAAGCACACAGGTTTTCGACAGCAAATGCATAAATATGCTGTTTTTTTTTCATAGTAATACTGAGAGCACCTATTTTTTTGAATCACCAGTCTCTTTGCTGTCGGATTCAGAAATTTCACTCTCAGAGAATTGCTCATCACACTGATCTTCATCAGAAAAATCATTCCCCGCTTCATCTAGAAATCTCTGAATCGTTTCCGCATCAGAAGGAAGTAAAATATTTCTCGGTCCGAGTTTCAACACCATATCCGACACGGCAAAAATGCGCTACGTTAAAAGACTGCTAGGTCTGCTAGACATCTCTCATAGAAATAAACTCAATATAAGAATAAACACACGTTAAAACTTTTAGCCAATAAGGGAGGTTTTTCAAGGTCGAAAAAGAGGAAGATACCGGAATAATCCATTCAATCGATCAAAAGATAAAGAGGGGTAATAAAATGAATATCACTAAAGGTCTGTGAGACCGTCAATACCTGTTACGGGTTAACACTATGTAGGCCGCTGGCACATTTATGCGTCATTGATAAAACAATGTTAAGAAATTCTAAATTCTCCCCAGAAAGTTTGAATAGTTATTTTTGGTTAGTATAATGACAAGGAGTTAAACCCTGGCTTCCGGGATTACTGAACAAAGGTGAAAACCATTTTTTAAGATAATAACTATAACAGATTTTTTACTTTTAATATATTTTTTTTAGAATGCCCACCAACAATAAAAAAAAATCTTAATAATATGAAAAATAGCAATAATGAGTTCAAATAAAACTTTGGAATTTGTAAAAAGCAATACTTCAAGCCAGGATTTTACAGCGAAAGAAATCGCCAAAGATCACTGTTTACAATCAGCCTTTTTGATTTTGTTTAAGCCTATGGTTTAAGTTCGTAGTTTGATTACATGTCTTAAATTTGTATTTTATTTATTGATTTATGAATGTTTTAATTTCGCTATGGAATATAAACAATTGTTGAGTTATTTATATTAATTTAAGTGTAAATGGATTTTTCTTTCGTCTGCAAGCGATAGAGGAAGAATTTCTTTTTTAAAAATATGCTTAAAAATTGTTTCAGAAACAATAAAAATTGAGCCAATAACATTGCAGTTTTTAGATAAATTATGATACAGTTTTCAATCAAATTACATTTGAATGTACAATTTTTCCCTATTCGGCGGTATAAAAATTGAAAATGTGTGATATTTAGAAGTTAAAAAAAATGGAAAATGTGTGATATTTAGAAGTTAAAAAATTGAAAATGTGTGATATTTAGCAGTTAAAAAATTGAAAATGTGTGATATTTATAGAAGTTTAAAAAATTGCAGTAAATGTTAAATTACATCGCCTGCTGTTGCCAACATTGAAATGACGTCAACGGTGAGCACGGACAAGTTTGTCCTTTATATTATAGATAGATACTTCGTGAATAAAATTAAGGAAAATTAGTATTAACTAGTATGTTGTGGCCATCGCAAAACTTTCTTCTACACTGCTCAAAACAATTAGGGGACCACATGGTTTTAAAACAAATTACGCAAATATTTACACCTATAAGTAACGTAAAATAAATTTAAAGCGTAGTAGAAAACAGATAAAAAAACTTCACATACAAACTAAAGTTTATGACGTCAAAAAATAGAAAAAGGAGATAAGTGCAGAAATCGGGATTTTCCAGAAACATCTGTTTCACTGTCTCAGTTGTGAAATTCCATTGCTCAGCTTGTGTTTTGAGAAAAGGTGACTTGAAAAAGTTACAACAATGTGATTTAACGAAAGCCAAGGCTAAGCGTGCTATCGGGACAGTTGAATTTGGTTAAACACAACGAAGTGTAGCGGACGCTGGTGGGGGTCACACGAAGTGTCAATGCAATGCTGTGGAATCGATTCCAAGAAATATGGAATGGTAGACATCGACAATGCAAGGTCGGCTATGTACTACCACATAAACTGATGCCCGATATATCCTATTAACAGCTCGTCAAGACGGAACGGGCAATGCTACTGTGCTGCAAATACAATTATTTTTGGCCACAGGACGAAAGGTGTCCAGCCAAACAGTCCGAAATAAGCTTCATGAGGGTGGCCTCTATGCACATAAGCCAATGGTCTGTATTCTGTTGATCTGAAGCAACTGTGCGGCCCAAAGAGTGTCGGCAAGTGAACATCGAGTTTGGAGGCAGCGTTGTTGGAGTCCAATTCTGTTTACAGAGGAATCCCCATTCAGTCTGGATATGACATCTGATGTGTTTTGGGATGGAGAGAAAGAAACACTCAAAATAATCCCGCATTCGTTCGTGAAAGATCACATTACAAACGAGGTGGGTTAATTCTATGGGCTGAAATCAGCATAGGTGGGCGTTCGGGCCTGCATATCATTCGGAATGGCCCTTTGACGGTCCGACGTTATACAGACGAGATACAGAGACCTCATGTCGTACTTTATGTTGCAGCAATTAGGGATTTCTTTCTTTCCATGCATGATAATGCCAGATCTCACATAGTTCGATTACATAGTTAGATCACACAATACAGCGTATGGAATGACCAGCATGCTCTCCTGACCTAAATCCGATCTAGCATGTTTGGGACATACTCAGACGACGCATTGCAGTGAGACCAAGGCCTCCTTTTACTGTTCGGGACTTGGAGATTGCAATTATTGAGCAGTGGAACAGTTTTCCCCAAAGTCTTATCGATAACCACCTCGCATCTATGGAAAACAGGTGTGCAGCAGTCTTAACTATTCGAGGAGACACACGCCATATTAAAAATCTTGTATCATTTCTAAACAATACTTTTTTTATCATTTAAATAAAACCAAATTGTTGCTCCAAACCATCTTTTCATGCTCTTTCCATCTTTTCAAAGAATGAGAGCTCCCTTACAATTTTTTTTGCGTCTTTCTCTCTGTATTGCGCATTGATACAGATGTACTATCCATTTTACAAGGTTGTCTTGAACTTTTCTCTTCCCTTTTTTGCTTACTCCCCTAATTTTTTTGAGCAGTGTATATAAATCACATAAACAGCACTAAGAGATATCAAGGTATACCTGAATCTGAAGTTTGATGGAAATTCGTACAGTAGTTCTTGAAATAGTGCTATAGTAGAATTTCTGAAAAATGCAGCGTAGCAGCGCCACCTGTTGAGCGATTTGCACCGAAACATAAACATCACTAATTCATATCAAGGTATACGTGAATCTGTTTGTTGAAAATCCAAGCATTAGTTCTTGAGATAGAGCTATTGCAAAAATCGCATAAATGCAGCATATCAGCGCTATCTGTTGAGAGATTTACACCAAAATCTACAAAACGTCAATTCATGTAAAGGACTAGATCACCCTAACCTAGGCACCAACCAGAATCTGGCATAGGTGTTAAAAACCTAGGCAGGAAATTCCCTTCCATGACTCAGCCAAAGCCACAACCAGGGCAACAGACCCAGAAAACCAGCAGGTATTTACCAAAGAAAAATAAAATATAATACATAATAAGAAAGTAAGTGCCCCGACACTTACAAAGAAAAACATAATGGTATACAGAAATTTAGGACATTTACAATTTTTGACATATGTCTCAAGCTGTTAAAACAAGGCAAACAGGATTTATAGACAATTTTTTACAATATTGCAAATGTCTTTAAAATAAATTTCTAATCATATATAAAAACTAAAAATATATCCAAGCTTGAATTTAACAGATCAAATATCAGCAATTCTGATACAACTTTGTAGTTTTTAAAATGTTCAAAAACCATAAAAGCCAGTCCACAAAGTTCATAAAGTCATATAATGTTCAGAATTTATACCTTATGAATGAAAAATTTTCATTTAAATCATTGTAGATTCTACACAATGTTCTATAGTTAGATCTCGTCAGAAGAACACATCTTAAGTTCCACTCAAGTGTTCTATTGCGTATCATAGGAAAACAGTCCCTTGAAACACGACAACTCTGAAATAAGTAATGAGGCGTATCACCACGTTTTCCACATGTACATCTGTCGTTCTGTCGTTTACCAATTTTATGTAAATACGCCGGAAACGCTCCGTGGCCACTGATAAAGTATACTACGATTTGAGAATCACACAAAAAATCTAGGCTAACTTCCGGCAAAACTTTGTATGTGTCTCTACCTTTGACTGAATAAGACCAACGAGTCTGCCATTCTTTCATATTTTTCGTACGAAAATGGGATTTTAATACGCAGATAGTTATCGAAAGCTTTTCTTCTGAATCAAAAGTGTTATTTAAAATAACAGACTTTGCCAGTTCGTCGGCACGTTCGTTTCCCGCAATTCCTACATGCGATTTTATCCATCCAATATGCACCATCTTATTCCTCAGAAGACGAAGACTAGTAAAAAGTTCAAATAATATATCGTTGCTTGGAAAAAGTCTGCGAAGAGCAGACACTGAAGACAAACTATCTGTATAAATATAAAGCTGACGATAAGAAACTACATTGAACCATCTAATTGCCTCGAGGATGGCGCAGAGCTCCGCTTGAAAAACGGTATTATACTCACATAATCGTATTCTCTTAGTAAAAATTTCCACATTTTGAAAATATACTACAAATGCTGCCGCCACTCCCCCAGGCATCCTAGAACCATCTGTATAGGCAATCGGAAAGTTTCTGTTAGGAACATACTTAATAACAGGTGCAATAAAGTTGACGTTATGCTTATCGTAAAAATTTGGATAGTTATATGTTGGCAGATTTTTCGAAACATCCTCGGAGTGTATCCGGTTGCCATCAATTTCCAATGAAATATCACCATGAATTATGTTGTGTAAATGGCTAGAATTATTAAGCTGAATATCCATTGGCAATACTCCCGCTAAGACGCACAGCGCCTCCGTCGAGGTTGATCGATAACTTCTTATTAATGTCAATAGACAAATCCTCTGACACGACGAAAGTCTTCTTAAACCGTGAATTTTCAAATCTTTATACCATACTTCATGGCCATAGGATATTTGTCTTTTAAGCACTGTCTCATACCAGATCTTTAGAAGCTGCACCGACACTCCGATGTCTCGAATTCTCCCCTTTCTTACATTACAAGTGAAGGAAATAAGTTTACACCTTACCATATCAAGGTGATCCAACCAATTAAATGTACTATCCAATAGAAATCCTAGATATGTAATGTTATCCTTCACTGGAATTGATGTGCCTTGACATTTAAAAATCGGTTTTCTCTTCTTCATAGTGTTTTTTCCAAAAAGCATAGACTCTGTTTTAGTCAAATTTAAATGTAAATTAAGCTCTTGGCACATATTCGAAAAAATATTGATTGAGATATTAATTTTGTTTTCTAAAGCCGCTCTGGTGTTGGCACCTTCCACTACCACGGAATCATCCGCATAGGATATCAAATCAAGTTGATGTTCGCTGCTTCTTTTAATTAAACGATCTGCTACCAAAGTCCAAATCAAGGGGCCCAGACATGATCCTTGCGGACAACCCTTAAACAGTCTAAACCATCTTATACCACGTATAAATCTAAAACCAATTAATCTTATCGAGATATAATTTTTTAAAACGTTCTTTAGGTAGTCATACAATGGAAGATTATTTATTATTTCCGCTGCTATATTCCAGTCTAAAACATCGAATGCACCTGCTATGTTGAAGGAAACCGCTGCACAGTATTTAAAATCTTTCAGAGCAATAACAATTTTCTTTTTAAGCGTATCCATTGCTGTCACCGTGCCTCTCCCTTCCCTGAAGCCGTGTTGTCTATCATCTAAGTAATAAGTAGCCTCCAGCATAGTTAAGATTCTTATCTTGATCATACGCTCATATATCTTTGCAATTATAGGCAATAAGGTAATGGGTCTATATGACTTATAATGTCCTTCAGGTCTATTTCTTTTTCTAAAGAAGATTACTACCTCCTTTTTCCAACGACTTGGAAAATGGGCAAAAAGTAGACAGGTATTAAACAACTGTAACATAAAAACTGTAAATCTTTTACATAAATTCTTGATGATCAAGGCATCCACTTCATCATATCCCGGGGCCTTATTATTATGTTGCTGCTTCAGTGCAAAGGCTAATTCTTTCCTTGTAAACTTATTATAATCAGGGTCGGTTTGATAATCTTTAGTGCTCGTAAAAGAGTGAACATGATCAGGTACATCCTCTATACCAAAGTGCTCTGTCATCAGATTATGTGCTACCTCATCATAAGAATCAAAAACGTTTGAATTTTCAAGCGTTGAGAAAGCCATATCTTCATATCTAAACTTCTTCCCTGATACAAATTTAAAAAGGTTACCGTAAACTTCATCTGTTTTCGAACAATATTCTAACCAACCCTTTCTCTTCGCTTTTCTTACCTCTCTTTTATACTGTTTTCTAATATTGACATATGATTCTCTATAATGTACATTCTCTAAGTTGCCTCTATATCTCTTATAACATGCTGACACTTTATTTCTCAACACTCTGAGATCCGGAGTATACCAAGAGACTGATGGCTTATGAGAAAGTTTTTTTAAAAACTCTGTCCATGCAATAATGCAAGTAATCACTAAATCCATCAATCCACTCTTCCAGTGAGGTCTGATCACGTACTCGATCAAGTGTAGAAGACATTTCTTCATATTTCTTAATAAACTCCTTATTAAATCTTGCCATCGACTTGTTCTTTGTCTTATAACGCTCATGTGTACGACGTATCGGAACAAGACATAATTCAAACACTATGTAACGGTGATCCGAATACGAGAAAATTGAATCATCAACTTTCCAGTTCTTCAAATGTGGTAAAATATCTACGCCCAACAGGGTGAGATCAGGTCTTCCTAAATGATCGCCCTGGACATATGTATGCGGAGCTGTGACGTCATTAGCAATTCTTAAATCAGAAGACATAATATAGTCCGCAAATATTTCAGTTCTTTCATTTTCTCTGGCATAACCAAGCATCTTTAATGGAACATTAAAGTCACCTCCAATGACAATGTGTGTCGCTTGTTGATAGTACACCATCCAGGGTGACATGTCATTTTCCAAATTTCCAGAGGGTGGAGCATACACAGACCCCAAAATAACCGGACCACTCTCCAAAGTTACAGTTATAAAAACAGAGTTACTTGTCTCAAAACCTTTCACTATTGCATAAACCTTATCAGTGCATAAAATACAAGCAGAGAAGGAAGCCGAAGGAAAGCACAGCCAGCCCGGAGGAAGACCAGCAAAAAGACCATTATATGTATAAGGATCCTGACATAAAAAGAAATTAGCACCACTACTCTCCGCATATGATGCCAAAGCATCATTTGCATCCGAGCAGTGATGCAAGTTGATCTGAACAATCACCAGACTATCTGCGCCACCACCCACAACAACCCCATCCACTGTTATAACCGTTTGGAAAGAAGTTCAGCACGATATTCTTGGTAGCAAGGGCATTCCATGCTATCAGCTCTATGAGAATTATCCGTATCATCATCCCGTCTAATACAATTAATACAACTTTCTTCAGTTTTTGTACAATCTTTTAATCCATGATCACCTGCACACTTGGGACATTTTTCACTATCTGCACATTTTTGACTAACATGACCGTAAGCCTGACACCTATAACACCGAACTATTGGGACGAAACGAACAATTCTATATCTATCCAAGTCAATACACACTCTCTTCCTCTCCAACAAAAAATCTGCTCCCTCCATATCTACATCTACGATCCAATTCTCCATTCCACGACGTGTCGGGAAATGGCGAACCACCTCCACATCCGAAGATGCAGGAAGTCCACCATCAGTCAACACATTAGCCAGAGAAGTCCTTATACCCTCCTCAACCACATCCGCACCTACGCTCAGGATCAAAAGACGTTGTCGTCTTCTCCTTGGAACCGTGACTTTTACTTTGTCCTTAATACGTTCGTCGTTTTGTAAAAATGTCTTCATTTTCTCTGTATCCTCTCTTGTTTTTACTCTTAAAACCAACTGTCCGGCTTTCGTAGCAACCACGTCATATGGGGTCGGGCTATCCGGTTTCTCCTTCCACACTCCCTTCAAGTCTTTTTTCATTTTGTCCACATCTGTTCCCTCGGCCGGAGAGACAAACACAGAGAAGCCTTGCTCTGTTTTTAAATTCGGTTTTCTCAATGTCGGAAATTGCGATAATTTCACCTCGCTCAGAGGTCCTCCAGAAACTCTTTTAACCAATGCTTCATAAGCTTTACTATCTGTTACCATGGTGCGAACCTTCGTCTCGTTTGCCACACTTTCTCTGTGGGCCCTAACCAGTCTAAGGTTTATGTAGTCAAAACATTTCTTTAGCGTCTTCATTATTTCACTCGTTACTTTACCACTCTTATCTTTCTGAGCCTCCAACATATCGTAAATATGTACATTCACTTTCTGTATTGCACTTGGATAATCTTCCACATCTCTATCCCCCAAAAATTTCTCCATTTTATCCAACTTAGCCATAATCCCCAATGAAAACACAGGAACACCTAACCAAACCAAACAACAAATCTCCACGAGAAAATAACCAACGACCCTCTATCTAAAACAAAATCTCCAAAGACCCTCTATCCAACTAACTGGCCGTCAAAACGTAAGCTGCCGGTTACACTGAGAACACACTTTCACTATATATAGGAGTGCCTCTCTCACTGAGTGAGGACACACCACCTAAACAAAAAGCCTAATAATATAAAATACTAAAATGTCGTAACTAAAGCTAAAAACCAAACAACCGCTAGACGACACCCACAGTCACTTGTCATGTGATGAGCAAACAAAAACAAACAATCAAGAAATAAAATGGATGACACTGCACACGTGATCAAACGAATAAGCACTAATTAATTAAGCAATAATACAACTACAAAAACCCTTAAGCTAAGCACAGAAAGAACACCTCCACATATAATTCAAACAACTAGCTTAAAAATAAACCACTCCATCAAAACAAAACTCCATTAATTAAAACAATTGAAATAAATGACAAGCAAGAAAGAAGCACAGAACAACTCAACTCTACACCACAATCAAGATGGCGAAGTAAATATGAAAGGTGAAACCCTCACCAAAAATTATAAAAGGTACTTTAATCAACTTGTTAAACAGAATAACTAAATAATCTATATACCAAATTAAAGCCCCTGACCTAGGGGAACAAACCGCTAACTTTAAAATGCAAAATAATAAATTTAAATAAGAGATATAAGCATGAAATTAAAAGTAGCCATGGACTTCGCTTTAAAACTGACAAGAAATAGCCATGAAAAATTTCAGAGTCCTCCTGACTCGAAAATAATACAGATAATTAAAGAAAAGAACACAGGAACAAGGGAAAATGCACTGACAGGCAATACAAAGCTAATTGGTATTAAAAATTTGAATATTTACTTATTTACAGAACTTTACTTGAGAGCTCGCAAAAAAAGCACGTCCGTCATCAATGGCGGCAGAAAGCCATGTCTCATGTAAAGGACTAACTGAATCTGAAGCTTGGTGTAAATCCGTGCAATAGTTCTGGAGATTCAGCTATTTCGGACAACGTGAAAAGGCTACATAGAAGCGCCACTTGTTGAGCGATTAACACCAAAAACTAATCAGCACCAATTAAATCAGGGAGTAACTGAATATACAGTTTTATTAAATTCCGTGCATTAGTTCTTGTGATAGAGCGCCCACAAAATTTGTGCCACATACATACAGGCAGCCAGACAGACAGACTCACAGACAGACATTTTGTAAAAATATGTTTTTCGGAATCTCTGATCTCGTAAAACGTGTAAATCTGTCCAAAACCGAAAGTCAAGCATTTTTACGAATCCAATACTTTCTTCTAGTAATGATAGTAGAAAGTAAAAATGTTCTCTGGTGACTCGAAATTTCTGAATAAAAACCCAGCCATATTTGGCAACACTGTTCGTGGCCTGTGTAGTAATTAGATGCAATCAATTCTAATTTAGACATTTTCAGTTACTCAACTGAATTGATATATGCCAGAGTTACAAAATAACATCAGTTTTAATGTTAATGATATAGCTGTTAATTTATCATATTTGTTTGTGATAATCGTTTATTGAACATTAAAATGTTTACTTGATAATTGATAGCATCCCAAATAGAGCGGGAGCCGACAGCACAGACAATCATCTCATCGAGTTCACGGATGAAATTCTAGGATTAGTTCAATATTGATTCGCATAGTAAAACGAAATCAGTCTGCCAAGTCATATCTTGGTGTAAAGCACATGAAAACCCGATTTTAGCAGCTGACTCGTAGGTTTACCACTGTGTTTTCCTGCTTCCAGTCCTCCATGTTTTCATACCTTTGGGTGCAGGAAAACACAATGGTAAACCTATGAGTTTTGATGCCTTCGTCCGTCCCCACTTAAACACGTTTTAATTATCCAAAAATTATATTAATACTTTAATTACATAGCTATATAAGTGAAATAAAGCAAATTAAGTGAGAGAGTTATGGCTACTACACAAGAATTTAAGTTTTGCAAAAACTACAAAATTTTGCTGGAATTACAAATTTAAATGACGAAATTAATGTAAAAAAAAAAAAAAAAAAAAAAAAAAAAAACATTTTGTTAATTCAAGTAAAATTGATGAATTTTTATTAAAACATTGTAAGAGTGTCAACAATATTTTTTTGTTGAAGCAACAGAACCGAGCTTTTACGTCAACAAAAAAATTTGTTTAAAACAAAAAAATGTATTAACAAAAATGTGTTTTGTAGTTTTAACCAATTCCCTTTTCTGGATGAATACTCATTATATTATAAATCACCACTACACGAATTACACATTTTTCAGTAATGGTCCCAATAATGCCTATATGTGTTATTACATCGAGAAATTTAACTGAACAAATGATTTTTTTTAATTGCGGTTTTATAACGCCTGTAATAAAAACTTTTTTTTTTTACCTTCACTCTTCTTCACTAAATTTATTAAATGTATCATTTTGTTCGCTACAAAATTATATTATATAGTAAAACAATAAACTAATCACTAAATATATTTTAATGTTTTATTTAAATAAACTGAAATTATTATACTGATAATTAAAATTAAAGATTCAGTGTTATGTCATAGTAATACATCAATATTTACTTACTACTTTTAATTATTTGTAACGAAAGGCTCATTGTTTCCTATTTATATTTTTATAAGTTAGAGATAAGTGTTTTTGCTAATTATTATTTTATTTAGTTTTAAGTTGTTACAAAAATTAGTTTGCTCTTTATTTTATATGTGTAAACTGTAACAAAGAGAATTTAATCGAATTTCTAAATAAGAAAAAAATTACCTTTCATTTTATGATTTACGTATTGTTTTATAAATATTTTAAAAGAAATCAAAAGTAATCCAAGCTTTATATTTCTTGTAGAATGTATATCAATTAATATCGTTAAAAAAATTCTACTCAAACTATAGCTGTTTTAAGTCATAATTTTAATGGTAGCAAAGTTTGATCCACGTCAGCTTAGCAAACATCAAATACAAGGGTAAGTTTAATAAAGTTAGCTTTCAATTGTTATCCATGCATCTGTTTAACCCGTGGACCCACCAGTGGCCGAGAGGTTCTGCTCTCGAAGCTGGTAGACGGGAGGTGCTGGGTTCGAACCCAATGGCGCCCGTCGGCCTAATCGTTCGGAATTTTCGTGGTTTTCTTCGAACCATGGATTTCCATGCGTAAATACGGGTTAGGTTCCCTTAGAAAGACCCCCCCACGAAGGGCACTCCTCCCGTGGGCCAATGTCCCTCGTGTAGATAATTGGCCGTCAAAAATCAACCAACCCAACCAACATGTTTAACCCATGCATAATTTAATAGTGCATTTTTTATTTTATTTTATTTTATTTTATTTATTTATTTATTTATTTATTTATTTATTTATTTTTTGTAAAGTACCAAGATTTTTTTTTTTTTTTGTTTTTTGTTTTTTGTTTTTGTTTAAACACGTACTTTTCCTTTTTTTGACATTTTGTATGTGATGACTCACTTTAAATTCCAATAACGATAATAACTATATTAAGCAGGAGAATTAGCTATATGTTGTTAAAATTAATTTCCTTTTTCCTCTCACTACATCTTAGATACATAAATAACAATTTTGTAATAAATGAAATTATTATATTAGAGATATGCTAGAAGTTTATGTGTACAATACTATTTAGCTGAATGGATGAAAAAACATTAAGATAAAAAATAGTTTTTTAGAAACCATTTGTTTAAGTTAAGAGCTTGTGATAAATAATCCAAACTTTAGTTTAAACTAATAATAAAAGAGAAGATGCAACAATTCCTTGTTAACTACCTCAAAATTAGAAGTAATAGCATTTTAATTTTATTAAACGTCGTAAAAATCTGTCAACTTTATAATTAATAAAAAGAAAAACAATATTGCGTGTTGTTTTATTAAGCGTACTATAGATGACGCCATTTTTTTCAAGCATTTACTTTTTCTAACTTTTCAAGTTATTTAGTGTTGATCAATTAATCAGAAAAAAAAAATACTACATGGTGTTAATTTTTTTCTTTATTACTTATTATACGTTCGATATATAAACAATACTTAAAAATATAAATTATCATACTTGAGTTATGCTAAAGTTTTGTGTACGATTTTGTTAAACTCGATAGATTAAAAAAATAACCTGTGAGCCACACTGGTAAGAATGTGAATCTAAAAAAAGTTTTAATGTCGGCGCTTTCAGAAAACATGTTTTCATTAATTTGCCTTTTTAACAGTTTCAAACTTAGATAAAAATGTTCTATTAATTTTTTTTTGTCTGCCTGTCTGTACGTCTGTTCGTGTTCTAACTCGCGTAAATATACTCGGATTGCCATGCAAATGATGTACATGTTGAGACTTACTATGGCATATTCGGCATTGAAATAGAAACGTGTAACATTTATGGTTAATTTCTATGACACTCCAAAAATTCTATTACATTATGGTCTACAGAAAAAATCGTATGCGGTGTATTTTAATGGTGTTACACTATTTCAAATATACTGAAATTTATATATATACCACTGAGGTGCACTACAAGATGCTTACTAAAGAATATATTATACTTAGCATTCATCGTTTATTTACAGGGACACAAAAGAATCAGTTGCAGTACTGGTCTGCATAATCACTGGAAGTGCGTTTCATTTGTGTTGTTCTCAAATTTAACTATTTTTAAATATAACTTTATGTTTATAAATTCTGTCGATCATCTACATGGCTGAACAAAAGTTTGATCAAAGGAAAATTTCAACTGTGCTATGCATTTCCAAATTGAAATAAATTTTACATACCATGTAGTGCATATACAAATCGTATATTTTTCCGACTGTTGATGGTAATTGGGGAAATGTGTTTTTGAAATGTGTTATGCGTTTTTCAAATTATTTACTTAGACACCATCTTTCACCTTATGAAATTGTGACGTTTTCTTACACAGAAGGTTTAAAATTTTTTTTCCCATAATCCATGTTTCACGCATGATTGTCCGTTTTTGAACTTTAAAGAAATGAAATGTTTGGTAAAAATAAGCATCACGGTTTTATTTCTCATTATATTTTCTATAATGATTATATTTTATAGCATTATCAATATAATGCCAACTATGCTATACGCAGTTCAATTTAAGGAATCCCAAATCACACTAGTGCGGAGTACGCAGGCGATGTGTGGAGTAAATATAGCCCGAAAGTGTGGAGTAAATAAAAGACAGACTTTTAGCGACATTTAAAAAAATATATATTAATAGCTTGGGGTAAATAACGCATTCTTTAGTTAAAATTAATGACAAAAGAATTAGCTGCGTTTTTTGCATTTCATGTACCTCAGACTACAAAAAAATATGTTTTTGAAGTCTTAAATATACATTCATGTTTGTGAAAATTTCAACACCATAAACGAATGACGCAATTGAGATGAAAATTTCAGAGACTGCAAAATATAGTGTGTTATGCAATTCATTCCAATTTCAGCGTCACAAAGCATGCGTGGGCTAAGCAGCACCCTCTGGACTGCAGTTGAAACTGTATAAATAGAGGACTATAGCGAGACGTTGATAATTGTCTATAGTTATTTGCTAATAGTAAACGTTAGGTGAGTCGTAACTATACCTCTTCGACGAATGAGGGCGGCATTTAAACAACTGACGGAGTTTGAATGGGGTGAATCATCGGCCTTCGTGAAGAAGGATGCTCGTATTGTGCAATAGCAGCTCGTGTGCAGAGTAACAGCAACAGATTAATGAGAGTTTGGAAGCAGTCGACCGACGAGGATCGGACATCTGGGAAATCTGAGAGTGGGCCCCAAACGGCGACGTCAACACGCGATGATAGACACATGGTCCGCATGGCGCTGACGGACAGTAAAGCTTAATCTAGTTGTATACAGTTGCAGCATATTAGCCAACTGCTACAGGTGTATCACTTTCTACATCGTCAATTCGCCGACGTTTGCTGCACCGTGGACTGCGGGCAAGAACCCCCTTTTTAATAGTTTTCCCCTTTCCCCCCTTTAAAATTATGTCTTTTTTAAAATTCATAACTTTAATTATCACTCTGGATCTGTATTCAATTTATTTTGTAACGACCGTTTCCTTTTATAAAATTAAGCAGTCAGTTTTATTTCTCTCCCTTTGATTCTTTAACCGCAGCGCACTGTATTAAAATAAAAGAAATGATAGCCTTTACCCGCCAAGGAAAGTTATTCATATTTTATTCAAATACCTAGTTTAGTTGCTATGCAGAAATGACCGAGTCATTTACATCTGCTTTTGACCGTTGGTCCAGATGGTTTTCTTTTCTGCAACGTATAAAACTATTTCATTATTGGTACTTTGCCTTTAACTTTTTATTTTTATTAACGTTCGTTTTCGGTCCTTCAATCCCATGAGACTTTTGGAAACCCCCCTGTAGAATTTTAGCCTTGTGGTTTTCGGTACTCCATAATTCTAAGCTTATCATTTGGCGTTAATTAATCCACATTTTGCTTTTTGATACCACGCCCATTGAGTTATATCTAACGGAAAAAGAACACATGCATCCGCTCAATCAATTCTCGCCATATCATACGTTATTGGCTATATTTGTGTATATGTAGTTCCGCCAACACTCGATAACTTTGAAAAAATGTATTTACATCACTGTTCGCTTGACTGTTGTAATGGCAACATAAGATGTGAAAACTTTGATCTCGTCTCCAGTAACCCGCCGCTTGCGGTGGGAATTTCTCTCTGCGTGACTATCTGAATTGGATCCTGGTCTTGCAAATCTAAATAAAACTTCTTGTTTATGTATTATATCTGTACTCAGTTTACACGACCTAACTCCATCTTACAATATGACACACGTACTGTTCCTAACTTTAAAAACGTTGTACGGCAACAGATCAGTATCATAATATGGTCCGCATGGCGCTGACGGACCGTACATCTTAATCTAGTTCTGACAGTTGCCAGCACATTGGTCAACTGCTACATGTTTATCACTGTCTGTCGTCAAAGTCTGCAGGACCATGGACTGCGTGCAAGATCTCTTTTATACAGGATATCCCCCCCCCCCCCGCAGAACCATCTATGCCTGAGGCTGCAATGTGCTCCTGAACCTACAGACTGGCATGCAGATTGGCGACAAGTTGTTTTATCTGACGAATCACGCTTTCATTTAATTTGTGGTGCACTGTTAAAAATATCGTGGAAATTACCTCTGTTTTTAAAGACTATCAATTTTCTGACCAATGAGAACGCTACATAGCCACTTATGGAACATTCTCATTGGTCAGAAAATAGATAGACTTTAAAAACAGAGGCAATTTTTCAGGATATTTTTTACGGTGTACCATCATGGCCACATTTGTGTTAAACGCTATGCCGGTGAACGCTACCTTCCGGGGTGCATTATCGAGCGTCATAGTGGATGAACATCGGGAATTATGGTCTCGGATGCGATTGTGACAATCGCAGATACTACCACTTGTGGGTAATTGAACAGCAACAGGTACATCAGTGAAGTGCAGGAGCCCGAAGTCGTTCCTTTTCTTCAAGGCATTCCTCGAGCTATCTTTCAACAGGATATGGTCCTCTCACGTGTTCCAAGGAATGTTTAAGACTTCTTGTCATCAGAAAACATACAGCTTCTTACGAGTCCTGCGTATTCGCTAGATATTTCGCCCATTGAATATGTGGGAGAATTCGTTGATTGGCGTCTCGCTCGTTATCCTCATCCTATCGCTTCTACAGATGAACTTTGGGCTGGAATACAAAGAATATGAAATGTTCTTCCCCAGGCAGACATTGAAAATATGTTTGACTCTATACTACGCCATATAGAAGTACTTATTGCAGTGCGTGGTGCCTAAACCAAATACTGATTTTGGACACTCACCCCTTTCTCAACAAGAGCCCTTTGATTAATTTTTAATCTTTTACCACTGGCTTTTCAAAACAGAAAATTTTCCGTAATTGAATCGCGTAAATGCTCTCATTAAATAAGGTAAATTTTACAATAAAAAATAACTGGTGAGAATGATGAAAGATTCTGAGAATCTGAAGTGTCACATTTACCGGTCGCTCGTCCCCAAAGGTTTCATCTTGTTTTTTTTGCTTTGAAAATGTAATCATTTGTTTGTACCAAAACCAGAAGTTTATGCATTAAATTTCATTTAATTCTGATGATTCCTTAATGGTGTTGCAATTTTCACAAACATGAGTACATGTTAGCTTTTTTAAAGAAAAATACTATTGCGTATTGTTTTAATATATACGTACTGTAGATGGCTCCATAAAATTTATTGGTTTTACTTCAAATATTTCCAATGTAAAACCAACATTTTGACAATATTTAACAATATTGGCGTTCTGTTGCAAATACTTTCAGTATAAAGTCACTATCTGGGCTGTATTGATATTTTTGGGAAACATTTAAAATGTAAAGCAAAAATAAATGTATTCTGGAAATTTTTTCGGAAAATTTCTCCATTTTTATGGGGTTCTTTTACACTGAACTCTGCTGATAAGATTCTGATAAGATGACAGTTGCTATGTAGAAAAGTAGTAAGAAGCAGTGAACAGACCTGCAGGTTGAACACCCATGCTTTAGACTATCTAAAAGTAGAATTCGTCTACGTTTCAAAAACTTGCGATGAGCATGAGCTTTATAAGCACATATCCATGTTCTGGAGGGCGATGATTATTTTTTATTTAAAAGTTAATGGGAGTTCTAATCCATAGTTATTGTTTGTATGAAGGTATCATTAATTTATATAAATAAACATATGTTTAAGAGTGGAAAAAAGTCTATATTACGTTTGTATTACTTCATTTTATTTCACAAAAGAAGAAATATTTCGAGCGGATGAATGTTTAGGAAAATATAAATTTCGTAACGCCGGTTTAATATTAACATAATCAAATTTAGATTTCTAACTCTATAAATTTTTAATACTTTTTTTACTTTCTAAAAATTTCGATTTATGGTTATTTTAACTTCTAAATTATAACAATCACAAATAATTTTTAATGCATTTCCTACTTCCTTCAAAAATTACTTGCTTAAAAATTTGCAAGTAAAATAAACAAATATCAAAAATTTTTAATGCGTCATTTTACACTAGTAGAGACAGTGTTAAAGAAAATAAATTATACAGTGTGTCCACTCTCGTCGGTGTCCAATGGCTAATTCCTAAACCGTTAGGCACAGGCATATAGTTCCAATTACAAAAGATATTTTAAATGAGGTGAAGAAGTATTTTAAAAGCTGTTTTGGTCGATAAAACATTTTTTTTATATTAAGAAATTTAAATCTTTATACAGCCACCCGTCCTTTAACTTATATTTAGTAAAAATATCCCAATATACTAAGAAGTAAGACAAAAAAACCCCATTCTTGTACCGTTAAAACTGACCGAGTAATAGCTGTTTAAAGTTGAAGCATCTTTTTTGCTGCAAAATACGCATTATTCACAAATTTACTAGAAATATAAATAATCGTCAGATATATAAAAAAAAAATAGTTGAGAGTAAAATTAACATAACAACATAAATTTTAAATCAGTTTTTATTTCGACATATTAAAGAAAACTATACAACATTTAATAAAAATATACGTTAAAAAATAACAGAAATTTTGTTAAATGTAATGACGAAAAGCAGAACTCGCAATTCTTTACAAAATGATACTTATTTTAAAATGTAATTCTAAAACTTAATAAAAAATAAAGTTATTTTAAACTGCTCGAAATGACTCCCTTCGGCTGCAATGCAGAAATGTTCACGCTAAATAAATTCTTCTAAGACTTTAACCACTTTGTATGCGATCCCTCGAAGTATGGCCCAAATTTTTTTTTAGATGCAGAAAATTGGTGTAAGTCATAGAATTCAAAGTTTCATAAGTCGGTCAATTTTAGTGTTAGATGAATAAGACTTTGTTTTGTCTTACTTGTAGTAGGAAAATTTTACTAAATACCACTTATAGAAACTGGGGGCTGTATAAAAATTTAAATTTCGTAACTTTTTAAGATATGTTTATATTGATTAAAACAACTTTTTAATAATTTTAACCTCATTAAAAAATTGTAATTTGAACTATATGTCTATGTCTAGCGGTTTAAAATTTAGCAAATGAACACCGTTGAGAGTAGACACCCTGCATACTGATCTTTGAACTTTTTGAGATACATCTAGTAGAGAGACGTAGAGAGTGGATGCCTTGTATAAACTTTTTTACTTTTCTAGGATAATTTCATCCGAAGATCTGTATAGAGCGTCAAAAATGGAAGAAGGGTTGCAAGTCTGACCTTTTTTAAAATTTAGAAATTCAAAATTCAAACTTGAAATTCAGAAACAATTTTTTTTATTTCAAGTAATTCGAGTAAATTGATTGATTGTAAATAAAGCAAAAGTTACTACATGGAATTTCTGGTATGAGTTTGGAATTACTGAATATTACAAAAGGACCAAACTTGCAAAATTGGTAAAACTGATGAGCTAAGAAAGAAACACTGAATAACAGCTGCTACACTTTTTAATATGTAGATGACTTCCATTTGAAAAACCGTATCCATATTCTGAAATAAGACATTAATTTAAGTCTAATATGACACCTTTGTTGTGATTTTATAGTAAATGACCATCAAATAAAGTTGGTTATATAAATATAATTAGGAGCGATGCCGTATGACTTAGTTTTCATATACACAGGTGCTGTAGAGAAATGACGCTCAGTTGTAAGGAAGAGGGTTCACTACTGATACTTAGAATTTAATTTACGTTTACGTTCTTTAAAAAAAATTAGTAGGGCTTTTTTATTGCTATTTCGTCTTAACACTTCTGGCAAGTACAAAATCTTTTACGCGACTTTTTTATTTGCCTATAAAAGTCTCGGAACAGTACTTGGAAAAGTGCTGGAACTTGGATTTTCTGTAAAGCATAAAAGGCGGTCCGTTCCCGCTTCTTCATTCATGTCAGTGGGGAGACCGGCGTCTTGCCAAATATATTGTGCTGAGGCGACCAAACAACTTTTTGGGGGTAAGATGCTGGTTGTTCTCCCTTGGGGTAAGTTGCCGGTTATTTTTCGTTGCGGTCAAATGCCTGGTTGTTTCTTCATTGTTTAAATTACTCTTGGCTATTAACTAACTTGTCAACGATTTTAATCATTTAATTTAAATTAGGGAATAAATCGTGATTTTAATCAAGTGATTAAAAAAATTCATTGATTAAAATAATAAATTTTCTAAATATTTAAAATGACATAAAGAAATATTAAAATCTGAGGAGAACATAATTTGAAATGTTTGTAAGTGTATTCTGCCTTACAAGTAAACTATATTGGCCTTAATAAATAATTGTTTACTAATTATTAATTTTAATCATTGTTAAAATTTCATGTTAAATGCAGTTATAAATAATTTTAACAAATGTACGTATGGGTAGTATTTAATATGGTTTTAGATAACTAGGGATTTCTGCCCCCCCTATGAGCTACGCTCGCCAACCTCCATCAAGAAACCGAAGACTCTAAAAACACGCTAATTTGATCTGCTTTGAAAAGATTACGGAAAATTAAATCGCAAATAAAGGACTAGTGGCGATCTTCTGTAATCAGGTTCCCATTCATTTCCTTTTGGCTGATGGATTTTAAAGCCGAATATTGCTGTCAAGACAGCTAATGATTATTTAAATAAGATCAAACAAAAAATTTTAAATTAGCTTGTATAAAATGGCTAAGTAAACAATTTATTTTAAATTAGATGTTTTAAATGAATCGTTTTAAATATGACGTAATTTTCACAAAAGTTTTGTTTAATATTCACTTAAAAATAATTTTCAAGGCCCATAAAAGCCAACTAAATCGGTGTGACAATAGTAACATCAAATTTCCGGATGTATGTTCCTTTGTAAAAAGAAATTAGATAAGAAGAAGTCAAAGGCTAGAAAGAGAGAATCTGCAACAGACGATGATATGGATGATGATTAAATTGCCTACCAAGATTCAGAATAAGAGGATTTTTTAAAAGTGAATGAGAATGAGTGTTCAGATTGTCTACCAGAGTGCAATAAATCTCGGAAAAATGTGGTTGGAACAAGTTCATTCCGTGAAACTGTTGGTTATATAAAAGTTGCTCAAAGTTCCTAAACAAATGTGCAATGTTTGACAGATCTGATGTATTGTTGAAAAGAACAAAAATACATATGAAAAACATCAACAAAAAAGCCTGACTCTAAAGCATTTTATCACAGTGGCTTTCCTGTATTTAAACTTGTTATAATATTTAAAAATAGGCATATTTAAGAGCCATAATTCTTTTAAATGTCAAGTAGACTATAACTTTTGTTTTCAAATATTATTTTGTTCTTTCAATAAATTGCGAAAGTTTGTTACATTCATATTTTTGTAATTTGCTAATGTTAAGTAAGTTAACAACTTTAGTATGTCTAAAATATTAAAGTTACTTTTATTCGTCCCATTATGTTTTATACTGCTACACAAAAATTATTCTTTACATTGAAACTTCAGAAGACATCTTACCCCTATATAGGTGGCCATACTTAGATCTTACCCATACCTTGGGGTAAGATGCCGAAATGCAAGTGTTTATAAAAACAAAATTTTCGATGATTTTTATTATATGTGTAAAATGAAATATTTTTTAAAAATCATAAGTAAGATGCAAACTTTATCAAGAAATCAATGAATAACAAACAAAAACAACAGGCGATTTATAAAACAATTAAACCAAAAACTGCGGCATCTTCACCCAATCTACCCTATATATATATTTTGAAGGAGCTTGCACATTCAATTCTAATACAATAGACATCGTATATTGTTTAGAGATTTAAAAAATCTACTATATAAATATACTAGCAGGCTAGGCCCGCTGCGCTGGTCCATTTTCCAAACGATTCTTGAATCAAACGAAATTGTGATTTTTAACCTTCTATTTTAAAGCAGTAAAGACCATCACCTGGAATGTCCTTCTGCACTGCTGAAAACGATGCTAACTTCATTTGGATATTATACTATCTTATGCCTTAGACAAAATTTGGGCAATTAAGGAACAACTCTTTTAGTTGACCATTTAAAGTAGAGTTTGGTACGGAAATAAGACAGTTATGACAACAGGAATTAAAGTATTCTCTAGTCATCACTCTGTTAAATTAGAGAGCATTACGATGATTGAAGAGATTGATTTTTGAACTTTAAGAACATTCCGATTGTTCATTTTCATTTGTTTGTTGTTGAACTCCTAGCATCTCAACTTGCGCTACATGTGGTTCTGGTAGCTTAAATTCAATCTCATTGCATGTTACATTACATTTTTTAATAAACGTCCTCTTCTGGCTTGTCTACTACTGTTTTCCATCTGTCTATTCCAGCAGAATAAATAGAATAAAATATTTAAAGAATTATTTGCAGACAATGATGAGCATTTAACTTATATATTGATTCGAACAGTGAAGTAAAAAAAAAAAAAAAGTGGATTTTTAAAGCTAAATTTTTTGAATAAAATTAAAAGGTACTACTTGACTATCCCTTCGACCAAAAAACTATCGCCAAAAAATAAGATTAAATACCAATAATGGATGATCGTAAATGTCATATTCACTTGACATTATACACCTTACACGTATTTGTTACGTCATCAAATTAATTTTAATTCGACTTTTTACTTGCATTTTTATTAAGGTTTTACTAATTTATTTGTTCTTTCCTTATTTGAAATAAAAATTTATGTTAATTTGTATAATTTGGCGTTGGAGAATAGTTTGGCGAAATTGGTCGGCGCGATAATCAAGTAGTACCCCACGAAAAACATATTTGCATAAAGAATTTTTTACGTTAAAGAACATTTACATTCACAGAAAAATATTTCTTAAACAAAGAAAATCCAGAAAATTATAAATTTCAAAAAATAATTATAAAAAATATGCAGGCAAAATTATTACTTATCCACCAGTAGCATTCAAAGAAAAACGCAACCCAAAATGCTGAAAATCGCAACAATCACATTGAAACATTTATCACCAAAAAAAAGCTCTCCAAAACACCAGTACAGGAAATCGAACTCTTGCCTAACTATTAGACACAGATGTCATATACGTACCGGGTTTGGCGCGTTTTTTTTTTTTTTTTTTTTTTTTTTTTTTCCACAACAGTTTGGCGAAAACATAGTTTTCAAATACCAGTTACATATATGTATACTTATTTAAAAAAATTTCTATCATTTTAAAAGGAAATGACAATAAATAAAAAAATTAATTAATAACTATAGACAGAAAATAATTTATTTAATTGTAAAAAAAAAGGAAATAAGAGTAAATAAACGATTTATTAAATAAACAACGATAGCCATGTTAGTTACCATGTCAGGCAAAATAACGTCATTTTGGAGCCCATTAGGTACCCTGGAGCGTATATGAATTCCGTGCTAATAATAATAATAATAATAATATGGAATTCAGACGTTACTTTATGTACATTTAAATATCGAAGATTAGTGTAATATCTTTTAAAATATTACCTAACAGAGGGGGGAATATGAAGAAAAACAAAGAAGAAATAACGAATTAAAAAAGATTTGCAATTTTTTTTCAGCAAGCAATTTTTGTACTTTCCAGTTAACCGGGCGCCAGTGTTATATATACATACATAGATGCGTATATATACATATATTGTATATATACACATATATACATGAGTATCCACATATTTGTATATGTATATAGATGTATATACATACATTTGTGTATACATATACATGTATATATAACAGTGGCGCCCGGCTAACTGAAAAGTACCCAATCTTTATTTCAAAATGTTGAATTTTTTATAGAAATAACCCATGATTGCATAAATTTACTTAAGAATACTTTTCAGTTCCTAAATTTTGAAACTGTGAATTTCCCTGTACGTGAAATTGGCGTTATGGCCAAAGAAATATTAAATAAACAATAACATTTTCAAAAAAGAAAAAAAGGGATAATAATCATTGATCAGAATTGGAGTCTATAAAAATCACATGCTTCCGTAATTACGACGAAATTTTTTTTTTAAAGTATGAAATTACGAACAGATGTCATACATTCCCTCGGCAGCCATGTGGGATTTTTTGTTGGCGTGAAAACCCCTTTTCCGCCAAGTAGTAAATGTCACCCAGCAACAATTTATGCGCATGAAAGGCTTAACGAAAATAAAATGTAAAACATCGTCAACAAAAAATCGCCAAGAAATCTCAAAACATCGAAGATGGCGTCCGCTTGAATATACAGCATCTAAGCCTGAAAGCATTTTATATTATGTATGTGTGGCAGAAATTCAAACAAAATTTTAAATATCTGATTCCATTTTAAAAATATTAACTGATATCTATATCATTTATAATCGAGTATAAAAATGTTGATCTCGTCCTCTTGAACAACCACAAATCCTCAAGCTAATGACAAGGTTATGCATTTTTGGCTTAAAATCACATTGTTTGGCGACAAACGAAAAATAGAAATCGTAAAGTAACACATAATATGTAACTCACAATAATTACAGTATTATTTACAGCTGCATCTGCTTGTTTCTCCTATAAATTACATTATGTGAATTAAATAGTTAGATAAAAATGAAAAGAAAAGAACTAAAAAGAAAAAAAAGTAGTAATTCAAAATTAGTCTAATCAAATTTTCAGATTTCTTTTTTTAACGTAAGGCAGGCGATAATTCGTCAAATATTGTATCAACTGTAAAATTCCCCAATAAATTATATTTGAAGTATTACAAATATTTATTTCATGTTTAAGTTAAATATTTTCGTTTTATAATATTATGTCTTATTAACACATTTTTTTGTTGTATTTTTAAATTAAATATCAGTATTTTTTTTCATTTATTTGCGAAATGTTTGTTTAACGGATATAGTCATTTCAATTCTCTAATCAACAAACTTTTTGCCAAAATATAATCACTGGCAACCCTTTCCTTCAAAATAACATTAAAATACGAAATTTATTACCAAAAATCATAGTTATCCCTGAATATTTTCTCATAAACCACCACGTGAGTATTCTTTATCGAATGATATAACTTGCAAAAAAATCCACCGGGTATTTTTTGAAAACACTCGAGCGAAACTTTCTTATCTTACTGCTTTATAATATATATGAAAATCCCTGCCGGCCCGGCCTACAGGCGGAGGTAGATTTCGAAGTTAAGTATACTAATTTCACAAATAAAAACCAAATCATAATTAGAGATAAACCCACTTTAACAATTTTATCTGGCCGCTTTTGACGAGTTTTTATTTCATTTTTATATAATAACTGGTTTGATCAGAATCATGTTAGGGCGGTATTAAAAAAAAGTACTTTTCCATGCTCAACAACTCGAAATTTTCTGGCATAACTCCAGATTCATTTTTGATAGGAAAAACTTGTTGACGTGATTTTTGAAGAGATTTATAAGCGACCTGTGTTTTTAATTTCCGTTTAATTAATTAAAACTTGATACATAAACAATTGTTTTCTCAGACAATATTTTTCGTTTCTAACACAATCGCTTCGGGAAATTCCGTTTAAAATGCCCACTTCGATATCATTTTTTGAAATATATTCTGCATATGTCAAAAAATCGATCATTACGGTACATTATATAGTTTCTGAATAAGCGAATTTACCAATTGGATGCGTTTGAGAGCAAAAATGAATTTAAAAATGAGTCAGAAAATAAGCAGTTTGAATTTGAATACTCCCTTAATACGATGATTTTTCCAACACAATCCGCTTCGGGAAATTCGGTTCAAAAGGCCCACTTTGACAGCATGTTTTAAAACATATTCTGCCTCTATCAAAAAATTGACCATTACGGTACATTATATAGTTTCTGAGTAAGAAAAGGTACCAATTGGAAGCCTTTGAGAGTGAAAATGAATTGTAAAATGAGTCAGAAAATAAGCAGTTTGGTATTGAATACACCCTTACTAAGATGATTTTTTTCTTCAACCGCTATGCATTTTAAATTTGTTTTTGCTGTAAGAATTGGTCTTATCCAAAACTTGTCTATATAGATGTTGTAGACAATATTAAGAAGATATATGATAAATTCATGGGGATTTTATATCTTTTGAATTGACGGAGTTATGGATTTTTTTCTTCTTCAAACGTCCTTTTTGTTTTCGTTTTTAATTTTTTTTTGCGGTACGAATTGGCCCTATCAAAAACTTGTGAATATAAAAGTTGTAGATAATGTTAAGGAGATTCATGATAAAATTAATTGGATTTGACATCTTGAGAATTGACGAAGTTATGAATTTTTTTCTCCTCAAAACCCTATTTTTGAGCCCCTTTAGCCCATTTTTAACTTTATCAAAATTCTGTGATACATAAAGTTTTGGCCCTATTTTTAGAAGTAATAAAAACTTTAAACTGATTCGATATGTACAAAATTTAAGAAGTTATAGGGGTTTTTCGGTTTTCACAAAAACCCCTCCCTATTTCCATCCCCTTGGTCCGATTTTGCCCATTAACGAACTGGACCGAGATATTATGCCCCTTGATTTTATGTATCAGTTTGGAAGAGATTGGTGCAGAATTGTGGAAGTTATCGTGTCCAGAAGAAAGTGATATATCTAGATACATACATACATACATATATATATGTATATATATATATATATATCTATATAAAGTCTTTTACTGAGGGTGGTTTTGGGCTCTAGGGGTCATGATCGGTGTAGATCTGCAAAAAGTTTTCAGAAATTCCAACATAGGAACGACGCCAATAGGTAGTATTTAATACGAAATCTACCTAATACTGCAATTGCTATAAAGTTAGTGCATTTTAAATTAAAAGTAAATCAATCTGTTATGGTCTAACAAATGATTTTTTTTACTATTTTGAGACTGAATAAATAGTATAATATAATAATACAATATTTCTTGTACAAAATATTTATATTTGCGACATTTTTGTGATTTTGAGAACAATGCAACTAAAAATTTTAAAATAGTTTTTTTTTTTTTTTTTTTTTTTTTTTTTTTTTTGTGCAAGATTTTTTTCATAGACACTTAATCTCTTTACCAAGTGGTGAACTTTTACCGTTGCTATTTTGTTTAAGGTGGTAAGATGATAACTAATATTTCTTACTTGGAATTCGTCTTTTGTTTTCATCCGAGATCATATTGATTAAACCTAAGAACTTCGAATTACAAATTTTCTTTTCTGCCCGCAATATTTCTAAAGAATATTTTTTAATAGAAGACTTACAATTTTTCAAGTATAACATATGACTTGAAAAAAGTGCTTACGTGATAAAATATAGTATTTTCAAATTTTAAAAACCAGAATTTTCTCACATTTTAAACGTCTGTCGAGTTTACATAATTTTCTTTGTTAGGTAAAAAATCAAATCTTTTGATAAACGTTGTCCATCATTTGACAAAGCGCTATTCATTACTTTTAAAATTCTAGAACAAATTTATTTATTTTTCAACTTAATTGAAGAAATATCTTAAATTTAAAGTGTTTATATATATATATATATATATATATATAAAAGCATGCATTAAAATATTTAGTTGAAAGTAAAATCACGAAATCACGAAGCTAATATTACAAACTCGAAGCTAATATACAGAATCTATAAATTCGATATATTTTCATGCTTAGCTTTCAAGGGAATTTAGATGTTGATTTAAAAGCTCGTCAGTTTGCATAAAGTTTTTGATCCACGAGTAGGTAGATTTCAAAATGAGCAAAAATCGTTACAAAATAACAGGCTTTATTTTGTAAAATTAATATATATATATTCATATGCTTGCCAGAAAAAGAGTTAACATACTTCTTAAAGGTTTTAGCATAAGGGTCTAGCTTCTCTTTTATGAAAGTAGTCTATGGTCGAGTCAAATTTGAGTTTTTCCTTTATCGTGTTGTCCTAAATGGAGGATATTCCATCTACATTTTGATCACGTGGTCAAGGTAAAAACTTCTATCATAAAGAAGGGAAGGCTCCGTAGACGTGCAATGTAAATCCCCGCTAGCCAATGAAACGGTTCATCAGGCAAAGTAGTAGTATCTTCCCTTCTTATAAGTTAAAAGTTCATTGGGTAAATTACCGGTATCACGTGACTTTTTTCAGCCTCGAACCCATATTTGGAATATCCTCCATTATAGTGCCTAGAATAAATATTGTGGAAATCGGCTATCCTATTAATACTTTAAAAAGTGCAAAAATGTTGCATCCCTTAAATATCCAACGATACTAAAAGCCAAAGAGTCAATCGAAACGACATCTGCAGGATATTTTCTAAAATTGCAAGACGATTGTCAGTCTAGACTAGACGCTGTAATAATACGATGTATACGTTGCAATTTGAAATTATCCTCCAGATGTACCTGTGATCAATTCTTCGGAAGCAAGCATCGTTGGACATTTAAGGGATTTAAATTTTAGCACTGTTTTGATAGCAGATTTTCGCAACTTTTATTCGAGACGCTGTACTTGAATATTAATACTTTTCCGTGAAGCATTTCAAAAGTGTGTCCGAATCTCCAGATACTGATTTCCACTGTTACTTTGTACAATGATCTAATAAATAAGTAATATTTAGCTGTGGTTGTTTAGGTGCTATAAAAACTGCGGTAGGTATTAAATTCAATGGATTAGACGCGTCTCGCCCATTGGGCTATAATAGTCAGGGTTTTTTTTTTTTAAATCTCTTTCTGCTTTTGAAGGTAGAGGTTTTCCACGTACTGAGTAGCAAAATTTATTTTATATTTACCTTATTTCGGAGTAAAATCTTCAACTGTGAGTTCGATAGCGTTGTAAGGAGTTAAAGTTTGGTATTACATAAAAGAGTATTAGAATCCACGTGTATTTCTTTGACAATGATAGTGTAGTACAAATGTAAATAAGTGCGAGTAGTAAGTCAAAATTACGTCCATTTCTAACCATATCATAATATTAAAATATTTATTTGCTTAAAAGACGTTATAAAAACACATTAAAAGTAAATTAAAAAACTCTTTATTTACATGTCTCAACTCATTTTCTGAGTCATATAGGAAAGGGAGGAATCAAAAATCATTATATAGGTATAACCCAAAGAATATTCAATATCAGATGTAAAGAGCATCTAACGGACATAAAATACAATAGAGGTAATACTGCTTTATGCCGGCTAAATCAAATAGAGAACATTAACATAATTTTTAACGAGAGTAAAATCATGTACAGGTCTAATTTTTATTTACAATTATTCATAAGAGAGTCCATTGAAATTTATTTAAGAGGTTCAGGAGTTTGTAACGATACATTGACTTTTCGTATCCCGAATTCATGTGTTGAATGGTTGGATAAATTACGGCATCGCGAAATAGAGGGAACACGAGCAATCGCGAAAATATAGGGCGCGTTACATGATTACTTGTTTATTTTCGATGATTTTTTCCATTTTTCATTATGCATTTGTAATTTTCTATTATACATTCTGACGACGGCGCAGAAAATGAGTTGAAACATGTAAATAAAGAGTTTTTAATTTACTTTTAATGCATTTTTATAACGTCTTTAAGCAAATAAATATTTTAATATTATGATATGATAGTGTAGTAATTTTACGTGACATTTTATCGTGTTATTTATACTGTTTCCCGTCACATTCTAGTGTGTGTCAGAATGATTTTACTCTTCGGTACATAAAAACTATCAGATTAAAACAAATTTTAAAGCTAGTGTTTGAATTTAGTGAGTTTCTCCGGGAAAGGACTCCCTTCTTTAGTCTTTTAGAGTTTCAAGCTTATTTTCAATCGTCTTTACTTTAAGTTTTCCCTGCTCCACTGCCGAACACCCTTATGAATAAACTGTTGTTTTTGTTAATTTTGTGTCATCGTTTACCTTCACGTTGATGGTCAAAAGGGGTTCGGAACAGAGTAAGTAATTAAGGTAACATATAATGATCTACTTCAAATACATTTTACAGACAAGTTTATCGCTGTCTATACATACTAAAATTCACTACAAGCTTTTTTCTCTTTATTAAATAAGTCAATAGTCTTTTAGATACATACTACAGAAAATCAGGTCATATGTTTTGGAATGTTGGTATAGTAAAAACCACAGACTGGAAGTATTTCAACATGTGAATATCAAATGAAAATTCAGTTTTGTGCCTATTTAATTTTTTTATCTATATAACTGTGTGTCAGATTATATATAGACATCAAGATCGTATTAAAGTATAGGCACATATTTTCAATAAAGTGATTTAAAGAAGCAAAACAAGTTAAAAAATACATATAAAATTTAGAACGCTTAGAGTATTTAAAAAATATCTTAAAAATTAATTCATAAATTAAAAACAATAAATTTTCAGTGATTTTAATTATTTTCAAATATTTATTGATTTTATGCTAATCAACTCTTTTCTAAAGATCTTCTTTTTGGAATAACATAATTAATAGATAATAAGTTTTCAAGTCTGCTGTTCTCTTAACTCTTTCAACTCTTGGAAAATTATTGTTTCGAAATAGACTATTTTATAGAATAGAATATTACTATTTTGTTACCACTATTTCTATACTATATTCTTCGCCATAAATTACTATTTCTAATGTTTTAAAAATATTGTACGGAGATTATTTTTATTTTAATTAGTGATAGCTGAACCTAAATTCTGAATTAGCGGTAATGTCAAGTATTATCAAGTTACGCTCGATAAAAAAGACGAAAAAACTAAGCTAAACTGAACAAATATTGTCTTAACCATTTAAAGGTTGGTGGTATATTATGTGTGCCAGTTAATGTTTATTCTAAACTTCCAATTTGCTCCCTGGATTTTTTTTTTACAACATTTTGATTTTACAATGTACTTGAAGGAAAAAATTTATTTATTTTCAAATCAATTTGTTCGAAAATGCTGGTGACACTCAATCATTCAACATTTTAGCCACAATATTTTTACTCTGACAGGGTTAACAAGCCTCCATTTCCACTGAAGGTTGTGTAAAATAAATATCATATATCTTGATGAATAACATATATCTCTATAATACGTATATGCAGTGTATGTTGCTTGGATCTGAAAGGTATATTTTTAACTTAATGAAGATATTTTCATTACAACTCTGAAACCATTAGTTTGCTGTACTAATTAGTCATTCTTCATAATGTACATGATGTCTCGAAAGGTCACGTAAAAACTTTAGAAACTATTAGAGCATACCACATGAAACAAATTGTGTACGGTAAACCAGGGACGTATTTCATTTTTTCAGTAGAAAATGCAGGGTGTCTCACTCTAATTCAAACTCAGACCTTTGTTCATAATTTTATCAATAATGAAGATATTTAAGCAAAATTTGTAATAGAGTTTCCTTTATTTGTCTGAAATTTAGTAGTATTGCAAGACGTTGTATTAGTGATGACTCTTCACGTCTAAATATCGCTGAAATGAAAATGAAAATAACAGTTAAGGCGGTTTCACTTACCGAAATTATGTGCATTTATATAACTTTTCATGATATCATTGTGATTGAGACAAAGTTTCTTTTGAAAAATTCTTTCAAGCATTTTTTTTTTTTTTTTTTTTTTTTTTTTTTTTTTTTTAAGTTATGAAGTTATTTTCGAATTGGAGAGTATTAAAAAATATCTACATGAACAGATAAATATATAAGTTCAAATTTTTTTTTTCAGAAATATGTCCGTAACATTTTAGTTGGAGCATGTTCACAAAAGCACTGAAATGCACTTTTCACCAATACGCCTACACTTATCCTACAATAATAGCTTATATGCTAAGCTAAACTTGGGCCTTATAAGCTGAACAGTAAATGGCAACCAAGACCCAATCATTAAGAGATAAATATTTGAAAGCACCTGCTGGTGGTACAAGTACGTTAGGCAAAAAGTGCATGTGACCGACAGTGTTCAGATGACAGGCAAAATGTTAAACAGTGGAAAGATTTGGAAATATTTAATGTAGCATCACAAACATTTAAAATTACCTATGGGCCGGGAAATATTTCCCTTATCTTCAGAAATTGTGTAACATGTTATATTTGAATATAATATTATGATATATGTTACATTAATTAACAGAAAATCATGTACTCCATCATAAATTCGTGCGTGCTATTTTTAACACTTTCCAACAAAGTTGAAAAGTGTTTATGATTTCGGTTTGTCTGGCCGTCTGTTCGACTGTCCACGCGTTAACTCTCGTAAATATACTCGGATTGCCTTGGAATTTTTAGATGTTATTGACGTTCACCTTAGCACGTTTTCTATTTCAAATGAAGTTTGTAGCAAGTTTAGTTCATTTACAGGGACAGTCAAAAGAATTCCGCTAGATTACGGTCGATGGGAAAAAATCGTTTCGTGGAAAATAATGTTACATGCTTTAAAACATAATAAATTTAATATGCATTTACGAAGTACACTAAAATATGCATTCTGTAGAATATGAGATGCAATGAATAGTTATTATTCATTTACAGGGCCACACAAAAGAATTCCGTTACATAATGATATAGGGGTGGAGGGAATTGTTTGCGGCGTAATTTAATTTATGTTAAATTATTTTATATATAATAAAATTTATATAAGTCGTTGAGGTGTTCCGTAACTTATTTCATGTATAATACGTAAGTGCGTAGCTTTTACAGGGACACGCAAAAGATTTCGGATACTATATTGTACCCGAAGTACTGTACATTAGCGATGATTGCTGGAAATGCATTTTTAATTGTGATATGCGCTTTTATGTTTCACTATATTTATGCGTAAAGTATGGTGTATATAAATACTATAATTTATATACAGGGCTACACAAAATAATTCGTAAAGGTTACTGGGTATGATCTGAATTTGCTTAAAGATTTTTTTTTAAATGAGTTGTGCATTTTTTACGTAAGTAAGTAAGTAAGCACCCACCCTGGGAACCCGCTTTTGGCTTATGGTTGGGTGTAACCCCCAAGCCCAGGGTAGGGAAAAGTTTTACTACCTGTGGAACCCTTTGAAAACAAATAAGTTTTAAGATTAATTATAACTATTCTAAATATTGTTATGTACAAACGAGGGTTTATAGATTACCCACAACTTTTTAAAGTTAAGTGTTCATATAAGTTCATGTATAAGTTCATACACCTTGTAGTTATAACTAGTCTCATCAAAACCAGCCACCACCACCAAGGCCACTAGTGCCTGGACTGTAAATGTCATTCCTGTATTTAATCTGATTCATAAAGGTGGGGCATTGTGTTGAGTTCGCTGTGTGTTTATAATAATTTGGTAAGTTTATACAATTTACACAGTTTCTGAGATCCTGTTTGTTTATATTCGTGCAACTAGTGGTCTGATGACCCATCGCACAGAATGCGCATATTTAATTTCTCCTGCAGTTACTTTCGGAGTGTCCGTACAATTGACAGTTCGCACACCTGATGATTGGCCTGTAAGGATGAATCCTGCAGTTTCGTAATCCCACATTTATAAGTTCCATGCTCAAAAGTGTGTCTGAAGTTGTCTTGTCTACCTCGAGGAGCAGTTGATTATATCTTGACGAAGTTTTTTGTATTACTTTTTGAATTGAACTGCGTGTAGTTTACTATTAAATGTTTGCAGAACAGAGGTAAAATGTTTTGCAGGGTCACGTAAAGAATCGGATACATGGCCGTCTATAAATGATAATTTTTAGAAATGTGATTACATTAGTTTTAAAAGTGTTTTAGTTTAGTAGTGTTTTAGTAAATTTTAGCTAAATAGCGGCGTGTAAAAAACGTTCTAGGTAAACTACAGTATTGTACAAAAGTATTCATGTGTGTTTCCATCTATTACTATAAATTGCTGAAAGAGAAATTTCAACAGGTTATGCATATTCTTGCTTAACTAAATTTCCCAATTATATAGTATGTATATCATCCTGCAGATCAAACACAGTGATGTTCAAAATATTTGGAATACATACTTGGCTATGAGCGGTAACTGCTGGAAACAGTTTTTCAAATGTTTTATGCGTTTTCTAAAATGTTTATTTAGTTATCTTATTCACATTATTTACCTAAATAACGAATTTTTTTAAAGCATTCGGGAAGTGTTGGTAACTGTTTCATAATCTATGCTTAACGCATGATTTTTCTTTCTTGTTTATAATAAAATAAATTTTCAGGAAGTCACATGCATTCCACATTTTTAATCTGGTTTAAACTGCTACGATTAAGGTAAGTGTGCGAAAAATGGTCCTTGTACAGTCGTGGAAAAAAAAAAATGAACGGTCAAGTGCGAGCATTACTCGCGCACAGAGGGTTCCGTAGAATAAATAAATGAATTTGTAATTGTATTATATAAAAGAAAAGTTTCTAAAAGAATACTAAGACTTCGTAAAAAACTATACAACGTAGGGTTGGGTATAACTGTATATATTAGAAAAGTGTAAATGGGTAAACCATGAAATTTCAGAGAGATATGGAACCTAAATAATATCAAATATAGCTATTCGTATAACTCTTTTTTTAATATTTTCCTAATCCGTTTATGATGAACTTAATTCGGTACTGACAATAAAAGCAGTACATAGTTAAACTTCATTTGGCATTTCATGAAACTAAGTTCAGCGTAGTAATAACCTATATTTCTACAGTGTAGCTAAAACAAAACCTTTGTTCAAAGTTTAAATTTGGCATTGTGCTAAGCGCGCTTCGAATTGAGGTCTCAAAGTTGCAACGCCGCCTTGGTTAGTGCCGCGTTTTTCCAGATAGGTGTTTAATTAACTTTTAAAGTCAGTCGAGGCGTATTGAGAGGTACAATCAATGCAAACTATCGCGAATCCCAGAGTATTTATACGATTCATTCTAATTAAATCTTTCGAGGGCGATGCCCTTAAAAAACGGACACCTAATTTTAATTCCAAAACAGACAAACGGCACCAACAATATTTAATTAAAATTTTCCTTTTATCATGTACGTGAAAATAAGCAAGTTCGCTTTTTTTAATAAATTCGTTTATAAATTCTGGTATCACTTCAATATTTCATAAGTTTATAAATAGAATTACTCCGTGCCGGAAAGGATTAAGTGGTCGCAGGACTCTTAAAGCTTCAAAATTTAAGAAATTTTAATTTTTTTAGATGTTAAACTCCTATCTTTTCTGAATATTTTGATATAATTGTTTCCTTGAAATTCCCATCAGAACAGAAGTTTTGGCCTTTAGAATTATACCTGCTCAGTAGCTGAAGCGGCGTTTCCGAAACTTTAAAGTAATTATTTTCCAAATGGCGTTTTTTGAGCATAACGCGCAGGATACCTCAAAAACTTCTGAATATTTTTTCATGAAATTTTCAAAACATATATTTCACGTTAGTGTGTATAAACTGAACCTAAAATTTCCTTTTTATTGTTCAAAAAAATATTTTTTTTAGATGGTTTTACTGTTGAAATTTTCAAAATTTTGTATTAGCTAAATGCAAGATTGCATTAAAAATATAAAAATGCTTTAAATACAAATTTATTTAAGTTCAGGGAAATTATTACAATCTGAAGTATAAGTAAGCACCAAAATTTTCATTGTAGTTGCAATATTTATTTTGTAATCCTGTGCGTAAACTGTTATGCCAATTTTTTGTTCGACAAATGTTTAACAGTTTCGAACCCCATAACTACTAATTCTGTATCCTGCAATTTTTTTAAATAGATGAAACGTAAGAACATATTTATATCTTTCATCGAAATTAAAATTGTGTTTTAAAATCATATACATTTTAAGACCATTAAATGTTGAAAATGGTCTTTTTTTCCACTTTTTAGAGTCCCAAGACCCCTTAAATTAGTATGTTTTTAACAATTTGACGTTTATTCCTTTGATACTGTTACTGGTCATTACATTACACATATATATCATTAAAAGTTGTTAACTAGGCATAGAGTACGCCGCCCCTGTCCTTGTGTATGTCCAAACTGACCGTACCTTAAAGGGCTCGGCTAATTACCGATGATTTTTTTTTCGAAAATCATTATCAACAATTCTTTTATTCTTCTGCAACGATAGGTATATTCAGCGATGCTCAACAATTTTTCTGAATGCCCGTAAATCGAAATTTGTGTATAACGGAAAAATGTTATTTACTCAAAAACTACGTGACGTAGGGTAATCGCTATAATTTTCCGGCAAGGTTTATATTAACGTCTACTACCTCTATTTTTTTCATAATTTTAGTTTCAGTAGATTCGGAATTAGATGGGGGTGGGGGGAACATATTTTTGCGCTACATTTTCAACAATATCTTTGAAAATATAATACCTAAAATTAAAAGGAATGTATCTTTGAGTTCAGCGTTATAAAAGCATTCGCGAGATACCCCACATGATATAGAAATAAAATATTTTTTTTTCAAGTAGCGTAATTAGCCCCTCTACTTTTTTACTAAATATATTTATGAATGTTTATTAATCTGAAAATATGTGGGTCAATGGTCTTTATTACTTCCCCGAATTTGAACTTTCCACGTTCCATAGTTTACGAGTAAAATGGCTGTGACAGACAGACAGACGAACAGACACAGGAGTGATCTTATAATGGTTCCGTTTTTACTTTTTAAGTACGGAACCCTAAAAATTAAACACCCCCTACTAACTCCTCAACAAATTATTGTAGAAGAAAGTTACTGGTACCGAACAATTGGAAATAAAATCTACTTTTAAATTATGTATATAAATTTCGCTTAGGTGGCCCTCTACATTATAAAACCAACCATAACTTAGTTTTTTTCCAATAGCAATACACAATTCGGGCAGCATAAATGAACTCTACACCCTTCAATTACCCTAAAAACAAATTTTTATGCAGTTCGTACCATAAGTTTCCGAGAAATTAATTATTTTAAAACGAGCGTATTTTAAGGACTGTATCCAAATTGAATTTCGGTACTCGATTGTTAACCGAGAAAACCACCTTCTTGATCAAGGCACCTGAAGCGCCACTCAAGGAGTCAATGAAGCCTGTTAGATTACAGATAGCAAAATAAATTTCAAAATATCTACTGGCTTCTATCATAGACGGCCCCTTAAAAGATCATTTTACCGTTTTTTAAGCATAATTTGAAAACTATTTGGAGGAAAAATATGAAATTTTGGATTTTCATAAAGCAGGACTTAATAAATCTAAATCTATCAAAAAAATTGTAGGTTGTAAATCATAATTTTTTCGAATATTATTTTCATAATTAATAATTCATATCGTAAAATTATAAAAATTGCAAATTCAGCTTATTTATGTTTGGGCACATTAGTATTATTGCTACACAAAAAAATATCTCATTAGGAGCATAATTTCAGGAGATATAAATAAAAATATGAAAATGTAATTTAACATTAGAAGCACTAAATTTTGAATGTGTATTATTCAAAAACTTATCATTCAAATGACTTGAAATTTAGTGTCTAGGCAAAGTTTGAACCGAAGACATGAAAAATGTCGTTAAAATTGTTATTGCCATTGAAAAAAAATGAGGTTTGGGTTCGTTTTAAAATGTAGATGGCCCCGTAAGGAAATTTTATATACATCATTTAGAAGTAGATTTTATTTCCAATCTTTCTGTACCAGTAATTTCCGTCTACGAAAATTTGTTGAGGAGTTAGTAGGGGGTGTTTACTTTTTTTTCCCACGACTGTACCTACAATAAGTAATCTGTATTGATAAATAAAAAAAAAAAAAATTCTATACCTCGCAAACATTTCTTCAAATTCACAAGAGAAGAAAATTTTTCTGGCAACAAGACTCAAGCTATTTCTTCTGGAGTATTCTTTGAGAATAGATATTTTTATAATTGATCTTCTTAAGAGGTAAAATTTATGTTCATATATTTAGTTTTCTTAAAAGCCTATCGAATGTTCCATAAACAAATAAACAATATTGTTTATTGAACATTTAATAATTTTAAAAATAGTTTCTTAAAATATAAAATAAGCATGTCAGACACTTTTGTTGTAGGCAATTGGGCTCATAATTTTGCAATTTGCTCCAGTAATAGCCAAAAGTGGCAAAACTGGAACAAATGATAATTTTTAAATTTAATGTTTTACTGTTTACTAGGGGATTCAAGCCGGCCGTCCTGTGTTAAAGAATTTAGGTAAAACCCACTTTCATTATTATTGAAAACTGTAATAATTCTTTTTACGTTCATTTATTATCATTTATTTACATTTTGCCCATTAACAACACCAAAAAATCCTTTTTATATGAAAAATATCAATAAGGTATGTAAATAAAATGTTGAAATTTATTGAAAGCGGTACTTTCGTATTGGCCTCCTGTCAAGGGTTCAAAGAAATCGCCAAAGATCGCTATTTACAGCAGCAATTTTAATTCTGAGAATTTAAGTTGTATAAGCGCGTACTTGAATTGCATGTCTTAATTTTGTGTTTCATTTGTGTTTTATTTATTTTCCATTATTTTATTTATTTAAAGATAAATTTTACTTTCTTTATGGAATATAAACTGTAAACAAATGCGGAACTATCTATATTATTTTAATTGCAAACGGATATATATTTCTTTATCGTTTGGACGTGTTAGATATAAATAAAAAGAATAACAATGCTTGAAAATTATTTCAAAAACCATAAAAAAATGAGCAAATACAGTTTACAAACGAATTGCGATACAGCCCGTAAGGCATGGTGACGTCACGCGACGTCGTTGTGAAGTCACACTGTGATTTTGTGACCGTCGATGTGACGTCATAATGACTAGAATACGAAGTCGTTATGGCCGTTTTAGAGGTCATTTGTGACGTCACATTGTGACCACTCTGTGAAGTCACGATGGGACAAATTTGTGAAAAGTGTGTCATTTGTGACTATTTTGGCATTAATTTTGTGACGAACATGTGACGAAAGCGACAATGCTTTGAAGTCACAGTGTGACCAATTTGTGAAAGATGTGTCATTTGTGACGAACTAGTCATAAACACTATGATGATTTCAAATTAAATTCAAATTTCAAATTAATTGCTTAACAGGAGCAAATGACAGCATAGTGAAAAAGATTCCATGCCGAGACTTGAACCCGGGCCATCAGTATAGCGCACTGACATTCTACGGACTAAATCACATGGAACGATGCAGAGTTTGGACAGTTTCTCCCTATTACATGTTGGCAAGGCGACACGCAGCACAAGATGGAATATTTATCGTGAGCCACCGACATGGGGCAAACACGAAACTTAATTAAATCAAACATCGATTGAAACTATATTAATACTTGGAAAATTTTCCAGAGAGAAACACTCGCCTTGCATGCAATATTTCAAATGAAAATCAAATTTCAAATTAAATCAAATTCAAATTAATTGTTTAAAAGGCAATTTTAATTTGAAATTTGATTTTCATTTGAAAAATTGTATGCAAGACGAATGTTTCTCTCTGGAAATTTTTCTAAGTATTAATATAGTTTCAACCCATGCTGGATTTAATTAAGTTTCGTGTTTGCCCATGTCGGTGGCTCACGATAATTATTCCATCTTGTGCTGCGTTTGTAGCCTTGCCAACATGTAACAGGGAGAAATTTTCCAGGCTGGGTATCGTTCCATGTGGTTTAGTCGTTAGAAAGTCAGTGCTCTATACTGATGGCCCGAGCTCGAGTTCTGGCATGGAATCTTTTTCACTATGATGGCCTTTGCGCCTTTTAAGCAATTAATTCGAAATTTGATTTTCATTTGGAATTTTGTATGCAAGGCGGATGTTTCTCTCTAGAAAATTTTCCAAATATTAATACTGTGATGATTCTTGTCATAAACATTGTGATGAATTTTAAAATAAAGTTTTGTTTGAAATATAAAATCTTATCTTTTTACAGTATTTTTTAGCAAAATATCGCTAGTTTGGAATCTTATTCTTCTAAAGTATTTTTAATTTTTCTACTTAAAAAACAATGCTTATCAACTGAGATCTATTTTTAAGTTTTAAGCTTGATCTTAAATTCAAGCTTGATATTAAGAATGTTTAAGTTTTTTAATGTGTTTTGATTTGTCATTGCTTTATTAAATACGAACATGGAGTCTAACGGATATTAATACAACTCTTATTTATATAACTACATGATACGCCATATTTATTTAAATTTTTTATTTCCGTGTATAGTGTATTTTGTGAATATGAGCTAAATAGATTTGGTATGTTTTATAGGGAAAGACTGATGTGGAAAATAGAAAAAACAAGTAATAAAAATCATGCGTTAAGCATAGATTATAAAAAACTTTCCAACACTTCCTGAATGCTTTAACAAAACATCGTAATTTAACGAAACATCGTGAATAAGATAACTAAGTAAACATTTTGAAAATACATAAAACATTTGAAAAACTGATTTCAGCAGTTACCATCCATACCCAAATATGTTTTCCAATTCTTTTGAACAGCCCTGTATTTGATCTGTAGATTGATATATATAATATATAATGGGAAAATTTAGTTTAGCAAGAAAACGCATAATACGTTGAAATTCGCTTTCAGCAATTTATGCTAATATATGAAAACATTGTTGAATACTTTTGTACAACCCTGTAGTTTACATAGAACCTTTATTACACGCAACTATTTAGTTCAAATTTAATTTAAACTAAAACACTCTTAAAACTGCTGAAATCACATTTCCAGAAATTATAATTTATAAACGGCAATGTGTCCAATTCTTTGCGTAACACTATATATCATTTTATCTATATTCTACAAACATTTCTTAGTGAATTAAATGCAGTTCAGCGTAAAAAATCATTTAAAAACCACCTTTAAACAATTTGCGCCCATACCCAGTAACCCTTACGAATACTTTTGTGTTGCCCCGTATATGAATTATTGCATTTATATACACCATATACTATGCATAAATATAGTAGAATGATAAAAACGCATATCATAATTAAAAATGCATTTCTAGCAATCATCGCTAAAGAACAGTACTTCGGATACAACATAGTGTCCGAAATATTTTGTGTGTCCCTGTAAATGCTATATACTCCTGTATTATACATGAAAAAAATTATGGTATGTAAACCTCAGCGACGTATATCAATTTCATCATATATGAAATAGTTTAACATAATTAAATATGCCGCAAACAATTTCCTCCACCCCTATATCATTATGTATTGGAGTTCTTTTTTAAACCTGTAAATGAACAATAACTATTCTTTACATCGCATATTCTACAGAATGCATATTTTAGTGCGCTTCATAAATGAATATCAATTTTATTCAGTTTGAAAGCGTGTAAAATCATTAAAAATCATTTGAAACGATTTTTTCCCATAGGCCGTTATGTAATGGAATACTTTTGACTGTCCTTGTAAATGAACTAAACATGCTACAAACTTCATTACAAATAGGGACCGAGCTATGGTAAACGTCAATAGCATCCAAAAATTTCAGGGCAATTCCGGTATATTTGCGCGAGTTAGTGCTCGGAGAGACGGGCAGACAAACCGAAGTCATAAACACTTTACAACTTTGTTGAAAAGTGTTAAAAAGGAAATATAAAAGTAAAATAAATGACTGCATATGAAATGTTTTTATTGTTTGAAGAACATTTTAATGTAGCAAGTAGTTATTAATCTCTTTAAAAAAATATTCACTCCTGTATTATGTAAGTAAATATCAACTTTTTAAAATTACACTAAAGCGCATAAAAAACACTTTATTTCAATGCTTAAATATCTTTTTTCTTTAATGCCAATATTTACGCGTATCGAAAACGTAGAAAATGAGTTTACAATCGAAGAAAATTTAATAACAGATTCTGAATGTCTACAATTAAATGTTTGATTAAAATCACAAACAGCAAAAAATGCTTACATACAATTTAAAAAAATAAATATGTCAATTTGAAAAACACTAAAGAATTAGTATTTATAATTGTACTGTTAAACAACAACAAACTACAATAAATGAATTAAATGCATTATTAGATTTAAATTTCTCTAAAATCTTTCCCTGTTATAGGGAATCCTATTTTATAATTTTTGCAAATGTTAAATTTGAAAACATTGATATGAAGATTTGGGACTTTAAAAATACTAATTTAAAATATTATTAGCAATGAAAAAAAAAATCTTTCAAAAGTTTCACTACTATAATATGTAAAAAGACATTTTCCCAGTATAATGTTAAATTCTAAATTGAAACAGATTCGTAATATCATAATAATGGAATATCATATTTAACTCTAAAATAATAATGACGATAAATACTGTAAAAATAGCAAATAAAGCCTTTGTGCAACAATATTAAAAAGCAGAAAAACCAACGTTTAAAATGCACAAATAATATATGAAAAGCAGCAAACAGCTGTTTCGAATCTACTAGCGAGATTCTTCTTCAGTGCAAAAGGAACAGCGTGCTAGAAAAAGCAAGGCTGAGCAAAATCATAGACAGAGACGCGCTGGCTTTTATAGTCTATGCGGGTGGCGAAGGCGCCGATACAACCAATGAGAGAGAAGCAGTGGAAACGACTGGGTGGACAAGTAGCGACATCTACCGGAGAAGTAGAGAAAAGAAACCAAAAAAGGGGAATTAAATTAACGCTTTCCAAATACTTGGAAAATCTGGAGTACTAGATAAGTCATTGACTAAAGAGTGAGAATTTTTAATGATATGGTAAGCTTCCCAAAAATCAAGATCAAGGTTAGAAGAACATTTTTGGATAATGATGGCTGAGGAAAAATCGAACCTATGTTGAGAAGACCAAGAATGTTGAGCAATAGAAGAACGTTTGAGCTCCTGATTTTTAACATAACCTTCATGCTCTTTTAAACGAAATCTAAGAGCACGTTTAGTCTGACCAATATAAGAAAGACCACACTGACAAGAGATCTGGTAAGTGCCCCAATTATCTAGGCGATCAACGGGGTGTTTGAGATTTGAAAAAGGGATTTTATTAACAGGAGAAAAAATAACTTTAAAATCAAACCTTCTTAGGATTTTTGCAACTTGCTGACTGATTTTAGGAAAAAATGGTAATACAATTGAAGTATTAGAGTTGGAATTAGAATGCTTTTCAGAATGGTCGGATTTCGTCAATTTCTTATAAATAGAATCGATAATATTAGACGAATAACCACGATCGACAGGAATAGCTTTGACGTAATTAAGTTCAGCACTAAGTAACTGAGGAGTGGAACAAATATTAGTAGCCCGAAAAACAAAAGTATTGAAAGCAGCGAATTTCTGGTTAGGGGGATGAGAAGAATACCTGTGATGTGGGAGACTGACAGCAAAAGGTTTACGAAAGACGGTAGTCTGAAAGCCATTTTCACAACGAATAACAAGGACATCCAGGAAAGAAAGACAGTTATTGGTCTCAATTTCAGAGGTAAATTGAATGCAGGGATCAATGGAATTCATAATAGAGAGAATATGATTAATATCCGAATTCATTTCAATCAGGACATAAACATCATCAACATAACGAACATAGAACGGAAATTTTAAGATTTCAAAAAGCTTGACCTCAAAATAGTGCATATAAATATCGCATAAAATTGGACTAAGAGGATTACCCATAGCCAAACCGTCAATCATACGGAAGAAATTACCATTGAAAACAAAAGTATTATGCGACAAGCAAGCGCGAGACTACCGTCTTTCGTAAACCTTTTGCTGTCAGTCTCCCACCTCACAGGTATTCTTCTCATCCCCCTAACCAGAAATTCGCTGCTTTCAATACTTTTGTTTTTCGGGCTACTAATATTTGTTCCACTCCTCAGTTACTTAGTGCTGAACTTAATTACGTCAAAGCTATTGCTGTCGATCGTGGTTATTCGTCTAATATTATCGATTCTATTTATAAGAAATTGACGAAATCCGACCATTCTGAAAAGCATTCTAATTCCAACTCTAATACTTCAATTGTATTACCATTTTTTCCTAAAATCAGTCAGCAAGTTGCAAAAATCCTAAGAAGGTTTGATTTTAAAGTTATTTTTTCTCCTGTTAATAAAATCCCTTTTTCAAATCTCAAACACCCCGTTGATCGCCTAGATAATTGGGGCACTTACCAGATCTCTTGTCAGTGTGGTCTTTCTTATATTGGTCAGACTAAACGTGCTCTTAGATTTCGTTTAAAAGAGCATGAAGGTTATGTTAAAAATCAGGAGCTCAAACGTTCTTCTATTGCTCAACATTCTTGGTCTTCTCAACATAGGTTCGATTTTTCCTCAGCCATCATTATCCAAAAATGTTCTTCTAACCTTGATCTTGATTTTTGGGAAGCTTACCATATCATTAAAAATTCTCACTCTTTAGTCAATGACTTATCTAGTACTCCAGATTTTCCAAGTATTTGGAAAGCGTTAATTTAATTCCCCTTTTTTGGTTTCTTTTCTCTACTTCTCCGGTAGATGTCGCTACTTGTCCACCCAGTCGTTTCCACTGCTTCTCTCTCATTGGTTGTTTCGGCGCCTTCGCCACCCGCATAGGGTATAAAAGCAGCGCGTCTCTGTCTATGATTTTGCTCAGCCTTGCTTTTTCTAGCACGCTGTTCCTTTTGCACTGAAGAAGAATCTCGCTAGTAGATTCGAAACAGCTGTTTGCTGCTTTTCATATATTATTTGTGCATTTTAAACGCTGGTTTTTCTGCTTTTTTTGATAAATACTGTGTTAGTAATCTTAAAACAGTAAGAGGCCGAAAAAAATTTCAAATCACTGTCACAACACATTTTAATCTCAAGTAACTGCAAATTAATATTTAGAATCATTTCACTATGAATGTAGGCATGAATCAGTCTCTGCGTCAGCTTTTTTTTCTAGCGATGGCAGATTAAGACATTTTCCAGTATCGAATTGGAAAATGTCGCTTCTGAAAATCCAATCTGAAATCCAGACCAGTCTCATTCTATATTACATAAAACTATTTAACTCATGTTATTAATCTACCAAACAGGAATAAAAGATTTAAATTAAATAAGACATACCTTTATAGCTCTATAAATACTGTTATATTACCCGTATTTTATTCTAAACAGGCAGACATCTTTCACTTATCCTAAAAAAAGCGTTAACTAACTACCCTATTCAAACGTTCTCTGATCCTTTGAAATCGAACGCAGACGATCTATAGCAAGCAGATGTTTCTACCGTATTATTATTTTTTTTCTTATTGTATACAACAGATTTGGAACTATAAATGTGCAATAATTTTAGGTGTGTGTAATTAAAATTTTCTATCTGAATGAAACACCTGCATTTTTTTTAAAGTAAAGTTTGTTTTACACGTAATAAATACAAAATATCTTCTTAATAAATGAAAAAAGAGTATAGAGGATAAAAAAATTGTCTTTGTCAAACTGTCATTCTTTTCATATTAATTTTCTGTAGAATAAAACAATTTGTAAAATAACTTTTTTTAAAGTCATATCTCTAAAACAATCTTGAAATACAAATAATTAATTATTACTTGGGTTTTGTATAAATTTTGTATATTTTTTTTCTTCGGAAAATGCTAATTTTTACTTAAAAAGTCTGAAAGAAGTAGATTTTTTTAAAAAATAGTTACTTGAAATTGTTACACACTAATAGGAAAAATATGACTTGAATGCAAATTATAATTAAGGAATGCATATACGACTCCCCTCTGAACACTCTTTCTACGTGCTCATTAAGAGCTGCAGACTTAACTGTAACAGAAAATTTTTAGTTTGAAACCACAAAAGTGTTTCATATACCACTGGTCGACAAAAAAAAATTAATAAATAAAAATAAATAAATAAATAAAATAAAACAATTTCCTTCCTTCAAAATAAATATGTAAAGTGTACAGATTTAATATTCCTAATTCGAAATATGTTATCCAATTTGCTCCAACACGTACCATTTTTTCGAGAAACACTTTTATAATAATAACAATCAGTGAAGGATTATTATATTAAATTGCAATAATAGATAAAATTGAAATCATGAAACAAGTATACTTACACTGTCTTAGATATCAAATTGATAAAATATAGCATGAAAATTTAGTTTGTTGATTCTTGTACCGTTCATTTTCCTTTTTATGCCCCCTCCGCCTCTTTTCATGTCCGAAATTACTATTTGCTATCTACAAATATGTTTCCATTCCTTATGCCGCTGTAACTCGGGCCTGTTTAAAATACTTCTCTTCATTTTCAAAGATTTTTAAAGTTCATATTTCTGTCACACTGTGACTTAATATATGATGGTTTTTCGTCACAGATGTGACGTGACATACGTTACATGCAGTGACATAACAGTGACGTTACAATTTTTTTAATTGCCAGAAAAATATAATTTTACATAAATAACATGTTTTGAATAATTTTTGTTTTTTTTTAAAGTTTTCTAAGAAGTTCACATCTCAGTCACAATGTGACATCACTGAGAGGTGGCATTTTGGTCACAGATGTGACGTAACCACAGTGACTTCCAATGACGTCACAACGACGTCACTGTGACCATGCCTGCTATGAGGGAGATGTCAAACGAGTTGCATATAAAAGTACATTTCTTTCCCATTCGACAGCTTAACCATTTCAGGGCAAGGTACTTCTATTCGGAAAATTCTGAAATGAATGAATGACAGCAAAATTTACAAACAAATTTATTTCAAAATAAGCAAAAGCTTCTGTTCACATACGGCTAATTCCATGAAAACTTGTCATGTCTGTCACACAGCTGAAAATCGCTATGCTTGTTGACCACCGTTATTTTCGAAAAGTTTGCTTCGCGTTATACAATTGATGAGATATCTCCGATAAAATAAGTCACTTTTTTCCTTTCTAAAATACTGGTAGCCAACAAGTATAACGATTTTCATCTGTGTGACAGATATGACAAGTTTTCATGGAATTAGCCATACGTAATAAAAGGAAACTTTTCATTCCAATATTCTGGTGCCAATGTGACATTTTGGGATTAAAATTAGGTTGTCCAACAATTAACCACCGCCCTTGAAGGGGTTGACAATTGAAAATGTGAGACGTTTAGATGTTAAAAAAATTACTGTAAAAGCGAAATTTAATTGTCTGATGTTGCCAACGTCAAAATAAAGTCAGCGCTACGCATGGACATGATTCTCATTTATAATATAGATATGTTTATGTTGTACTCTTGTAGCTCGTTGCGGGAATATTTGCGCCCTTTTTGACTGAAAATTAAAATCTGGTACTGTATTTCTATTATTTCATAGACACATGGATGAAAGAAAAAAATCAAAATTACTTTTTAACCCTTTCACTCCCAGTGAATCCAAATGGCATCATGATGTTAGTGGACTTTTTAATTCGGATATTCCAAGTTCATACCAAAAAATTAAAATAGCAATATTTGATTTATTTAATAACAGACCATTTCCGTATTTGAATGATGCGAAATTTAACATAGAAATTTTTGGTGTAAATTCGGAGTCTCTGAACTACGTAATTTCTAGAACGTATTCTACCATGGGAATGAAAGGGTCAAGAACAAACAAGAAAATCTTTTAAACATGTTTAGAGACGAATCAACATTTATAAAGTCGCTACTTTGAAAAACAATTCAAGTAGAGTAAAAAGAAAACTAAAAAAGGATGAAACAAATTTATATGCAAAAATGCGTCCAAATACAAATTTTTCTGTTGATAAGTAGGTATTGCTTCATGCATAAAAACTATGGAAAAGATTGGCTTTACCTAACGCAAGAAACATTGCTATACGCCATGAAGAATTTATAAAAGAATGTGATGTTACTTTTCTTGGAGGAAATATTCGTAAAACAAAATTAAGTAAAGCTTTTTGAGGCGTCATTCTAATACTATATTAGGAGATAAAGGAAATATTAAGGCGTAGATAGTCAACATTTCACAAAAAATATTAACAAGGGGCTTTTAGAAGGGAGAAACATACTAAAAACTAAGAAACTCGATGAAGATTTACACTGTAAAATAAGACAAATATTTTTACGTAAATATAGTATAACAACTTATGAAAATACACAATCACTTCTTCCGAATTACCCACAATTTTGAAATACGTTCCTTATATTTAGAAAGGTTAGAAATTAATATTTTGTTTTGATTTAACCTTTTCAAACGCAGTGATTCCACGGCGGGATCACCTAATTTTAATTAAACTTACAACCTGCACCAAGAATATTTTAATAAAATTTTGTTTTTACAATGAAAGCTTAAAAATACAAGTCTTTACTTTCTAAGAAATTCGCATGTAATTTCTGATGTCAGTCAATCATTTCAACATTTTACGACTAGAAATTTTCTGTGCCGGAAAGAGTTAATGAAACATTTATAAAAACAAATTTTTATTCGTACGAGATCATTTTCGGAAACGTTTTCGAGAATTTTATACAGTAACTTAATTAGTTTTCTCAAATCAGAATGTTTTAGGATGATATCTATTTCAAAATAAACATTTTTAGCTACGCAACTGAATTTTTACATACAAGAGTAACAAAAATAAATTTTTATGTTAATACTATTAATTTATCATATTTGTCCGTAAAACATGTCTGTTGAACATTGAAATGTTTACTTGAAAACTGATATCATCCTAAAAACCTATAACCGAGTAACCTTTCAGGTTGAGAAAACTATTATCAGAAACGTTTACGAAAAACAGTGCTGCAAAAGAAAAATTTTTTAAACTTTAATTAAACATCGACAATATATTAGTTTATGAAATTCCTAAAGATAAAAAGACCGCTTCTCGGAATAGTGAGTAAATGGAAAGAGGATATTGTATAATATCTTTTTCGGTTATGTTTGTCGATATTAAGAAACATTGTTTTTCATAGTGTACATTATCTTGAAATTGTTTTTGACCCTCCTGCCGCGGGAAACGATATTTTCGAGTGCCATTGTGCTACTGTTAAAAATTCAGATTGCTTGATTCCCACCACTTTTTTAAAAGCGTATAATTCGGCTTATTCTTGCATTATTTAATCTGTATCTAAATAAAGTGAATATTTCTACATCAAAAAAGTGGTGGAAATCAAATAATCTTAATTTTTAAAAAAGTAACCCACTGAAAAAGTTGCATGCGCCTGCAGGGTTAATTGTGAATAAGCGTTATTTTTTAAAACCAAACTAATGAATTTTTTTTTGCTAAAAAAAAAGGATCGAAACAAATATGTATCACTGCAAAAGTAAATGAAAATGGTACGTTGAAAATGGTACGGATGTTTACATCCAGTACCCCCGAGACACTTGCATCCCTAGTATTGAATTATAGGTAAATATTGATTTATTAATAAATATTACCATCTTTATCCATATTTTAAAACAACTTAGAAGCAAGAAGTAGCAAACTGCAGGAAGGATCACGAAGGGAAACGGATATTGGGATTTTCTCACCTAATTCTAGAAATATATAACTCGCGATACAGTGGTTAGTTAACACATTGAATGCCAAATCTGTTTTGTCTGTCTTTCCATTTGGCCCAAAAAATAAGATTCCCTTTACACAATCTGTAACTGTCAGTCACCGGTGACTGGCATGGCACTAAACGTGTTAATGGATGTACTAGAAATAATAATTAACACTATACTGGTGTGCGCTGATGCATTTATTCGTCTGTTATAAAACAATCGTTAAGAAATCCTAAGTTTTCCCCAGAAAGTTGGAATACCGTAATTTCCGGCGTATACGCCGCAGCTCAGATAATTCGATTTCTTACCAGAATTTGTTTTAAAGAAAATGTGATTTGCCTTTGCTTAGCATTTATTTGACTCCATTTTTTAAATAAAATTTCCGGTATGAAAAAGACTTAACTAAGCCGCGGCGTATACGCAGGTAATTACGGTAGTTATTTTTTGCGATATTAATGATAGATATAGAATGATTATAATGATAGACATTTCGTCAATAAAATAAAGAAAAATGAGTATTAAAACTTTTGTGGTTTTAACTCGAAATTTCTTAAACAACTCGTCAGATTTGGCCCCATTGTTTGCGGTCTGTATAGTGTTAATGGAATTCATGAAATCCGAAACGAGCCGATTTGTCACAGCAAAATACCCCCCAGACAAATAGGATAAGCATCACAGAGTCACACAAAAAAAATGTTCACATTTTTCAATACTTTACAAGAAAGAACAAGAAAGAAAAAATCGAGCGTTAAGAATAGATTATAAAACACTTTCCAACACTTCCTGAATGCTTTAACAAAACTTCGTTATTAAGGGAAATGAGTTAAATAAGATAACTAAGTAAACATTTAAGAAAACGCATAAAACATTTTTAAAATTGCTTCCAGATGTTACCGTTCATAGCCAATAGTACCTTTATTACACGACACTATTTATTTAAAATTTAATTTAAACTAAAACGCTCTTAAAACTACCGAAATCAAATTTCCATATATTGTTATTATAGATGGTTATGTATCCAATTCTTTACCTGACCCTGTATTTCATTTTATCTATATTCTACAAACATTTCTTCATAAACTAAAGGCATTTCAACATAAAAATGAATAACTCCTTTAAAAACCAGCTTTTAGAAATTTACACCCATACTCAGTAACCCTAACGGATTCTTTTGTATAACCCTGTATACAAACTACATTTATACACACCGTATGGTATGCATAAATATAAACATAAAAGCGCATATCATAATTAAAAATGCATTTCCAGCAATGATCGCTGATGTACATTTCCTCGGACACAATATAACATCTGAAATATTTTGTGTGTCCCTGTAAATGCTATGGACTTCTTATTATGCATGAAATAACTTATAGTAGACCTCGGCGACGTATATAAATTTCATTATATATGAAATAATTTAACATAATTATAATACGCAGCAAACAGTTTCCCTCTTACATTATTATGTAATGGAATTTTTTTGTGTGAACCTGTAAATGAATAATAACTATTATTTGCATCGTATATTCTGAAGAATTCATATTTTAGTGCAATTCTTAAAGGCATGTCAATTTTGTTATCTTTGGATGCGTGTAACATCATCAAAAATTATTTGAAACGATTTTTTTTCCATTGACCGTAATGCAACGGAATACTTTTGACTGTCCCTGTAAAGGAACTAAGCATGCTACAAATTTCATTTGAAATAGGTATCGTGCTATGTTGAACCTTAATAACATCCAAAAATTCAGGGCAATCCGAGCATATTTATGAGAGCTAGAGCGCGGACAGACGGACAGACAAATCGAAATCTTAAACACTTTTCAACTTTGTTGGAAAGTGTTAAATATAGATGTGATAAATTACGTAAACCAGAATTTAAAATGATTTTGTTATAATATTTAATGTCATATTTTACTTATATTTAGAGTATAAAATTATAGATCATCAACTTGCACATATATACATTTATATAATAGAAAAGAAATGTGCATGAAACGTCGAAGATAATAAATAATATCAATTATCTTCTTTAATCAAGGTAATAAATAATATTTATTACCTTTTTTATATATCACTAATTTTAAATTGAAATAGTTATTCACAATCGTAATGATTATTTTAATTACTAATTAAAAAGTTTGTGGGAAAACTTTTTTTGTCTCAGAATCCAAAATGTTTCGGAGGACGGATAAATTGTGTATCCCTTACTGGTGCATAAATAGATTGCATTTTAAATTTTATTTTCTATAAAATAATAAAATAATGGTAAAATTATTTATTACATGTGATACATTAAGGTTCAGACAACGATAAAAATTATAATTTTTGACAGACTTTTCATAATATTTTATTAAAACTGACTGAATGTTCTTATCTGACTATTAGTGATATATTCCCCTAACTCTGTTATCTGCTAATTTTATTGTTTCTCCGACATGATGTTTGATTAATTAGGAAGGTAAAGAATAGATTTAGGATGAATATTATAGTTAGAGTATGGAAGGATTTAAAGCCTACATTTGTGACATTAGACTTAAAAAAAAAAAATCCCCTCCAGCTCGGCCTACAGCGCAGGCAGATTTCGAGGTTAAGTTAAATTTTTTATTTTAAATAACGAAAGAACAAATAAATTAGTATAACATTAATAAAAAATACAAATAAAACGTCGAAATAAAAATCACTTGATGACATAAACACGTGTAATTTGCTTAAAGTCAAGTGAATGTGACATTTACGAAACATTATTGGCGTTTAATCTTATAGTTTGGTGATAAATTTTTAGTCGACGGGATAACCAAGTAGTACCAATGTTAGTTTTTGTTGCATTACAGTGTCTCAATTCGTTGATTTTCTGTAAGCAAGTAAACCCTTTTGGTTTACAATGGCAGTCTACGGGTATTTGGCAAAATATTAGTGATACCGACAAGTTTGCGTCACTTTTGGTGACTCATTTTGGTCGCCAAATTTTGCGATATATCGCCAAGTTGGCAACAAACTTGACGGTATTTGGCGACAGAACAGGGTCCCTCCTACGTAACCCCCCTTATATGTATATACATACGAAACCGTAATATGTATATAGATTTTTATTTTTCACGTGGAAATCATGCAGTAGAAAAGCAATTGTTGTGTTAAGAATTTTATTGCGGGTTTTTTTTTAATTGCTGGCAACTGCTATAACGATTTTTTTTTTAAATTTTCCTGTCATTTTTCTGTAAGAGCTGGTTTTATTAGAATCATGTTAAGGTCGTATTCAAAATTTTTACCCCCCCCCCCCCCAACATTTGTACTGCCTTGGGCCTATTTTGTTCATTTGCATTCCCCGCCGAGATATTAGCCATCTCAATGTGTTTGGCGAGTTTGAAGACGATCCGTGCATCATTGTGACTTTTATCGTGCGGTCAAAATTTAGTAAATACATATATCTATATATATATATATATATAACCATTAAATAAACATTACCGCCCCCCCCAAAAAAAAAAAAAAAACTGCGAAAGTATTAATAAAATGACGTTAACAAATACAGTTCCCCCCAACACACTTAATATAGATACCAAAAACATAGTAAAAAACAGCAGAGATTGAATAACAGAAATGAAAAGATGTATATACCAGATGTTATGTATAAAGTATAGTCCCTTGTACTATTTTACGAGTATTATACGGTTAGTTGGGGCAACTGGGCCATGATTTTACAATGTGACTCTGGAGCTTCTGTCAATTCAGCTTCAAAAAGCTAATGTTCATTTGAATTAAAGTCTGAACTTCTGTAAATGTATTCAGTTAGGTTCCCTCTATCAGACAGAAATGCTCAAAATTACATTTTAATATTTAAAAATATAAAAAATATGCATATTTCATCTTTCTTTCCTCATGGGTACAGTTGCCCCATAAAAATGGGGCAAGTGGACCAGTAGGGTCTATGTTCCACACGCGTTTATTTTTTTTTTCATACGGGATACCAGGTCTTGTTTGAAAAAGTGTAAAGAACTTAAAAATATTAAACCAGGGAGATCATGTAAATTATATGTAAATAAAGAGCACTGTAAGGGAAACCTTTGCTGTTAATGTGTCTAAAAAAAGCACTAAAAGTGAAAATATTAGATTTATTTATACCAAAAAAATAAAAATTAAGTAAGTACTTATGTACTTTAGTATAGGTAATAAGTATAAAAGTCACATAGGTATTTTAAGGAAAAAATAGCAAGGTAAATCTATGAACAAACGGCTATGTAAGTACTTAAGTACTTTATCGGTATCCAGGGCTCGCATTATATAGGGAAAATTTGATTGTTCCTACCAGAACCCTTAATGAGTTACTTTCATGATCACTTTATTTAACATAATCTAAAGAAAGGTGGATGAAGATATTATTTTCAAAATAGAGGTAGGAACAATAAAAATATCTCTATAGAATACGACCCCAGCATATTGTACAGTTACAAGGTTTGCCTATCTCGCTTTCTGGGGCAAGGTACTCGCATTCGTAAAATGTTGAAATAATTTAATGGCACCATTATTTACAAGAGAATCTATTTGAAAACAAGTAAAAGTATATTTTCGCGTACTTAATAAAGGTGAAATTTTCATTATAAAATTCCGATGCCAATGTGGCAATTAGGAATTAAAATTAAGTGATGTCATAACGACATCACCGCCTCTCAAGGGGTCAAGAAATTTGGTTTGATACCACCCGATATGCTTTTTTAAAATTTTTATTATGTAATTTTAATATGGTATTCTATAATTTTCTTTATTATGAGCAAAAAACAATGGAGAAATTTACTTCCCGTAGTAAGAGAAACTAAAAAAATATAGTTCTAACTATTGGGGTAACTGGATCCAGCATGGTCCAGTTACCCCGGATACATGTCCCAGTTGCCCCATTCTTGAAACATTTATGGGGTAACTCAGACACCGGTCTTAAATTTAAAACTTGAAGTAAATATGTCTAGACACCTAATAATATCAATATAGTTATATGCCTAATCTTTTTTTAAAAAGATTGTTTCATAAAAGTACTTACCGTATTTTAATAAAAAGCCGTGGAAGTTCAAACAAATGGACGTTGTTTTTGAAAAAAGAAACCTAAATTTTTGACAACTTGTCACAGCAAAGTGAGAGTTATGATTGAGTTGACACACGTTGTTTTAGAAAGTAGAGTTTGAGGTGCATTGTTCACAAAAGCTAAAACTTAAAAAACACCAACAGTTTTTTTTATAAAATAGCCTATGGCCCAGTTACATCATGGGTCCAGTTACCCCAACTAACCTTAAGGGAAGAAAAAAAGAAAAATATGGATACCGATAAAAATAATTCAAAAGCTTATATATTGAATTACTTTATCAAGGGTACATAATTCAAATATATAAGCAAAGCAGTCGTTTTCTGTAGAGAAAAAAAGCTAAAAGCTGAATTTTTTCCCCCATGGACCCAAACGATCACATGAACATATATGTACATATATATATATATATCTTTTTAGGTTGGGGTAGTTTTGTGTTCCTGGGGTCCTATAATGAAAAGTTATGAAGGAATATTTTAAAAGTCGCACCATGGTAACGGATGCAATAGGTAGTATTTCTTACGAAATCTACCTAGAAAAAACAACTGGCTCTGCCAAACAACTTTTTCCAGCATGTTCCGTTGTAGAAGCAATAACAAATGAAAAATGACGTGTTATGAAAAGTGAACATAATTTAAAACCTAAACTCATCCCATTTTGTAACCTATTCTAATATCACTGTCTCCTGAATGCTAGGTCTACGCGCTGACATTAAAAATGGCTGCTGTTATACATTTGTACGGTCCTCTGAATTTCGACACAACTATTTTTTGAAAGTTGAAAAAAAAAATTGCCAATGTTGGTGCAGTATTTGAAAAAAAGTAGATACCTTAAAATATAGCTGCGAATTTCTAAGAAAAATTTAATAGTTTATATTGCCTTATTTAATCGCTGAAATCTGCACTTATATATAACAGCAATTTCTGTTAAATTTTAGTGGCAATAAAAATAAGTTATTGTTAAGAATTTTCTTTCACATATTTTTAAATTTATTTCCAGAGAAATAGGCATTAGCAATGGATGTTACTTTATCATGCATGGGAAACTCATATAACGTTGTATTAAAAAACAACCCCTAGCGGACAGTGCATTTTGTATTTTTTATTTTTGTTTCACATAAAGTTCAAACATGCGCTGTAAAAAAAAAAAAAAAAAAAAAAAAACGGACTAAAATACGGAAATTGTTTTGGCAATCGAGACGCCATTATTATTTCTGTATTTTAACAGAAAAATTTCCCCGTAAATTACAGAAAATTTTCCGTTTTTCTTGAATTTACGTAGGAAATTTTCCGTTAACACGTTCATGCCGGCGCGGTGGGTCACACTCAACTGTCTCGGAGCTGCCAAGTCTCCGGCCTTTTGAATACCAGTATTTTAATACAGAAAATGTTGTTTTATTGAATTAGAACAATCGGGCGATTTAAAGGAACAACATTTTCTCTAAAATAACAGTGGTGAGCAAAAAGCCGGAGACTTGACAACTCTGAGACAGTCGAGTGTGACCCACGCGCCGGCGTGAATGTGTTAAAATACGGAAAAAGCACTAGCGTCTCGATTGCCAGTACAATTTCCGTATTTTAGTCCTTTTTTTACAGTGTGTTTGAAATACAACATTAGATACCAGAGCCGTTTTCTTTTCAAATATTCGGTTGGAAATTCGGTTTGATATTTTTTCCTGTTGTGCATAAGGGGATATATATATATATATATATTTTAAATGTGCTGGTCCAAAAGATAAACATCGTCAAATATATATATTTTATTGTTCATTTTGCACTGTAATAAAAGGCGAATGTTACTTATTTACGAGAACATAATATCGCCACACATGTAAATATACAATAACCTCTTCCGATTTACTACGGTACCAAAATGCGTTTACAATCTTTAGAAACGACAGAAACTATATATTCAATTTTAAGAAGCATTTGTAAAAACAAAGATTCTTTTACTGCCAACTACTTATGGAAGCGTTTCCGAATAGTTTTATAGTTTATCTGGTTTCTGTTACCAGAATGTTGCTTTTTGAATGTTATTAATTCCCAATTAAATACTTTCAGCTGCGTTAAAAGAATTTTATTGTAACAAAATAGTCGTAATTTTAATGACGATATTAATACTGTTGATTTATCATTTTTTTTCTGTAAAACTTGTTTGTTGAACAAGAAAATGTTTTCTTCAAAATTGATATCATTCGAATAATCTGTATGCCAAGTTTAGAAAGCTGATTGCGGCACAATAAAAACAACTGTGAAAGGTTTTCGAAAATCAATAGCATCAAAAGAAACTTTGTTTTTACAAATTCTTCTTTGAATCTCGAAAAAGATTGTGTGTATGAGTTTCCTTATGATAAATAACACTTTTCTTAATAGTGGTTAACTGGGAAGAAATTATCTTACGTTTTCGTCTCAGTTAATTTTATACTTTTCCAGATTAAGAAAACATTTGTATTTTTTTTTATAGCGTGTGGTAAGGCGTCTAAAGTTTAAATTATCACAACACACTATTTGTTATGTCGTAAAAATAAATTTTAAATTTATTTAATGTTAAATTAGGGTCGTTTTTCCATTTTGTATTAAATTTTATTTTTATTAGTTGAAATTTTTTTAAATGCATTGTTGTTATACCTGAAGTCCTCGTACGGTCCGTACGTCAGTCTGTCTGTTCGCCTGTCCGCATATAGCAGCTGTTATAACAGCGCAAAAACTACCCAACAGCATGGTTTGAAAAATAATATACATATTAGCATTGCAGAATTTTGTCGAGTCTTTTGAAATTTTATGAAAAGTATTATATATAAGTTTTCTTCATTCTATCAAATCATATCATACGTAATTAATTCAATTATACCCCATGATAGGTAATGGTTCTAGGTTGCGATGGCGTTCACGTCATATTTAAGATGGAGTCATATTATTTCCGTATTACTGAATTTAATATGTATATACTCGTAATAAATTTTTTACTCATGCATTTTTGCATAAGAGTGCAACAGCTATTGCACCAAGATCTGAATATTTACAAAACAGGTTATAGTTTGAACGCACCTCATTTGCCTCCTTTGACGTACTGTTTTCGAATTGTTTAAAATTATTTAAGACAATTTCAGTTTGTTTCCTAAATAACGATGAAAATGTTTGCTGAATGTCTTTTGCCAAGCTTTAAATATTTATATTATAGCTCGTCACTTTCTTATCTACACATTTAAAGTAAAATATAATCAAATGCAATTCTTGTGAAACATTCTTGGCATAATATTAGTGCACTTAAGAACCATGTTTAATGTATATTTTTGAGACATAATTCTTTTAGTAAATAAAATAAATAAAAAGACTAAAATAAGAGAAAATAGAAAAAGAAAAATGTTTTTCAACGAAATACTTTTCTCTGAAGTTACTTTATAAAAATCCTTATTTCAAGTGCATTTTGAGTATTTTTTGAATACTATCAACAGCAAAAAATCTTTTTAGCATATTCTTTATATCTTAAAAAAAGTGAGTAACCGTTAAAAATGTTTATGGTTTTATGCACTTTGATGCTGACAAAAGCAGTTCATGTGTGATATTTTAGATAGTTCGATATTTTTTGTAAATAATATTCTGTTATTTAATGAAAAGCATTTTTAATTTTCATATTTTTTTAATGATGAATGACTCTAGATTTTTTGAATTATTAAGTATATTTTAACTTTTTTTAAATTGGTATTATTTTTATTTCCAAGCCAAGAAAATGAAATGAAAGTTAGTAAAATTTATTTTTTATTTTTTATTTTTAGATTAAAAATTTAAACTTATTTATATATTTTTCTATTTAACATAATTGTTCCAGTTTTTGGTCAGAAAAATTATAAAGTTGGATTCGATATTAATTTATTTGTGAGATCTTTTAGGCAGTTCGATTTTTTAAAATCTTTTGTGTTCCATTATGAAAAGTATTTATAAAATTTTGAGAATTTTTTAATGATGATTCTAGATTTATGAATTAATAAATATATTTAGTTTTTATAAATTTATATTACTTTTATTTCCAAACCGACAAATTGGTACCAAAGTTTTTTTTTTTTTTTTTTTTTGAGTTTTATATTAAAAATTTTAGTTTACCGATATTTATACGCTATTTAGATTAATTGTTGCAGCTCCCGGTTAGAAAAATTCTGGAGTTGGACTTATTAATAATTTTCGAAAACATTTTCAATTTTTCTTACATTTTTTTAAAATTAAATTAATGAACATCTTAAAAAAGACAGTTTTTCTTGAAATGCTTGTTTTGATTTAAATTTCTACTTAGACGCAGAGCATAATTATGTGTCACTCCGAAGGAGATTGAATTTTATGTAGGTTCTTCCAACAAATGCTAACAGAATCTTCTCTCTAATCTGAATTTTAAACTCACAGGATTTTTATTTAAACGGATTTTTATTTGAACTGAATTTTCTTTTTTTAATGACGTACTAAAATACAAATTAATAAAAAAAATGGGAAGCTATAAACGATAAGAATGTTACTATAATTTAAATTAAATGTTTTTACTAAGTAATATAAGTAAATAGGTTTGCATTAAAAATTATTTTAATAATTTGCATATTTCAAGATCTTTGGAACTAAAAATATGCGCGATTTTTACTAATATGTAGTGCTATTTTAATGAAAAAATATATTTTTAACTTTGCATTTTTACAATCTTTTTTATGTTATCCAACTACGTTTGATACACATTTCTTGAAATAATGCTAAATTGAGTAAAATACCGATCTTAAAAAAAAAAAAAAAAAAAAATCTATAACTGTATAAAAACCAATTTCACTTGTTAAATAAATTATTTTGATGTAATTCCATTTTTAATGTTATTATTTTAAGGGAAAATTGTTCGTTACTTCGTATTTAACAGAAATGTTCTCGCTACAAAATTATGATAAATTACTAACTTTTTTCTAAAGATATATTATTTGTATTACTAAAAATATTATGAATTTAAAGCGAAGCAGTAAAATGTAAACTTTCAGAGACATACCAATCCAAAATTATCATTTTTGTAAATTTTAATTATATTCTGCTTATTTATTTATAAAAAGTAAATATAAAATTTAAAATAACTCTTAGTATTTCAATCAATAATTTATATCAGTCACATCAGTCGATCAGACATATAAAAGTGTCCAAAATTTTTAAGGATTGAATATGTCTATTTTTACTTTTTGATCTTGAATATCATGTTTTCAAAAAATCATTTAAAGCTTATATTTTTTAAAATCTTTTAAACATATTGTTTTCCAAAATCTTTCAAAATTCCACATTTATATATTACACCTTCCATATTCTCAATATTGGGAAATATGATATTTAGTGAAATATATATTTCCGGTTGCTTATTTACTCACTTCCGTTTTCACAGTTGAAACAAAAGCAGCCACTTCCAATGATCGAAAGAAGAAAATAAGGTACATTTGGCACACTTAAATGTATATTCCTAAAAAGTGAACATTAAAAAAAATATGTGATATATGTCGAAAATTGGCTGTTTAAGCATGGTGGGGTACCTTAACACGTTCGCGCTGACGTATATCGCTTATGGTACGCAGCCATATTTTTTCTTTCCAACAGTCGTGTGTGACAACCGGTGCACGGTGGATGAGTTACCGATTCTGGTTGGCCAAAAGTCGATTTTTAAAAGTTTATCCTAGCATAATTTATTTTTTGCCTGTTATAGCTCAGTAGTTATGGCGTTGTACCCTGCTATTGGTTTTGATATATATGTTACCGGTCAAACCCGATTTTAGGGCCAAACTAGTTTATCCTAACGCGCATAGGATAAACTAGTTTTTCCTAGGATAAACTAATTTGTCCTAGGCCAAACTAGTTTGGCCTAACGCACATAAGATAAACTAGTTTGTCCTAGGCCAAACTAGTTTGGCCTAAAACTCATAGGATAAACTAGTTTAGCCTGCTATTCATTGGTCTGAACTAGATTATCCTAGGTCAATTCAATTTGGCGTGCTTTTTTTTATCCCAAAGACCGCTTCGACGCCAACTTTTTAGTTTATCCTAGGCCAATTAAATTTGGCGTGCTTTAATTTATGCCAACTAATGTTAAGCACGCTGACAAGAAAAAAAAAAAAAAAAAAAAAAAAAGATGAACTATTTCAAACTTAAATCCAATTTCTCAAAAATGAGTCAAATTCACTCTCAAATTAAAAATATAAAACGAATCCGCTCAATTCAAATACATCTATGGAAGTGAGCGAAGTTCACAAAAAACTCGTTTATTTATTTACTTTTTATTATAATAGAAGTTTAGCGTCCAAATTTACAAAATTTTGTGAGCTAGTCTTTTGGTTATTCGATGTAAGGATCTTTACGGGCCCGTCCAATTTTTTCCTTTCCGACACTCGGTCAGGGTTTGGTTTGGGGATTACTTTGTTTGAGAGGTTCGGACCGAGATGTACCAGGACTCAATTTTTTTCCGGCTTAAGTATGGACTGTACTGCATTGTTCTTGAGGTCTGCACAGGCAGAAATTTTCAGTCCAATTTCCAACCCAGCTGATATGAAAATCATTTGGACCGGCAGAATCCCTGGTGTGTTCAGTAAACATATCAGTAACACTTGGGGCGGCCCATCTTTTTTTAATGCACCTATCTTTAAATCGCTATTATTCCACAATTAAAATTTATATATTTATTTTTATTTATTTTTATTTTTTGAAGAGTAGATGCATTTTCAGGCAAAAAAAAAAAAAACTTAAATACGGTAAAACCTGTGAAAATAACCTGTCTATGACGGAATCTCATGTTTAACAACAACAACAACAACAAAAAAAGACATGTATTGATCTCTTTAAAATGAGTATATTAGTCTCTGAAATGAGTAAAATGGGTATATATATGAGTAGTAAAATGAGTAAATATATATATCTCTGGAAAAATATTTCGAAATATTTATATGAGTATATTACTATTTGTAAAAAAACTATAATGCATTTTCAACAGACGATGAACCGTCTAATAAGGGTACCTTCCTATAACGGACATTTCTTCTTTCTCATGCAATTCCGTCTTAGAAGACTTTATTGCATAAAATTTTTAAGATCTTTAAATCTCCAAGCCACTGAATGCGGATTAACGATATTAATGTTTCTATCGTAATCATTAGTATCGTAATTCTATCTTAATCATCATATCCTAACATTGAGTAGTAAATATCAATAACATTTTCCAATTTCATGGCGATGCGACTCTATTGACACCAGAAATAATTTTGGCCAGCTAGAATCGGAAAATCATCCACCGTGCGGTGCGACAGTACATTTCCCTAATTGAATTCTAACGGCTGAAATATTTTATAGATTTGAGATGAGTTTCTTATATTGTTCTTGGGTCTGTCGAAAGGATGTTGAATATTTCATGTAATTTTAGTGGCACGCCAGAAGAAAGTCATAAAATGTATAGGATTATTAATTAAAAAACATATTCTTATAAAAAAGTATTGTATTTCTTTGCAATTTTAACGTGTCTAGGCAAAGCAAGAACAAATAAATTTAATCCAAGAAAACATTGTGTAGTTTGTTATAAATGAAAAACAAAATATATTCAGGGTTCGTACGGGTCCAGGAATTTCCAAACCAGAAATTTATTCCTGTAATAAGGCGAAATTTCACGCGTTTGAACTTGATTTATATTTTTATAATACTGATATTTGGCCCTGAAAATAACGGTAACTATACGAACCCTGATATATATATATATATATATATATATATATATATCATTTCAGGAAGCCATTGATGAATGGAAAGCGAATAACTGGTTCACACGAACAATCACTGCAAAGTGTTTATACACGTTTAGATATGGCCCTAGCTTTCTTTATGAAACAACTTACAAAAACGAATTATTAAAAATATATATTTTCATAACAATGGAAAAAATAACATAAACAAATCGTAACTTCTTTATTGAAAACTTCAATTTGCGCAACACTGTTTGAATTATTCCGGTTTAAGTGATATTGAAATTTGCTTGTCATTAATTATTGTCAAATAATTGTTTTAAAGCTTTAGAAAAGTTACAAGTATATATTGTAAGGTTACTTACGTAATATTTACGATAAGAGTATTCGTTAATGATAGAAACAAAACTATGGAAAAAATGTCAAAACAGCATTTTCGTGACTGTTGTTTGCAGACAGTAATATCAGCAAATGCTTGACGTGACAAATCCTTATGCTTCTGTTTTGTACCTGATGAATTAATTGATAATCGACATAAGGTTAGTTGGGGCAACTGGGACATGATTTTACAATGTGACTGTGGAGCTTCTGACAGTCAGATCCAAAAAGCTAATGTTCATTAGAATTAATGTCTGAACATCTGTAAATGTGTTCAGTTAGGTTCCCACTATCAGGCAGAAATGCTCAAAATTACATTTTAATATTTAAAAATATAAAAATATGCATATTTCACCTGTCTTTCCTCATGGGTCCAGTTACCCCATAAAAATGGGGTAAGTGGACCAGGAGGGTCTATGTTCCCTACGCGTTTATTTTTTTTTATATGGGATATCAGGTCCTGTTGGAAAAACTGTACAACTTAAAAAAATTTAAACCAAGCAGATCAGGTAAATTATATATCAATAAAGGGCGTTATAAGCAAACCTTTGCTGTCAATGTGTCTAAAAAAAGCACTAAAAGGGCAAATATTACATTTATTATACAAACATAAAAATTAAGTAGGTATTTATGTACTTTAGTATAGGTAATAAGTATAAAAACACATGGGTATTTTAAGGAAATATATAGCAAGGTAAATCTACGAACAAACGGCTACGTAAGTACTTAAGTACTTTATCTGTATCCCGGATTCGCATTATATAGGGAAAATTTTATTGCTCCTACCGGAACCCTTAATGAGTTACCTTCATGATCATTTTATTTAACATATTTTAAAGAAAGGTGCGATGAAGATATTATTTTCAAAATAGTGGTAGGAACAATAAACGTTTCCATATAGAACGCGACCCCCGTGTATCGTACAATTTCAAGGTTTGGCTAACCCGCTTTCAGGGGCAAGGTACTTGAATGTATTCGTAAAACGTTGAAATAATTTAATGACACCAGTATTTACAAGAGAATCTATTTGAAAACAAGTAAAAGTATATTTTCGCGTACTTAATAAAGGTAAATTTTTCATTATAAAATTCTGGTGTCAATGTGGCAATTAAAAATTCAAATTTTGTGATGCCATAACGGCATCATCGCCTCTCAAGGGGTCAAGAAATTTGGTTTTATACCACCCAGTATGGTTTTTTAAATTTTTATTACGTAATTTTAATAAGGTTTTCTATAATTTTCTTTATTGTGAGCAAAAAGCAATGGAGAAAGTTACTTCCCGTTGTAAGAGAAACTAAAAAAAAAATATTTATAACTATTGGGGTAACTGGATCCAGTTTGGTCCAGTTACCCCGGATACATGTCCCAGCTACCCCATTCTCGAAACATTTATGGGGTAACTGGGACACCGGGCTTACATTTGAAACATGAAGTAAATATGTATAGATACCTAATAATATTAACGTAGTTATATGCCTAATCTTTAAAAGAAAAGATAGTTTAATAAAAGTACTTACAGTATTTTAATAAAAAGCCAAGGAAGTTCAACCAAATTGACGTTGTTTTTAAAAAAAGAAACGTAAATTTTCGACAACCTATCACAGCAAAGAGAGAGTTATGATTGAGTTGACACACGTTGTTTTAGGAAGTAGAGGTTAAGGGGCATTGTTCACAAAAGCTAAAATGTATAATACATCAACGGTTTTTTATAAAAGAGCCTATGGCCAAGTAATTCGTGTGTCCAGTTACCCCAACTAACCTTATAGTTTGAACAATGCATGGAAGAGTTTTCATTTACATTATCGACTTATAGTTTAAAAAATATACAATAAGAAATGTTCTTCTCCATTGATTTCTTTTTAGCATTATCAGTGCAAAGTAAAAACACATGTAGTGAAAATTCCACCTGTGAAAGTCCCACGGCATCCATGTAGTAAGGTAATGTTCACACTTATACATTTCGTTTTATGATACTTAGAACATCATTGACAAGTCAACTAAGTGAAGCCTCATAAAACTGATTACGGTGATTTAATCGTAGATTCTACCACTTCAACTGATCAGAAAGCGATGAAAAGATAAAAAAAATGTCGATACAGATGGAATTTATGTTGTTTTGATTTTGTAGTATATAGATAAATTAAATATATGTTTCAAACGTTAATTTTATAAGTGCATATTTCTTGGTATTTCATTTCATAATTATGAATTAACATACAATAATTTGAATAAATTTTTTGTTCCCTTTTTTCTTACGACGCGACGTTGCATTACACATACGCAGATCTAGGACATTAACTTAGTCTGTGCCAAAAGCCTGAATTATGGTATTATGGATCCCCATTCTTTCAGCTCATTCCTCCAAATAGTTTCACTTAAAAGTTTACTTAAAAGGTAGCTTAAAATGTTACTCAAAAAACCATCGGCAAAAGAGTTTAAGGCCCCATACTGCCATTGAAAATATTCTTATAAAACGTATTAATAAAAGATACAGCATTCAAAACTATTTGTTGGAATATTTAAGTAATTTACACAGCGATTTTCTTAACAGTATTTTCCATTGTAAAATTATATAAAAGTTGTATTACATCATGACTACAAAAATTCATTTCCCTTTTGAAATTTTCTCGCAAAACTAACCCAATTTTTAACATCGAATATTTTCGAAAATAGTCATATATATTTCGGAGGTAGCGGCAGATAAATTTATAAGTAGTATGTGTGTCTTGATTTGTGTTCTTGTGTCAAAAGTATGTGTTTGTGTTCAAAGTTTAACGTTTGTTAGTTGTAGGAAGGCGGATCCTAATCAGTTTTTTAATATAAAATAAATGAATAAATAATTTCCTATCGAATATCTATCTCCATCTGTGTCTACTACAATATAGAGATTAAAATGCATGCAGTGAATTTTTATTTATTTATTTATTTAATAGCGACAAGTTACTATTTCTTTCACTATGAACTTTACTCGTCAGGAAAGTGTAGGCCACTTTTGCACGCCAGCCAAAAAATTGTTGCATTTTTATCACTTAAACATAATTTCAAAACATCGTAAAATTTTAATTTTTACATAATCTAATTTAAAAACAATGGTAAATTCGAATGAAGCTTATTTGAAATATAGCTCACTTTATTGAGCATTTAAATATTTTCCAAACATAATAATTATTTTAGATCAATTTCATCAAGGGGAATTGTTGGCTGGAATAACGTTAAGTAAATAGTGACATAGAAACCACATTAGGCAATCGTTTGTCTAACAAGGAGAGGGCCAACCTTATTAATCACAGATTTTGATTATTTTAATATATGGCGTAGGGTTGAGACCCCTTAGTCTCAGGTTGAACGGATCTTATACAACGCTCCTTAGTTCTTGAGAAACCGGGGGGTCTAATAGTAGTACACAACTTAAATACTTACTTTGTAACTAAAAGGATAGGTTGGTCGTAGCTGAGTTGGCATGGCGTTTGCCGGCTGATCTGCGGGCCCGGGTTCGACACCGGGACGCGATACATTTGTTCTTCTCATTTTTTGTTTTATAAATATATTCGTAAGTATAACTTAATAATCTCATTGTCATTTAAAATTTATAATATTGTACATCAATTATAATTTTAACCTATTTCATTTTTTACTTTTAACTAAATAGTTGCATAAAACAACATAAAACTGTTAATTTTTTAAAAATCACTTTAGAAATGTATTTCATATATTCTTTATCGATGCAATGATATTGAGCAATTGTGTCAATTCGTGATTTTAAAGAAACATCATTTACGTGTTGCTTTAAGAAAGGAAGTCAATGCGATAATATTATTATTCTGTTTTTAAAGTAACAAGCATAATTATATTAAAAATTAGAATCAATTAAATTACAACCGACTTTTTGCATATTAAAGATTTTTAAATTTGTAATACGCATGTTTTCACTTTCAATTATTTGAGCTTTCCCCGTTATCTCCTTTCTGCTTTTATTCTTATTTTATTTGAATATTCTTTAATTTTATCATAACTAGATGACGCCACAACAGGTTTTGTCACGATTTTGGAATTTTCATCGTTCAATAATAGATCCAATTTCTTTTTAAACCTCTTTAAAGGATGAGAAATAATAGTTTAAAAATAAAAAATGATAAATTTAATTTTGTTAACATTATAATTAATGTATGATATTGTTTTAATTTAAATTATTAAATCATAATTACAAGTATATTTATAAAACAAAAATGAGAAAAACAAATGTAGCGCGTTCGGGTACCGGACCCGGGCCCGCAGATCAGCCAGCAGACGCCGTAACAACTGAGTTACGACCAACCTATCCTTTTTGTTACAAAGTAAGTATTTAAGTTGTGTACTACTATTAGACCCCCCTCCCCAGTTTCTCAAGAAATAAGGAGCGTTGGATAAAATCCGTTGAACCTGAGACTAAGGGGTCTCTACCTTACAACATATATTAAAATAATCAAAATCTATGATTAACAAGGTTGGCCCTCTCCTTGTAAAGCAAATTAAAAAGACAAAAAACGTATTTGTTAAAACACCATTTTAACATTAAGATAACCCACTTTGTCACTAAATGCAAATCGCATGTAAAACGCACTAAATGTAAAGCGCATATTTTCTTTTTATGTAGAAAATATAATCAATATAAAATCCCGACGAAACATACTGCGATTTTCTTTTAATTTAATTAATTGAATTTATTGCTTGATTTAATTCATTTTTGGCCTACACTGTAAAAAAAAAAAAAAAATCTGATAAGTTACTAAAGTTTTTCTAGGAAATTGGGATTCCTGGAACATTTTATGTAACGGCAACAACAAAAATTCATGTAACAGATACACTTTTACATCGAAAATCAAAAAAAAATTGTAAGGTTACTATGAATTTTTTAGGAAACTGGGATGCCTAGAGCTTTTCATGTAACTGCAATCAGGTTTTAGTAAGATTACTTTAATTTTAGCAGATTCATTTGTAAAGCTACAGATTTCTGTAGCTTTACAAAAACTAGTTTTGTAGATTTGCAGCTTTTTTTTTTTTTGAAGAGTTACAGATGAAAGTTTAGTAAGCATGTAACTTCACATCTGTGGAACTACAGATTTTTTTTTCTTTTTTTTTACAGTGTACTGTACATCGTTTGAAAGGCTTCTATTGCAATCATATGGTAGATTCTTTGTTCGAAAGTTCCATGACAGATGTTAGTGACATAGCTGAAGGGCTCCAAATTCTGTACGAATATTTCCTTTTAATTTCATGTTTGTTCAGGACTTGCGATCTTTGTAAGTAACCGCACAGAATGAGGTCAGTATGTGTTAGTGCCGGAGATTGTATCTGACATTTGTACAAATATCCCCATGAAATGATTTGTAACTAAATATTTTCGCTTAGAAGTTTCTTTGAAGTTAACATTTTTCTCATAAAATTGCTTTTGACTGTGACCTACAATTTCTGATAAGAGGTTAAAAATATTAATTGTTTGCGCTATTAGTTGAATGCGCTATTTTGTAACGGTACCCTATCGGTGTCTCGATTATGCAAATGGCACAATTTGTTAATAATTGACGAAGAAAAATGTGTATATTAGTCTAACAGGAAGTAGCGCACAAAAGTGAAATTGCTGAAATAAAAAATCTCTAAGTTATTTTTGAGGATTTATTGAGTATCGTGTACACTTTTTTTTTAGAAACAGCGTGCAATTCATGCAATGATATACAGTGAATATTTGAAGAAGTTTACAGCCGCATATCGGACCTGTAAACATTCCATTAGGATCCATGATGTTATTCTGCAGTAAGACAACGCCAGACCTCACATAACTGGTGTGATAAACTAAAAACGAAAAAAAAAAAGTTACTGAACATTACTGAAAAATCCCCCTTTTAACAGAACTTATATTAGAACTAACGGCATGAATGCCATTAAAGTAGTCGTCTACACGGGCCCGGGCTTGGCCGCAAAACTATTGCACACTTCTAAACCAGACTGGCGGTGCAATAAAGAAAAAAAAATAACGTGCCTGGAGCTGCAGATAAAAATTAAACGGGACGACCAACCCGATATGAAAACTTTAGTGAAGCCGATAAAATATGAACCATTTTCAATGCATATGACTTTCGCGAGAATAAGAATAAATGTGCCACATGAGCTGATGCTAGTTTGACAACATCAATACAGAAATATAACATACCCAGCGTAGATTTGGGCATCGGACAGTTACATCCTGTCTGAGACTGGACTTATTCAACAGACTCGTACCGGACCGGGCATGGATCAGGCTTATTTTTTTTACAGTCGAGCCGTACGAGAACGGGACTTAATTGTTACCAGGAAGTGTCGGATAGGCAATATATTTTCTAAAAAAAGTAATGAACTTCTGTTAACGGAATCGTTGGAAATATATTCAAAATCTACTTTTAATTATTCAGCTTCAAAAGTTTTTACCCTCTTTTTTCGTTTATTCTAAAGTACATCGATTTTTTAAATGAATATTTATTATAATGTTCAAAAGTCTTAGAGACTGAGCGATCATTAAGGTTTCTATTATGAAATTTCTGTCTTTCGAACACATAGTAATCTAAAACATACTCTACAATTTTCCCATAATTTTCCCCATACGTATGCGGTATATTTTAAAACAACCTTAAGTGTATGCTAAGAAAAATCAGTATTTTTTGTAGATATCGAGACTGGCTGGGCCGTGAACTGCGAAAATATAAACAGGCCGGGACGAAATTTCTGTTTTTACAACCGGCCAAGATAGCTGTTGATCGAGCCTGCCCTGTAAATTCCGGACCGTAAAGACCACAAAATTAAAGACCACAGTCCGTGATATTATACTATGCTTTAAGCCATATGTTTTCCGGGTAACGTACTGTATGTTAATATATTATTATCGGTCGAACTACCGTTTGTTTTAATCCCACAAACAAGCATTCGACAGATCAACATGAAAAATCATTTTTCTGCAATTGGTTTCATACAGGTTCTTTTTCATTTTATGATAGAAGAATTAAAAAAAAAATCAAATATGCTGTAAGAGTTAAAGGGACTCATGTATGGCGTGATGTTTAAAATAATATTTAAAACATATTGTTAAAAAAATCTCGTTTATATTTAATTCGCTCTTGTAGCATTTCTGTGTGAGAAGGCAAATTTATATTAAAAAAACGATACTATAACAGGTAATTCAAAAGTTCGGTGCGAAAATAGAACGCGATAAAAAAGATCTAAGGGTAGGAGAGATATGCGGTTTGCAGATAAATATTAAGCGGTCTACGGGATTTTGTATGACACTGGACAAAAAAATAGTTCAAAATCTCGACACTAGAGGGCGCTACTAAAGATAATTCCATGGGATAATTCCATATTGCTCACACAACGCAAGATTTAGATACTAAAACATTATACTGCATATACACTTTTTTGCATTCAAATCTTGCGTTGTGTGAGCAATATGGAATTATTTCATGGAGTTATCTTCAGTAGTGCCCTCTAGTGTCGAGATTTTGAACTAATTTTTTGTTTGGTGTTATACAAAATCCCATACCACACTGAATATTTATCTGCCAATCGCATGTGTCTCCGACCCATAGATCTTTTTTAATCGCGTTTTATTTTCACACCGAATTTTGAAACACCCTGTATGTGTAAATACATAATCAGTTTTCTTAAATATATTACAATTCAGGAAAGATTTAAAAATTAAATATACATGAATTTATTTCAGGTTTTATTATTTTTCTTTTAGTGTCTTTGCAACAGACTACTGTTATTTTGTTGAACACAATGAACAACTAAAACTTATAAATAAAAGTTGAATATTATAAAAAAAGAAGTCAAATCTTGTTATCAATTTTAGTGCATTACTTGTACAGGAAACATAAAATAAGCCAAGGAAGCAATACACGGAATTGAAATGAAAATCTTTAAAAAATATCATTAAAATACTACAAACATAAACTAAATGTTAATATGAAAATTACGAGGAAAAATGTTAAAAAATATATAAATATCTGTTTCGTGTTATAAACTATTAAAAAGAATGAAAGTTATTCATTAAATCTGAAGAAACATTAGCAAAGTAGAAAGATTCCCATTTACGAAACAGTCTAAGTAAAATAAAATGTTAAAAAGATACATCTTCTGTGCGCAAAATTTATTTGAAATTAAATAAAGCTGAACACAAATGATGCTTAATATATTAAAAGTGAATAAACTTAAGCACTCCGCTATGGTTTAAATTACAATAACTGAGAAATAAGTTATGAGCAGAATTATTTTACTAAAACTCATTTTGTCATATAAAAGTGAAGAACATTATTAATAAGAATTTTGCTGTAACGTTTTAATAAGTCAGTCAGAAAATACGAAACTATGCAAACAAAACTTTGAAAGTTATTAAAGTCTTATTTTGTTTTATTCATTCAGTTATAACTTCATTTCTCTCACATTTCAAGATTTCTTATTTCCTGACAGATGTTCATATGTTTTCTTCGAAAATAAAATAAAATAATAAAATATTTTTGATTTTGATTTCAACACAGTTTGGAACTTAAAACAATTCTAGAGTTTTTCTTCTTTTCTGCTGACCAGTGGACAACAGGTTCGGTTGAGAGGAGTAGCAGATGTTCAGTCACTTATGTCTGTGAATTGAATTTAATATTTTCTGACATTTGACTCCATATCTGATGATGATTTTATTCTTCTTATAACTTTGAGAAAATTTATTTACCACGACAAGCCGGAAAACAGCAAAAATATTTTTACATTAAGTGAAACTATTTTTTCTCCACAAATTGAAGGAAAAGAAAAGTAAATACATACATAACGAAAATATAAGATTCCTAAAAAGTTATCAAGTTCATTTTTTCTAAGCATTTTTAGATATTTTAACTCTATCTCTATGTTATATTGTTTTGAGCTAACCCAGCGATATTGAGCAAAGTACACACATTTCTGTTTTGAAAATAAAAGTATTAAAGGAGTTTCGTATATAAGCATTGATGTTTTTTACCTCTCTACTGTAGAGAATGTCAACACTTTTTAAAATGTGTTTAGATTGTTTTATGTAAGCTAGTATGTATATTTAGTTGCCTCTCTGATTGAATGTTGTTTAAAAGTTGTTTAATTATGTTCAGTCACTAAAGTCTGTGAATTGAATTTAATATTTTCTGACACTAGAATCCATATCTGATGATGATTTTATTCTTTTTATAACTTTGAGAAAATGTATTTATCACGACAAGCCGGTAAACAGAAAAAATATTTTTACATTATGTGAAACTACTTTTTCTGCACAAACTGAGGGAAAAGAAAAGTAAATACATACATAACGAAAATATAAGTTGTGAGATTCATAAAAAGTTATCACGTTCAATTTTTCTAAGCGTTTTTAGACATTTTAACGTAATCTATATGGTATATTGTTTTATTTATCACCTGATCTAACCCAGCGATATTGATCAAAGTACACACATTTCTGTTTTGAAAATAAAAGCTTTAAAGGAGTTGTGTATATAAGCATTGATGTATTCCCCCCTCCTCTGCAGAGAAGGTCAAAACTTTTTAAAATGTGTTTAGATTGTTTTATGTAAGCTAGTATGTATATGTACAGTTTCTCTGATTGAATGTTATTAAAAGATGGTTAAATTATGCTATACAAGATCAGGTTTAGCGAATTTTATTGCAATTCAAATAGATGAATATGTTCTTCGATATGATGCTTTTATAAACACCATCATAGTTTTTACATGCATTTTACTTTATTACGCACTTATTAATATATTTAAAAAGCAAGAATGTATTATGACAACTTCACATTGAAAAGACATTATGAAATTAAAGTGTATCAAAATTTGTTAAATAAACTTAATTTTCTGGTATTTTTTATTGTGATAAAAAAAAATGATTGCTAGTAGCTTTTCCGTATTTTTAGGGCATTTCCTTTTCCACGATGGAATTATTTTGTAAATCCGTCAGAAATTAGCACGTATGATCTAAGTATATCTTTGACAAAATTCTAGTTAAAAAGGTCTGGTTTAGAAGTTTAGTTACCCTTACGGAAATAGTGCTCTATACAATTTTTTTACGAGTTCTATAGATTAGCCTTTCTATAGAATACTATTTCTGTACAGTTTTGAATAGTTCTACAGAAAACTTTTCTAATGAAAATGCTTCTATAGAATTCGTAGAAGTACTGTAACATTTTTTTTCTATAGAACAATTTTTCTTTAGAGTAATAAACCTTTTAGTATTTCTATAGACTAATGATTCTATAGATTTTTTTCTATTTTTAATATATATATATATATGGGGACATCCATTCGTTACTCTTGTGATAATTAGAGCAAATTTTTATATATAATTCCAATTATTTTATTACAAAATTTAATTGCAATAAAAATTGATATAACCAGCTAAATACCACTGTGTTCCACATACAAACATGTATCCAATTTGTAACAAAAAGCATTTCTACTTATGTATATATTAAATGAATCTTGTGACACTCTGGTCACAAGAGTAACAAAATTTTGATTGATTATATAGACAAGGGAAATGCTTTTTCTTAGAAATTAGATATATTTTATGCGAGTGAATTGCATTTAACTGGTTATATCAATTTTTGTTTTAATTATATTTTGTAATAAAATAATTGGAAGTATTTGTGAAAATTTGCTCTAATGGTCACAGGGGTAACAATGGACATTCCTATATATATATATATATATATATATATATATATATATATATATATATTGGTCTTTTAAAATGTATGTGTACTAATTTATTTACACCTATATATTAAATAGTATACAAATTAAAAAAATAATTAATTTGAGAATACATTGGTTTAATATAATAATATCATTATAATTTAATTAAATTCTAATAGATTGTAATTCAATTATTAATGTAATAATATATCAGTCGAACTACTGATTTAAATGATGGTTTATGATTCATTATTTTTTTAAATACCAACAAAAACCAAGAAATTAAATAAGTAAATTAATAAATAAAAAAATTATTCATTGTAACCCCTTGCGCTCTGGTGATGTTAGCAGATGTATGTCACTATCCACCAGTGTTGCCGCTTTGGCAGATTTTTTTAGAAATTTTGAATTCACGTCATAAAAATTTAATTGGTAAATTTCTTTTACATTATTTATAGAAAATCAATTATCGTGTAAAGCAAAAATAAAAGTAAAACTTTCTGGTGCGAATTCGGAATTCGTACGTCATTGTCGGAAATGACCAAAATAGCATTACGTACGCTGCGTTCGTCATAGAGCGCAAGAGCGCCGCCTCCTGAATGCTAGGCTTAAGCGCTAACACAGATATGGCAAATGTTCTAAAATTTTCGACCCTCCCTTTTTACCCAATTTTGGGAGAAATTTCTAAAATCGCTGAAATACGTGATTAATTATTTTTTTTAGTAAATTTATTTTCTGGAATTTCACGCTTCTAGCCAAAACGGCTGCTGAGATATGGGCAAATGTTCAAAAAATTTCGACCCCACTTTAACCCCCTTAAGGGGGGGGGGGATTTCTAAAATTGCTGAACCATTTGTTTAAATTATTAGAAAATATTAAGACATTTAGAACTTTTTTGAAAGAAGAAAAAATCGACTCTTTAGGGGCTAAAAATCAGTGCTTATTAATAGGGGAGACCGGGGCTAGTAGGAGCAGATTTTAGTTACTGATTTTTATAAATTTTTTGTTTATGTTTTTTAACAAACATTATCTGCACTTTTAAAGAACAGACAGGGGGGGGGGATGACAGGGATGACCGACCCGGGAACCCAGCTTTCGCTTTAGAGTAGAAGTGCAATACCGGGAGGGAGTTAAAAAACAGGCATTTGGCTATAAATACCCCGAGTTTTGAGTTTGTAGCTCTTGTAGTTTATGTTTAGCGGAAGCCTAACGTAACAGGAACATTGTGCGCCAATCTACCCCATCTCGGGGCAAGTTGCTTATACCTATGGGTTAAGTTGGCTCACGCTATAAAAAAATTTTAATGAAACGCAAATAAGGCACACAGTTAAGAGAAATCAATTTCATTATTACCAGTAAGTTTAAACAAAGGCGTTATCGCCGTGCAATGTAAATTCTAAATTATACAGATATAAAAATAATAAATAAAACATTAACACTGAGTAACTTCTATCTTACTCGATATCATCATCAGAGTTACATTTTCACAAATAAAAAACCGAGTGTCTCCGTTTGGGCAAGCCTCATGTGCCCAAAATCTTGCATTAGAACCACTTTTTATTGTGTTTGTTGTATTTCAACCTACCAGCACACACCAGGCGCCGAGCCAACTTACCCCGTATTCAATGCGCCTACTAGCCCCATAATAATTTTCTTCACAAAACGGAGACATAACCATCTAAACATAAATAATTTAAGTAAATCACATATGGGATAGGTACAGTGAATCATACACTGAGAAAAATTGCACAAGTTAAATCGCAGTTATTAAGATAAGTATTAGAAATTAGAAACATAATGAAGCAACAAAAAATTATTTATGAGTGTAAATAGAGATGAGAATTATGAGAGTAAACAGAAAAATCGTAATAAATGCCCCCTGCACGTAGGTAACGCTGCAAAACTACAATGGGGATTGTAAAAAGCAAGAAGAAAGGTACTCTGTGACTGGTTGAGTAATCTATCCTGTAGCCAACTAGCAATAACTCCTGTAGCCAACTAGCCCTGGTCTCCTCTACATCTCACCAGTAGCGCCAACTTTTGAAACATATTGGGTGGGCTCAAAATGTTTTGAGTAAAATAACACATATTTTTTTTCCCTTAGTCAGTGTGTGTGTGGGGGGGGGGAGGGGCGGTGGAAGAACGAATGACTAAAGAGGATAATTCAATGTAAAATTTAACTTTTCGAACAAGATATGAAATATTATAATTTAATAAATAATTTTATAAAATTATATTATCATAAGTTATTCCTTGTAAATATATTAATATTTATTTTAAATTGTATGAAAAATGCTAACTATTGAAAGTGCAAAAAATTAAATGTCAAGATTTTAGTCGCCAAAGTGCTTTATCAGTTCAAGGTATTAAAACAGATGGAAAAATATGCATGAAATATTTTTAGAGAGAAATTTAATTATACATCCGCTGACGGGGTTTTCAGCGCTCCTGTAAGGCAAATTGATGTTCTTACTAATTTTTAAACAAAAATATTTTGAGACCGCAATAAAAAGAAAATTTACTTCAGCAATTAAATTAAATAAACAACGAAATAAATCAATGGAAACTGGGTCGGCGGAGAGATCAAAATATTGGGTGGACTCGTGCCTCCACGAGCTAATATAAGTTGGCGCCACAGCCTCTCTTTACTTTTGTATAAAACCAAAATGGCGATCATATTTTACGGAAAGAACGGCTCATGCATCAGTTCAACCTATATAAACTCCTCCACACTCCTCCACAATATTTCCCTTAGATAATGTGTTCAAAATATTATAAAAGTTTTAAATTCCACTTGTATTATTGAATGATAAAATCTGCAAATAAACTTTTATTTGGGCTTATGAGTTTCATAGTGAATATAAATACTGATAGTTGGTTGAAAGTAATTTACAGGTTCAAATGAACTATTGATGTACGTAGTTAAAAACAATTTACTCTTAATAAAAAGCAAGAGACATAAAACAATAAAAAATGAAATATAATCATAAAAATAATAATATATTAAATTTTGAATAAAAATTATTTTTTTTATACCATCCTCTAATTTAATACATTTTCTTTCAATTTTCAGATTATACAAGCATCTCTATGCTAATCGCATAATAAAGTAGATTGACATTTGTGTAGCATTATATTACAGTGCGTCCCAAAAGTTTATAGACAACGGGTTTTTTTAAATTTTCTTATTCAAAAAGCGGCGTAACAATTTCAAAACAATTTATAATTATAAATAATAGCAAGACAATAATAATACTATACACAACTAATATTACACAATCATAGACCTTGTGAAAAAAATTATAACTTAAATTTGACTGTCCCAAAAGTTTACAGACAACTCATTTTTTTCCTTTAACGTTGACATTTTTAAGCCGTTTGCTCTAATAATTAAAAAAACTCGATCAGGCATACTCAAAACAAGAATCTGAAGAAGTTCTGACTTAAATGAAAATCAACTTCGTTATTAATTGCAGCTTTAGATCTTGAACCGTTGCAAATCGACGCGTTTTACTACGCTCTCTAGCTAATCTTCCCGAGAGGTTATCTATTGGGTTCTTGTCAAGACTAAGGGCTGGCCAATCTATAACTGTTACTTGGTTTTGTCTAAACCACTACATTCTAGAATTGGACACGAGAATGGGGTGATGGTCTAGCTGGTACATCCATTTGTCTCCTCCCGAGCAATTTTCCAAATGGAAGTAACTGTACTTCAAGCCTTTCCTGGTAATCTTCGGAACATTGACGGCCTTTCAAAAAAGCAATATGGGTTTCTCCCATGTAACTATTAATAAAGAGGAACTGACATATCCTTAAAATAGTGAAGCATCAACTGTAACCGCTATCGCAGACGTTGTTTACTGTCGGTGGAAACTTCCACCAGTAGATTTATATAGAAATTTTCAACTTATTTAAACGCCTTAATATTAAAAAATTTCAGTCATAAATAATGATAGAAACAGATTTTCATTTTTACTGGTAGGAGTTTACTTTGGCAATAGTTAGGTACTGCGTTTCCGCCATATTGTGACAACCAGGGAAACAAACTGACAGTTTTACAAGGCATACTGACACCAGTAAAAACAAATAAAACTTTTTACGACATTTTTGAGAAAAATTTCCATGAATAAGACGTAGAAATATGACGAAGTTTTCTATTCATATTTACTGGTGGGATGTTCGGCCTAGTGGTAATCAGAAACTGAAGATCCTATTTTAAAAAAGCCGCCGCCATCTTGTGACAACCTCCTCAGTTACTTCACTGGCAACAGGTAGACAGCACACTACATGTCTCCTCCTCTTTATTCATAACTCCATTGTTTCTCCATTATAAGAAAATGCTACTCACACCATGAGTGAACCCCTTCCTCGTTGTGTACTAAAAACAGTTCGTGGTTCCTTGCGAATATCGTGCCAGTAATATGCCCAACCATCGGGACCATTTAAATTGAATTTATTTTCATTACTGACAAGAACACTCAACCATTCATCGGACCAATTTCTGTGATTTTCTGTGAGAGTCTTTATTCCGTTTTGTAAACTTTGTCGAATGACGCATTTTGCGAAAATCAAGAAATGTACTTACCATCAGCCGTTGATGGACCGTGAATATTGATACTGGAATGATCACTTCTATAGAAACTTACCGTACACTCAGGTTCTGGGTTGAAATTAATGTCAAAATTTCTCTGTCTTATCATTTTTTTTTTTTTTTTTTGGTTGTCTAGAACGGGTTGGGTTGGGTTGATTTTTGACGGCCAATTATCTACACGAGGGATATAGGCCCGGGGGGAGTGCCCTCCGTGGGGGTCTTTCTAAGGGAACCTAATCCGTATTAACGCATGGAATATTCACGGCTCGAAGAAAACCACGAAAACTCCGAACAATTAGGCCGACGGGCGCGATTGGGATCGAACCCAGCACCTCCCGTCTACCAGCTTCGAGAGCAGAACCTCTCGGCCACTGGTGGGGCGGTTGTCTAGAACGGGATATTTTGCTTCAGAATCTCACCTTTTGACAGATTGCGTTAAATACCAACCCTGCTGCGTCCAGTTTTCTTGAAATGTCCACAACTTTCCATCCACGAGGCTTTAAACTATATATTTCCAAAATTCCCTCTTTGGAAAACTGGAAATTATGTGTCATCTTTGCAATCAGAAGGAAACGGAAAGACAGATTCGATTTTATCTTAGGAAACTATTGCGTCACAAGTTCATGATCTTATAATACGCAAATTTTGGATAACAGCACTTAAATCGGCTTTGAACACCAATTGTCTATATATTTTTGGACAGCATTTTTTTTAAATTTTGTATATTAAATCTATTTCTGCTAAAAGTTGTTTGCGTATTTTATTATTTTTATTTCATCATTCTATATTTTCATAATTTATTTCGTCTTTTTTTACTCATTTAGTTAGCTCATAAATCCCAAAAATGGTTGTATATAAACTTTTGGGACGCACTGTATCATTTTAATTGCGATTGAGCTACAAACACATATTTTGATCAGTTATCTCAACTGAAAATGTAAAAAGAGAGTGCAAAGAAATTTATCTTTGGTAATTTTTTTAAAGACTTTAAGGAGACGTTCTCCTGGAACACTTTCAAAGAATCCCCTCCCCACGCCCCCCAAAAAATGTTTTGCGTTAATCGAACCCTTCAGTTGTCTAGAGTACTCTTTCAGCACTGATTTTTGTTGCACTCGATAGTTAAGTAGATACAATAAGTTTAACGGACCGGTCTCAATTCGATAACAAAAAATTTAAACACATTTTTATTGAAACATGTTTTTTAATCGGAGTGCGGTCTCACGCTTAAACTGTTGATGCTATCCATGTTTTGTTTTTTGAACATTAAATTAAACTCTTTTAGTTGGAGGACAAAGCTACAAAAATATAATAATCTTTAACCCCTTGAGGGGCACCGGTATATATTATACACCACCTACGATTAATGAAGTTTTACACCAGAAAAGATTTATTAAATTTTACTTTTCTAACTTTGGTGGAAAAAAACTGTAAAATTGCTTTTACTTATTTTGAAATAGAATTTTTCAAAGATTCTGGTGGGAATTCAGCATTTCACAAACGTAATTGCTTGCCCCTCAAGGGGCTTGCCCCTCAAGGTTAAGCAGTTTCACAAATGACATTTAATACCAAAAATTGATCTTAAATATAAAACTTCAATGTATCAAATTGCGATTACCAGTTTGAGGCTTGGCATCTAATTTTATATATTTTGAGAAACCCAGTGAAATTTTTGTTTCAGAATATTATTTCACCGATCTATACTGTACAGGCCACGATTACAGAATTTTGTAGGAGAAATATCACTATTTTTATATTACAATATCCACAAATTTAGAAGACTGTACAATACATTCAGAGCCAAAAACATTATTTTTATATTTGCATTATTTAATCATAAAAAAACTCCAGAAAATGTTCTAAAAATGAATCCATTTCGAAAAAACATCACCTCAGTGCATTTTGTTGTTAAATTTCATTTAGGGTAGATTGGGTGAAGATGCCGTAGTTTTTGACTTAATTGTTTTAAAAATCGCCTGTTGTTTATATTTGTTATTCATTGTTTTCTTGTTAGAGATTGGACTCTTATGTATGATTAAAAAACTTATTTCATTTTACAGATGTTATAGAAACATCGGATATTTTATTTTTGTAAACACTTGCATTTCGGTATCTTACCCATAGGTATCGGCAAGATGTCCAACTATCTAGGGGTAAGATGCCTTATACAGTTTCGATATAAGCAATAATTTTTGTGAAACACTATAAAAAACAATCGGACCAATAAAAGTAACTTTAATATTTTAGACATACTAAAGTTGTTAATTTGCTTAATATTATGAAATTACAAAAATATGATGTAACAAATTTTGGCAGTATAATAAACGAACAAACTAATATTTATTTGCTATATAATTATTGCTTTATAATTATATAATTGCTATAAAGTTATGTTAATATATTTGGTTGTGTAATATTTATTTAAGATATTATGTTCTACTTAATATTTAAAAGAATTATGAATCTTAAGTATGGCTATTTTTAATTATTATAACAAGCTTAACTACGGTAAAGCCACTGTGATAAAGTGCTTTAGAATCAAGCTTCTTTGTTAATGTTTTTCATATGTCCCCTTGTTCTTTTAGCAATATATCAGGTCTGCCACAAACTGAGCGTTTGTTTAGGCACTTTGAGCAGCTTTTAAATAACCAACTGTTTCACTGAATGAACTTCATCCACAATTTCCCGATGTTTTATTGCACTCTGCTAGACAATCTTAACAGTCATCATCACGCACTTAAAATATATATATATATATATATATATATAAATATATATCCTCGTCTTCTGAGTCTTGGGAGGGAATTTAATCATCATCCATATCATCGTCAGTTGAATAAATTTCTTATACCGTCTTTATAAAATTGTTTACTTAGAAATTTTATACAAGATAACTTTAAGTTGTTGGGTTGATCTTTTTTAATCAATCACGAATGCAGCAGTTAGCTGTCAAGACAGCAATTGCTTCTGTCTTAAAATGCCTCAGATAAAAGTAAAAGGAATGGGTTGGGTTGGGTTGATTTTTGACGGCCAATTATCTACACGAGGGATATAGGCCCGGGGGGTAGTGCCCTCCGTGGGGGTCTTTCTAAGGGAACCTAATCCGTATTAACGCATGGAAGATCCACGGCTCGAAGAAAACCACGAAAACTCCGAACGATTAGGCCGACGGGCGCGATTGGGATCGAACCCAGCACCTCCCGTCTACCAGCTTCGAGAGCAGAACCTCTCGGCCAGTAAAAGGAATGGAAACCTGCTTATAGGAGATCGCCACTAGTCGTTTAATTACGATTTAATATTTCGCAATCTTTTCAAAGCATATCAATCGGAATAGTTTTGAGCTTCCCTATAAACGAATTATAAGTGCGACATACTTCATTTTTAATTCCGATTATGCCATAGCAAATTTCAATAACATACATCAATTACATAAAAATCCGATTGTATTTGTGATAGTTAGAGCATGGTCAGGAAACCAAAGTCATACATACTTGAAAAGTATGTATGACTTTTCAAGTATGTTGGATGGTGTTAAAAATGAAAATATATGGTAAATGAATCTGTGTCTCGTACTCCGTAGACTTTACCCACTTACTGTGATATATTTTTTAGATCAGGTGAAACATCGATCATCAAGGTTTGTGGTAGTTACCGCTTTAAAATCGAAGACATTTTCGATTAATCGATATGTAACCAATTACGTAGTAGCTTTATAAACTTAGAAATCTTCTAGTAGACGCTATTTGGCAGCGTGAGCTTATACTAGTCATCATATAAAAATTCTAAAAATTAACAACGTTTCTATCGAAGGAAAAACAACTAATGATCTTAAAGAAAAACATTAAAAACATTTGAAATTAAATGTCAGAAATAGCGTTAAAGTAAGATCCTTATGCGATCAAAATATTCATTAAACAAGGCTTATTAGTGACATGGTGCTATTTCTTTCACAACGGGCTTATTCGTTGCCATCAAAACTGTGTAGGCCAGTTTTAGACGGCTGCTGAAAAAACCGGTTGCTATTTTATTAACTCTTTTCCTCCTTTTCTAAGTGGATACAGCCGGGTTGACTATGTACAGAACTGAAATGAAAATCGTGTTGAATTTTGCTTAGTGTACACTCTATTTGCTCAGAATGACAAAAACTGCTGCAGATTGAAGAAGATGAGAAACCTCGTTGTGATTATTAACAAAGTTACAGACACACACTTTGCCCGGCCGTATTGGTGCAAATACTGAGAATGATTAAGAATGAAAGGCCTCGTTTTGTTTAAAAATACAAGAAGATAAACCCGGTATTCCCGGGTTATAAAATATATTTGAAAACCCTCATATATATTATTTCGTATGATAGCAGACACACAGAAATGAATACTCAGATTTCACGAAATTTTCTTTGTTTTTGACGAAACAGTTTCCTGGGAAATGCTCCGAGCGAATATTTCGTCAAATTGATGAAATTACTTTCTTCACTTGCTTGACGATATAAATTTCGTCAAAAGTTGGCTGGTGGTGCCATCTATCGAACAGTTTGGAAGCTCCTGTATCCAGAGGGAAGAAAAAATTCACTTCTCGCTTTCCTCGGGAAGATTCGAACCCGCGGTCTTTGGCGTGGGAGACCGTTGCTCTTCCGACTTCGCTATTGGGGAGTTGAATAGATGTGATTTTAGATTGATTTAATGAATTCCGTTGCGTATTTATGTTTTTATAAGGTAAATTGTAATTTTATCGGTGCTGCTATAATTTCTGAAAGTTTTAAGTAAGACTAATTTATTATTATGGTTTTCTCATGGTGAATGAATAATTATAATATGGCTTGATTAAATAATTTATTAATGAAATTTTCTTTGCTCAATGAATGGTTAGAATATGGTCTGGTTAATTTGTTGCTCACAAATAACGAATTGTGAAGTGCATATTGCGTGAAATTTTATCACTTTGAGTAGAGGGATAATATATTAACACTTTACTGTTTATAAAGAGAAGACAATTATGTTTATTTTTAATTTGATTGAAAACAGAATATACTTCTTAAATAAATAATAATAAAAAAAAGATATTCTGGAAGTTTGAAATTTTATTGACAAAATTTTCTTTTTGAATGGTTTTGAAGAACACGGGAAATTTATTCTTTTCGAATTAAAACATAACGAACAACATATAAATAAACAAATAAAAATAATAATAAGCATTCCTAAAAATTTTAACAGCTAAAAAAATAACTAATTAAAAAACAATAACTCCCTACATTTCAGTATTTTCTGAAAAGCACTAAAAAGTTCTGTTTTAAAATAAATTGTTAGGACTAACATAAACAAGCAAATATCTGCTTGCTAGAATCGCAGGATTTGAGGAGGTACAGCAACTGTTTCCTTAAAATGCATTGAGTCTGACCGTGATTGAGGCAAAACTTTCGTCAAATATTTGAGAGTTTACTTTTCATTAAAATTCACGTGATGTTGATAGGAAATGATGGTCAAAAACGACGAAATACAGCTCAAGGATTTCTGAATCGTCAAAAGTGAGAGTTTTTTTTTTTTTTTTTTTGAGACTGCATCCTCTTTTCTCTCCACCTACTAAAGACACAGCAATGAATGAGGTATTTTTCGAAATGTATTTTTGATCATGAGGTATTTTTTTGATGAAATGGAGTATTTTTCGGCAAGTTTATGACGAGATATACTTATATTTCGTTAATATAAGTTGCTTGATAAAAAAAAATGCAGTTTCGAAAAAAACAATGAAAAAACGCATCAGCAAATAATCTCAAAGGTTGCTGTGATAAAACCTGGCACATGTCATTTTTTTAAATAATTGATAATTCTAGTAGATTGTTCATATTTAATATATTTTTTAGAATGTCAATTAACAGTACTAAAAATCATATTTATATGAAAAATAGCAATAATATGTTCAAATAAAATTTTGAAACTTATTAAAAAGCAATATTTTAATATTGGCCTCACACCAGGAGTTAACAGCCGAAGGAATCGCTAAAATATCGCTATTTACAATCACCCTTTTTGATTCTGTTCATTTTATAGGCCTATAACCCTGGAGTAGATAATTGGCTGTCAAAAATCAGCCCCTGTTCATTTTAGTGACTTAAGCTCAAAATATAATTAAATGTCTTTAATTTGTGTTTCATTTATAATTTATTGTTTTATTATAGGTTTATTGATTGATGAATGTTTTTATTTCGTTATGGAATATAAGCTCGAAACAAATAATTTTATTTTAATTTAAGTGCAAATAGGTTTTTTTTTCGCAATCGTCTTTACGCGATAAAGATAGATTTGAAAAAAAAAATCATGGTTGAAAATCATTTTGAAAACTAGATGGAACCCGTCAAGATTTGACGTTAAATAACTTGAATGTTTCATTAGAAAAATTCTTGAATTTTTAATGAATTGCTTTTAAATTAATTATTGAAATTGTGACAAATTTATATATTGCATAAGTGATTCCTATTTGTTTAAAGTGATAGAGAGTACAGTCAGACAAATCTATTCAACGAAGTCACAGAATTTTAAATTTATAATTTACAACCAATTATGCTTCTTTTTACCAGAAATTTAACTAAAAAGGGTGGATAGAGCATTTATTTTATTTACTATCGTCTAATTTTTTCGAAAAAATTTCGAAAATTTTCTTTTTTCAAAAGAACATTTATTTTTATATATTTATTATGATTTTTTAACTACATGACCATTAAAAGCTGCCATGAATTTTACTTTTTATCAGTCTCATTCTCTAAAAGCCCAAATTTGAAACTTGGTGCAGCATATAATTTTTATTACTTGAATTTTATTTTACATTTTTAAAATATTAAACAATGGATATCAAGGTAAATTTTTTAATAGTTCTTGTATGAATATCTTTCTTTCTTTCCGTTTTCTTTTTTTTAAGGAAAAAAAAAGGGAAACTTTTCTTTTTCTGACACACACACACATATATTCCTGATAATGGTCAGAAGATATTACAAAAATTGTAGATGAGCTAAATTTATTTAATTGATAATTACATAAAAAATATTTTAGCTTAAATATTTTAAATATAAAATTATTATTATTTTAAATATTGTTCAGCGTTAAATTTTATTTAATTATAAAGCATTCAAAAAAAAATAATAATAAAATAAAAATCATATAACTTCTCCTCCAAATAAAATATGACATTATTGAAATAACTTATAGCGAAAAATATTACAGAAATAATTTTGCCAGGCATTGGGTTCGAACCTGCTATCCACTACAAAATATCGGCGCTTTAAACTACTGCTTTTTAGACCGCTCAGCCACCGAGAACTTGTTCTCAATCCCTCTAAATTGAACAGGGTTGATGCATGTGCAGATGTCCCGAAATGCGTCTTCTTAAAATTTTACATTTGCGTTTTAATATACATGATGATTTTACAGTTTTTGAAGGTTTTAAAAACTGAAGAAGGATATATGTTATACAACGTAGATTAAACAAGGCAGTTGTCCGACTTATAATAAGGCATCGGAATGCTTAAGCCTAATATGGCTGAATTTAACGAAAGATTATCAAGATCCGGATGAGTTCACTCCGGAAGCGTCATACACTTTGCGTCATTACATATATAACTAGCAGGCTGAGCCCGCTGAGCTGGACCATTTTTCAAATAAACCTTCAATCAAACGAAATGGAAAATCCGACCCTGTATTTTAAATTAATATGGACCTTCACCTGGAAGGTCCTTCCGCATTTTCTGAATACGCATCGGTCGCAATTGCGCTTTTATATTTTCTGATGCGTTAGACCAAATACGGGCAATTCAGAAGCAACTCTTTAGTACACATGTAGAGTTTGGGAGGGAAATGCGGCCATTACGATCATATCACCACACTATTAAAAAAGAGATAACTACAATGACTGCTGAGATTGACCATTTAACTTAAAGAATGTTCGGGTTATTCACTTTCGTTTGTTAGTTCTTTTACTCCGGGCTTCTCAGCTTGGTACTTTGTGCGGATTTGATAACAAAAATACAATCTCTCTCTACGTTACATTATATTTGGTAATATACGTCTTCTTTTGCCAGGTTGTCTCTACAGTTTCTTATTTTCGATTTCCAGTAGAGTAAATACAATCAAAACAGTATTAACGTTTATATTTTAAAATATGTGAATCCTGTAAAAGTGGATATTTAAAGCGGAATTGTGTGAATAAAATTAAAAGAATGTCATTTTAACTGCCATTTCTTTTTACATACCAGTTTTAATCATGCAACTATTAACCTAGGAAAATAACCTCGATAACTAATTCAAAAAGAAAACTAAACCTCAAGTTTTCATTCAATAAAATCTTCCCAATCATTCGTAATCGGATCCACAACCAAGTTTGATGTGCAACGTTAGAAATGTTCGTAACGTTATGGCTAAAAATGTACCAGAGTTAGCTGCAAAACAGAGTTAATTACGTTCCAAACTACATTCCATTAAATAATGTCAAATTGCTGTTGATTGAATTAGATCTTTCACTATCAAAACTCTTTGCAAATGATAAATAAAGTTAGTTATGCAAAATTTTTAGTTGTGATCTTTTTTGGCAAACCGAAGATTTTTTTCGCATTTCTCTAATGAGTGTAATAAGACGGAGAAATAAACATGCTTTTATTTTCAAGACGTCATTATTCATCAGTTTGTTGCCTAAATAAAACTAAAAACGTTAATTTGTGACTATGATCAGCTGCTCGGGCTGTGCATCAGCCAAAATTGCTTTATAATGATTGAAATTTTATTTGAATCTGAGGTACTTTTTTTGAAAATCTAGACTAAATGAACAGATATTGTTCCATTGGCCACCTTTGGCATTTGAATGTTTTTTTATACATTCGAAGTAATGCTTTTTTAGTGATAGTAAAATAAACCTAAAATTTGTCACTACGATCAGCTGCTCGGGCTGTGCATCAGCCAAAATTTTATAATGATTGAAATTTTAATTGAATTTGAGGTACTTTTTTTTATAAAACCTAGGCTAAATGAACAATAATTGTTCAATTGGCTACCTTTGGCATTTGAAAATTCTTTTTTATACATTCAAATTAATGCTTTTTTAGTGATAGTAAAATAACTGCACATGAAAAATATCCATTAGTAAATCTTCTTTCGTCCGTTTGCTCCATAATAAAAAAAACATAAATTTACTAATCGCTAATTACTAAAGTACAGATTTCGCGTAATCTTCTGAAATCGGATTTACCGTCCACGGTTCCTTTCAAATATAAACGAATCTTCCAACACTATAGAGTAAACTCGCCAATTGTAAGGTAGCTGATTATGGAAGATTCATCCAATATCTTTTTATAACATTTCTAAAAGAATGGAAGATATATATATATAAAAAAAGAAATAATGAATGGAATGGAATATCGAAAAGTGATTTTCGATATTCAGAAATAAATTCAGAATACAGAAAGTAATTTTTATTGCAAAATGTCTTTTTTCGTGATAGAAATAACGCATAATTGCTTACATTTTCTTAAGAATAATCTTTACTATCTAACATTGCAAACATTGAACGTTTGTATAAGGGAAATTGGTGATATGTTTTTTATTAAAAAAAGAATGGACAATATAAGCTAATCTGGCTTCGAGGTTACAAAAGTCACAAATTTGGGGAAAACAAACCGACATGCGTTCGCAGTAAAGTATGATGAGAAATTTTTTAAATGTCTAAAATTAAATTATTTTACAATATGTATGTGCGTGTGTGGGAGACATTTATACTAAAATTAAAATATTTGACTCCATTTTTAAAATATTAATTGCTCTTTATATATTGTACATTTGAATTTTAAAAAATACTCAAAAAATGCTTTCGTACACTTGCAAAATCAACTTTATTGTAAACATCGCTTGCACCCAATTCACGCTTACGTCTTTTTGGCTTAAAATCAAATTGTTAGGCGACAAAAGTGAACTCAAAAATCACAAATAAACATATAATATGTAAATCACAAGTACCATCATTTTTACAATTACATCTGCTAGTTTCGTCTGTGAGTCACATGATGGAAGAGTTAGAAATAAACAAGTAATATAATTTTTTTTAAGTTAATTCCTACTTAGGCCAATAAGATAATTTTTTTTCTCTCCCATTCTTCTTTCCTCCAGAGTGGCGCTTAAAATGCCTTGATCAAGAAGATGGCTCTGTCGGTCTTAAGATGCCTTGATCAAGAAGAGGGCTCTCTCGATTATTGAAAATTAATTAATTTAATTTAATTAACGAATTAATATTTGAAAAAAACTGGATTAACATCAATTGTCATCCACTACAAGTTTACAAAAAAATTTTTGAACTTGATTGGATGAATAATAAGCATTTTATTAACGATTGGAAATTTGAACAAAATATATAAATATATAAATAAATATATATATAAATAAATAAATATATATATAAATAAATAAATATAGAGAGAGTGTGAACTAATAGTAGGAATTGAAAAAGAACAAATCAAAAATAAAATTGTTACCACAAGGAAGGTCTCCTTAAAGAACATACTCAAATTATTTTGAAAAGAAAAATGCTTTTAAAACTACTCATGTATGTAGTAAAACTTCAGTCAAATTTGGCGGCGGAATCTCAGTAAAATTCTGAAAAAAATCTATATATATTCGAGTATTTGGCGCAAAAAAGACGAACGTTCCACGCTATTTGGCTAGCCAACACATTTGCATCCCAAATGCAAGATATTTAAATGCATTTTAAAATCGCTTGTTAAATAAGTGTTTAAATGCCTCAATGAATTTAAACTTAAACGAAGGATTAGCGTATTATTTTTTATCTTTAAGCGTATATAATATAAAAAATAGCGTGTTGCAGCAGTTATTTAATTTTACATGGCTTCACCGGCTGGAAATGTTTTAAGGGTACTATTTGATTATTCATTCAACCAATTTCGCCAAATTATATAAATTGCCAAACTATTCGCCAAATTATATAAATTGCCAAACTACTTGCCAAATTATACAAATTGACAAAATTTTTATTTTAAACAACGAACGAATGAATAAATTTTTAAACATTAATAAAATTACAAATAGAAGTGAAATTAAAAATCACTTGATGACGACACAAACACGTGTACCGTGTTTAATGTCAAGTGAATGTAAAATTTACGATAAGCTATTATTGGCATTTAATCTTATAGTTTGGCGATAGTTATTTTGTCGACGGGATAATCAAGTAGTACCGTTTTAAGTTTCTTTTAAAAGTAGCTGGCTAATTAAAAATGCTACCATTAAACATTTTATATTAAATACTTGTTTCCATGGCAACAATAACTTTCATTTATTGTTTCTGATACTAACAATATCGAAGTCAAATTGCCAATGTTCCGAATCGGACATTATATTTGAATTTGGAAAAAATTTAATAAACCGAAATTTTGTTTTAAACTGTATAATTACGATAATAAAATTTTAATATATACACATATAAAAGTATATGACAAAACTGTAGTAATAAAAATTTATTTATTTAAGTTAAACTTAATCTAACTATATTCGTATGAAGAGTAGAAAAATGTTTTACTTAAAAATTATTTATGATAAAAAAAGTATCATTCAAAATTTTATTGTGCCGTCAACCAACATTAAATCGCCGAAAAAATTAAATTTTCATTATTTTTTTACAAATGCTAAATCGAGATTCTGCGGATTTTTTTATAAACATATTATATGTCACGAGAAGAATCGTCTATATATTCGATTCCTCACGAGAAGATATTTTTTCAAATACTTCTGAGCATGCACTTATCGAAACTTCCTTGATATCATCCTATCAATTTTTCAGATGCATTTTTCTTAACCTGACGCAAAAGATAAAGAGCCAAATCTTATTTCAATTGCAATATTTTAACTGAGTAACTTTATAAGCATTACGAACATTCCCTTTCATGTTTAAATTAAATATTTTCGCTTTTTAATATTATCACTCATTAAAATGGGTTTTTTTTCCTTTTTTTCTTCCTTCTTTTTTTTTTTAATTAAAATTAGTAATAGTTTTTTCTTTTATGTTTCGAGGTGTAATAGCTGTTTCAAATTTTTTTATCAACGATAAATTTCGCCAAGAAATAAAATGGTAAACCTTATCGTCCAAAATAACAGAACTTTCCGACATAATTCTATAACTAATCTAGGTAGAATGATGTGTTATAGCTTAAATCCTTCCCTGAAATGATACCTATCTAACGGTATAAGTTGCGTAAAACTCCATGCAGTAGAACTCGAAATCTAGCAGTTCGGAACGAAATTTCCGTTTGTATTTTATATATATAATAGATGATAGAAATCGAGTAAATTTCGATTCAATTTTCAAACAAATTGCGATATAGTTTTCGAAGAAATTGCAGTCGAAAGTACTTTTTTCCCTATTCAAACGTGTAAAAATTGAAAATGTGCGGTTTTAGAAATTTTAAAAAATGCAATAAAATTTAATAAAAGTTTAATCTAATCGTCTGCTGTTACCATTCGTAAAATGGCGTCAGCATTACCACTTACAGGTTTGCCCTTTATAATATAGATTGTTATTTAGGTGAGGGAAGAATAAAGTGGCCACTCTAATGTTTGATGGAATTTTATACATTTTATTAAGAAAAGTTCTAGAAACAAATAATAATAGTGACAATGATAACTGCAGTATCAATTGCTGTTTCACCTTTTATAAAGTTTGTTTTAGGATTTACAGATTACATTAAAATAAAAATTACAAAATAACCACTTTGCCCGACTAGACAGGAAAAAGTGGCCAGCATGTGTAATTGAACAAATCACATCGATTCAGGATGTACAGTCGAGGAAAAAAAAGTAAACACCCCGTACTAACTCCTCAACAAATTATCGTAGAAGAAAGTTACTGGTACAGAACGATTGGAAATAAAGTCTACTTTTAAATGATGTATATAAAATTTGCTTAGGGGTCATCTACATATTAAAACGAGTCATAACTTTGATTTTTTCAATAGCAGTACACAATTCTGACAGTGTAAATGAACTCTACACACTTCAATTAGTCTAAAAACAAATTTTTATACAATTTGTACCATAAGTTTCCGAGAAATTAATTATTTTAAAACGAGGGTATTTTAAGGGCTGTATCAAAATTGAAGTCCGGTACTCGATTGTTCACCGAGAGAGCTCCCTTCTTAATCAAGGCACCTTAAGCAGTCAATTAAGCCTGTTATATTACAGGATAGCATAAGAAATTTCAAAATATTTAGTCACTTCTACCATAGACGACCCCGTAAACCATCATTTTGCCGTTTTTTAAGCATAATTTGAAAACTACTTGGAAGAAAAATGTGAAATTTTGGATTTCCATAAAGCAGGACTTAATAAATCTGAATCCATCAAAAAATGTAGGTTGCAATGCATAACCTTTTTTAATAGTAATTTCATAATTCATAATTTGTATCAGAAAATTATAAAAATTGCAAATTCAACGTATTTATGTTTTGGGTATATTGGTATTACTGATACACAAAAAATTAGAACATTAGGATAATAATTTCAGAAGTTATAAATAAAAATATGAAAATGTAATTTAACATTAGAAGCACTGAATTTTGAATGTTTATAATTCAAAAACTTATCATTCAAATGACTTGAAATTTGGTGTCTAGGCATAGTTTGAACCAAAGATTTGAAATATCTCGTTAAAATTGTGTATTGCCATTGAAAAAAACTGAAGTTTGGATTCGTTTTAAATATGTAGATGGCCCCCTAAGCAAATTTTGTATACGTCATTTAACCCTTTCAGGGGCAAAGTACTTCTACTCGTAAAATTCTGAAATTATTGACTGACACCAGGATTTACAACCAAATTTATTGCAAAATAGGTAAAAGCTTTTCTTCGAGTTTTGATAAAAGGAAAATTTTTATTACATAATTCTGGTGTGAATGTGGCATTTAGGAATTAAAATTAGGTGGTCCAAAAATGAACCACCGCCCTTGAAGGGGTTAAACGTAGAAATTATTTCCAATCGTTCGGTACCAGTAACTTTCGTCTACGATAATTTGTTGAGGAGTTAGTAGGGGGTGTTTACTTTTTTTCTCCACGGCTGTACATTTAATTACAACAAGCTTAAGTTAACATAAATTAAGAAAGTGTTGTGTTTTGTAATATTTTAAAAGTATTAAATCGTTACAAAATTAAGTAAACAGTAAAGGTTGTGAATATGACGAATCGATGAATAAAAGTACCCCCAGCAGACATACAGAGTGCAAATGTCGAGATTAAGCCTTACTCTGAAGAAGTTATTGCCCCGACACGTGTTATTTATTTCAAAGAAAATACTTTTGAGTAATCTTTTGTTATGTATAATGAATATAAAATCGTTTCCGGGCAAAGAGGCTATCTAGCCATTTTGCCGGATCTCTTTGTGGCCACATTTCCCGGAATTATTCCATTACAAAAACTTTGGCCTAGCATGTAATCTACATGTACTATTTTATGTATGAAATCGTTACAAAATAAAGTAAACTGTAATGAGTATCAATATGACAAACGAAGGAATAAAAGTATCCCCAGCAGACATGCAGACTGCAAATGTCAAGATTAACCCTTTCTCTGAAGAAGTTATTGCCCAGACCTGGTTCTTTATTTCAGAGAAAAAATTTTTGAGTAGTCTTTTGTTATGAATAATGAATATAAAATCATTTCCGTACAAAGAACCTACCTGGCCAATTTGCCGGATCTCTTTGTGGCCACTTTCCCCGAACTGACGCCATTACAAAAACTGTGGCCTAGCATGTAATCTACATGACTTAGCGTTTTCAAACACACAATCATTTAAAAGGTAATTTCATCTTTATCAAAGAGTATAAATACAATTAATTATAAAACTGCATATTATTTAGCTATAATCAAGAAACTATACGACTTGCCTAATGTCAAAAATACGAAAAAACAATAAAATGAGATAAAAAATAGAAAAATGTAGCCTTCCGCTTCAAATTGCAGACATTACAAGCATCTGTGACTATTGTTTTGCGCAGTTCCAGGGTCGCGGTTGTACTATAGAATGGAAAAACCTCAAATGGCCATTTTGCCTCCCTGACCGCTTTACCACCCCTTCCCTAACTGGTCATCCCACAGGAATATAAAAATTCTTAAGACGATTTCGATTAAGACGCCTTATTGCATCTATTATTAAAAAAAATTCTTTCAATTAATATTGCGTGCGAATGTCCTTTAAAGTGAATTTGAATACCAAGAAACGTTAAAAAAAATCTTTTGAGCCAAAATTAATTTTCTCAAATACGCCATTTTGCTATGAGACTGATTACAGCTAATTAACTTATTAATTAACTGATAATTGACAGATCAGATCAATCTTAAGATACCGAATTTGGCGCTAAACTGAAAATTTTCAACAGAAATACACAATTTTTAAAATATGAATTGTCATGAAATTTTATTAAATGTTGAATCCAACTAGATCCCAAGGACGTACCTGTGGAACACCGAAAATGAATTACATTTAACAACCCATTCCTTAACCGATGTCACGCTAATCGACCCCATTGCTACATGCCTCTTCTTGCTACAAAAAAGATTTGAAATACAAATTTATTATTTAATGATATAAAGTTTAAGTATAATAAGATTTAATTAAAAGAGAACAAAAAAAAGTCCAAGTTTCAAGCATTACTTTTTTATACCATTTCAAATAATAAAGAGTTTCCATTTTAAAATATGTATAAATTCCTTTGAATTAATATTAACATGAAGCAAATTAGCCTAAAACTTCAACTAAAAAATGAAAAAGAAATACATTGATAATACTGAAACAAAAAGAAAATAAACTAAATACTTTGAATATTTTTAATATTTAATTATAACTCCACTCATGCAGAATATTTTCCAGCTTGATCGTAATAACAGCGACTCAGTTTTCAAAATTTCATTTTTAAATTTCTTCATCGTCGTTTAGAAAATATGATTTTGATTAATATAGATGGGCAACATGTTGTAAAACATGAGAATTTATCAAATAATTTTCTTAAGAAATATGTAAATTTCGAAAAACAACGAATGATGCTGGATATTTTTTCGTAAATCTTCTGCATTTTTATATTCGTGTTCATTGTAAGTTTAATGTGGACTTTGATTTGAGAATTTATTTTTCTATATGCAATGGCTCTGGCGTTCCTATTTCATCTCAGATGGGTATTGTGGAAGTCTGGGAAATTCCTCCCCCTTTTTTTTTACCAAAATAATCAAATATTGTATTTCAGATATATCAGCATATCTCATTCCCTTTAAAAAAATTTAGTGTTTATATTATCTTTTTAAAGTGTTATTACTGTGAAAAGTTATTAAACATATATATATATATATATTTATTTATTTATTTATTTATTTATTTATTTATTTATTTTCTTTTTTTAGTATAATCTTTCCTAAATCATTCACATTTTTGGGAGGTTTGACCCATTTAATCACAGAGTAGAGCGCCGATTATCGGAACTCCAATTAACCGAACTTCTAATTAACAGAACTTCCAATTACCCGAACAGCATATTCTTCTCAAAAATTTGTTAAACCAAACTTCCAATTATCCAAACACCCTATTTCTCTCCTTTTTCGGGTAAAGTTCCTGTCACCAAATGTTACGTCTGTAATACAGCCCATGAGTCATAGTGCGATAGAGATACTCAAACAACGTTATAGAAAGGAAAAGTTCAGAATGATATTTTCATCGGAAGAAACAGAAGAGCCTGATTCGCAAGATACCATAAAAATTGATTTGAAAAATTCTCGTATAAAGGCTTCTGATTCCTAGTATCTAGTATAATCCTCAACATTAAAAAAGGCTTAGAATGAAACTTTAAATAAAGAAAAAACTGATAGTAGATCAGAAAATGAGGAATGTAAAACAATAAAGGAGATGGAAAGAATCCTAAGCGATGAAGAAACTGAAATTAAAGAGTGATTAAATAATGACGTACATGTCCCTGGATATCAGATTTTAAATGATGATGCGATTGGCGATGAGATTCAAGATGAAAAGAAATTCGGGTTAAGTTCCTGCCACCAAATTTTACGTCTGTAATCCAGCCCATGGATCATAGTGCGATAGAGATATTCAAACGACGTTATAGAAAGGTAAAGTTCAGAATGATCTTTTTATCAGAAGAAACAGAAGAGCCTGATTCGCAAGATACCATAAAAATTGATTTGAAAAATTCTTGTATAATGACTTCTGATTCCTAGTATCTAGTAAAATCCTCAACATTAAAAAAGGCTTGGAATGAAACTTTAAATAAAGAAACTGATAGTAGATCAGAAAATGAGGAATGTAAAACAATAAAGGAGAAGGGAAGAATGCTAAGCTATAAAGAAACTGAAATTAAAGAGTGATTAAATAATGACGTACATGGCCCTGGATATCAGATTCTAAATGATGATGAGCTTGGCGATGAGATTCAAGATGAAAAAGTAATTGAAGGAAATGAAAACGAATGCACTGAAAATGACCCAGGTCCACCACATAACGAAGCTTTGAATGTTTGGAAACAGCTATGAAATGGCTCGAACGACAGACGAACACTGATCCTATTAAAGAAAAAACGTATTTAAGAAGAATTCCAGATATGGAGCATTGTAAAGGATGTCTTCTTTGAAGGAAGCGACAATCAAAAGCTTTCTTGCTTAAATTATAATATCTGAAGTTCAGAAAATGATAAAAAGTGAAAAAGAAAATTTTAAATGATAAAAAGGTGAACAAAAGGGTGAACAAAAAAATTAAAAAGACAAAAAAATAAAGTAATATATATATATAAATAATTTTTGTATCATAGATTCTGCGTTCTATGGTTTAATTGCCTAAAAAAATATTTTCATCTGCAAACTTGATTATTATTTTAGGTTGAAGTTAAAGTAAGATATTGTAAAAATGGATGTACCCGGTGTCCCTAAAATGACTGATGGATTTTAAAATTCAATAACTTGCAAACGTTGACAGATATTAAAAAAATTCTTGCAGGAGGGTTTTGTATGATGTCAGGAGTGTTTTTTTTTTGTGCTGTGATACTTGATTTTAGTTCGAATTTCAAACAATAGATGGTGTTGATAGCAATAGGTGCTCATTCCAGACCCGATTTTTGGTGCTTCGGGATCCATTCAATACAATTAATCTTTTTTTTTTTTTTTTTTGCATGGAAAAGAGAGAGGCTAGACCATTACTACAACAAAACAATAGTTTGGCAGTATTGTTTTGACACGTTGCCTTTGCCATATCTCAGCTTGTAGTCAAATCTCCATCCTGATATTTCTTGTGCATAACACTACCATACAATACTCTTATAAAAAAAAATTCAGATTTTTATCTCGTGCCCCACCAGAGATATCAAAACCTGAAAAGTGCGATTTTTGTCATTTTTGAAAAATTTGGGATTTTTTTTTTGCGAAGAGAAAGCAAGTCTCAGATCTGGATCTCGGCGTGTGAGTACAAGTACTTTCGACCTATTTGTGAAAAAAAAATATGTCATGTTGATAGTATTCCTTGCTAGAAACATTTCCTCTTGGAAACGGACGAATTTTGGAAAAAAAAAACTGAAAATTTATGCTTAAATTTTACCAATAAGCAGTTAGTTTCAGAAACTACTCCATTACCGAAATTTTAGTCCAAAGTATTCTGTACAAATTGCTTTAATCCGCAGTTGAATTGGATAAATAAACGCTGAATTATTTACAATTCCGTAAACCCTTCTTGTGAGAAAATTGCTGCAGACGATGAAACAAAGATGGCCGCCATGCACAAAGAAAAATTAATAAAATTAAAATAATAGTCATTTTGAACTTCCATCATGTTAGGGTTGTTGTATAAAAATTTCAGATTTTTTAAAAATAGTCAAGCAACGAATACATGATTTTCTGGACCAATTGAAATGGATTGACCCTGCTATTTGTAAATAAAACTGAGATTCGCAACATAAAAACTCCTGACATCTTACATAGCACTCCGGCAAGATTTTTTTTAATATCTGTCACCGTTTGCAAGTTATTGAGTTTTAAAATCCATCAGTCATTTTGGGACACCCGGTATATGTGATAATTAGTGGATATATCGAATATATTTTTTTATAATCCTGCATACAATACATGTGTTTCATTGAAAATACTTAATTAGTATGTCCTAATTAAACTAAATTCTAATTAAAATTATTTAAAGGAATATGTAAACAAATATTTGTACAATTTATTCTAAAAAAAATCACGATTACTTATATCACGAGTTTAAATTCTCAGAATTCAACGAAACTTCACTCATCTCGAATATGGGAATACATTAAATTATTTGAAAACAACGTTTAAACACACAATAAAATAAGCAGATTTGATCATACGTATATGTTTCGTGAGTACTAGGACTCACATTCTCAGTGTAAAAACGCTAAAAACAATATCCCCCAACTGCATGTACGGTGAAAAAAACCCAAATGTCAAAACATAATACCAAAAGACCATCAAGTTCTAACAGCCAATGAAATTAATGCGGAAGTGAAGTGTCGTGACACAACAAATCCATCCAGAAAGTTGAGATGTATGGTGTACTAGATAAATCATTAACCAAGGAGTCTTTAAATTTATGGATATGAATAGCCTCAAAAAAGTCTTAGTTTTAGACTTTTTAGACTGTTAGAACTTGATGGTCTTTTGGTATTATGTTTTGACATTTGGGTTTTTTTCACCGTACATGCAGTTGGGGGAGGGGGGGGGGGGATTTGTTTTTAGAGTTTTTACACTGAGGATGTGAGTCCTAGTACTCACGAAACGTATACGTATGATCAAATCTGCTTGTTTTATTGTGTGTTTAAACGTTGTTTTCAAATAATTTATATTTTCACACAAGTTCTGTACTTATTATGGGAATACATTGTCAGTCAATTTTGATTATAACCATCTGAGAGAGTTCATCGAATTCAATGATTTATAGAAGAAAGTTTTTATGATCGCCACGCCATACCAGTTTGACTTAATTTTATGAACCATAGTTATGGCTAATTTGTCCTCTATAATTTTGTGTAAAAAATGGATTATGAACTTGATCTCCTATATAAAGTTTTTCGCTGTGATGTGCACTACTAACTTTTCCAAATTTTTTTTGAATAACCCTGTAATGTTTCCAGTATTATTTTTTTTGTTAGAAAAGTATTTATTTTTGACGCAATCTGTATTAGTTTATTCACAAATACTTCAAAATTCCTATAAACCAGCAAAATATCACTAAAGGTTTTTACAAAATTCATGGTGCTAAGCTCATACTATGGAATGAGGTTTCTGATTTTAAAATGTTTCACTACATAGTTCCGCTCTGCTACAGGAAAAATATTTTCTCGTAACACTACATTTTATGCCTTTTATTTTGTAACTTCACACTTCAATCGAAGTATTATTTTTAGAGAATATTTTTCTTTAAAAATATTTTCATCATAAACAACAAAAAAGAAGTTTGTTACTTGGAAGTAAACTATGCGTTTTTTCGGAAAGCTTTTGCATATTTCATTCATGAGTGAATTTATACGCTACTCTGATTTTAAGTAAAAAACACTATTCTATTTGATAGTTAAGGTGCAAAAAGTAAAAGTGCGTAATGGTATCTCTGGAAAATTAATTAATCACGTCCATACATTTTTCGATAATTATTAGTTTTGAAAAAAGGATGCAACAAAACACTATTTTTTACTGATATAATATTAATAAACTGAAAACAACGAGAGAAATATTTATTCATGTGATTGCGTGTTAGCAATTTAATTTTAAAATGAGGTTTTCTAATATTGCTTAATTATTAAATTGGTTGATAAAACAAAAAAGTTCATTGTTAGACAAAATATTTTAAAAGAATATTTATTATGCATGCTTTTTTTAAAGGCTTTAATCTTTTAATAGCTTTATGTAATGTGTAAAATTTCTATAGAGTAATAACAATTATTTTATGTAATTTTTACAACACAAAGAACAATGGCTATGATATGAGGGTAACTATTGAGTGATAAAAAGTATTTTAAATGGAACCTCTTTTATTTTATGTGAATTTGTATATTTCTAACCAATCTATAATGCATGAGGAAAATGCTAGAAAGTAACTACTTTTACTAGAAAGTTGGCCTTTTAATAGGATATTCATCTGTATTCTTAAAAAAAAAAATAGCTACAAATCCTAACCAAGGTCACTTATATATATGTGAAATAAAAAATTAAATCAGGCCTACAGTGAAAATGACTATTAGCTCGAATCAAGAAATAAAAAATAATGCTTAAGGGGGCTGATCACTCAGCTTCGGAATTCTCCTCCGTAATGTTAAGTCTATGGACTTTTGATGCATTCGTATATTTAAAATATCTTCTCGGGAAATTCCTATTTTTGACATCTTTTTTCTGTGTACTCTTCTTAAAGGATGTCTCTTTTTTTCGAAGTTTTCAAACTATTTCTAAAATCTATGCTGAATTTAATATATTATGTGTTAAAAGCGGGCGAACTGTGAGTAAGATTTTAACACTTCCTATAAAATTAAGTTTATACTTTAGAAATATTTTGAGAACTAAGAAAAAAAGAGACATCTTTTAAGAAGCGTACACAAAAAATAAAAGTTAAAAAAATTACTTTCCATAGGAGATATTTTAAATATACGAATGCATCAAATGCCCATAGACTTAACATTACGGAGGAGAATTCCGAATCTGAGTGACCAGCCCTCTTAACGCCTTGAGGGGCGGTGGGATAAAATGTATCCCACCTAATTTAAACAAGATTCTCACCAGAAAATTTTAAGTAAAATTTATATTTTTAGCTTTGGAGGAAAGTCGTTGAAAAATTGCTTTTCCTTATTTAAAAATAAAAGTTTTGGATTATTCCGGTGAGAATTCAATATTTAGAGACATTTGTGCTTGCCCCTCAAGGGGTTAACTCTAGAACTGCCTTGGACCGTCATTTTGACGGCTACCATATGAATATGTTCGGTTCAAACCAGAAGTTTGATTATGAGGTAAGTTTAAAATATAGAAAGAAGAAAAAGTTAAATAATAAAGTTAAACTGTTTTAAATCAAAATTCTGGTGTGAAATATTTTTATAAAACTTGACTCAAATTTCCTGTAGTTCTAGTGTTAAATTAAACCTTAGTCACACGCGTACGAGTCAGGAAAACTCATAAATATTACTTCGACCATTTTAGCGTCAATAGCTTGTTTTTCTTGTTCCCGCTCATAGATTCCCCTCGATGGTATCATCAAGAGTTGACTACATTGGTAAAGCTCGTATCCAGAGAAAACTCTGGTCTGTTATAAGTTTTACAAGGATTGCTTTTATAATTTGTGATTCATAGATCCAACGCAGCAAAACATGATTTTTTTCTCGCGAGAATGATCATATTAGTGTTATTTGCTGCTGCTTGGTGCTTGAATTTTTATATTTTATCCGTATTTTATGTTCAGATTTTTTTCAAATTTTTAAAAATGGGGAAAAGAAAAAAATGCTATATACTAGGTTGCTACCGCTATTTTAGAATATAAGAATATGCCTTATTTATCGACAAAAAACATTTCGATTAGATAAGGCGAAGATAACATTTAGGAATTTATGTTGACACACAATTTTTAAAAGAATGTGCAGCCTCATAAATCCAACGCAGCAAAGTATGTTTTTTTTTTGTTTTTTTTTTTCTCGCGAGAATGTTCATATCATTATTATTTGCTGTTGATTTATGCTTGATTTTTCTATTTTATCCGCATTTTATGTTCAGAATTTTTTCCAATTTTTAAAAATGAGAAAAAGGAAAAAAAAAATGCTATATACTAGGCTGCTACCGCTATTTTAGAATATAAGAATATGCCTTATTTATCGACAAAAAACATTTCGATTAGATAAGGTGAAGATAACCTTTAAGAATTTGTGTTGACACACAGTTTTTAAAAGAGTGTGAAGCCTTATAGATCCAACGCAGCAAAACATGATTTTTTTTCTCGCGAGATTGATCATATTATTGTTATTTTCTGCTGCTTGGCGCTTGATTTTTTTTTATATCCGCATTTTATGTTAAGATTTTTTTTCAATTTTTAAAAATGAGGAAAAGAAAAAAAAAATGCTATATACCAGGTTGCTACCGCTATTTTTGAAGTGAAGAATATCCCTTCTTTATCGACAAAAACATTGCTATTAGATAAGGTGAAGATAACATTTAGGAATTTATGTTGACACACAATTTTTAAAAGAATGTGCAGCCTCATAAATCCAACGCAGCAAAACATGTTTTTTTTTTTTTTTTTTTTTTTTTTTTTTTTTTTTTCTTCTCTCGAGAATGTTCATATCATTATTATTTGCTGTTGACTTATGCTTGATTTTTCTATTTTATCCGTATTTTATGTTCAGAATTTTTTCCAATTTTTAAAAATGAGGAAAAGGAAAAAAAAAATGCTATATACTAGGCTGCTACCGCTATTTTAGAAGAGAAGAATATGCCTTATTTATCGACAAAAAACATTTTGATTAGATAAGGTGAAGATAACCTTTAGGAATTCGGGTTGACACATAATTTTTAAAAGAGTGTGCAGTCTCATAAATCCAACGCAACAAAACATGTTTTTTTTTTTCGCTCGAGAATGTTCATATCATTGTTATATCCCGCTGCTTTGTGCTTGCTTTTTCTATTTTATCCGTATTTTATGTTCAGAATTTTTTCCAATTTTTAAAAATGAGGAAAAGAAAAAAAAAATGCTATATACTAGGCTGCTACCGCTATTTTAGAATATAAGAGTATGCCTTATTTATCGACAAAAAACATTTCGATTAGATAAGGTGAAGATAACCTTTAAGAATTTGTGTTGACACACAGTTTTTAAAAGAGTGTGAAGCCTTATAGATCCAACGCAGCAAAACATGATTTTTTTTCTCGCGAGATTGATCATATTATTGTTATTTTCTGCTGCTTGGTGCTTGATTTTTTTTTTTATATCCGCATTTTATGTTAAGATTTTTTTTTTCAATTTTTAAAAATGAGGAAAAGAAAAAAAAATGTTATATACCAGGTTGCTACCGCTATTTTTGAAGTGAACAATATCCCTTCTTTATCGACAAAAACATTTCTATTAGATAAGGTGAAGATAACATTTAGGAATTTATGTTGACACACAATTTTTAAAAGAATGTGCAGCCTCATAAATCCAACGCAGCAAAACATGTTTTTTTTTTTTTTTTTTTTTTTTTTTCTTCTCGCGAGAATGTTCATATCATTATTATTTGCTGTTGACTTATGCTTGATTTTTCTATTTTATCCGTATTTTATGTTCAGAATTTTTTCCAATTTTTAAAAATGAGGAAAAGGAAAAAAAATGCTATATACTAGGCTGCTACCGCTATTTTAGAAGAGAAGAATATGCCTTATTTATCGACAAAAAACATTTAGTTAGATAAGGTGAAGATAACCTTTAGGAATTTGGGTTGACACATAATTTTTAAAAGAGTGCGCAGTCTCATAAATCCAACGCAGCAAAACATGTTTTTCTTTTTCGCTCAAGAATGCTCATATCATTGTTATATCCCGCTGCTTTGTGCTTGCTTTTTCTATTTTATCCGTATTTTATGTTCAGAATTTTTTCCAATTTTTAAAAATGAGGAAAAGGAAAAAAAAAATGCTATATACTAGGTTGCTACCGCTATTTTATAAAAGAAGAATATGCTTTATTTATCGACAAAAAACATTTCTATTAGATAAAGTTAAGATAACCTTCAGAAATTTGGGTTGACACACAATTTTTAAAAGAGTGTGCAGACTTTCGTTTGCTATTGCATTTTAATGATTAAATTTTTATTAAATGGTATAATTTTCAAACTTTTAAATCAGTTAAATAACCTCTAAGTGAAAATGAATTAGTGGAAAGCTTCATATTATTTTCTAAATGCATTTTTTTTTTTAAATCTGTTTAAACTAGTTAAATAACCTGTAAGTGATAATGAATTAGTGGAAAGCTTCATATTATTTTCTAAATGCATTTTTTTTTAATTTTAAAATCTGTTTAAACTAGTTAAAAATATAGTTTGACTTTTCAAATCCAATGTGATCCGTTCACATAGGTAACGGTGTGTTAAGCGAATCATATCGTTTCCTATAAACTATTCAAGTATTTGCATGTTACATGTAGTTATTTATGGATTTCTATAGAAAGGGAAAAAATTACCAGGAATCAGTTAGTTTTCTTTATAATGCAGTACAATCACACACAAAAAAAAAAAAAAAAAAAAAAAAAAAAAAAAAAAAAAACCGAGTAAAAAGACGACTGTTTTATCTGTAATTTCATCATGAAGCCGTCCATTAATTCAATTGTATTTATCGATAACGGACAATTAAGGTATAATATCACTTTAACGCTCTAAAATTTAAAGCTTTTTCTGTTTGATTTTTAGAAAAATGCAAAATGTTTATAAAAATCCGTTTACAGTAATTTATTTTTCATATGTGAAAGTAGAAACCCGTATTTTTGTTTAATCGATATATTCAGAAATTGCGGGTAAAGTGTTGGGACGCGGGAGAGCTTTGAAAAAAAATATGGTCAAGCGGTTGAGCTAGTGCTGCCAGGTGTTCCGCTTTAATCAGGGCTCTAAATGCTCTGGACACCACTAATTTCTTACAACTTATTTTGCCATCTTTAATCGCAGATAATTCTGCTATTAGACACGGCGAAGAAAATTACTTTAAAATACTGGTGCAGAGCATTTGGAGCTCCGATTTACGCAGGACAACTGGCAGCGGTAGTTGAGACGTAAATTAATCGTATGGATGATCTATGCACTTTAACAAAATAATTATCGTGGTTAGGTCAAAAGTTGTTTTAAAAAGATGCATTTCTGATGAAAGGCATGGATTAAAATGAAAATGTAAATTTCCGAACACAAATTTCATTAATTCAAGTTACACAGCATTGCGAGATATCAATAATTTCATATGATCCTACGTATTGCTCTAGAAAAATATGTGTTAATTAATTTTCAAAAAGATAGGAGTTGATTGATTGAAAATTGACGGGGTTGGAGTATCAACCGATTTTGAAATCGTGTTCCGAAAAAAACCCGGCGATTAAAGTTTTTATTGTATATCGGTGTATCAAACTGCGGCTTGCTTTTACGTCTATAGGTCTAAAATTGTGCTTTTAACTTTCGAAATCGATGGAGAAATATTCATTGTGTTTGTATAAATACTGGAAGTTATAAAGTAGGGTAACTGCGGGAGAGTCGCCGCATACGGGATAGATGCCGCACCCTTTGTATTTCTTGTAATTATCGATAGATGGTCGTCAACCGCACAGTATAGGTGCGGAATGATATTATTTTAACCAGTGTATAGCGTGAATCCCATTTCGATGTTTACTTGTAGAAGTACAATCCTTAATTTGACGTAAGTGCATGATTTCACAGTCCAAACTTTTAAACACGTCATGTTTAAATGCTTTTTATGCACTAATTACTAAATGCATGCATGATTTCGAAGTCAAAACTAAGTGTAGCGTTTGTATAAAGTACTATGTGTATGTTTACGCCATTCCCCTTAGCGATGGCAGGTAACTGTGATGGCCGACGTCGCACCATGCAAAATGGGATACACGCCGCACTGCTATTCCGGTATACAGCCGCAGTTTTTTTTTGTACGGGATGATTAAGTGTTATTAACTTTTCCTTTTCTTTTGCACAGACTAACCATGTTAGGCATGTTATCAAGTTTACTAAAACCAAAGGGGAAAATAAAAAGGAAGAAGGGCAAGAAAGATGCAAGTCAAGACAATAATAATGAAAAATTGGATTGCGCGTAACGCAGGCGTTCTTTGCAAACTACTCCAAAACAGAGGATGTGCCTCCGTTGCATCATGTGTTTAAATGTAGTTACATAAAGACTGTACTTTTTCGACACTTTTTCTGTAGATTGAAGTCGTTCTCTTAACCATTCGGGACCATAGGTGCATATAATCACCCTCATAATGAGCTTACAAAATTTGTTTCTGGCACGAGTAAAAAAGAAAAGTAATATTTGCTTTGTTTAATTCGAGCATTTTCACGATTATTTAAGTAAAGGTAACTTCTTTTAAAAAAGTGGTACCAACCGAATAAAATTTGTGTAAAAGCCACCGTTCCCGAAAAGGTTAACAAATAAATTATGTAAACACAATTTTACTTTTTTTTTTCTTTTCCCTTTCTAATACATTGATGTTACGTTGTTGCTGAAATAACAATGAAAATTTAATGTAAAAAAAAATAAGTCGATAATTTTAATAGTGAATGTAGGTAGCAATTAGTAATTTGAATCTAGTAATAAGTTTCATTGTACTCATTTAGTTTCATTTTGTTATTACATCCATGATTATAGCCCAGATATGAACGTTTTTTTTTATATTTTTATTTATAACTTCATTCTGTTCTTATTACAAGCGCGGCATAACTACCGCACAAGTGCGGCGTCTCAGCCTGAATGTACGGGTGACGCGCCGCAGTGTAATGTTTTAGAAAAAAATTGTTAAAAAATATTAATAATTTGTTTTAAGTTTTTTTGTTGCAATACACGCGTTCTATATTTAACATATTTAACATTAAATAGCACAGCATGATTTTTTTTTTTTTTTTATGTCCACCATGGGACTTTATACACACATTCAAAAAAATGTGCGGCATAAATCCCGGAATTATCTTAATAAACGATTTCAGCGACAAAATCTAACTTTGAGAATTTGAACTTTTCAAAGTGATGTTAATCGTTAACAATATTATAAAGCGTTCGCGTAGATAAGCATATTCACCGACGAGCCAAAACATTATGACCATCCCCACATTTTGCAGTGAACTCGCTTTGTTGACGTGGAGGGGACGTAATCAGGTGTGAATGGTATTTAACTACTGCTAGGGAGAATGATGATTCATTTTTGCTCTTACTTCTATCAGTGATGGGAAAGGTTGCTGATCTAGGCGACTATTGATAGAGGGCAGAATTCAATAGCCCGATGGCACAGAACGAGTATTTTCGCAACTGTTCCACTCGTGGGTTGTTCGTGGCATATCGTTGTTAGTACTAATGTAAAGTTCATGAATGGCGATGAAACCATCAGCAGACGCGATGGTACTGGACTTCGACGTGTTATCAAACATAAAGGGCGTCGGAGACTCCCCCACTTGGTATTAAAAATCGGTGATAGACACTGGCTCAGCTGACAGCCGAATACAATACAGGTCCAATTAGAATTATTTCTGTTCATACAGTTCCGCTGACACTGTTGGATATTAGGCTATGCAGCAAACGCCCCACTCATGTGCCTCTATTGACCAAGCATCCTCGCCAACCACTCCTACACTAGGCCCATGAACATCCTGACTGGACCATGGACCGTTGGAAGACAACTGCCTGGTCAGATGAATCACGATTTATTCTTGAACCCGTCGATGGCCGTGTCAAAGTACGCTTTCTTAGAGGCGAACTGTTGCTCCGCGTTATTCAGCAGGGCATATAATGGCTGGTGGTGGCAATATTAAGTTTTGGGAAACGTTCTCATGAGAATTTCTGGGACCTGTGGATGTTGTAGAACAGATCATGAAGGCCGCAGATAATCGGAACATCAGTGCGGAACTATTGCAACCTTACAATGTTAACTCTCCTCCCAATTCTGAATTGAGTCTTGGAGCAAGGCTCCATGACACAGGGCTCGAATTGTGCTGGGATGGTTCCAGGAATATAATAGTGAATCCCAGTTAAGGTCCTGGAAGCCTAATTGAACGGGTCTTAATACGATAGAGCAGATTTGGGGTGTCATGGAAAGGCAGCTCAGAGCTAAAAAAACAACCATGCTGTAATATCCCGGATTTGCGTGACCGCTACTTGAATATCTGGTACAATCTGTCTTCGGCCATGTACCAAGGACTTGTGGCATCCATGCCGAATCAGATGTAGCTTTTTTGCGGGCCGAAACGGAGACAATGCGTTATTAGGTAGGTGATTATAATTATTTGGCTCTTTAGTGTATATAAAATTAATTTTACTGTACAGATTCGTGAAAAAGCTTTTAAAAATATCTATTTTTTAAAAATCCGACCGACGAAACCTTTCTAATATAATGGTGCTTCTACCATGTTCTACATTATTTCAATTTTTTACTACGGAGATTGACACGTAAACATAACTTTTATGTAAATTTAATGAAGACACAGTTACCAAACAAAAGATAAATCCTAGAGAATATAATATCCCTGTGATAATTATGTGATTGATATGCTTATGAGAGAAAGATAAGTAGTTAAATTTAGTTAAAGTAGTTGAAAACTTTTGCTTATCTGTAATCTAGACTGTATATGTATAGTGAATCTAAAACTTAAACTGCTGCTATGTAATTTAAATTTTTTGTTCATTAGTTTAAATTAATTAGTACGAGGCGAAATTTAAAGCTAATGACTGGCATTCTTAAAAAAAATCTTTTTCTTTTGCATTCACATCCGAAGTTTGAGTTAATCGTCCAACATTCAAATGGAACTAGTGAAATTAATTTTAATGTATTATTTAACGGCTTTCTTTAGACACATTTCGAGGTATTGTCCAGCCGTTAATTTACCTGCTGTTTAAACATAGCTTTATAAAATTGTATATTATGTTCTATATTCATGTGAGCAAGATTATGGTGTTTGTTTTAAGGTGCGTATATCATATGTTTTGAAAGTGTAAAGAAACAAGTATTGTGAATTAATTAGTGCTGAAAAATGCAAAAATGCTTATTGTAAGTTTTGGACCCAAAAATATATACATAGAGAAAGATTACAAAATAAGCTGGGAAAACGCTATTTTGTATGCCAGAGATGTAAAACGACGGAGAATGGAGCGACGAAATGAAAAAGTGCCTGGAGTTAATTGAATAGCCAAAGCATTGCATAAGAAACAATGCAAAATCTTTAGGAGACATAGATCCAGCAGTAGATGGAAAACCGATATGGTGATTATGATGATGATTATGATATATATATATATATATATATATAAAGGGCGTTCCATAATAACTGAGGGTAAAATCATAAAAAAAACAAGAAATATATTTACATCAAAACATACATCATTCTTCTACAAAACACCTTCCCTCAGATGATATGCAACGGTCCCATTGTTGAACAAACTTTTCAAAACAAGTAGATTAACCGTTTTCTGGAAGCTGCTTCAATGAACCCAACACTGCTAAAATAATTTCAGAATATGTTGTTGAATCTGTCAGAATCACTTGTTGCGGACTTGATAAGGGTTCAAAATGATGCACCCAAGATTCATCACCTGTTATTACAGTCTGTAGAAAATTCGGATAATTTTGATCCCCTTATCAAGTCCGCAACAAGTGATTCTGACAGATTCAACAGCAGAATCTGAAGTGATTTTAGCAGTGTAGGCTGTAGGGTTCTTTGAAGTAGATTCCAGGAAACGGCTTCTCTACTTATTTTGAAAAGCGTGTTGAACGATGGAACCGTTGCATATCATCTGAGAGAAGATGTTTAGAAGAAGAATTATGTATTTTTTATGTATATATATTTATTGATTTTTTATGATTTTATTCTCAGTTATTATGTAACGCCCGTAGTATATGGCACAAAAATTTTGTAAGAAAAAAATGAATATCTTACATTATAATATAAAATTATAATGCAAGAAAAGTATCACCAAATATAAAAATACGTTCCCAATAACCACAATCCAAACCTGCTGAAAATGCACTGTACCGATAAAAAGAAAATACTTATTCGAAAAATATAAGCATTAAAAAATAATTTTACAAACTTTTTTTTTCATTTAGTAAACAATTTGGTATTTTAAAAATAAGGATATCGTTTTCATAGCAATATCTAAGTAGATAGATATTTTTAAATTTTATTTAGACGCTTTTATAATTATATAGAATATATATATAATCAGTCGTACTGAATAATATACTAAAATTAGTGTGAAAATGTCTTATGAAGGACAATCCATTTCAACACTGAATCAAATAGAAATGTTCAAGAAGGAAAACAATTATTTTATATCATATTTTCTTTTAAATGTGAAATTAAATTATTATTATAAATAATAAATTGTGGCACCGAAATTTATATTATTTGAAAGATGCAAACATATATTTGGAGCTTTTTTTTTTAAAGAATATATTTCCATAATTTCAGAATTTGTTCACAAATTATGTTTTCATATTGATTTTATCGTTATATTAGGTCTTAACATTACATATTTTTTCCCTATTTTGAATAAGTTTTACATGAAAGATAAAGGGATTCATTGGGGCTTGTATAAGCAATGCGAAAAATATGGAACAAATGTTAGACACACACAAACAGCTCATAATTTTTATAGAAAGGAAACTAGCTTTGTGATTATTTCACAAGAAATATACAATATTACTCATGTCCATTACGAATACACTCAAAATTTAAACAAGGGAAAAGAAAAGAAATAGATTACAAAAGTTTACTTTGTTGATAAGAAACTTTTCTGTCACGGCTTCAAAACTTTTGATGTGCAACACTTAAATATAAACTTAAGTAACTTAATCTAATTTGCCTTTATTCATTTTTAGATGAAGAAATTTCTTTATGCAGAAAGAAATTGTTGATTTCTTTGGCCTTTAAAATTTCAAATGCTTAACGCAGCGTGAGCTACAAATCAACTCAATCAAAACTCAGGGGCCTAATGTAATACAGTGCAAGGGGCTAATATGAAAAAAATGCATGAGGCAAATATGAGACTGTGCTTGAAACTGTAATAATAGTATTCTGTCATACAGTTTGAAACAATGAGTTCAAATGAAAATAGAAAGTGTCCTTAAACAGCTTATTGCAAGAAGATGTTATAAAACGAAAAAAAAAAAGTGAAAACTTTATGTTGTAAATTTTATCGATATATTGTCTATTTTGTAACATACATTTAATATGATAACATGTTTATCTAAACTCATCAGAATAACTTATTTACATTTAATTTTAGAATATTAAGAAGTCGGAAATTGTACGTCAAACGTGGCAAATGAGGTGCGTTCGTACTATAACTAGTTTTATAAATATTCAGATCTTGGTGCAATAGCTGTTGCCTTCTTATGCATGAATAAAAAATTAATTAAGATTATGTATATTCAATCCAGTAATACGGAAATAAAATAATAGGAATACTCCATCTTAAATAGGACATGATAATCATGCAACATAGAATCTTGACGTATTATGGGATATCATTAAATTATTTACCTATGATAGGATTTAGTAGAACGAAGAAAACTTTTATTAAAATCTTTTTAAGTTTTGATTTGATTTTCATAAAATTTGAAATGACTCAACAAAATTCTGCAACGATTATTTATATTAAATTGCAAACCATTCGGTTGGGTAGTTTTTGCGCTGTTATATGCGAGCAGATGGACAGACGGAGGAGACAACGACTATAAGAGCTACGTATTTATATTATTACGAACGCACCTAAAGTTATTAAATATTAAATTTTTAAATACTAATAAATAACGTCTTAGATCTTCCAGACTGCTTACAATCTTAGTATTTTAGCTTTACCATATTATTGAATACTTCATAACACGTTCATTCTAAAAATAAAACAATAAAAAAAAATATAACTTAACCTTTTCTATCACGAAAGTTTTCAATTCCCTTTTTTGTTTTGATATATTTCATCATGCTTTTTTTCTCTTTATTTTAAATCTGATAAAATATAAACCTATATTTAATACAGATATGTATTCAAATGATATCAAATTCTATCTAGCTTTACACATCAAGCTAAAAGCGACCTGAAAGGTTAAAGCCAGTGTGTTTTGTAACTATAGTGGGTAGTTACAAACTAAAACGACGTTGAAGAGTGTATCAGAAAAGCATTTCAAATTAAGGCAAACAAAAAAACAAATTAATTAATTTGTTTTATATAAACTATTAAATATTTGGAGTGTATGTTATGGAAAATGTTCTGTCCTACCATTCCCTAAAAGAACATTAAAATTCAGGTAATCTATTTATATTTTTCCGGGCCTTGTAAATATTAACGAATAATGAATTATCTTAATAAGTCAAGGTCGTAGATTACTTTTTGTTTATTTATTTATTTTTTTTTAATAAGGGGTGTTATACTAATACAAATTTAATTCTGAAACTCATCAATATACAGTTAAATACTTGCATGCAATTTGCTTGTTAACCTCCACCCCCTCTAAATTATCATTTAATAAATTAGGGAAAGGTTTTAATGTTCATGGGTTTCCATCAGCATGCTGGTGGACACATGAAAGATGTCCCAAAATTCAGGCAAAATGAAATATACACAAATTTAAATAATGAAACGGAAAAATTATATCGGGGCAGCATTATCACAGCTGCTTCATTTTATTCGTGCTGATAGACACATAAAAATAATTGTGTGTTGTTTTAGGCCCATTCCGTTTAGCTAATATGAGACGGAATTTAGGTTTTTTTTTTTTATCTTTATTTTTACTACAGATATTTCTCCCCCATAAAGAGATAAAGGAAACAAAAAGAAAAAAAATACAATATTTTTTGTTTTGGACTTGGGACAAGAGGTCGATAGGGAATATACAAACCTTTAGAATTGTCTTACAATAACCGGAAATGGAATTAACTATTCGGATTAAATATTTTATAGCAAATTTTATGTTATAATTTTTACTAACATTCATTTCAAAACTGAATATTTTATTAGAATGCAATATTACATCGCTTCCCACCCACCGAAATCTCTAGTTACAATTGAAAAATCTTCATAACGATGATTTGAAGAAGCGAATTTCCATTGCTAAGACGAATAATCCGATAAAATGTTATTAATTTGAATTTAATGTTTACCTATTATAACTGACATTTTATTCCCCCGAATGCATTAAAACTTTATGTAACAAATGAAATGCTACGTAAACAGTTTCATTCCACCTTAGCTTTGAAGTATCATTTCATGTTATGAACTCTATATAATGATGTTTCATTTATGTACTTTATTTGTGGAACTTGGCATTGTAATCATTTAAAATATTTATTTTTTTTTAGAAAATTGCAATTATTGTGTAATATATTTTTCAAACTCTTTTTCACAAAAAAATTCTTACTCAATTTTATGAAATCGATGAACATAAATTTTAAACAATTACTATAAGAAATTTTATATCTCAAAATTGATTAAATGTTATTTTATTAGTTTTGATTGCCCTTAGAGCATTTTTTTTAAATGAAACATATCGATTTCTGTGTAGAATGATGTGTTATTGTTATTAACACATACATCTGACTTGTGTGCTTGACATCTAGGTCCGCTTATAAGTCATCGTCAATATACAGGGACGGGATAGCACAATGAAATTTACAACACAGAGAAATTACATCCGGGGGCTCCACAAGGAGTGTGCAATGGGGCCAGCGAGAGTCGAACTCGCAGACCTCTGCCGCTCTCAATGCTTGGCGGCTGGCAGCGCGGTGTCCTAACCGCTCGGCCACCGAGGCCCCATGATGTGTTTAATGAAGCTTTTCTTTTCAGTTAAAAATATGCTACAGTATATAATACTTATAAAAAATTTATAGGAATTATTTCTTAGCTTAGAAATTTTACATATTTTTGTGATTAAATGTTGCCAAGACAGTAAACGTTTACCCTATTAATGAGTACCATCATAGATATTCGTCTTTCGTGTGACATATTGAAGAGTGTTTAGAAATACACGTTTCATTTTTTTAAAACACCCGAGAAAATATAATCTTTTATTTCAGAAACAGCATAAGTGAGAAAAAAATAGAAAATGGAATAACCTTTAACGGTGCGAAGTAATTCTGTTTATAAACTGATGAAATAATGGACTGACACAGCAATTTATAAACGAATTTATTAGATAATACGAAATTGCTTATTTTCATGTATATTATAATAGGAAAATTTTAGTTAAATATTCTTGGTGCCGTTTGTCAATTTTGGAATTAAAATTAGGTGTATTTTTTTTAAGGACACCGTGCCGGAAAGGGTTAAGACTGGTTTTCTTAATTATATGTATATTCACTTAGATTGATGCAAATCCCCACTAAAGATTGCTGTAATTCATCGTTTTGCGTACTTTAAATGTTCGTTTAGTGCGAAAAGCGCACATTATTTAGAGCAACATTATTTAGATGCTTTATTTTTTATTAATTGTATTTTAGAGTATTTAAAAATTTTTTTTAACATAATGCTTCGTCTTTTCGTGATAAGTTTCACTGAGCTAACTTTATGCACTGTAAAATGTGTTTCATTTTGCATAAATACAGTCGGACCTCTATTTAACGAAGTCGCTAAATCCCGAAAAAAAGTTCGTTATGTGGAAAATTCGTTAAATAGAGATTAACCTTTTTAAATACTTTAAACTACACAAAACAGATTTTTAATTCATAAACACTAAACATTATTAAAAAACTTAACTAATCACTCTTTTTTTTTGTAAATCATATTTATTTTTTTTATTATTATTCATTTTACCCATCAAAAAGAAATCTGTAAGGACAACAATAATTAAAAAATATATTGTCCGGAAATACACTGTATTTTCAGTTTTAAGAAAATATTTACATTAAAATTAATGAATTTTAATGACATTATCGTATTTATGAAACAAGTAATTTTAAGCAATTTATTACTACATGTGTCCTTAAATGTAATTACTGAAACTTACTTACTACAGAACAGCCTTTTTGAGTATGAAAGGGGCATATGATATTGAAAGTTTGCATTTCCTGGATGAAATGCAAAGAATGACAGGGATTTTACTGCTCTCGTTGAATTAGGCACCTGGTAAAACTAATTCAAGGTTATTGAGCATTATAAAATGTGTGAAAGAAAGAATAAGTTTGAAGTGTCCGGAAATTTTTTGAGAAATAGGGAGAAAAAAAATTATATCAGAAGAAAAATTTCGTTAAATAGAGAATACACTTCGCTATTTGGAGGTTATTTTACGAAGAAATTCGCAAAATGTTGTTGGTTCCGAGGAAAAGTTCGCAAAATAGAGAAATTCGCAAAATAGAGGTTCGTTAAATAGAGGTCCGACTGTAAAATGTTTAACAAATACTACATTTTTATTCAAACAACATGTATCTCGAATAAATATCCTAGAAACTTTCGATAAAGTAAAATCTATATATGTTAATATAGATTATCATGATATAAATTATCATGAAAAGACGGGGCATTATGTTAAATAAAATTTTAAAATACTCTAAAATACAATTAATACAAATTAAAGTTGCTAATTAATACAAATTAATACAAATAATGTTGCTCTAAATAATAGAAAATTTATGTAAATGCTTAGTAAATCTTTCTATTAATAAGCATTTCCGAGGAACTTTCGCAATTTGAAATTTTTACATGTTGGGGAGACAGGGGATGAAAGGGACACTCAGAAAATCAGGAACAAAATAAAATGTGGAAATTTTCAACTTTGGCTCAATCGATGGCGATACTTGTTCTGTCTTAATAATCCTTATAATTAACGTCAGCAATTGTAGCGTTGTTGGTGGTGAAAGAAAAAACCTGTTTTTTATTTAAAAAAGTAAATTTGATCTTGCTTTTCTTTTTTTTTTCTCAAAAAAAATAATTTTGTGTTTAGCATTATAATATTTATTTTATTTAGCACTGTAAAGTATGCAGTTTATGTACCAATATATTTTGTTAACTCAAATATTGCCATGCATGAATACATTTTTAATTTCGCTAGGTGGGTATAGAGTTGAAAGGGACAGTAACCGAGGGGTTGAAAGGTCCCTTTCGACCCCTCGTTGTTTATAATTATTTCAACAAAATATTATTTACGTTTTGAAAAAATTAAGTTATGGTTTTTACTTTTGTATGTAGCAAGAAGGAATGCATTATTACGTAGACAAAAATATGCAAATATTACAATAACATATACCTACATATTCAGGTATTTTTCCTTTTCCAAAAATCACCAAAAGTCAATATGCTTCGAAAATATAAAAGAAAAATTCAGAAAAATCGAATTACTGAAGAAGAAATGATGGGTGCTGTATCTGAAGTAGAGGAAAATGGATTGTCTGTAAGATAAACAGCTAAAGCCTACGGTATTGAAAAGTCCTGTTTAGAAAGAATTGTTCTAAAATTTAAAGAATCCCTGCTGCCCGGCCTACAGGCAGAGGTAGATTTCGAAGTCAAATATACTAATTTCACACACACACACACACACACACAAAAAAAAAAAAAAAAAAAAAAAAAAAAAAAAAAAAAAAAAACTAAATTATGAGTAGAGATAAATCCACTTTAACAGTTTTATCTAGCCGCTATTGAAGAGTTTTTATTTAATTTTTATGTAATAGCTGGTTTTATCAGAATCATGTTAGGGCGGTATTAAAAAAAATACTTTTCCATGCTCAACAACTCGAAATTTTCTGGCATAATTCCAGATTCATTTAAAAAATATATATATATATGAAACTTGCTGTCGTGATATTTAAAGAGATTTATAAGTGACCTGTGTTTTTATTTTTTGTTCAATTAATTAAAACTTGATATATAAACAATTATTTTCTCAGAAGGACAACATTTTTCGTTTCTAACACAATCGTTTTGGGGAATTCCGTTCAAAGTGCCCAATTTGACATCATTTTTTGAAATATATTCTGCCTCTATCAAAAAATCGATCATTACGGTACATTATATAGTTTCTGAATAAGAAAACGTACCAATTGGAAGCCTTTGAGAGCAAAAATGAATTTTAAAATGCGTCAGAAAATAAGCAGTTTGGATTTGAATACACCCTTACTAAGATGATTTTTTTTCTTCAACCGCTATGTATTTTTAATTTGTTTTTGCTGTAAGAATTGGTCCTATCCAAAACATGTCTATACAGATGTTGTAGACAATATTAAGAAGATATATGATAAATTCATATGGATTTTATATCTTTTGAATTGGCGGAGTTATGGATTTTTTCTACTTCAAACCCTCTTTTTGTTTTCTTTTTTAATTTTTTTTTTGCGGTACGAATTGGTCCTATCAAAAACTTGTAAATGTAAAAGTTGTAGATAATGTTAAAGAGATTTATAATAAAATTAATTGGATTTTATATCTTGAGAATTGACGAAGTTATGAATTTTTTGCTCCCAAAAACCCTATATTTTGCGCCCCTTGAGCCCATTTTTAACTTTATCAAAAATCTGTGATACATAAATTTTTGGCCCTATTTTTAGAAGTAATATAAACTTTAAACTGATTTGATATGTACAAGAATTAAGAAGTTATGGGTTTTCTGTTTTCACAAAACCCCTCCCTATTTCCATCCCCTTGGTCCGATTTTGCCCATTAACGAGCTTGACCGTGATTTTATGCCCATTGATTTTATGTATCAGTTTGGAAGAGATTGGTGCAGAATTACAAAAGTTATCGTGTACAGAAGAAAGTGATATATATATATATATATATATATATAGATAGATAGATATAGTTTTTTTCTGGGGGTGGTTTTGGGTTCTAGGGGTCATGGTCGGTGTAGATCTGCAAAAACTTTTCAGAATTTCCAACATAGGAACGATCCCAATTGGTAGTATTTCATACGAAATCTACCTAAAATACACAAGCAGATGAATTTCAATACACTCATTTGGTAATAAAAAAGTTTTTAGTAAAGGTCAATAAAAAGATTTAGCTTCAAATTTGCTCTAAAAATCTAATATGACCTACGGTTTAACAATTGTGCCCACGAGTAATCAATTTCGTTGATTTCTCGAAATAACTCCTTGTCTTGGGAAACATTCATGCAAGCTGGAATGATTGGTTCCAAGAATTTTATCAACAAAATTCATTACTTTCCCTTAAGAAAACCTATAGCCATTAGTTTAACAAGAATTACAAGTTTCAACAAAGATAATGGTGATATTTTTTATACACCTTTAGTCAGTTATGAATCGTTAAAAATTCACACGGAATATAATATATAGTAACTGTGATGAAACAGGTTTAATGACAGAGCACAAGCCACCAAATATAGTAGCAAAATATGGGGAAAGCAATTTTCTGATGTAGCATTAGCTGAACGTGGTAAACTTGTCACACTTTTCTTTCTGCATCAGGTAACTCAGTTCAACAATATTCGTTTTCCCAAGGAAGAATTACAAAAAGTTCATGATCGGAGCTGCCCCATCCCAACTTGCTCATCAATGTTGGTGGATGACCGCAGAATTTTTTTAATGGAATTTTGCATTAGCTTAATATTCTAGTTGTTCCAAAACTGATCCTACTCTTCTCTTATTGGATAACAATGAAAGCAACACAAATATTAAGGCAATAAAATTTGCGAAAGGTAATGGAATAATTATGGTAATATCCCTGTCGCACTCTATCCACAAACTCATGAAAAGCATTCTGAATGAATTCGAAGTACATTTTTTCAGAAAAAAGGATTAAAACCACTTTGTATTTACTGATACTATTGATATGAATGACGCGAATATCAATGATATTGTGATGAAGTTACATAAATCATAACTGGTGGTGAGACAGGTAGAGCTAATTTTTTTTTAATTTTTGATTTAAAAATGTTTTTTGTCAAGTAGACTAAACAAGTTATTTTTCTTGTTTTGGTTTATAAAATGTTGCAATTTATTTTATTTTTATTTGTGTGTTATTATATTTTATTTTTGAATAATGTAATCGTAAATAAAAAGGAAAAAATATTCATAAAATTGCTTTATTTATGTGTGTCCCTTTCAACACCGCACAGTGTCCCTTTCAACACCGCACAGTGTCCCTTTCATCCCCTACAATGGGGTTAAAAGGGACATTTCTCCCAATTTATAAAAATGCGTAAAAATTTTAAATTACGGTATTTAGGGGTAAAAGGTTTTACTATTATTAAAGCAGAGGTCTTAGACGAGAATTAGGCGCAATCATGATAATGATATCTTTTAATGTCATTATTTTATAGGCTTATAAAGACAAAATGTCCCTTTCATCCCCACTCTCCCCTAGTCAACAGTCTCCACATCGCCATTAGAAATACACGCATGTAAATTCGTCCCATAATCCAGTGAGCATCGTGTAAGAGATGTTACTGGAACAAGTGTTATTTTTATGCACTTTTATAAAATGTATGTGATTGTAAAATGAGGAAGAAGAATCTAAACAGAGGCCCATCAGGAATTTGATAGCAAATAAAATTTTTTGTATAAATCTCATATTATTTTTTGGTAAAATTATAAATCTTTATTTAACTCAAGTTTCTATATTTCTTTGTTATAAAACTATAGCCTTTTAAAATTAAATTCATTGTTCTGATGGCAATTTTATCTGTTTATCTCGCATGTTTCCATTTAATAGTAATCTAAATTGAGTTTAAATATTTGAAATTATTTATTAATTAATTAATTTATTAATTTTGTAACTGACCAAAATAAAGTTCATTTTAGGTTAGACCAGGGCACATTTTCCATCGGGGCAAATTTTCCAACTCGGTTTACTTTTTAAATGAGACGCTAGATGACGCCAGCGGGTGATCTGGCTGAAGTGGCAACACTGCACACACCATCTACGCAAGTTATAATTTAGTGACTGTTGTTACTTCTTCTGGAGAGCTGTTTTATCCTTTTTTTAACGATGAGTAACATATCAGGTATTTATTAAAACGTAAAATAAACGTACTAGCGTTAAACTTACTGTTTTGTCATTGTATGTACTAAAAGAGGGTATCTTTTTTCGCGTAACTATGCGTTTGTTTTGCAAATAATTTACACCGCTACTCGTCGAGGTAGTGTAAAAGTTCCAATATGGCGACGAGGCAGGTTTTCCAACAGCATAGGGGGCATGTATTCCAACATGTGACTCGTTGGAAAACGTACCTCGCCCTAAATAAGCATGTCTTATTGTGTCAAAAATGTATTTATTGTGTAATAAAATCGGCCAAATAACCATATAGGAAACGAAACCTTTTTATCATTTAGTAATTAATGTAAAACTACCAATATAAAAATGAAGGTAAATTCAAATATATAAAAAATGTTATCTATTTTAAAAAATGGGTTCATTTAGTGAATCCATTTTATGTTAATTATGCATTTGTTGTAGTTCCCGCCAAACTGCAGACAAAAGCTGCAAACCTTAGATCGCAGTATGTACGGGGCCCTCAAAGAGCAAATTAACACTGCTTGTGATGCCTGGGTATGCACAAATAAAAGGCCTATTACAATTTACGACATTTCGTCTATTTTGGTTAGAGTTGCTCCACTGGCGTTAACACCAGTTAATATCATGACGGGTTTAAAACTGTCAGGAATTTCCCAGGGACTCCGGAAATATCGATAGACTTGGATTTTATGCCATCCTACTTTTTTTACAGGGCAGTTCCTGTCGTACCAAATCATAAAAGCATCAACAATCCTGAACAAACTTCAAACTTGCCAGAATAATTGACTATTCATAGCCATAATTCAAACCCACAGAAAGCATCAAATCATTCTACACCAACGCAGGCCAGCACTTCCGAAGAAACTGTTCCTTCAAATTTCACCCAAATTTTCCTACTGCGTATGAAAAAGGTGTTCTTTTTACATCCAAAGAAATTTTCCCTACACCAAAAGAAGTTGAGCCTTTTGAGAAGGCTGGCACATAGGAGGCAAACATGGCATGAAAAAAAAAAGGAATTCATCTATACTGACTGTTTCTCCCGTTAAAAATCAGTATCATGGAAGACGTAAGTATTGCAGAGTGACGCAGCCTTAAGCTAAAATCGTAAGATTGGCGGAACTCATATATACACCTAACTCGATATCAAAGGAAACGCGAAAAGCCGCCACATCATATCTCAGCAAATATGGTGCATATTGTTCTGATTTTTTAAACACAGTCTTCTATTCGCAGTCTAATCCTATACTGAAATTTTTACATTTCTACCTGCAGTATATTTTGAGATTTCGAAACCCATTTTTAAACTAAATTCCTAATTTGTATTTCTGGAAAATGGCCCGGGCGATATTCTTTAAACTGATATATAATATGAATTTGTTTTATATGAAGGGAATAACATATTGATTGTTTTTGCAAAAACTCTCGTTCGTTAAATAATTCGATTTATTTTTCTCTCGAAAATGACGCGGGCGATTTTTTAAAAATCAAATAAATATGTTTCAGATGAAACTAATAACAATCTACTTGTTTCCAGCAAGACTCTTATTCGTTTTATAATGCGCATGAAAAATCGGACTATATTTCTTCGCCATTCTATGGAAATTTTACCGAAAATGCATGACACTGTATTCATTCACATACTTTCTTTTTAACCACTTTTGGGGAAAAAATTTGTCCTCCCACTGGCTGAGCGGTTAAGGGCAATCGTCTGCTAATCTCATGATTGGCAGTTCGATACTCGTTGGTACTTCTTTTCACATGTAAATCTGTTTTTAAAAGTCTGTTAGTTGACAATTATTCTCAGCTACTTTATAATTTTTTAATTGTTATTAAGATAAATAAAATTACAATTATAATGATGACAATTTGATGATGTTTATTTCTTGGCAATTTTTCAACAATAAAAATATTACCATGAATTTTATAAATATATTTAATTTCAATCACTTTACAAAAAATATACATTAATAATTATTACTTGAACACGAATTGCACGATCAGAAACATAAAAAAATAATTCATTTTAGCTCTCATTTTTATAATATCATTTTTTTAGTATTATAATGACGCTCAATCAATACACAATCACTGACATCCATAATATTTTTTTTTCTAACATAAAAACAATTGTGATGTAATAATTCTTTTATAATAAATAATTTAGTTGAAATATTTTATTTATAAATAATATTGAAGTTGGTAACCCCAACACAATTGTTTTTATCTGGCCTTGCAACATTTATAGTTTGCATAACGACCATATCAGAATTGTGGCGTCGCCATCTTTTGACGCAATCGCGTGCTACATTTTGTCTCTATTCGAAAAAAATAACTAACGCTGTCACCGCCGCTTTCAAAGAATCTTTTGTGACAGGAGGTCTATCTCGCAAATATTAAGAAAATTACTGCATACAAAAATATTAAAATGGGTAGTATTATAGAGAAATGTTTGATAAACACGTTGAAATAGACAGTTTTTAAATCGAAGAATTATTTTAAGAGATATTTAATGTTAAATCTGGATAAAATTGTTCCATTAAAGTTTTATAGGAGCAAAAACTATACAAGGGAATTTAATCATTTTCATTCAATAGAAACTCGAGGTTTGCAGTGTGCATTAATTTTTTTTAACTTCCCTAATTTTTTGACGGTTTATTTCAATTTTAAATTAAAATTTTCAGAATTTCCAGAGATACTTTTTACATATTTTAGAAAAGGTTATGATTTTAAATTGTTGCCAATTGTTGACACAGCGCAAAGAATAATATATCCTTTAAATTAAAAAAAATAATCACACGTGACTATTATAAACAGAAAAAAATCCTTTTAAATTAGAATTAAATCATAACGTGTCAAAATCACGAAAATATTGAACATTACGTCATAAAAATTGTTTTTACAGATGCATATTTAAAATGAAATTAAATTATAAAATAATCAATTATTTTCAAATTAGAATTAAATGGTTATGTATTAAAAGCAGGAAAACATTGAAAATTACATCATAAAAATTATATTTACACGTGAATATTAAAAGAGAAAGAAATTTTTTAAATAATAAATTCATTGATATGTATTAAAAGTTGTAAATGGAAGAAATTACGTCATATTGGCCAAAGTGGCCAAATAATAATATTGCAAAACATTTTAAATTTAAAAATATATTTACATGAGGTATTTATTTCAAATTTCGAGATGATATTTTTAACTATAGTTGCCAATTTTAAGGTAGCGCAAATCATAATATTACCTTTCTAACAATAAAAATATTTTCAGTTGAATGTTACAAAGAGAAAGGAGAGTTTGCTGAAAATTATGTCAGATTTAAAACGTTGAAATCTTTTATTTAAAATCATTTTCTTATAGCGTTGTTAGAAAATACCATAAAGCAAAGACTCTGTTGAATTAGATCCTTTTATATTTGCTATTTTCAAATATTTAACTAATCTTATTTAATCAAGCACGAAAACAACAACTAACAGCACGTGATTCGGCCTTGAAATCCCTCAGTTAAAGGGAAACCCGTTTACAGTAAGATCGCCATTGATTTTTTAATTATACAGTGCAACCTCGATTATCGGAGCTAATTGGGACTGTTAGTACCTCGGATATCGGAAATCTCGATTAATAGAAACTGTGTGTAAATACTCGACGTGCCTGCGAATTTAACATCTCTTTTAAAAAAATATATATAGAACGTTTTTTAAATAATAAAAATAAATATATGTAAAGTTCTGTTTCACAGCTTAACAGATTTAAAAATAAAATCAACTACCAGTAGTAAATTTTAAAAAGCAAATTGAAAAATTTACGGAAGTTCACACAGCCACTGGAAACAAAGCGTTGTTCGCTGTTGACTTCTCAGGGTCCAATGTTTCTTGGGAGTTGAGTGCTTTTGGGGGCAGAAGGCTGTATAGCACGGACAGTGAGCTAAAAAGTGTGGTCATTTTCAAGGCTCATTCAAAAGGGGAAAAAAATCAGACTTTGTTATCGGCTCGGTTAACAGAAACCTCGATTAATCTAAGCTCAGTTAATCCAGGTTCTACCTTAATTCAATCTTTCGTAAACTTTTTTAAAACAGATCAAATTAATGGACTTTTACAGTCTGAACGGGTTTTGGCGAGCGTAGATCGTAGGGGGCAGAGCACCCTAGTTTTTCATTTTGTGATCCTATTAAAATGACCTTAGTGTTTCTTCACTAATTGTTATTATTGGCTAGTCCCACGGGGTTTTGTAGTGTAAGTCACATAACTGATAACTGCTATACTTGTTGGCCACCGTTATTTTCAAAAAGTTTGCTTTGCCTTATTCAATTAATGGGATATCTCCGATATTTTTAGTCACATTTAGTCACATTTTTCCGTTCTAAAATACTGGTATCTAAAAATCGTAACATGTGACTTACACTACAAGTACTCATGGAACTAGGCTATTTTAAGTCTGATTTTTTATTATAGACTATATAAAATTACTAAAAATATATATTATGATAGGAACTAACGGGCTTCGTCCGCTATTTACGTTACGGATATAAAAAGCATGATTTTTTTATGGAAAAAGAAATTAAAACCTATTTGACGATGGGTTTATAAAGACACATTTTGTATTTGTTATATTTCCGGGGTTGACGAGAGGGGGGGGGACTATTTTGATTAAAAATCGCAATTATTCCACATGGCAGATATTATTATGATAGACACTAACGGACTTCGCCCGCTATGGCGCCCCATGTGTCCAGCTTCCATAACTCAAACAAACTTTCGGACATCAATGCAACAGGTTCCAAACGTTATAATTAACTTAATAATCACTCTATATAGCATTAAAGTAAATTTATGAGTAGTGCATACTATTTTTTATCGTAATTTCTGAAGAAAAAAAATTATTTCGGTTCCATTCTTAGGTACTGGTCCAAAAAATTTTGAAGAGGGGGGGAGGAGGGGAGATGAGACTGCTGTTTGACAAACAACTAACAACAGTCAAACAACACAACGGGGATTGGCTTATTCAACTTGGTTTTGATGACTTCATTCGGAAGGTGGTTTGTTTAGAAGAGTGCGCTCTCTGCCCCATGAAAATTGGAACTCTTGATACACCATATATGTAAGGATTTAATAATTATAAACTAGCATTTTGGATTTATTAATTTAAGGATAAAATGTTTTTAAAGGAATATCAAATGAAACCCTCTTTGCGATCTGCGATCATACTTACCCACTTGTTTTTATATAAAAACTGCTATAAGGAAAATTGTAATAAAATAGTAAAAATTAAATCTGCATCAAATCCCATAAGTATCTTTTTTTTAATCTTTTGATCACTAACCTAAAAAAAAAGTAATGATTTCAATAAAAAAACCCTTAACAGGTTAAAAGTTTCTGACGCAGCACTTTATCTTATACTCTAAGAATTTTAAATATGGAACTTAAAAATACTGATATCCAATTTTGAGTGACGTTATGCTATTTCATAAAAAATATATTTGTATTTATTTCATCGTTTTATTTTTGTTTTTTTTATAATCGCATGTGCAAAAGTTATGTTCAACATGAAAAGGTGCATAAAATTTTATTCGCTGTTGCTTTATCATTTACATCTCTCATAAATTCAAAATATGAGTTTTAAAAGATATGATATAAAATTTTAGTGACGCCTTGATGTGGCTTTAAAGGGTTTGTTTTAAAATTCAATTTAAATTATTTTTGACTTGGTTAAAATATATTTTTACATCTACAGAATACTTTTAATTTTCCAATTCACTGTTAAATATATCACTTTCATTGAATCTATAATAGCATTGCAATGTATTTATTTCAATAAATTGATTTATCTTTTGTGTCACGCTATTCAAAATTGGGATTAAGATTTATGCAAATGGTTTCTTTGCGTCATTGTATCCAAACTTCTTGAAATGTATGAAAACGGATAGTTTGATGCAAATAAACCATTTACATTTAGATTCTGGATGTGCAATTATTATGCCGTTTCAGTTTACAATAAAAAATACTTATTAATTATCAAGCAAGATTTATTACCTGTGTTTTACTATTTAAAGTAAAGTTGGAAATTTTGACCCTGTACATTTTTAGTAGGCAAGAAAAAGTGCCCCGCATACGGGGCACATTTTCCAACGTTACATGATCAGATTTAACCATTTTCTGTTAACAAATATATTACGTTTTTTGAAAAATAAGTGTGCCAGCTTGTAGATAAAGGTATAGGGATGATAATACAATGATATCCTGTTGATCTCAAAATATATGGACATAAAAAATATATAAATAAAATAAAATAAAGTTGGAAAATTTGCCCCGGTTTCCCCTACTGAAACGTTCTATTTTTTTATTTTTAGCCTTAACTCATATTAATTCTTAAAAGTGAAAAAAATGACTAAAAATGATTAAAAACGATAAAATGGTTAATATAGAGATGAATGATCTTTCAGTGCTGAATTCGCATAGCTGCTATGACGGGAAAATGTTTTACTCACATTCCTTAAATCTGAAAGAATAGAGTGCGTTAGCATCTGATATTCAGAGCTATTCTTTAAACTTTGTTGCAATAAAATCTATTTTTATCTTTGATAGAGAGTTTTTCTTAAATATATCAAAACACGAAATTCTGTACTGTTGCGGTTTGTGAACTAAGCGATTCAATTGGAGAACAACCTAAAAGGCGACATTATCACGAAACGTTTTACACAAAATTTAAACAGGGAAAAAAATAATCTAAAATGTACAAAACACATTCTTACTTAAAACTTAAAGTTCATAATTATCATGATTTCGAAATGAGGATTTTTTTCGAAAATTAAGCAGTTGTTATCTTTTTTTAGCGATATTACTATTATTTCTGGAAGCCCTATTTTTTGCACTACGGAGTTTACTGTTGTCATCATAAATGTCGTGTTCTATGTTGGACGGCTGATGAAAATCAGTTGCTATCTTTCATTTTATATTTTTAATTTGAATGTATATGTTTAACCCTTTAGTGCGCAGTTTTGCATATATGCAAGCAAGGGTGTTTCGAATTTAATAGATTTTTTTTTTTCGTATATACCTAATTCACACCAGAAAAATAAAATAGCAGTATTTGTTTTAACTAATAACAGACATTCCGCATTTAAATAAAACGAAATTACCTATTCAAACTTTCTGGTGTAAAGTCAGATTCTCTGAACTACATACGTATTCCATCATGGAAATTAAAGGTATAACCCCTTGAAGGGAGGTGATGCGTCTATTGCATCATATAATTCTAACCTCTAATTGCTACATCGGCACCTGAATTACCAGCGCACTTCTATTAAGTACGCGAAAATATATTTTTACTTGTTTACAAACAAAATTTTCTTGTAAATACTGGTGGCATTTAATTTTTTAAACATTTTACGAATACAACTACCTCGCCCCTGAAAGTGTTAAAGCTAAGTTTTATAAAATAAATAATTTCTTAAAATAAGGTATTTGGAGACATATATATTAAAAAATTTACTAATTTGCAATATTTCAGCGTAAAACAGCCACACAACAGTAGTTTTTACTTATATTAGATATGTGCAACAGAAAAGAAAAGATTCACATATTATATGAAAAATGTATCTCTGGTTTTATAAGCCTTTCATAGACTCATATATACTTTTTTCGAAACAAAATAAAAATCACGCATTTAAGGGTTAAAAATACATTCTCGGGCAAAATAGAATGAAAAACATTTGACATGAAGTACCATTTAGACAGGACAAACAAAAAACATTAAATATATAAGGTACTTTAGAAGCCTTGTAAAGGTCATAATTCAAAATTTCAGTAGCTTGGTATACCAAAACTCTATAACTGCTCTATAATAATATTCATTAATTACATTTTGCAATTCTTAAGGGGGTACAGGACCTTTGAGTTTGTCGAAACCATCAAAAACATCGACTTCTTCGAAGTACCACAACACAAACAATATGCAATTAAAATCTTTTTTTCCCTTCCTGCCTAAAGTACATATCCTTCACTCTATTATCCAGGAAAATAAATGTCGTATGTCCAAAATAAAAATTTAAATTTAAAATTTAATAATTCATCTAACTAATGCGTGATTGATTGCAGCGCGTATGCTAAAACTCGAAATTATGCATATAGAAAACTATTTTTGAACAAAATAGATTCAAAAGATACCTATTTCTAACTTAAAACCAAAATATACGCAAAAAGGTTTTGTTTAAATTTTTTAGCACAAAATTAAAAAAAAAAGTTCAAAACTCTCAAAATTTTTCAAGTTTTTCAAATGCAAAAAAATAAATAGCAAACATATGTGAATTTTTTTGGTTTTAGCCTGTAGACTATTAAGAAACGCATATTTTGTTATTTTTTTTAAGGTGTAGCTTACATAGTTTAAAAGTAACAGTGCGCGCAAACACCAAATTTACTAATCTGAGAAAACGCTTTTTTAAAATTTCAAAATCTACGGTCCGTCCATTATGTTCACCGTCTATAAATGATTTCAACTCAAGAAAGAATGCTGATTTTTTAATGCGGTTTTTTGCATATTGTTTATAAATTTGAAAACATTCAGAATAAAACAAAAACCGAAAACTGATTTTTTGAAAGTTTAAAGTTCCTGTGCCCCCTTAAAATAAAAAAAAAAACAAACATATTGTTTGAAATCATTAAAATCAATTGAAAATGCTTTTTCGCATGACAATTGTATATTCGGATCTTGCACAAATCAGAAAAATAAAATCATCCAAATTTTTTTTTCTCAGTGATTCACTCACGCGTCAAAGCAAAGTTGTTCAAACAACCGTAATCGATTGATCGAAAATAAACCAGGGATTTGAGAACTACATGTTTACTTCCGACTCGATGTTTGGTATTTTATATAAACTAAGCCACTAAGTGCTAGATACAAATCTGGGTGATCAGGAAAATTCTTTCTTTAAAGTATAAAAGCGCTTTGCTAAAGATTTGATGTTTTGAAATATAGAATGCTAGTTTTGTAGCAAAATTTTAACGTTTTAGGATTGTTCAAAATATTTCTTGAATCGCTGTGCAAAAAATATTTCTTAATAGATATTTTTGTGTCTTAGGATCAGTTTAGGTATTTTATAGTTGTCATGATCACTACATTAAAAACCTTTTACATGCAAACATATATTTGATGTTGAATTTTTAAAATAAAATCATATATTAATTTTCAAGATAATCAATTTGGGTACATTAATAATTTTCTATAGGAATGATAACTCTCGACCACTTAATGAGACCACTTAATTAGACTGAATCACATAAATACTATGGGATTCGCGACTAGTTTGCATTGAGCGGATCTCTCAATATGGCTCGAGTGACTTTAAAAGTTAATTAAAATCCTATCTGGAAAAACGCGGCACCGACCAAGCATCGTTGCAACTTTGCGACCTCCTTTTGAATTGTGCTTAGCACAATGCCAAATTTAAATTTTGACCAAAGGTTTTGTTTTAGCAACATTGTAGAAAGAAAGGTTGTTAGGGGAGACCGGGGCAAGTTTTCCAACTTTTTAGATTTTTATTTTTAAATTTTTATTTTTAACTATTTTGATATATACAAGATATCATTGTATTCCCTAGACCTTCCTGTACAAACTCGCACAATTATTTTTCAAAAAAACTAAATATACTTTTTCACAAAAAATAGTTAAGTCTAATCATATTACGTTGGAAAATGTGCCCCGTATGCGGGGCAAGTTTTCCAGCCTACGAAAAAAGGTCAGGGGCAAGTTTTCCAACTATACTGTAAATGGTAAAACATCGGTAATAAATCTTGCTTGTTAATTAATAAGTATTTTTTATTGTGAACTAAATGCTGAGTAACATAACAGTAACATAAAAAACAGTTTTAATCCATTTGACATTTAAAGACGAAGGTCCAAACAGCTCCCTGGCCGGAATTGGATTTTTTTCCCCTCGCTCCTTTTACCTGATTCCTTTTGCAGTTTCCCTTTTTTAGATGAATCTTTTTTTCCATTTTCAGTTGATTTTTGACAGGAGAATCAGTATGTACAATACTTCCTATTTTTTTCCACGCCGTGTTTGCCTGCTTAGGGCAGCCTTCGCTAAAGTCCTAACTTCTTCTGGTGTAGGCAGAGCTTGTTTGGATGTAGAAGGAACGCTTTTCTTATAAGCAATAGGGAAATTTTGAGTAGAACTTAAGGAACAGCTTCTTTGGAAATGCTAGCCTGCGTTGGTGTAGAATGTTTAGATGCTTTCGTTGTTGTTCTGTTTCTGCGGGGGGGGGGGGGGGGATTATTGAGGAAAGTTTTCAAATCTTTTCAGGAATGTTGGTGCTTTTAAGATTTGGTGCGGCAGGAGCTGGCCTGTCAGAAAAGTAGGATGGCGTAAAAGCAGAATTTGTAAATATTTCAGGTTTCAGTATGAAAATTCTCTAACGTTTAAAACCCGCCAAAGAAAAAATTGACATTTTATTATATTTTTGAATTTACCTTGTTTTGTATATTGATAGTTTTACTTAAATGACTAAATGATCAAACGGGTTCGTAGTATATATGGTTATTTGGCCGATTTTTTGATACAATAAAACTAGCTGATTTAGGAGGGGGGAGGTTTTCAAACCAGAAACATGATGGAAAACATGCCCCGTATGTTGTTGGAAAACCTGCCCCGTCGCCATATTTGAACTTTTACGCTACCTGGACGAATACCGGTGTAAGTTATTTAAAAAAAAAAAAAAAAAAAACGCATAGTTACCTGAAGAAAGAAACCCTTTTTTAGTGTATGCAATGTCAAAACAGTAAGTTTAACGCTAGTACGTTTTCTTTTTACGTTTTAATAAACACCTAAAATTTTACTCAGCGTTGAAAAAATGAAAAAAAAACAGCTCTCCAGACGAAGTGAGAGTAGCTATTAAGCTATAACTTTTGTAGATGTTGTGAAAGATGTTGTCACTTATGACAGTTCACTCGCTAGCGTCACCTAGCGGCTCATTTAAAAACTAAAGCGAGTTGGAAAACTTGCCCCTATGGAAAATGTGCCCCGGTCTCGCCTACTACGCTGAATTTAGTTTTATGAAATGCTAAATGAAGCTTAAATATGCACTGATTTTATTGTCAGTACCGAATTAAGTGCATCATAAACAGATAGGATAATATTAAAAAATGAGTTATACAGAATGGCTATATTTGATACTATTTAGATTCCATAGCTGTTTGAACTTTCATGGTACTAGTATATACAGTTATACGCAACCCTACGTTGTATAGTTTTTTACAAAGTCTTAGTATTCTTTTAGAAACGTTTTTTTAATACAATAACAAATTCATATATTTATTCTACGGACCCTCTGTGCGCGAGTAATATTCATACTTGACTGTTTATTTTTTTCTTTCTAAGATCATTTAGTCATGTCACAGAGTAGGAAATCACGAAAAAACAAATGCGCGTTTTAACCGTTCTATTATTCTTAATGTCCACAAGGTGTCTTTTCGTACTAAATCGATGACGCCCTACAACTTTGTAAATCACTTTTTGTCCCTATCTCTTTCCGTTTTTGAGATAGGAATGCTAACACCGCAGTGTCTCACCAGGTGGTGCCGTAGGAAGTTTCATTCAGTAGCACATGCCTACTTTACTATGCCTAGGCACCGCTTTCATGAATATAGCAGCTGCCGTTTCAAAGGTAAGATGGTGGCACGGGACTTTAGTGGGCATCCATTACATAATATATTAGCACGACTATCATTTTGGAACGGAATAGGAGCCTATTTCTTCGTCGAGTGAGAGTAGTCGCACGTTGTTTAAATACAAACAAGCAAATTGCAAATCCTTCAAAACTTGTGGATTCATAAAAATGAAACGGCAAATCTTTAAGCAAATGTAGCTACTCTGATTTGACGTAGGTACTGGCCTATGTTCCGCCCACTTGATCATAACTATACCTATGATAATTTATCTGTATCTGGTGTTTTAATATATGTATTTGGCTTCGAACGTTTTTGTTATTGTTAAAAATTTAAATTGTTATAATGAGTGTCTCACAAACAACATCGTGGCCAAAAGTCACGTTACGAGTGTAGTACTCAAGATTTATCTCCCACTCCAATGGATACTTTGAAAATTCGAAGTTCACAATCTCTGACATCCATCGAATAGGATCAATGAAAAAAAACGACTTGAATAATTGATTTTATATTTTTATAACTTTTGACGATTTGGATTTAAACAATGAAGAAGTTTTAACCAAAGTAGCAACCTACCATTTTTAAATGTTCCAAAAATATCATCGAATGTCGTTGCAAATTTTATTACGCAATACTGTAAGACGCAAAACTGTCACATTCATGATACTAATTTTAATTAGATACCACTTTTATGAAAATAGCAGCAGCCGTTCCAAAGTTAAGAGGTTGCCAAGGCAGTTTAGTGGGCATACTGCATATTGCTATATTTTGGCTTCCGAGATGTATGAGAGAAACATAAAATTCTAATTTTTGTAACAAAAAGTTAATTCTGAGTGGTCCAAATAAAGTTATATAAACGTCAGCTGTAGCAAACAGATATGACACCAATAGCGCAGTCAGTCGATGTGGCGTTAATGTGTGACATCAAGTGATGTCACAAAAGGACAAAAATATCATATTCCCATACGGTAAACGAAAACGACTCTTACTATTAAGGGGCTATTTCACTCACGCGAAAACACCCGCTCACTAATGTTATTCCTATGGGAGAAAAATTCAAAAATATCTCGCTTGCATTTCAATATTTTTAAATGATTTTTTTTGCATTGGACAGCCAATGTCGATCTCTAGAAAGGCCGTTTATTACTTTTTTGATTTCGTTTTAAGTTTTTTTTTAATGAGAATGCATTTACTTTTCAAACAGGTTGCGGTCTTCTACAGTGAATGTATCCTAATGAAAAAAACCCACAAACAAAATCAAAAAAGTAAAATACGGCACCATTAGAGATCGACATCAGCTATTCAATGCAAAACAATCACTTATATATATTGAAAAGCCAACGAGATGTTTAAAAAATGTCTCATAAGAATAACATTAGCGAGCGTGTGTTTTCTTTTGAGTGAAGTAGACTCTTAAGTGACAAACACTTTCTGACACCAGTATAAAGTCACTGGCACTGGTGCCTATCATTTTCACAAGTTAACGGGTGACGTTACAATTAAATAACCCCCTGACCCTCATGTGACCGTCGTTCGAAATCTGTATTGTGAAGTCGCCATATCTGTTTCATCTTAACAAGTCACCAAATGATTCCGCAATCAACCGTCACGTTTTTCAGAAGTGACCGTCAATTGAAGTTCATTCTGTTACAATGACCGTTGCTTGGGGACAAATCAACAGCTAACATCATTGTGAATGAGATGAATGTTTAAACAAATGAAGATTTTATTAGATTAGCCTATTGCCATTGTAGTAACATCTCTGATGACTCGTCGCAAACAAACACTCTCGGTGACATGATTGTTGAGTTATCGAATGTCTGTCACTTGAGGGTAATATTGAGACAAATAAAACATCTCATTTTGCCCCACCGTAGTGACTTTTAGACTTGTGACTAATCGTAACGTCGCCGTCGGAGTAACATCATCCAATTTCTGGGCTAGTTGAGTAGTGCGTATTTGCTGCATCTGTCGTTTGTATCAGTTATTTTCACTACTCACAAATAACTTTCGTGTTCGAAAATTGGCATAAATGTTTATCCCATATTTTATGGACACCACAAAAAATATTGGGATTTATCAATATCGGCAAAATAACTTCTTAATAACACAATAAAAAATGTCCAAGACCTTTCGAGGGAACTTGGTCTTTCTTCATCTGCTGATAAGGACACGTGCTACAAATATAAAAGAACAACGGAAAATGATAAAATCCCAGAAGCCGGACAATCACATAAAATATTAAACAAGCTGTTGTAAATCAATAAGGTCAAAATAATATTTTAATAACGCCATACAAAATAGAAAATGCGCAAGGCCTTTGGAAAGAAATTTCTCTACAAACGATTCAAAGTAATTCTACCGAAATTAACACCCCCGTGAGGACATTAATACAACAATACAACTATAAGATTTTAAACATTAAATTGCCAAAAATTCTCGGGATTCTGGTCATACATTCATTTTTCTAAATGAAAAAATAATCTTTAAATGGAATAGCCCCTCAGAAATGGACTCGAAAATTTAGCAATGTATCTTAAACGTCAGTTTGTTGTTAATAAAAAATCTGACTCTACTATTTTCGCTGCTGCTTGGAAGAACTTACTCAGTTTAACCATACATTAATAATGATAATAATTATTATTATATTTATTTAATATTAATATTTGGTATCTATTGTTCTATTTTCTATTTTCTCATTGTTAATTTTTAATCTTAATTAACCTTGGATTTATTTAGAAAATTTATTTTGTAAATGTTAAATCTAGTTTGGTTTTTTATTTTGCATTTTTTTCATTTAATTTACTTATTTATTAAATTAAATTTCTTAATTTTAATTAATTAATTAATTTTTCCTTCAGTTTGTTTACTCTCTTTTTATTCAATTTTCTTCATTATTCTCCTTCTATCTTGTGTTCTTCTGATTGGGTAACGCTCTTCTGTGATTGGCTGATGCCTTTTGGTATTCTGTTGGCTGTTTTCTTTAACGTGTCTCTTTCTCTTCAATTTTCATTCAGTCTAGCTCCTGCTTTCAAAGTAGAACCACACGTGTTTTGTGCCAGATGAAGTAAAACAAACTTCTTTCGAAATACTTTGCGGATTTTCTCTTTCTTATGGGGTTATATTTTATGCGGCCAAAATTACAAGGACAAAACACTTCATATGTATAATGAAATGCCTTGCGCATGCATGTTAAAAAATTATATTATTTTAACACTAGAACACCTAGAATGTTTACTCAAGTTTCATAAAAATGTTTCATACCGGAATTTTTATTTAAAATTATTTAACTGATTTATTTAGCGCATTCCTTGGTGGATTAAATTTACTTTATTTTATTAAAACACTTCTGGCTGTAATGGACATTTAACCATTTGGTCGAAGTCGAATCGACTCCTTCCGGGCGTTCTAGTGTTAAAAAATATATGAAATAAGAAAGAAATATTAAAACACTGTAATGATTATAATTATAGGGGTCTCTTCTTATGAATTCAAAAAGATACAAATTTGGTAAGAAATTTAGCTAGCTTTATTTTTGAGACACTCAGCCATACGATTCGACATGCTTCGAATAAATTTCGATAATTAATATGCGGGTATAGCTAACAAGAGATTATATGTAGCTTCATTAAAATCTGCAATGCATGAATATTTCTTGAAATTTACATCAAAAAATTCATTGCTACAATCTTTTTTTTTTTTTTTTCATTATAATGTTCATATATTGTGATGAATGTGGTTAACCAATTAATGTGATATTCTTATCATTGAATAACATTTTTGAGGTTTTGTAGGTATGAGACGATGTATTACCTTGTTGAAAAATCTTTTTTTCCCTACTAATAAGCTATATATTAAGTTTTTGATTAAAAAAAGGGTGTGTACCCTTTTAAGTTCATTTTCTGCGAAACAACAACTACTTTGGTCTTACTTTAAGCTGCAACAGCACCACAACCATGATTGATTCTCCTTAATTTAGGCGGCTCCATGGAACGTTTCTATTTTTGTCCGCATCGTACCAATATTAAAATGAGTCGTATTTAATGCCAATAATAAGCATCTTAAATGCCAATAGCTCCAAAGAGATGGACTTTCTGAAAATTTAGCAATGTATCTTAAACTAGTCAGTTTATTGCTAATGAAAAATCCGACTCTACTATATTCGCTGCTACTTGAAAAAACTGATTCAGTTTAGTCATATAATAATAATAATTATTATTTTATTTATTTAATATTACTATTTGGCATTTATTTTTCTGTTTTCTATTTCCTCATTGTTAATTTTTAATCTTCATTAAACTTGCATTTATTTTGAAAATTTACTTTTGTAATTATTAAATCTAGTTTGGTTTTTTATTCTGCAATTTTTTTTTATTCCACTTATTTATTTAATTAGCTTTATTTATTTTAATTAATTTATTATTTATTTCTTCAAATTGTTTAATCATTTTTATTCAATTGTCTTCATTATTCTTCATCTATTTTGAGTTCTTCTGATTGGGTAACACACTTCTGTGATTGTCTGATGACATCTACTATTGTATTGGCTGATTTCTTTAACGTGTCTCTTTCTCTTCCATTTTCATTCAGTCTTGCTCCTGTTTTCAAAGTAGTAGCACATGTTTTATGTGCATGATGAAGAAAGACAAACGTCTTTCAAAATCCTTTGCTCATTTCTCTTTTTTATGTGGTTATTAAGAAGAAATTTTGCCCTTATGGACACTTTTTTGTATGTATTGATTGTTGCATAAATCCAAAGCTTTTTACAACACCCCTGGCCAAAATTATAAGGAAAATAAAACGTATGTATAATGAAATTTCTTGCACATACATGTTTAAAAAATTTTGTGCATTAAAAAATATATATGAAATAAGAAAAAATATTAAAATATTTTAACGTTTATAATTGTAAGGATCTCTGCTTACGAATTCAAAAAGATACAAATTTAATAAGAAATTTAGCTAGCTTTATTTTTGAAACACTCAGCCATACGACTCAACATGCTTGGAGTAATTTTCGACAATTATGGTATGGTTATAGCTGAGTACAGATTGTTTGTAGTTTCATTTAATTTGCAACGCATGAATATTTTTTGAAATTTACATAAAAAATTCATTGCTGCAGTAGTTTCTGTTTATTATAATGTTCATATCTTGTGATGAATGCGGTTAAGTAATTAATGTGATAGTCTTATAATTGGACAACTTCTTTGAGACTTAATAGGTAGGAGACGGTGCATTAGCTTGTTGAAAAATGTATTTTTTCCCTACTAATGAGCTATATGCAGAAATTTTTATTTATAAAATGGGGGTGTACACTTTTAAGTTCATTTTCTGCGAAACAAGAACGACGTTGATCTTACTTTAAGCTAAAACACCACCCCAAAATTTGATTAATCCTCCTTAATTTTGGCGGCTTCATGGAACGTTTTTATTCCTCTACACATCGTGCCTGTATTAAAAGTGAATAGATAGTCACGATTTGTGTAAGAACCGAAATCCTGTATGGAGTCGTAAAAATATAAGACATGAGAGCGTTTTATTACTTTTATCTGAAATAAATTTATTTATTAAAATTGCGAAAACATGCAGTAAAATTTCATTGTTTGTGTAGATATAAAACAGGCTTTAAAAGAAATCCATTATTACCGTTAGTTTTTGTTTATCCCCCTAAATTATATAAGTCTTCGAGATTAAGCATATGAATTGGAGAATTGTCTACCAATAAATAAATACATATTATATTAATATGTATTACTGTTGAGCAAAAAGTTCTAGGAAATTTGTGAAAATTGCGTTGTTATGCGCCAATTAACAACAAAAGCAGCAAGGACTATTCTTTAAAGTAGAGACCATCAAAGTCAACGACTTTCTGTCACCGTTCTGCCAGATTCCGGATTTGCTGGATAAGTTTGTCGCCGTTACCAGCAACTTCATCCTCATTAATCTCATCGACGGCTTTCAGAATCGCTAGGTCTTTTCTCTAATAACGCAGTGTCAACACACGCAAATCATACAGTTCAGTAGGCAGTTTGGAGCCAAAGTTCCTGACCTCCTATAAATATACCATTAGTACTCCTATATACGATACAAATTCTGGTAACTATTAGATTAAAAAATTCCCAGAACTTTTTTCTCAACCTAATAAGTGAATTCGTCGGAAACGTATTTGCCAAAATCTGTAATATGGGTTGCCATTGTTTTGACGAGTATTACGAATCTGAGCATGATTCGTATATCATTAACGTATACTTTTATCAGAAATCTCTCTATCGAAATACGGTAAGTCAGGGATGGTTGACCCCTTTAAGTCCCCACCTATTTTTTCTTTTTATAGCAATGATTTTTAAAGTGCATATTACACCTATCTGCTTCAAATTTCATGTAGAACTTCGTAAAAAATATTACTGTAGTATAAATATCAGATACAATGTGATTTTTAACAAAAAAACTTAAGGATTTTCGCCATTCATCCCAGACCTCAGGGTTATACTCCCCCTTAACACTTGAACCGCCGGAAATTTTACTCAAGTGTTATAAATCTAGTTTACACAAGAATTTTTATTTAAAACCATTTAACTTATTTATTTAATTTATTTCTACGTAGTACATATTTAACTTATTTTAGAAAACAAATTCTGGTTTGAATCGAATTTTTTTCATTTTTTACCGGTCAAAATGACCGCTATGGGGGTTCTAATGTTAATCGGAATAGATGCTGCAAGTAGCTCTGGAAGTAGGATGAAATATCGCCGCAACCATAAACTAAAACTTTATTCGATACCTGTTCCAACAACATTCACTAAATATTTCTTGAAAAATCTCTTATAAAAACATTATATTTCATGTACTACTATCTCTATCTTATGAAAACATAAAATAAAAAACAAACTTAACTTTTTTGATGAATTTAAATATTATTTGAAGATATAAATCGCTGTAACTTCTTCTACTACGCTTTTGTATAACGATTCAGAGTAGAAGAACGTCAATAGCTCCATCGTATGTCCAATAGCTGAAATAGAGTGTCTGGGGCAAGTAACCCGACGGGACATCTAACCCGAATTTACCCTAAAAGAAATGAACGAGAACAAATCTTAATAAGCGATAAAGAAAGAAATGATGTAATAAACTCAGATTTTTATTTCATTTTTTCATAATAATTACGGTATAAGAACTTTTATTGTTTTGATGAATTTTTATCTCTACAGAAATAAAACGAAGTTAAAGGTTTGAAGAAGTGACGTGGCTGTTAATGATCTGTTTTATGACACTTATTTTTCTATGCAAAACCTTTAATTTTATAACAACTTTAAAATTCACTAATAGGGCGTGTCCCATAAATCAACGCACATTTCTAAATTCATAAAAAAAAAGATTGTCGTACAGCAGTTCAATTTGCTCTATAAGACTTATGAAACTGTCGAATTGATTGTGGCAATTGAAAAACAAAACAATTTATAGTATCATATATATACACATGAATAAACGTAGAACTAAAAAAAATCATAAAAAAATTAACAAGCCTCGCATTGGAGCTCGGTTTACATCATGAGACTTGTGAAAATGTGACATCTCTTTGGGCAGAAAAATCTCATAAAAATATTTAAAAAATGATGTACCGGAGCGTGGATTGCACCATATGATTTGGAAAATAGTATTTTTGTAACAAAGAAAAATTTTAGAAAATTTAAACAATTATTTTCTTTATCCAAAGAACATCTAATTTTTCGACAAGCGTGTATTTATTGTCATGTAAAAGGGGGACCCGATTATTCGATATCTTCATAGCTTATAAAGTTCATAAAAATTGAACGCATCTTGCACCGAAGCTTGGTTTACATCGTGAGACATATGAAAAAGTGGCACCTCTTTTGGCAGAAGAAAAGTAACTTTTCAAACATATTAGGGTCCCCAAAGTGTTTCCTTTATTGAAAAATTAAAAAAAAAAAAAATGCTGTACCGAAGTGCGGATTTCACCATACGATTTGGCAAATAGAATTTCTGTAAGAAAGAAAAAATTAAGAAGTTTAAACTATTCTTTTCTTTTTCCCCAAAACATGCAACTTTTTGATAAGTCATGGTGCAAATCGCAGTCCAATACGACAATTTTTTTTATTTTTTAGTTAAATTTGTGAAGAGTGAGCGAGTTTTTGGGATACACTGCATATTTAGTGTCTTGTAAAAAAAGGACGATTATTCGATGTTTTCATGACTTAAATTCTCATTCATCGTTTATATCCTGATGCACACTTTTTCATCAAGTAAATATAATGAAACATATCTTTTTTAGTTTCCCAGCTTTGATGGTAAGTAAAACACCATTTTTTTATTTCCCTATTAACAACCATATTTATTGAGAAAAAACTAGTTAATTATTTTACAGTTACAATTAATGAGTGATTTAAAGAATTTAAAGAGGTTCGAGTAGAAGTTTTTTTTTTTAATAATTTGGACTGAAGCATTGTTTAAATGTCTACTTATGCAAATACCACTTTGAACAAATACATTGTTCAAAAAAAAATTCTATAGTTTATTTTTTTTAATAAAGAAAAAACTGATTCCAATCTCATGTACTTTTTATGTGTCTCTTCAGATAATCGCTTAATATGCATGATTCTTTCAATTTGAAATGGATGAAAAAATTAATTTTTTTCATAGTTCATGATTTATAAAAATGTATCAAACTATTTTTTCATAAAATTTAAAGAACATAGTCATTACTAAAAGATTGATTTTTGTATTGTTGCCAATATTAAATATATATATATATATATATGAAAAAAGACATTTCGAATAAAGTCTATTAAAAATATACTGTATAAAAACGATTATACATCTGTCTTAATGAAGACTTTAGGCGTATCCTATTAAAATTAATAAACCATGGAGTCTCATCTGGATGAAAAATGTTGATACAAACTAAAATCATTAACCTATTACCCGATTGTGTTGTGTTCACGCAACGGTCAAAATAAAAGCACACATTTAAGTTATTTACATATCCACTACTATTTTTCAATTTAAAAATTATCCTTAATTAAAGAAATAAAATTTGTAGGTCATAATAAAGCGAAAATTATCTTTCAGGGTTTGAGGTGTCAAAAGATGTTCCACTCAAAAGTTGAAAATTTCAACCTTGTAGTTTTGGTGGTTAATGAGTTAAACTGCACAGTAAAAAAAAGGGTTCAGATAACAGTGATGAAAATATACTTAAAAATCTCATTTTCAAGACTATTTTATTTCTACAGTGTAAAAAAGTCCCTATAATTATTCGTATTTTTACGGAATCTTTTTTATTGGGTAAAAATAAAAAAAAACACTAGAGCAGGGAATAAACTGTACATTCTAATTCGACGCTATAGCCCAATGTTTTTCCACAATGGATCTCACCTGCGCATTTATTTTTTTGCAGTGTAATGTTGCTATATGTCAGCATGTTGGTCATGATTATGCAGAGGATTGTTGCCACATTTTTGTAACAATTTTGGAAAAGAAATACATAAACAAAGTTAAGAATTTTATTTTCTGATATGTTAAATTTGATAGCTCTTTTGTTTAACTATTACATTACATCTTTATTTCAACATGACAAATCTTTTGTTAAAATATCAAGGTAGATTTTCTTCTGCTCCTCGATCGTAATCTTCCAGAGTCCTTCCATTTTTTGGGGATGTCGCTTATGAATAGCTTGTTTTAAAAGTGTACAAATGCACAAAAATCCACAGGAGACCCGTAAATGGAAAAGGCTCAATGCCGGTTTTATTGCCCATTTAAAAAAAAAAAAACAGAAAAAACTAGTCGGATGTACCAATCCCAAAACTTTCTTCTATCTCATACGTGTTAATGCTTCAAAATTCGCTATCACACTGCCAAAATTAAATGTCAATCTATGTATCTCATGAGGATTCTAAAGATATGAAATTCCGTGCATTAGTTCTTGAGATATGACTATCGCTGAAATCGTCTAAATCCAGCAAAATGCTGCCTAGCAGCGCCACCTATTGGGTGTTTTATACCAACTCCTAATCAACAACAATTTATGTCAACGTCTGACTGAATCTGAAGTTTGGAGAAAATCCGTGCATTAGTTTTTGAGATAGAGCTATTGCGAAAGTCGTGAAAATTCCTGCATAGCAGTGTCACCTATTGGGTGATTAACACCAGAACCTAATTAACAACAACTTGTGTCAACATATAACTAAATCTGAAGTTAGATGAAAATTCGTCCATTAGTTCCATAGATAGAGCTATTGAGGCAATCGTGAAAAACGCAGCACAGAAGCGCCACCTTTTGGGCGATTTAGACCAACACATAATCAGTAGCAAGTCATATCAAGGACTAACTGAATCTGCGTTTGATGAAAATTCGTGCGTTAGTTCTTAAGATAGAGCTATGGGGGAAATCGTGTAATAACTTAAATAAAAGCACACATTTAAGTTATTTACATATCCACTACTATTTTTCAATTTAAAAATTATCCTTAATTAAAGAAATAAAATTTGTAGGTCATAATAAAGCGAAAATTATCTTTCAGGGTTTGAGGTGTCAAAAGATGTTCCACTCAAAAGTTGAAAATTTCAACCTTGTAGTTTTGGTGGTTAATGAGTTAAACTGCACAGTAAAAAAAAAGGGTTCAGATAACAGTGATGAAAATATACTTAAAAATCTCATTTTCAAGACTATTTTATTTCTACAGTGTAAAAAAGTCCCTATAATTATTCGTATTTTTACGGAATCTTTTTTATTGGGTAAAAATAAAAAAAAACACTAGAGCAGGGAATAAACTGTACATTCTAATTCGACGCTATAGCCCAATGTTTTTCCACAATGGATCTCACCTGCGCATTTATTTTTTTGCAGTGTAATGTTGCTATATGTCAGCATGTTGGTCATGATTATGCAGAGGATTGTTGCCACATTTTTGTAACAATTTTGGAAAAGAAATACATAAACAAAGTTAAGAATTTTATTTTCTGATATGTTAAATTTGATAGCTCTTTTGTTTAACTATTACATTACATCTTTATTTCAACATGACAAATCTTTTGTTAAAATATCAAGGTAGATTTTCTTCTGCTCCTCGATCGTAATCTTCCAGAGTCCTTCCATTTTTTGGGGATGTCGCTTATGAATAGCTTGTTTTAAAAGTGTACAAATGCACAAAAATCCACAGGAGACCCGTAAATGGAAAAGGCTCAATGCCGGTTTTATTGCCCATTTAAAAAAAAAAAAACAGAAAAAACTAGTCGGATGTACCAATCCCAAAACTTTCTTCTATCTCATACGTGTTAATGCTTCAAAATTCGCTATCACACTGCCAAAATTAAATGTCAATCTATGTATCTCATGAGGATTCTAAAGATATGAAATTCCGTGCATTAGTTCTTGAGATATGACTATCGCTGAAATCGTCTAAATCCAGCAAAATGCTGCCTAGCAGCGCCACCTATTGGGTGTTTTATACCAACTCCTAATCAACAACAATTTATGTCAACGTCTGACTGAATCTGAAGTTTGGAGAAAATCCGTGCATTAGTTTTTGAGATAGAGCTATTGCGAAAGTCGTGAAAATTCCTGCATAGCAGTGTCACCTATTGGGTGATTAACACCAGAACCTAATTAACAACAACTTGTGTCAACATATAACTAAATCTGAAGTTAGATGAAAATTCGTCCATTAGTTCCATAGATAGAGCTATTGAGGCAATCGTGAAAAACGCAGCACAGAAGCGCCACCTTTTGGGCGATTTAGACCAACACATAATCAGTAGCAAGTCATATCAAGGACTAACTGAATCTGCGTTTGATGAAAATTCGTGCGTTAGTTCTTAAGATAGAGCTATGGGGGAAATCGTGTAATAACTTAAATAAAAGCACACATTTAAGTTATTTACATATCCACTACTATTTTTCAATTTAAAAATTATCCTTAATTAAAGAAATAAAATTTGTAGGTCATAATAAAGCGAAAATTATCTTTCAGGGTTTGAGGTGTCAAAAGATGTTCCACTCAAAAGTTGAAAATTTCAACCTTGTAGTTTTGGTGGTTAATGAGTTAAACTGCACAGTAAAAAAAAGGGTTCAGATAACAGTGATGAAAATATACTTAAAAATCTCATTTTCAAGACTATTTTATTTCTACAGTGTAAAAAAGTCCCTATAATTATTCGTATTTTTACGGAATCTTTTTTATTGGGTAAAAATAAATCCACCTTTTGGGCGATTTAGACCAACACATAATCAGTAGCAAGTCATATCAAGGACTAACTGAATCTGCGTTTGATGAAAATTCGTGCGTTAGTTCTTAAGATAGAGCTATGGGGGAAATCGTGTAAATCCTGCAAAATTCATCATAACAGCGCCACCTGTTAGGCGATTTACAACAAAACCTAATCAGCATCAAAACATATCAAGGACTAACTAAATCTGAAGTTTGATCAAAATCCGTGAATTAGTTCTTGAGATAGAGCTATTCTAAAAATCGTGAAAAATGCAGCATAGGAGCGACACCTGTTGAGCGATTTACACAAAAAAACTAATCAACATCAATTTGTATTAGGGACTAACTGAATATAAATTTTTATTAAATTCCGTGCATTAGTTCTTGAGATAGAGCGCCCACAAAATTTGTTGCACATGCACACCGACAGAGAAACAGACAGACAGACTCACAGACTCAGAGACAGACATTTTGTAAAAACATGTTTTTGGAATTTCTGACCCCTAAAGCGTGTAAATCCTTCGAAAACCGGAATTAGAAAATTTTCATGAATCCAACACTTTCTTCTTGTAAGGATAGAAGAAAGTAAAAATAGCGGTAGAGTTAGAGGTATGACAGAAAATCCAAAATATTAATTTTTGCTTTATTTAATCCCCAAATGTCTGTTATTAAAGAAAGAAAAAAAATATTTGGATGTCTATTTGGGTATGAATTTGGAATTTTTTAACAATGTGTCCGCCAAACTGGACAGACCGACAGTTGTTTCCGCCCTACATTGCTACGTGATTCTGATTCATCTTTGAATAATATATTCTTCCCAGAAGTCTGTACACGCGGTAGCTAATCATCCTGTATATTTAACGGAAGATAAATCCGATTATACTTGGTACGTTGTAAAAAAACGAAAATCATTCCAGATGCACAAAGGAAGTTTACGAAAATATAAAATAACCTCTTCCGATATGCCCATTATTCAGAAAAGCATTCATTTGTCTTCACGTAACTCAGGAAACATTTCTGAGAATCAATTCCGAGATTTAAAGAAACATTTATAAAACAAAAGGCCCATTCTCTGCCTGAAATTTTTCAAACAATACGAAGTAGTTTTACAATATATTATTTTATTTATTGTTATTATTATTATTATTATTATTTTTTTTTTTACCGCTCTTTAAATAGGAAATATCGGTTTATCGCATGATGTCAAATCTCATGTAAACAGTTTCGTATTCAACAAACATGTTAAATTAACCGTGTAAAATTAAATTTATTTTCTTATTTATAAATTCTTGCATGTATAAACTCTGTTACGCATCTTAAAATGTTTACTAAAGAATTGATAATATTCGAAATAAAAATAATTCTCGTTGATACTGGATTGAGAAAACCGATCAGTAAAGTTTTCATAAATTACGGGCAGCAAAAAGAGATTTTTTTTAGAAATCCTTCTTGAAATCTTCGAAATATCTATGTTTCTGAGGTACCCGAAGAAAAAGGAATAGTTTTCGGAAACGTGGTAACTCTAAGAAAGTTATATGATATTTTCATAAACCTTGTAGCTAGATCAAGAAATATTTGCCTTTTTACGAAGTAAAGAATAAGTATATGAAATAGTTGAACATCTTGTTTTCTGAAATTTGTGGTAAATAGAATCGTAAACTAACCACGTATTTTCATATTCAAAATACATTTAAATCGTGTTCTCTAATACAGGGTGGCATCTCTCAACGATGTCCAATGGCTAATTTCTAAATCGTTAGTCATAGACTTATAGTTCTATTTATTAAAATGGTTTAAATGAGGGAAAGGAGTACAGTAAACTCTGTCTAAGGCAGAATCGGTCGGGACTGAGAAAATTTTCCGTGGTAGATAATATTCCGGCTTATGCAAAAGATCTCCCTCCCTCACAACCCCCCACCCCATAAAAAGGCTCAAACCTTAAATTTTTTAACGTTCGTAACTTGTATTGTTCTTTAAATTGAAATTTTTAATGAAATTGGATTGTTATTAAATTTACTGTTTTTAATAATTTCGTAGGACATTATTTGAACACAAAAATAAATATTACCAATACAAAATTGCTCAAATTCTGAAATTTAATAAAAATCATTTAATTTAAGCAATAAAATTACCTACTTCATATTTCGCATAGTAGTTCAAAAAATCAAAAAATAATCTTTTATTGATGCTTGTTTTTTCTTTCGGTTTATCATGCATTCTGCACTAACGCGTAAGTGTATTATTCTAGATATTATTTTTTTTCATTTCTCTGAAGAAGAAAAATAATTTCGAGGCACCTAATTCTTCTCAGGCCTTCCTGATATGTTTGAATTCCACCTCTGTCTTCAACGTTTTCATAAGCGTATGGTCATCAGCATTGACTTTCCTAAGACGATGATCAGTTTTTTCAGGCGACATTTCTGAGCAAAGTTTGGCAATCCATTTAACAGCATCGAAAGCACAGGTGTTTTTTGTTAGATCGGTGGCTGAAGAACAATCATCAAAAGAAGCAATAATCGACCACAACAGATACCTTTTGTAGTTTGTTTCAGCATTTTAATAACTCATTGATCCATTGGTTTTGTCGCTTCAGTAGTATCCGCCAGAAGAAATATTAATTTTATTAACGACAGTTTAACGTCGGCATGACAATGTTCATTATGGAGGAAAACTTTTTTTTCTTCAATCATTCGTCCGTTGAACTCCTTCAGCCACCCCTCCATTAAGACAATCGACATCTAGAATTTTTTCTGAGACCTCCAAGTCACAGGCAGTTTAACAATATTTACATTCTTTTGAAATACAACGTAGTTTTCGATTTCCAATCACAAACTTTTTTTTTATAAACTACCCTCCAAATTCGCAAAAAACAAAACAGTGACACGCTCGTTGGAGGTTTTACCTCAGCGGCATTAGATTCCTCTTTTTATAAGTGACTTACTTACACGATAAAATAGTACAGTCTTATTGCAATTATATATATCCTTTTCTTGATATCTTTCAATCGGTAGATGAAATTTTCCTTTTCATTCCCGAATTTCATTCTATGGGACATTTTTCGGGTGTCAGCAAGCATGCTTCATGGCGATGTCATGTAGATTATGGAAACTCGTTAACCATTCACTGGAAGCTTTAAAATGCATTTTACATATTTTTTTCGCAATAAAGCCCACGTGTGTGCAAAGTTTTCACTCTAGTAATCGAAAAACATTCAAAAGTTAATGCACCAATGTCTTCATTTTTCACAGCACGTTTCCTGTTTCTATTAGATATTTTCAACTCTTTCTTTTTATAGAGTCATAAATTTGAGTTTTACCATAATTAAACTTAATACAATGATTTTCTACAGAATAATTATTTTTCTTTTAATTTGGTAACATTGACTTTATCCTGCAGGGACGGAGTATTTATTTTAGATTTTGAAGCAATTTTTACGATGCACTTACTAATATCCTTAGACAAGATAAAACGACGAAGAACAAATAACCGATGCAATGAGTTTTCTAAACACGTGATTCACTGGAATGAAGCATACGTCAATCGAATAGCGTTTTATGTTTTTGATAAAAAGGTTGTATCTTGAGTTGTAATAAACAGCTTGCCGATGACGATCGTTCACTAATTGTCCTAACTCGAAAATCGGTTGAAAACTAAAATTTTAAAACTCTTACAGATAAATGATAAATGCTGTTCAATTTCTTAATACTGCTGTAATACCTGCAAATTTGAAGTTTACACTCTAACACGCATACACACACACAAAAAGAAAACTAACTTCGGGAATGAGACAGTAAGATATCACTTTGAATTTGAGTACAACATTAAAGCATAACATAACTTTAGAAAATACTTATTTTTATGAAGGTCCATACTTCTAGTAATAATAACTTTTACATGCAAATTTATACAGGAAAAAATGATTATTTTATTTTTTAAATGCAAGAATTCCTTAAAATTTAAACATTTTTTAGTTCCTTAAATTAATTTTTAAAACTATTACGGAATTTAATTAAAATTCTCTGAATTGAATATATAACGTATGTATTGAAGTTTCACGAACGAAATGCTTTTCATTTTTAAAATATCTTTTTTTCCACCTTATGCAAAATTTTTGTTTCGGTGGGACCTTAAAATCATTTCCGTTTCCGCGTTAGACAGATTACGGCTTATGCAACAAAAATTAATGTTATTTTCTATGGGTTCGTCGGGCCTTGAAAACTTTTCCGCGGTGGACAAATTTACGGCTTGCACAGAGTCCGCCTTAGACAGAATTTACTGTATTTAAAAAACAATTTGGGCCAATAAAAAAATTTCTTAAAAAATTACGAAATTTAATTATTTTACGGTCCCCGGTCCTTTAAGTTATATTTAGTAAAATTTTCAAGGGTGTGCAATCTCTAATTCCTAAACCGTTAGCCACAGACATATAGTTCCAATTACAAAAATGTTTAAAATTAGGTAAAGAAGTATTTTGAAAGCGATTTGGGTCAATAACAATGTTAACTCAAAATGTTACGAAATTAAAATTTGTATGTGGTCCCTAGGTCCTATAAGTTATTTTTAGTAAAAGAAACTCTAAGAAGGTACCTATTACACTGACAAGTAAGACAAAACAAGTTCCATTATTCTTCGATAAAAGCTGCACTAGTAATAGTTGTTTAAATTTGGAGAATATTTTTGCTTTGAAATAGGGGTCATTCAGAAATTTGGCAGAAATTTAAATAATCTTCAGATATATATATAAAAAAAAAATAGTTGAGTTTGACTTAACATTGCAATATAATTTTGAAACCTATAATCTTTCTGACATATTAATGCAAAATATACAACTTGTACTAAACATATAAGAGGAAAATAATAACAGAATATTTGTTAAATAAAACGATGAAAAACAACAGCTTCAATTCTTCACAATTCTTCACATATTTTAAAATACTACACTATATATTGCCAAAGGTGACCGGTCACTTGCAATTTTAGAGATTTTGTTAAATCACAAGAAAAATACATGAGCCTGAAACTGCAGATGTGTAAACAGTATAGTATACGTCATATATTTCCGCGAAGATTTTTTCCCGAAACCCCATAGGGGACCGTCAAAAAATTGAAAAAGAACGAATATCTTTTGGATAAACCTGTAAAAACTAATGGAGCAAAAGCGTTTAAACTCGAGATTATTAATAAGTGGCTTATTGTAATATACTGTGTTAATTTTTATGTGGATAGCATGTATACTTGTAGAGAAATTAAGGTTTTTATAAAAACAGTCCCAAATTTCGCCAAGTTTTTTGCTTAAAATTTACAGAGTTCTTAATATAAAAAAAGTTCTTTTCAGAAAATATGACAAACAACATTGTACACAATACCCTGCAATCAGAATGAAAAAATAATAAAAATTGTATGAAAAATGAGCAGGTCAGGTTTACTAAATAATGATTCCCTGCATATGCTCGAATGCAATCAAAATATAAATTGCATAATGTGTCAGCTAAATGTATAGAGCAACATTTGTGAAAGTCTCAAAAACATAGTTTGAAAAGTCTGATAATAATCGTTTATAGAATAAGCTAAAAATCCGTTATTCCCAAAAGAAAGCAAAAAGATGAGGGGCTGTATCCAAATACAGTAGTACGTGAAATATTGTGTATGCTAAATTGGCACTAATCAAAGGATATATGGATACAACCCCTCATCTTTTTGCATCATTTTGGGAACAACGAATTTCGAGCTTATTCTATAAACGATTATTATCAGACTTTTCAAACTATGTTTTTGAGACTTTTACAAAAGTTGCTCTATACATTTAGCTAACAAATTATGTACATTATATTTTGATTGTATTTGCGCATGCGCAGTGAAACTTTTTTGAGTAAACCTGCTCATTTTTCATCCAATTTTAGTTATTTTTTTATTCCGATTGCAGAATATTATGTACAATGTTGTTCGTCATATTTTCTGAAACGAACTTTTTTTTTATATTAAGAACTCTGCGAATTATAAGCAAAAAACTTGGCAAAATTCGGGACTGTTTTTATAAAAACATTAATTTCTCTACGACTATACATGCTATACTCATAAAAATGAACACAGTATATCCCAATAAGAAACTTATTAATAAGCTCGAATTTGAACGCTTTTGCTACATTAGGTTTTACAGGGTTTTCCAAAAGATATTCGTTCTTTTTCAATTTGTTGACGTTTCCCCTATGGAGTTTCGGGAAAAAATCTTCACGGAAATACATGACATATACTACTTGTATATTGTTTATACACTTGTAGTTTCAGGTTACTTCATTACGTATTTTTCTAGATATTTATCAAAATGTCTGAAATCGCAAGTGACCTTTCACCTTTGTTTATATAGTGTATTTGATTACAATACCCTGCAAAATTTGGGTTGTGTCAAGTTTTTTTGCTTTTGATAATGATTCTTTTATATTTTGTAGCGTTGAAACCGAAATTGATCTTCATTTTTTACCATCACGTAAAGATTTTTTGCAAATTGTAAATTTCAAAGTTAAAAAGGTAAAAGAAAAGCGAAAATCTGACACTTTAAAATAGATGTGATTGTTGTATTTCTAAATTTTGATAATTGATTTTTATATATTTTAGGTAGCTTTCATTACAAAAAGCTACCTATTGCAGCAGTTCGGAGGAAAGCGATTTCAAAAAATTTTGGTATATTTTCATCGATCATGACCCCCAGACCCCGAAACCACCCTCCGTTCAAAAGTTGATATATATATATATATATCGCTTATTATATATATATATATATATATATATATATATAGCCATACATATATATATATATCTGATCTTTGTCACACTGTAACTCTTGTATTTAAGAACCGATTTGGATGAAACTCGGTGTGTACAACATAGTACATACCAATGTCTCGAGCGAGTTTGTTGGCCAGCTTCATCCGCCATCTTGTTTCAAAATGGCGGCCATTTAAAATTTTTTTAAAAAATTAAAATTTGGAATGTGGTACCAAAAATTTGAAAATTGAAAAATATTTTTTTCTTATGTGTTTGATCTTGATGCAAAGATACCGGAGCAGTTTTTGTTTTGTCTATATCTTAAAAAAATGGCTGAGTTATAGCACTTTGAATTTCTAGCGTAGCTGACATTTTGAAACGTCCTGATTTTTGTCACGCGATAACAGGCGTATTCATGAACCGATTTGGATGAAACTCGGTGTGTACATATTTCACACCAATGTATCGACCGAGTTCGTTGGCCAGCTTCATCCGCCTTCTTGTTTCAAAATGGCGGCCATTTAAAATTTTTTTAAAAACTTTAAATTTGAAATGTGGTACCAAAAAATTGAAAATTAAAAAATATTTTTTTCTTACGTGTTTGACCTTGATACAAAGATTCCGGAGCAGTTTTTTTTTTCGTCTATGTCTTAAAAAATGGCTGAGTTATAGCACTTTGAATTTCTAGCGTGGCTGACATTTTGAAACGTCCTAATTTTTGTCACGCGATAACAGTCGTATTCTTGAACCGATATGGATGTACTTTGGTGTGTACAAAGTACATACCAATGTCTCGACCGAGTTCGTTGGCCAGCTTCATTCGCCGTCTTGTTTCAAAATGGCGACCATTTAAAAAATTTAAAGTTTAAAATGAGGTATCAAAAATTAGAAAATGAAAAAGATTTTTTTCTGATGTGTTTGACCTTGATACAAAGATTCTGGAACTGTTTTTGTTTTCTCTATATAAAAAAAAATCGTTGAGTTATAGTATTTTGAATTTCTAGCGTGGCTGACATTTTGAAACGACCTGATTTTTGTCACGCGATAACAGGCGTTTTTATGAATCGATTTGGATGTAACTTGGTGTGTACATAGTACATACCAATGTCTCGACCGAGTTCGTAGGCAAGCTTCATTCGCCATCTTGTTTCAAAAGGGAACATTTAAAAAATATTTTAAATTTAAAATTTAAAGTGAGGTATCAAAAAATTGGAAAATGAAAAAGGTTATTTTCATGTGTTTGACCTTGATACAAAGATTCCGGGGCAGTTTTTGTTTCGTCTATAGCTTAAAAAATGGTTGAGTTACAGCACTTTGAATTTCTAGCATGGCTGACATTTTGAAACGATCTGATATTTGTCACGCGATAACACACGTATTTATAACCTATTTGGTTGTAAGAAGGCATGTGGATAATATATAGCAATGTCTCGACCAAGTTCACTGGCCAGCATCATCCGCCATGTTGTTTTAAAATGGCGGCCATTAAATTAAAAAAATATATATTGAAAGTGAGGTACAAAAAATTAGAAATTGAAAAAGGTTTCTCTCTTAAGTATTTAACCTTGATATAAGGATTCCGGAGCATTTTTTGTTTTGTCATTATCTTAAAAAATGGCTCAGATATAGCAGTTTGAATTTGTTTAAGTGGGTGACATCTGATTTTTTGCCTGCGACAACACTTTTATATATCAACGATTCCTATGTAAATGAGCATGTGCACAGGAATTACTAAGGTCTCGACCAAGTTCATTGGTTAGCCTCATCCACCACGTTGTCTTAAAAGGGCAGGCACTTTAAGTTATCGCCGAATTTGGAAACCAAATATAAGTTACTTTAAATAAAATCAGCTTGGATAAAGCTGACTAATTTCGCAAAATTCTCATTCATAATGGTTTAGTCTTGATAAAAATTAGTATTGAATCTTCTATAATCGGTTTCCACTAAATTGATCTTCGTGTGTTTGAATAATATAAGCTAGCTTTTTAAAAATAAGGAATATGAAAGCTACCTCTTCCTCCCGGCACTGGCTGGAAGGACTTTTTACTGCTGAATCCGAAAATGACATCATCTTTAATTGTCACGTCAGGCATTTTCGCAAGTCGTGAATTTCAAAGATAAAATGTTGAAAGTTATAATCGACCCCCTCCGCCCTATCTCAACGACCCCTGAGATGTTTAGCTGTAAGAATCCGAGTATAAGCCAAAAAATTAAATAAATTATTGAATTAAATGAAATTAAAATTGATTGTATTGATTAAGAAAGTTTTACATTTCTTTTATAGTGTCAGATTTTCGCTATTTTTTTAACTTTTAAATTTACGATTTGTGAAAAATTTTAACGTGATGGTTGAAAATGAAATCCATTTTCAGAATCAGTGCTAAAAATACACAAAATTTAATTATAAATGTTAAAAAACAGAATCACCGCTGGCTTGTGTTATCTAATCTAAATAATTTTCTTTAACTTATTGGCGATAATTCATCCGGAATTTTTTTGCGTTATCCTGAAAAATAAGTATAAATGGTAGGCACCGAAGATCATAATAACTTTACGTTGACATCGGATTCACTTGAGTAGGTAAAATTTAACCTCTATCGGATATTTGAAAGTGAATTAATTTTCGAGTACAAATTTTGAATTGGAAAGATTCGATCGCGTTGCAAGTTAAATAAAATCTTATAAAAATAACAAAAATTTTGTTAAACGAAATCATGAAAATAAAACTGCCTCAAATCTTTATAAAATAAAACGTATGTTAAAAGACATTTTAACTAATCTGAAGCTCACTTAGTAAAAGGTAACTCAATCGTAATACTTGTACGATTTCTTTCAAAACGCAGATACTCGGAAAATAAGTTCTTTTAATACTTTAATTATTTTGTGTACGATCCCTCGAAGCATGGTCGAACTCATCTGAGTTCAGATTCAGAAAAGTTGTATATGTCATGCATTTCAATGTTTCCTAACTCAATCAATTTTAGTGTTATATGAAAGGGATTTTTTTGTCTTTCTTTTTAGTGTAACAGGGAAATTTTACTAAATATTTCTTACTGGACAGGTGGATCGTATATAAAATTAAATTTCGTAACTTTTTAAGAAATGTTTATATTGATCCAAAGGAGTTTCAAAATATTTTTTTACCTCATTTAAAACATTTTTGTATTTGGAACTAAATGTCTATGACTAACGGTTCAGGAATTAGCCATTGGACATCGTTGAGAGTGAACACCCCTATATATCGTACTGTAATTTTAGCAGAAATCGAAAACCTAAAACAAGAGTTTTTGAGCAATTAAATTTATTGGAATGGAAACTCTGTTTGGCTTGCGTTCAATATGAAAAGTTTCATTTGAGGAGCTTCCAACTGTACTGTAGCAACAAAAATAAATGTATACTTCTGCTTTGCATGTATAATAATCTTCAGTTTTTAACCGCCTTTTAAGCAGGTTGTTCATTCCGTTTGTATATATAGATTTCTTCCTATGTATGTAAATGCATAAGTTTTGAACTGATTGTGAGATTTTTCCATGGTGCAAATGGTCGAATTTCAATATCATTAGAATCTGAAAATGACATCTTTGTCCGTTTCATGTCTTTTTTTTTTTTTTTTTTTTTTTTTTTACTTTATAAGCATTAAATATGTAAATTTCACTAATCATCAAATATTTCGAATATGCTCTTAAGGTACATTATACTTATTTACCTTTTTTAAAAGAGTCGCTCTTTGCTGTATATTTTCTTACAAGGACAATTTATGAAAATTAATATATCACCCTCTACAGCGTGACAAAATCGGAGATATCCGCAACAAGGAGATAAAAATTGCATGTGGATTGGATGAGGCCCAGCATTTTGACTAGGAACTCAATATCGTCGTTAATGGAACCTACTTCCGATATTGGTCTATTTGGATTCGCAATAACATGTTTTGTTGCGGATCGGATGTCTTGTTGACTCTAGTTGTTTTAGGTCCAGGTTGTACTTTGACTCTTGCATATCGCGTTTGGCACCTGCATATTCAAAAGGGAATTCGACAAATCGTTTAGGATAAAAAAAATATATATTTAAATAATAATGAGTATACAAGTGATCATTATTTCACGTAATAGGCAGATATTTTTCATGGTGCAAATGGTCGAGTTTCAATATCATTAGAATCTGAAAATTACAAGTTTGTCCATTTCATGTTTTTTTTAAAGTTCTATCTTTTAAGTAACTTTACCTTTTTGGGGTAGTTCTTTGTTGTATATTTTTTTACAGGGACAATTTACAATAAATAATATATCGCTGTCTACAGCGCGGCAAAATCGAAGATATCCGAAACAAGGAGATAAAAAATGTATTGGAGTCCTCGATTTGGACGAGGAACTCGATCTCACCGTAAATGGAACACACTCCCGATTTTGGTCTATTCGGACTCGTAATAAGATTTTTTGTTGTGGATCGGATGTCTTGTTGACTTTAATTGTTCTAGATTCTGCTTGTACTTTGACACATGCGTGTCGCGTTTGGCACCTGTTTATTCAAAAGAAAATTCGAGAAATCCTTTAAGATGAACAAAAAAATATATTTTAGATTATTAACCTGTGATCATTAATTTACGCAACAGGCAAAACTAATATACCAGATATTGTGCACTAAAGTATTTATCAAATTTATTTTTAATTTCTGGTTTTGTGTCGGCTTAAGTTGTAGTGCGTCGGACACCGGTCCTGTATATCCGAATCGGTGAAGTATTCTTATAGGAATAACAATAGATGAATGCCCCAAAAAATAATTACGAAAGCAGAAAACAATCCCTTGAAGTAGGTTTTATTTGTTGTTGAAAATTAATATTATTTATGCATCCAATATATATACACCAGACTCATGAAGAGTTTAAAGTTCGCACAATTTAAGCCATGAAATAATTACCTTATTCTTATTGAAATAAACATAGTGTAAAATAAAACTAAGTACTGTATAATTAGTTGCTTATTGAAGCCAGAATTTCCAAAATAATGTAATATAATTTTGCGTACATACTCTGCACTTATCACTGTAGAAGAATACCATAGTAACTATAGGATTAATTTCTCACATTTTTACCAATAAATGATACCGGTGAGGAAAGACCAGACTAACTTGAATTTTTTTAAATAAGTATCTGTAAAAATTCAAATCACTCTGGCCTTACCATAACGATGCGGTAAAACAGCATGGATATGTTCCTCATTCTGAATTCAGAAAATAAAATAGTTTTTTGAAGAACAATATATGTTATTTTACCTATTTGACAAAGGAACCAAATTAATCTATTTAAATTATAGGTATAATGAGTTAGAATTTAAAAACAAAAGGATAATTATCGTTGTAAAACATTATGAAATTCTAGAAAAGAAGTTTACCTATCTATAAATTTTATAAAAATCATAATAATTCTTGTTCATGTAGTTTCTCCAGTCTTTTCTTTACACATTTTTCATTGTCTCTATAATTTTTCTTTCTAAATTTCCTTTTTATTCAAGTAGGATATCTTGTTTTACTACAAGAGACTGTCAATCAGAAAGTAAGCCGTGAAAATACCCTAACAGTTAATAACAGTTTTGTGGTCGTAATAAAACCTGCAGGTATACGGTAGAAAATTTACGCTGTAACGTTATTTAAGGGGAGGGGGGAAAGGGTGGTATATGGTATCTCTTAAAAATTCCAGAAGTTTTACATCATTCACTTCCGTATACTACACTCCTTATCACTACAGCCCTGCTTTTAAATGGTAGCAACAGTTTCTCTGTTAGAAATAAATCCTTATTAAATGTGCTACACGAATTTAATTAAAAAAAAAAATCAGTAACTTGAAATGTGTTGAAATTTAAGAATTTTGGACAATCAGAAAGAATAATAAAATAAATTTTTAAACAGACACACTATATAAATGAAGTATAGAGATATTGTATTGCCCTCATCACCTTCATCTCTAAATGTAAGTACTTCAATAGTTACCCGTTCGAGGGCTTTACTTTGCCATTAACCCTCTCGCTGAGTAAGTAATTCTTCGCGATGAGCGTCTTTTACAGAATTTTTTATCTTTTATCACCGGTTCTTTAAAGCAGAAATTTTTGACTATCGAAATCGGGGGAAAATGTCCTGATTAAATCAGTCAAAGTTTTCGCTAAAAAATAACTGATGGGAATAACCAAATAGTATTAATTAGACGAAAAAATGCATGATCGAGTATATATCGGGTTGCGCAGTGAGAGGGTTAACCTTCTCGCTGCGTAATTGTTTTATCAAAACAGCTTCAAAAAGTGCGTACTTAATTCCTTCGCGACGAGCGTCAAGAATTGTTATTCTTTTGCCCCCTGGTTTTTCAAAACAAAAAATTTCGTCTGATTTAATCTTTCCGATTAGATAAGGCGAAATTTTCAATAAAAAGTAACTGGTGGGCATGATCAAGGCGGGTTAATTAGACGGAGAAATGCATCCCCGATGAAATCTCGGGTTGAGCGAATTTTGCTACTTTTACGTTGTCCGAGAAACTCTCGGGTTGCGCAGCGAGAGTGTTAACCAATTCCCTGCCATGATCCCCATTTGGGGATCACACATATTTGTTATGTTGTCACCTGGAATTACTAAATTTTTGTTTATTTTTAAAGTTTTGTACTTACATCATAGTCTACTGTTAATGTATACGCTAAAACTTTTAGTGTCATTTAAAAATTAGCGATATATATAGCATTTTTTCAAAAAAAAAAAAAATCTCGTAAATCACACTTTCCACACCTATCTATTTGTTAAGTGAATATCTGATAATTTATGTTGAAGTACATTATTTTTTCTTATAAAAGTTATCTTCATGTATGTTCTGAATAACATATATAAAAAATGAGCGAATTCTTTATTTCATAGCTTGACAACTTGCAAAATACAATGATCCCCATTTGGGGCTCACGGTTTATTGCTTGTCAAAGGATTTGCTATTAACACCAGGGATACAATTGTCATTTTATCTCCAGATTTTTGGTGCAATGCTGTGGAATGTATCCAATAAGAATAGTGGAAAAAGGGGAAGGAGGTAGGGAGATAAATAACAGGTGTTAAGTTTCTAAAAATAACAAAATGGCTGTTTCCAATGAAATTGTGGAATGCAGTAACTGACAATGAAGGGGGAGGGAAGGATAACAGGTTATTCTGATTGTAAACTGAAAAAAAGTGACCGGAAAAAACATGAAAAGGAAAATACGTGACCGGAAAAATGGGACAAGGAAAAAACGGGACACGGAAAAAACGGGGCCGTTTGCTGCTGCTTGTACTTTGTCCCGTATGGAACCGTATAACATACAGGCGAATATAAATATTTTAAGTCAATGTCTACAAATGCGAATTTTGAAAAATGGCGTGAATATTCGCATACGAGAATGCTTGTTTACAGCTCTTGTTGATTTTTGACATTCGCGACATTACGAATATTTTCCGTGGATGTTTCAGAATGCAAATATTAAGAAAAGTTCCGAATATTCGCATATGAAAATGCATATTTACATCACTACTTGATTTTTGATATATGCAAATTAGGAAACAGGATGTTTTAGTCCCGCCATTTTGGTTCTGGTGCCATTTCGATTCCTAGCCATTTCGGTTCCTTGCAGTTGTTGTTGGAAGCAACTATATCGTTGATAAAAAAAATCTCAAAAATTAAATTGTTTTATTAATGTATTTATTAGTAACAATTCAAAATTATTTCAATTATTATTTGTTTATATAATTAATTTATCAATTACTTTATTAAAAAATATTACATGAGCTATATAATAGTTATTACAGGGTGATGCAAATAAATATGTTTTTAATTTTCGGTTACTATAATGTCATTAGATTATATAACAATGATAATCATTCTCAAGATAAATATGTTGTTTATTTATTTATTAGTTTGTTTATAATATTTTCTTGCTATTTAAATATAATTAATTAATAATATATAATTATTTTTTAATTGCAAACTATAACTGTGCTAAAAAAATAAAAATCTAAATCTACATCTGGACAATAATATCACCTAACCTCCTTAAAAAATATTTTTACGGATTTGTACAATGTTACATTATTACTATTATTAATTAATAATAATACCATCAGTCAAAAACATAACAATTACCTAGAATTAAATTTTTGACACATTTTTCGGGGCGGGGATAATAAATCAAAAATTTTGAATGAAAGCTTTAATTGATGAATAATTGCTATTAATTAATTGTTAAAATAGTAATTTTAGTATAAAAATTAAATTAATATTTTATTAAATATATTTTTTAATTCAAATTATTCTTAATTTGTTAAATTATTTGCGTTAATATAAATTGCTAATTTCTACTTTAAAATAAACTCAATACATAATATAGTATATATTCAGTTTACCATTATATTTAATGTTAGCTACAAGCTGAAATTTATCCTTTATCTGCTTATTTAATTTATATTTAAAGTTACTGAGATTTAAAACTATTAATATAATTAATAATAAAACTAAGATAAAAAAATATTATACTTACTTTCTAGGAAAGATGGAGAAAAAATGTAATTAAAAGAAAATAATAAAAGACAAATGCAAAAAAGCATAGTTTTGTCAGTTAAAAAATTATTTATTAAAGTATTAATAACATTATTACATAAAATTAAAAATAATCGCTTTATTAAAAGAAACAGGTCAAATTTCAATAAAATTTGCTCACAAAAACGTGCTTGAAAGGTGGGAATATCTAAAAAAAGTTTTAAGCAACAATTATAAAAAGAAAGAGCAGAGGGGGGGTGGGGGAGGGGGAGATCTAATTTTTTAAACAAAATATTTATCTCAGCACGCCCTAGTAAGCAAATCTTTGTTGATTTCCCAATGCTTAATGGTAAAGTAACTTATGAAAACAAATTTAGAAGATGCAACATTGTATTGAAAATATCAGACATTTGATACCTTGTTAGTTTTTATTAATTATTTATGAATAAGTTCAATATTTATAAATTCCGTGTCATATTTTTCCGGTCACTTTTTCCCTTGTCATGTTTTTTCCTTGTCACCTTTTTTCCCGCTCTTGTTTTTTATGTCACTTTTTTTCCTGTCACTTTTTTCCCTAGATTCGATTCTGATACATACATGTTTGTAGCTATTTTAGTGAATTCTGTTTTGAAAAATTGTTTCATTTAGCGAATCTTATCTGCTTTGAATAACACAAGAGTAAGTTGATTTGTTTTTGTAAGCGAATGTATTGTTTTTATTCGTATTCTTATGAATATTTTTTAATTATTAAATTTGCACGATTATGGATTGCAAAAAACTTTTCAATTCTATGTGAACTTAAAGAATATTTGGAAAACGACATTGATTTAACTGATAATGAAGACATCGATGGTACTACTGATATAGTTGAATTACCACCGGAAAGAGCGGATGCTGTTTCCGATTTAGATGATATAGATGAAAATGAACTGGTACACACCATTCCAAATGATGTTCCAGGTTCGTTAGAAATTCATGGTGGGAGATCATATGAAGAGGTTACAGTTCCAAAAAAAAAAAAAAAAGAAACCTAAAAAAGAAAAACCTATATTGAAGTGGATAAAAAAAAAAAAAAAAAAAAAAAAAAAAAAAAAAAGCATCATTTAACAGTGCTAGTCGAGCAGAAGAAGAGTGCAGAGAACGTAAAATGAACATGATAGAAAAAGTAAAAGTTAAAACACCAGTAGAAATTTTTGAAATGTTCTTTACAGACGAGCTAGTAAATCATATCGTACAGCATAGCATATCTTACGCAGCTCAAAACAATCGTCATCACTTTACACTGTCTGCAGACTGTTTCAAACAATTTTGGGATTTTTAGTGTTAACTGAATATCACTTCTTACCTCAAGAGCAAATGTACTGGTCTAAAGAAGAAGACGTAAATGTTGGATTGTGCGAAAATATGCTAAAAAATCGTTATATTGAAATAAAGAGAAACCTACATTTTAGTGACAATACAAATATACCAATGATAAAGGAATCAAAGACAGATTATTTAAAATACGACCAATATTGGATGAGTTGAAGAAAGCATTTATGCAATTTGGAGTATTTTCGCATAATATATCTATTGATGAACAAATGGTGCGTTATTATGGTCATCATTTTCTGAAACAATTTATTAGAGGCAAGCCCATTCGCTTTGGTTTCAAGCAATGGGCAATGTGTTGTAGTGAGACCGGATATTGCTATAATGCTGAAGTCTATGAAGGTAAGATAAACAGTAGTTTAGAATAAAATGTGAATGGATTAGGGATGTCTGTAATTTTGAAAAAGATATCCATCATGGACAAACCACAAGACCACTATTGTTGTTTTTTTTACGATAATTTTTCACAAGTTTTGATTTGATGAAAAATCTAAAAGAGAGAAATATATCTGCGGAAGGAACGGTGAGATATGATATGATGAATAAATGAAAAAACTGATCAAGAAATGAAAACGGAATTTCGCGGGACTTTCGATTATAGATATGATAATCAATGGAATATTTAGCCTTGTTTGGAAAGATAACAACTGTGTTAAGATGTTATCAAATCATTTGGAATTTTTACCTTTGGGACGTGTGCAAAGATGGTCTAGAACTGAGAAAAAACAAGAATTAATTCCACAGCCTAATGCCATTTTACATTACAATAAGAACATTGGTGGTGTTGATAAGCTTGATTGGAATATACAAAAGTAGAGAATTAAAATTAAAGGCATGATATGGTACTTTTCTATGTTCACTAATGCAGTGGAAATGGCTCTAGTTAATGATCACACGATATATTGTATTGGTGATGAAAAAATACTACTACTAAATTTCAGAAGGGAAGTTGTAAAGTTTTATTTAAATTTATTCTTTCTTTCTGATACAAAAAATGGTGGAAGGCCATTGTATAGTGTGAATTCACAGAAACGCGTACCAGAAGACGTGAGAAAAAATCCTGAAGGGCATTATTTAGAAAGAACTTTGGGTGGAAAACTGAGAAAATGAGCCGTTTTCAAGAAAAAAGAAGTGGTAGGAAACAATGTGTAAAGTGTGATGTCGATTTAAAACATATAGACTATGGTATTTCATGGCACTCATAATTTTTTTTTACATGCAATGTACCGTAATCCCCCAAATGGGGATCGATTTTTAAATGCAAAAAATTCCTATTTTTATTTTCTGCATTGTAAATTTTAATGTACTACATTTGTTTACATGCAAAAACGTAAATAAATTTATAAAAAAAAAAAGAAAAAAAGTGGCAGTTAATGTGTAAACGATTGTATGGTCAAACCTAAATATAATTATTACAGTTCAGATAAAATTTCCTTTGACATCAAAAGTGACACGAATACATTGACATGAAGGCATAAGTTCAAAATAGACATTTTTTTCATTTATAGTTTCATTACATAAAATATTCTTAATGAAATTATTTTCTTTAAAAATGCATGTTTAAAAACATAATCCCTTCAAAAAATGTTCATGAGACTGATTAATCACCCCAAAGATTAAATTATGCTTAAAAAATGGAGGGTTTTTTTCTAAATTAATCTTGTTCAGAAATGTTAGGATTATTTAGACTAGGCAAATTTGCGCTATAAGATATAATTACTTTTTTCCGCAATGCGGGGATTATTTTTAAATAATTTCTAAAAAATGTGGTACATGCATCTCATAAATTAAGAAATTTATTTTATAGTAGTAAAAGTATTTGAAACGATTACACTCCAATTGAAATTATAAAGACAGTTTTATTTTTATGATAATCAAAATAAGCATAGGTAAAATGTTCTAATTATGTTTGCCAAATATACAAAATTATAATATGGGGATATAAAATTTATGTAGAATTAAAACAATAACGTAATTTTAATTTAGTCAAATTTATGAAGACAGTGAATTTAACTATATTTAATCTTCCAGCATTTGCTCAGTTGAAAAATTTACGAATAACGTGGGTTTTCCGAAACTTTTCTCAGAAATGGCGGAAACATTCTCAGACATAAGGCAGAAATTAAAATACAATTTTTACTACTAATGCCTATAATTGGTCTTTCATCATAACTGTTATTGCAATTATGAGATAGAGTAAGTAATGTGCGCAAAAATAAGGCCACGTGTTTGTTCGAACGCAAAAATTAAACGCTCTTAAGTAAAAGGTTAAAAAATATATAATTAACTGAAAACTAAATTTATGCAAATTATGAGATAAAACGTCAGAATATAAGGCCGTAGAACTGGCGTTAGCGTTCACTCGTAAGAAATAGAAATATCTTGATGAACGCAACTAACAAAATGTGAATTGCGCAAAGCGTACACAACTATTCGGTATGGAACCAGCATATGAGCGTATACCATCTGAAATGCTCAGTCTCATCAAAAACAGTAAATATTCTTGTTAAGTAAAGCGTTCAAAAGCATAGGAAAATGTTAACAGACAGATTTGCTAAGACTTGTGCTTTTGACGATAATAAATAAGATGCCATTGAAGAAAATGTCATCTCATCTACGAAAAATAATAAAGTAAGAAAGATTCGCTTGATAATCAATGATTCTAAAATATTAAAATATATGAAATAGAGCGTCAAACCTATGCTAACCCCCCCCCCCCCCCCCAAAAAAAAAAAAAAAAAAAAACGCTGTAAAAAAGTAAATTCACAAGAAATTCAGTGTTGCTAATTTGAGAAAGTTTTAATACAAAATACCAATCACTATTTGAGAATTGTAACTTTCGCTTTATTTAATGACAGACTTTGCATCATTAAATCAAACGCAGATGAAGATATATATATATGATAGTCAAGAGGGGCGCTAGATATTTTCAAAAACAAATTGCCCTATATGGCAAAAATGAATAAATGGAAAAAAAAATACGATTCAACGAATTAACGCCATATTTTGTAATCAAAAGCGCCTAATCGTTTTGGACATAATGATGTACAGATGGTAAAAAAAAGACATTTAATTCTACGAATTTTTGCAGAAAAATGTAGAAATTGTCGTTTGACTCGAAGTTATGTATATTTTAAATTTGTGAAAACATAAACTTAGGGGCCGTATATTTACAAAAATTGCACTAAAATCTGAAATTTTTAGTACAAACACTTAACTCGGACATCTTATTCCGCTTTCCCATGTAAATTTTACCTTAAGATATTAAATAGTGAAACCCGATCAAGTAGTTTAGACAGTATAAAGGTATAATGTTTGGAACTCCCAATGTTAAATTAATTTTTTACGTTAAAAAAAAAAAAAAAAAAAAAAAAAAAAAAAAAAAAAAAAAAAAAAACATTGCAATGCGGGTAGTTTTTTACGGGTAACTATTAGGTTGAGCAAAAAGTTCTGGGAAATTTGTGAAAGTTGCGTTGTTATGCGCAAATGAACAACAAGAGCAACAAGGACTATTCATAAAAGTAGAGAGGATCATAGTCCATGACTTTTTTCCATCGTTCTGCCAGAAACCGAATTCGTTGGAAGTACCATGGCGGCTCCTTAGAATTGAAAAAACCTCTTGACATGCTTCTTCAACTTCATTAAAGGATTCAAATCGACGGCCCTTGAAAAAAGGTGCTGCATTGATCGAAGGAGGCCATAATCGGATGGAGCCACGTCTGGACTGTAGGCGGGGTGTTGAAAAATTTCGGCGCCGTCCAACTGTGCAAACTTACCGACGGCTTTCAGAATCGTTAGACCTTTTCTCCAATAATATTGTATTAACTCACGCCAATCATACTGTTCAATAGGCATTTTGGAGCCGAAATTACTGAACTCCTATAGATACACCACTAGTACTCCTATATACAATACAAATTCTGGTAACTGTTAGATTAAAAATTTCCCAGAACTTTTTGCTCAACCTAATATTATAGTTTTATATTAGCATATTTGAAACTTTTAGAATCTATTTCTGTTTAAAAATGTATAGGTTACTATTCATATTTTTTCCAAAAAGGTTTTTCTGAAATGTATTTTTTCTAAAATGAATTTTCAAAAATAATATTAAATGTACCCTATAAATGCTTTAACAGTACTCGGTTTAAAGAATGTTCAAATATGTAAATTCAAAATTATAGATCTTTCTGCATCCAGTTTTTGATTTATGCTTAAAAAATTACCCGCATTGCAATCTGTTTCTCAACCATTTCAAATGAGATTTGGAGTTCAAAACTTTAAAGGTTCATAATTCATGAAACATTTTGACTTCCTTTGTGACATCCTACGATAAAATTTACCAAAAATGTCAAATATTATGTTAAAATTAGGTGTTTGTATTGAAAATCTCCGCGTTTGGTACCATTTCACCGTAAAGACAAGCAGCCAAGCTGATTTTTCTATTTTTTTTTTTTTTTAATCCATAAATGAAAAAAAAAATTATATAGCTTCTGTTAAATGAATCTTTTCGTTTTTAGTGATAATTTAAAGAATAAAATGTGTTGGGTGCTCTTTTTTCATAGTGGTACAATTTGCGAAAGAATATGCGTTGCTTGGAGCTGTCAAAATAAAGAATAGCTGACATTGTTTGGGATGCTGAGTTGGTTCAAGTTAAGACATATTTTAATATTATGTCTAAGAAGAAGAATAAAAAATGTACAAACATACTTTAGTAATACAGCTTTTGGCATATGGGTGGCTATTAGGAGGAGGGGTATTATTTTTCTATCAACATAATGCGCCATGACATATTTGAAAAGTGAAGAATTGTGGTTCAATATTGCAATATTTGATTTGCTACCTTGATCAACCGATATGACAAGAAAAGTATTCCATACAATAGTTAACATTGTTCATGCAAATGGATAGTAATATTCGTGAATTACAGATCTTATGGAAGCGTTTTACAATGCCTTGGGGGATATACAAACAACATATTTATCTAAACTAATTCAAAGCATGTCAAATCATAGACATGACTGTATATGATGCTAACGTAAAATCAGTATGCTTATAATCATGACCATTCAAAAACGTAAATAATCTTTTTTATTTTCTATTTTAAAACAAATCATTATTTTTATTTTTAAAAATGAGCAAGACAATTCATTTTTTATAAGTACATTCGGTATAATATATATTAATAATTACAATTTTGAAAAATTTGAGATTTTTTACACTTTTTATCTATTTTATAATTTGGGTCAACAGTATATATTTTAAATATAGCAATTAAATTTCTTCTGTTATTTTATTCCACTGTTTGCAACAAACTTGAACTTTGAAGTTGTATAGAAAACTGCACAGTAGAACAAACATTTAGGTGAATTGGCTTTAAAGAGATAATAAAGGTAATTGAAAAATGCTAAATAAAATAAAAAATAAAATACTTAAATGGAAAAACAATTTTAAAAATTTAGATTATAAAATATAAATATGTTACTTTTTCGGTAAATATTTGATACATTACTGCATGCATGTAGTATAATGTAACACATATCACGAATAACATAGTTTTGAAGCATAAAATAACAGTATCTACTATGATACTAAATGAAATGTACCGTAAATTAAGGAGTTAATCATGGAATTCCGAAACACTGCATGATTAGATAATATGAATTGTTGGTATGTTGGAAGTTGAGTATAAACTTTCATTTAGTTATGTGCAAAAATATCATATATTTTGAAGAAAATTGAGTTTTTATAAAACTAATTCGCTTACATGGATTTTTATTTTAATCAGTATTCCCTATTAGTGTACAGATAAAAAAAAGATAAAATACAGGGTATCCGAAAAGTGTTTCCCTCTCTGATTTCAAAATTGATTCTAATCGGCTATGTATGAGATAGATATGTGAAACTGTTGAAACAATTTTGGAAATCTTGCGATGTTTTTTGTTACAGATTTTCTGTAACGTAGCTGTAGTTTAGCAGTGTCAGTCTCTAAGGAAACCGGACCACAGAAAGTGGGACGAAATCCCTGTTATACGTGAAAAACTCTGAAAATCATCCCATCTTTTTGGCAAGCATTTCCATCTGGCAACTGTTTCCAATATATGCTTTTAAGACGAATCGAATCAGAGTTGAATAAAGAATAACCGATTTTCTGTCAATATTTGGAAACCTAAATTCTTGATTATTTTAAGGAATTGAAATATATTTCATGATAAAATATTTCAGTGTCGATTTTTACGTAACTTTTTAATCATTAATTGAAATGGAACCATTCGCATGTCAATACGAGACATAGAAGCGTTCGTACGCATCAAGGGATTAAGGGGATTTTAGGTTTTTTAATACCAAAAATTTCGTAAAGTACTGGTCGCTATATCTGAAGATAGATTTACTTTTCCATTGAAGAAAGCAAGCATTATTTAAGAAAAATTCTGGTAAAAAGTGCTTGAAAGCGCTAGAAACGTACGAATCCTGCATAGCTATTCACTTATAATCATTTTTAAGTGCTTTTGACAACTTCAGGGAACTATGACTATGATGAAAGAGATGAAAAACTGGAATTCTGGCTCTAACCCTATATTTGTCCGAAAAACTTGATATATATTTCAAAATATGTATAATACATAATATTAGTCACACTACATCAGAAATATTGGCAAAAAACAATTAGAAAGATGCGTTTAATTTAAAATGAAAGAATATGTCAAATAAAGCAAATAAATAAATGGTAAATTAATTAAAAACGTTAAAAAAGACATAACGTTTTATCATTTAGTGTTGTTTGAAATGATTCCTACGTCGTTTTGTGTATGGAATGGACTAGCTCCAGATTGAAATGTCTAATCATTCTCGAGATAATTATAGGCCATTAATTTAATAATTTAATTGGTGCGCCTGTAATAGGAGAGTATGACGGCCAAAATTGCTACTAATGGCAGCTGAAATAAATGTAACAGTTTCTGAAACGTATATAGATAAGAAAAATTGCCAAGCCATGTTGTTGACCAAATGTCAAAAGTAGCGCGCTACTAGTACCGAAACTTCTGCAGTTGCTACTTTTTACAATAGTTTGTAGTATATTGCGCTACATTTTGGACAATATAGTGTAGCGAGTAGAAACATACAAAAAATCAGTAGTTTGTAGTAGGGCCGACTCTACTTTTCACTCTACGTCAGTAAAATTGTGCCATTCTGCAAATCACGTTGTCGAAATTTACTTCTTTTGTGTAAAATCTGTCCTGCTGAAATATTTGTGTGTGTCGGTGACAAATCTTAGCTGAAGCGTATAGCAACCCTTCTAATTTATTTTCTTGCTAGCAACACTTTTCTATTTTCATACATCATTTGTGTGTTCATCACACACATTTCCGTCTTTATATTTTAATGCTGGGTTTCATATTATTTGGAATTGCTTTATTTACAGATTCATTTATTGTTTGCATTTGTTTTTCTGTAATTTTCTTAATTATAAAATTAGACAACAGAATATCCTTTATTCTCAACAGAACTCATTATAACCAATATATTAAGAGTGCACTGGAGAGTTAAATAAAGAAATCGGTTGATAAATTAACGTCAATGGCAGTGTTATTTCCCAATGCATTATTTACTGTAATAATAGCAAATAAAGTTGATGCAGTGTATGATTGTGCATAAATTCGCTACATACAGAGTTGTCCCTCTCTATAAAAAAATTATGTAACGCAACTCCATAAAACTGGTGGCATCCTTGCTGCCTCCATTTTATTGAGTATTTTAACCGAAACAATTGGTTTTACGTTACACCAATGTGTAATATTATACCAGTTATATAAGTTTAAATTACACTATTATATTAATTAAATGATTTCATAAAACTTCAGGCAGCATGTTGACCCCAATGCTATGGAGTAACTTTACATACATTTTTTACAGTACTCGTTATATTTCTCATTGAAATACATAGCTCTGTTTTCCTACCTACCAAATAAAATAGCCGTACTTTAATCGCATTATTAATATCCATGCACAAAAAGTGTGAGTAAAGTATTGCAAGCAGAATGAAAACCCGATATATGTATGTGTTGATGTATTCGGGTATTAATTTTTTTCTCAAGTTTTCACGTACCCGGAATTCACTTAGTAAAATTAGGATCTTCGTTTTCATTTTTTTTTATCATTTCTATTTATTTGAACTCTGAGTATTTAGTAAAACGCTCGAAGAATCAAACGGAGTCACTCCATTTTTTTTAAAGGGATGTTGTACCTTTTAACCGGGATAGAAATCAACAAAAAAAAAATTGAATTTCTGTAATTTGAATTAATGTATCTTCAAAACCTTTTTATGTGAAAACAACATGAAATTTTGACTATTGATTAAACAGATTATGCTTTTTAATATGCCATCATTAAAAACTGATTTGCCTTTTACAGAATTTGTGCATTGTTGAAATTAAAATAACTCTTTTTTTTACTTCGTAAGTCATTGCTCGCATGATATCTTGAAAACATATATAGGGATTGTTATGAAATTTGATATTAGGTAATAAGCGCATATGTATTTTTTAAATGATCTGCTTTTGAGTATTTACAGTGATAAAATTTTTATTTATGATTATTATTATTCATTAGCAAATATAAATCTCTCATTTTTTTTTTAAACAAACATATTTTTTTACATGGTTAATGAAAGAATTTTGACATAAGAGTAGACCATTTTAAAAACACATACACTTCTTACAGACCTTAACCGGGGATTTTGTTTTTGTACGTAATAATGAGAAATTCATCTTAAACGGGGCCTTCTTAACGGAAGTTCACTGTATTTGCTTATTATCTATATCAAATGTCATAACAATCCATACATGTGTTCTCAAGATTTCATGCGCGCAAGGAGTTAGGAAGTAAAAATAGGTGCTATTTTAGTTTAAAAAGTACACAAATTCTGTAAAAAACTAGACTGTTTCTAATGATAGCATATTTAAAAGTGCAATGAGATTAATCAATACTGAAAATTTCAAGATGCAAAAATATCAACATTTGCTAGGTACCTAGAGCTGGAGGACCATCAACACCAGCTGAAATGGGGTTAGATATGAGATAGGATTTTATTCAATGTCCCAAAAAATCAGTACGTACGGCCTCATGTGAATTGCAGATGCGAAAAAGGTCCCGCGATACCGGAAGGCGCACTAAGGTTTTTCCCTAATTGAGAACATTTCCGGTGTCCTTATTACAGCAAACATATAATGGATTCTCCTGATATATAACCGATATGAACAAATTTTGCAATCAGGAAAAATCTTTTCGTACACATTGTATCTCAGTTAATATGTAAGATTTTCCGTAATATAAATTAAAAATGATAAGGGCGTAAGTGGACATACGCATCCATGCACACATATGTATAGTGTGTGTGTGTGTTAGGATATTATTATCTTTGCAACTAGTTACGGGCCCACTGTAAAAAGTAGAACCTACAGTGTTAAGTAGAAGAAATGTGTTGTTGGTTAATTTCAAATAAAATTAAGTCCACAAAGATTCCTTAAGCTCTTACGGCAGTAAGCTTTTTTTTTACAGAATATTAATTTAAAATCAATTGAAAAAGGGTTTTTTATATTTTACTAGAGTGCATACGCCCTAGAAGGACATATGCCATTTCAGCCACGATCATTGTCTTTCCAGAACAAATTCCAATGCAATAAGCATTTTAACCAGGTAAACTTAACTTTATATTAAAGAGTAACAACACTTACTAGGGAAGGTCCCCAAGTGCTACATCGGGATTTCGTCGAAAGCTGTTTCGTTGGAAAGCTCTTGCCATAGGAATCAAAGAAATGTATACAACTACACGTCCGAATGCAACTGGTGAAGGGTTATAAGCCGATGTATTCCTGTCGTTTATGGATTTCTCCAGGTCTCTAGCTATGTACACTCTGTGTGGTAGAAAAGAGAGCTATCGGATTACAGAGGTTGCAGATAAGACTGTTTATGCTTTGTGAAGAAAACTTCATGGACGGTAGTGCATTTCCGAATAGAAACGGCTAAAGCATGAATGATTCCAACACCAGGTACGCATAATGAAATGGGGTGTTTCGCAGTTGTCAAAGGTGTTATTAGTTACATTGAAGCATGTCTATTTAGCTGATAGAAAGACAGGAACCCTGTCTCTAATAAAAGCCTTTTGAAATGCATACCGACGCATGTTATCGAAGGTGGGCAAGGATTTAGTTCCTGATGTTCTTTAAAGCGTAATCCAAGTCAGTGCATTTCAATTACTTTTGTATGATTATGAAAATGTAGTCACAATATTCTGTTTCTTACTAGAGAGAACATGGAACCTTCACCAACTTCCCACTGCCAACAACAGGTTACATAACTGTACTGTAAGCTGTCTTTTCTACCACATAAAGTGTCTTTCCTGCATATCTAGCAACCTGGAGATATCAATAAATGACAGAAATACATTAGCCTATAACTCTTCACCATTTGTATTCGGACTGGTAGCTGTATACATTTCCATGATCTCCATGGTAAAAGCTTTCATACGACACCGCTCTCGACAAAATCCCTATCTGACGGTTGGGGACCTACCCCAGATGCTTTGAAATTGAAAGCGCTTGCGGATTTAAAATTGTCCTTTTAACGGAATACGATAATTCTTTTAAAATCCATATAGACTAAAATTTTATACTTAATATTACGAAGAAATATATATTATGTATTAGTGATACATAAAGTGATAAATTAGTAATATATTATGATATGGCAGATTGACATCTGATGGGCAGGCGTAATTAAAAAAAGACGTTAAAGAGGTGGACAAGATAACTCATCGTAAATTTAGTACAGACAAACGATGCAAAAAGAATTTTTTTATTCAAAAGCTAACGCTACTTTGTAGGTATTTCAGACAATACACATATTTAAGGAAATAGCATAAATTCAAAATGAATTGAAAATTTCAAACGGAAAGTTATTTTCTTAAAGTTTCCCAGAAAAGCAAGCTATCAATATTGTATATAAAATATGTATTGGCCTAAAAAAATATGTGAGTATTAATTTTCAAAATAGTCCAGTTCATTTATTAGAGATTGTCTGAACTGTAATGTCTACTGATGATAAGAAAAAAGAATAAAGTTTTCGTTACTGTTAACCACGGGTGTCAAACTATGGCCCGTCAGGTACCACTAATTTTTTAAAGAAATAACAGAGTTCTTGAATCACAAAGATTCAATGATTAGATAAGACTGTTACTTTTATAAAATATTAGCGGTATCCAGCGGACCACAGTTTGATACCCCTGCTGTAAAGGGGGCTGATCACTCAGCTTCGGAATTCTCCTCCGTAATGTTAAATCTATGGACTTTTCATGCATTCGTATATTTAAAATATCTTCTCGAGAAATTCATATTTTTGACATCTTTTTTCCGTGAACTCTTCTTAAAGAATGTCAACTTTTTTCATAGTTTTCAAAATATTTCTAAAATCTATGCTGAATTTAATATTTTATGTATTACAAGCGGGCGAACTGCGAGTAAGATTTTAACACTTCATATAAAATTAAGTTTATACTTTAGAAATATTTTGAGAACTAAGAAAAAAAGAGACATCTTTTAGGAAGTGTACACAAAAAATAGAAGTTAAAAAAATTTATTTCCATATGAGATATTTTAAATATACGAATGCATCAATTGCCCATAGACTTAACATTACGGAGGAGAATTCCTAATCTGAGTGACCAGCCCTCTTAACTGATTGTGGCTCGCTATTAAAATTTCGTGTTAATAAAAAGTATTTAAAAAAATAGTTTTTCAAAATTTTGAAGCGGTCAAGGTGGTTTTAACCCTTACTTTTATGTTCAAAGCAAAGTAAAAATCTCTCTTTTCGTTGACTATCGCATCAAAGTGGTTATACAAAGTAGACTTATATTATGGGTAAGCTGATGTTACAGTTTATCTTCCGTTAAAAAGTCCACAGCTAAACAGTGCATTTGAAGAAATGTGATATTTGGCGCGACAGAGTTTTTTAAAACATTTAATAGCATGCATATTCATGGTGCACATTACGGCAAAGCTTGAAATTAGACTTACTTATGAAAGGCAAATAGAATTTAAAAAATGTTGATGCCATTTTATAATTCCCTTTTAAAAATCACTTGCCAATTGTCATAAATTTCTTACTAGTTACTTTAAATCAATGTATGAAACAAATATTCATTGTGCAGATAAATAAAAAATAAAATCCTTATTGCTTTTTATCCTAAAATGCCACTGACCTACAGTTTTAAACAAGTTTGATTTTAAAGTACCAGTTTTCTTTAGGGTTTGTTTGAGTACATGAGTTTCAAAACTCGCCTTATCAAAAATTTAAAAAAAATCCTGTTTTCTGTATCAATATATTTTATTGCTAAACTTGCATAAAAAAACTCTACAAGTTTTATCTTATATTTTTGCCATTGTAATATCTAGGTTTACAATGAAATCCAACGGACGCAGTAAATATTTTTTTGCGATTTCTCAAAATTTATTTTATGGATAAGGCGAGCTTTGAAACTCACATCCTTATTTATAAATGATGCTTGAGCAGTAAAAGCGAAAGTGATTGCGCAGGTCGTTGTCACTAACGTTATGATATAGGTATACCGTACTACATTTTGGGGATACATTTCTATTAGTACGTGGACAACACATTTATCACGACGACGGAATCTCCGTAGTGACAGAAATAGAACTTTGTGATTAATAAGCATGTAAAATAGAGATGAGTGTGAAATTGAGAAATAGGCTAATTCCGTGAAAACGTTTTAGAACATTAATATAATAAAATCAAAGGTCAATATAACCGTTTACTTGTATGTAATATTTCTTGATTTTTTCTAATTCACTTGAAAGAACGTGGAATCTTTGAAATGACAGAACATTCTAACACACAGCTCTGAGAAATACAGCATTTCAAAATAAAAATGAAAACTTAGTTGCAAATGCACTAATCCTTATAAATCTATATGAGCAACAGAAAAGTATATGTGTTATTCAATTTTTATAATAAGAAAAATCAAGACTGTAAATTTTAGAGGAGTAGAGTCTCCTACATATTTATTTACTTCTTAAAACACGTATAAAACTTTAAAAAAAAATTTTTTTTTCATTATTTATTTTCTAAAAAGTTTGTTAATAGGATTGTTTAAAAAATTTTGTAAAAAACATTACTGAGACAAAAATATGTCATTGTCATTTCTCTTTAAATTTTACTAAAATATTTTAACATTTATCATAAAAAAGTGTATGACACAAATTGAATTGTCTGCATTTCTTATTTCATTTTACATAACAATTTATCTACTCTCCCTTGCAAGTGTATCAATCCTCCCCAGTAATGGGGAGATTTGATACAATAGTAATCATTCAAATTAATTTGGATATATTTTTTTAATGATTATTTTTTAAATTCCCTATATTTTTAATAAATAAATAACCTGTCACTTTATAAGAAAACACGAAACATTTATTTTTAAAAAAAAAAAGCTTTCTAAGGGTTATAAAATTTGCTTAAAAAGTGTATCATATATCCCCTACCTCCCTTACTCAAAATCGAGAGAATTATCTTTTATGCATTTTATTTGCTCTGCATAGGGAAGACGCGACGCGTACAATTATGTCTTCACGTTTCCTCAAGGGGTGTGTCTAACTCTTTATCTACTGGCGGTACTTATAAGTACCATTAAAATAACTTGTTCTAAAATTCATTTAATACATCGATTAGTTGTAATACAGTTTAGTATGAGTTATAGATACATTATTTTTATCTTGTTTCAAAAGCATTATTGGTTACACAAAACAAAAATATTTATAAATGAATGGTATCTTTTGCCTTTGCATCTTTTCACCTTTCTTGGCGTTGGGGGGGAGGGGGGGGCGAAATTTTTAATTCGAAAAATATCTATATTTTAGTTGTAAGAACACTATATTTGTACATTTCCTAATTCTACAAAATACCAAGAAAAATAATTAAAATAAAAGATTTGAGTGAGGTTATAAATATTGCACAAAATCCTTATAAATTCAAACTTAATTAATCCTTCTAAATCCTTCAATCCTTCTAAAATCCTTGTAAAGTTTTTTAAATGATTATGTAAATCTTCTAATATAGTTTAAACAATTCATGAAAAATGCTTTAGAAAATAAAATTTTCATGAGTTCATAATTCAGTAGATAAAGTGTTAAAACCACTTCGAGAAATACGGTAATATAAAATAAATATTCAAAAGTTCGAAAAATTGGCTGTTTCGCAATCATTGAAGAACAAACCTTCCATAGTTAATAAATATTGATGTTAAATTAATGAGATTAATTTAAATTTTAAATTGTAACAAACTATTTGGTAAAATATTTATACAAAAATTACTGAAATATGTCTGAAAATTATGCAAATGAACAGACAAACGTTTAAAAAAAAAAAAAAAAAAGGAATCATACACTTAGCTTTTACAATTATATACACGCTTAAAATCCATATGGCGCTATTTGCCATTATGTTTCAATAAACATGTTAAAATACCAAAAAAAAAATATCTCTGTAAAAAGATACTTGTAGATACATGCTTTCAATGAAGCATTTTTCTCCCTAAGGTGAGCGTGGAATTTGAAATTCGCAAAAATAGGAATTTATGTTTTTGCACGAAAATTTATAACAAAATATTATCGCGTGCTTGGTAAAAAGTTTTTTTTTTTTCATTGTTGTAATAGTAGCAAATGAAAACATAATAATATAATGGATGTCAAAGGTATTATTTCTCAAAAATATTCCGCAGTCTACACTGCAAAAAACACAAATGTTCCTTAATCTAATATAATATAGCACAGCAGAAAACGGAAATATACACTAATCACTTCGGAGTTATTCATGGTACAAAAAATATTTCTTTATCTTGAGAAACCTCATAAAATTTGAGACTATTTTTTTTTATTTATTTATTTGTTTACACATACATCTGACTTGTGTGCTTGACATCTAGGTCCGCTTATAACTCATCGTCAATATACAGGGACGAGATAGCACAATGAAATGTACAGCACAGAGAAATTACATCCGGGAGCTCCACAAAGAGTGTGCAATGGAGCCAGCGAGAGTCGAACTCGCAGACCTCTGCCGCTCTCAATGCTTGGCGGCTGGCGGCGGGGTGTCCTAACCGCTCGGCCACCGAGGCCCCTTGAGACTAAAAGAAGCATTTATTAAAACAACATTCCTATTGCTGCCACTGATATTCGGAAATGATTTCGAGTTATTTTTGTGTAATAAATCGTTTTCTACACCGGAAATATATCTTTTTTGTATGCTATACTTTCTCAAGTTAACATTTTCATGTTAAAAGACATTTTTTTACAGACAAACATGATGCATTAACAGCGTTAATATTCAAATTAAAATTAAGGCTATTTTCTTACTAGTGCAAGTATGAATTCAGTTAAGTAGCTTAACCCTTACCAGGGCAAAGCAATACTGTGTATGAAATATTGAAAAGATTGACTGGAACCAAATGATTTGAAAATAAAAAGAGGATTTTAATTCACGTGCGTTATAAAAGCAAAATATTTTAAGAAAAATTCTGGTGCGAATCTATCAAGTTTGAAAGGGAAGCATACTCCCACAATCCGCGTGAGGGTTAATATGTTTAATTGAAAATTTATAGCATACTAAAAACTGATATTCCATATTGATAAAACTTATTAATGCACTATAAAAATTATTCGGAAACGTTTACGGAAATTAGTGGTAGCGAGAGAAATTTTATTTTATAAATGCTGTTTTAAATCTCGAAAATATATCGTTTTTTAAGGTTTCTAAAAATGAAGAATATTTTTAATCGCCCGAAATTGTTATAGTATGCTGATATATTATATTTTCATGTACAATTATTTTTTTTTTATTTTCTCGGTTTATATTTTTGCAGTATATATTAGGAGTGTCCCAGATTTTTTTAAGATTCGGTTTGCTTTTGGGATGAGTTTTTACTCTTGCAGTTCTGGCTGGGTGAACTGAAGTCAAAATATTGTATAATATTAAACAATTATTTATTTGACAGAAAAAATGAACATGTGCATGCTTAGTTTTGTACACGAAAAATAACATTAATATTAGAAATGTAATTACAGATTATTTTTTCACAATTGCATCAAAATAAGTATTTATTTTCTTTCATTTCGGGATTTGTGTAAAATTGCGTCTGCTTAATGTCATATTAGTGTCTGGTTTTTGGTTGTTTTTAAATAGAAATTTCGGTTTAGGATCGGTATAAACCGTACAAGACTTTAAAGTAGATATCTACAGGGTGTCCAGCGAATAAGACCCTGATTTCAAAATTAAATATCTCAAAAACAAAGATCAATAGAAATATGCGGACAACGGTTTGTTTATTAGCTAAGCTGTAAAAATGTTATACAGGAGTTTCAAAAATTAGTTGCAAAAACCACTAACAGATGGCGCTGTAACCGCGATGCCTATAAATTGTGTTTGGAAGTCCAGAGTACTAGCGTCTCATTATTAGTTGGCTTATTATGGAAAAACGAAAATTGGGAAATACCACTTTTTCGTTGGGGTGATGTGCAGAAGATGGGACATCTGGTCAAAGCTTCAATTTTAGGGAATTTCAATTAATAGAATTTTCAATAAAAAGTTTAGCAATCATTATATAAGAACTTATTAAAATACTTTATTTGGGTAATGTGCAGAAGCGGAGCCATGTGTTGACAGAATTGAGATTTGTTTCAAATTTTGTTATAAGCTACTTCGTTCCGGATACCAGTATCTCTGTGGCATGTCTTTTCTCTCCTAATTGGTAGATCGTGGAATCGAATCCAAGGAGAGGAGCATTTGAAGAAAATGGAAATCTTCACTTTTTAATGTTTATTTAAACTGTGAAAAAAGTTTAAATAAAAAAATCGAAAGTTTCTCTTTTTAAAATTTAATTAAGCTAAAAGAAATTATTTTTTAAAATCATTGTGCATTTTTAATAATGATTCATAAATCATTTTTTTTAATTATAGAAAATAGTTTGAATGAAAAAATTCAAAGTTTCTATTTTTAAAAACTTAAGTTAAAAAAATAATTTTAATTTTAAAAACTCGTTTTCATTTTTTTTTATCATTGAGCACAGAAATATGTTGCAGCATCTAGCTATAGGATCCGAAGTGTTGGAAAGGAATGCAGCATCCAAAATACTTTTGCTTTGACGTTGATGATATGACTTATCATCAATTCCTTTTAAAAAATAAATAATTTAATGCACAATTTCTGTCTCTAAAACTTTGTTTAAAAAGAAAAGAAGTATATGTGTTATGCTAAAACCAAAGTATTATGCCGTGATTTAAAAATAAATGAAAAGTGCAAAATTACTTTTTTATTTATAATAATTCAGGTATAAATATAATTTACCAAAATATTATGCCGTGATTTAAAAATATAAAAAATAAATGAAAAGTACAAAATTATTTTTCTAAATATATGCATTTTGATTTAAATAATTATATGGCATTAAAAATTGAATTTAATAAAATATTTCAATAAGTTCTTATATAATGATTTCTAAAATTGTTATTGAAAATTCTATTAATTGAAATTTTCTAAAACTAAAACTGATGGAATAATTCTGTGACCAAATGTCTCTACTTCTGCACATCACCTTAATGGAAAAGAGGGCTTTCACAATATTCGTTCTTCCGTAGGGAGCTATCTAGGAATAAGGCACTAGTGCTCTGGAATTCGAAGCATAGTTTACAAGTATTGCGATTACAGCGCCATCTGTTAACGGTTTTTGTAACTAAATTTTGAAACTTCCGTATAACATTTTTACAGCTTAGCTAACAAACAAACCGCTTACCGCATAATTCTATTGATCTTTGTTTTTGAGATATTTAATTTTGAAATCAGGGTCTTATTCGCTGGACACCCTGTATGTAGCTGCACTATAAAAACACGAAGGTAAGAAACTATCCATTGAAGCCAGTTTTTTTTAATTACTTATTTTTGAATATCTATTATTTGAAAAAGTAATAAGAATATTGGCCTTTTCATTGTTATTTTTGTTCAATTAAACTTCATTTAGTTTTAATTAAGCACAGCGATAATATTCCCAGCATTTGTGATATTAAAATCTGTAATCTTTAGAAATTACCAATTGCATAATTCAACGGTTACATTTTTTCGTTATTCTTTTTGTTCAACTGAGCTTCATTTAGTTCTAACTAAACTTAGCGATAATATTCCCAGCATTTCTGATATTAACTCATTTATGCCTATTGTCCCATTTCTGGGACGCTTCGAATTTTTATAAATATCTTTAATTTTCCTCTTCTCTATAACATGAAAATTGTATGAAATAATATCTACGAGTATTAATGTTTTTAATTGTTACTGAGAGATGACAGAATAAGATTAATATTTATTTCCTTAAATGAAGGCTTTTATCGGTGTTTATAAACTTTTTCATTTTTCGAGATGGCGAAATGTAGGAAGTGAGTTTGTTTGTATTTTTCCTATCAAGGATCCAAATAAATAAATCATAATCTTATCTTGTAGAATTCTTTGAAATACGTATTTTTTTAAATTGTGAAATTATAAGTTCAAGCCTATTTTTTATGCATTTTTGTAACTTACAAAATTTAGGGCGCTAGGCACGAATGGATACGAATTTGTAGTAGCTATTTAAAGCACAGTGATTTATGCAAAGTCTTTTTAAAGATGATTATGAAACAAATTGTCTTTAATCCACAAATACGATTATTCTTAATTTATTATTAATAATACTTATAATGTTATTAGTGTCTCTATAAAGAAATAAATATATATAATTTTAGTAGTTCATAATAATACTAATTAATACATAGTCTATAATATACAAGACTATTTATTAATTAGTATTATTATAGTGTATAATATACAAGTTAAAAGCTTATTTTATATAAAATTAGACAAAACATATAAGTATGTATATTATATTATTATAAATATTATGCATATTCCCATATTTAATACACTTACATTTTATCAAATAGATACAAAATTTTTAGCGTAATTTTTTTTAGTATTTTTCAAATCTGTGAAAGAGTTGTATAATTAAACGGTTACATTTTGTTATTATTCTTTTTATTCGATTAAGCTTAATTTAGCTCTAACTAAACTTAGCGATAATATTCCCAGCATTTCTGATAATAAAGTCTGTTGTTTTTGGAAATTGCCAGCTGTATAATTAAACGGTTACATTTTGTCTACTAGCAGTCAAATTGAAATTTATTCAGGGGGCAATTCTAGCAGTTTTTCGCAACTGCAAACTTTAAGAGTTAAACTTTAAAGTACTGTTAATACGGAATTCTGTTCAAGTATCTTTTTATGTATATTATACCTATTATACGTATTATTTACTGAATATGCTCTAAAAGGAAAGCGACATTATGAAAAATGAGACTTTTTATACTCCCTTTTATCTAAAATTACATGGCATTTTTCAGCAAAACTCAGATTTTCTATCTACTGTATATGACCGTGTGGTCATTACTAGGATAGTCTTTCAATATTTTATTTTTATAAAATATTGCACAATACTGTATTTATATAAAGGCAATTTTGAAATTATCGTTCTTCTGTTAAATATTTCAATTTTTCTCATATATACGAAAATATTTAAACAGAAAGGTCTGTGATTTGTCAGTACAGGATAATGTGGTTTTATGAAACTTTAAGCTATCCTCTTTCAAAATACATTATATTACGCATATGGAATTTTAATACTACATATGTATTTCTCGAGGTATTCAAATGTTTTTAGGTGCGTTCATAAATATATAAGTACTTAGCACCTATGTACGTCGTCTGGTCTGTCCATCTGTCCGCCTATCCGTTTGTCCGCATACAACAGCGCAATAACTGCCCAACCAAATGGTTTTAAATTTCATATATATAATCATCGTAGAGTTTGGTCGAATCATTCAAAATTTATGAAAATCGAATCGAAACCTAAACGATATTAATAAAAGTTTTCTTCATTCTATTAAATCCTATCATACGTAATTAATTCTATGATATCCCATGATAAGTAATGATTCTAGGTTGCAATGGCAATTACGTCATATTGAAGATGGGGTCATATTATTTCTGTATTACGGATTATAATATATATAATCGCAATAGATTTTGTATTCATGCATTTTTGCATAAGAGTGCCACAGCTATTGCTCTAAGATCTGAATATTTATAAAGCTAGTTACAGTACGAACGCACCTCATTTGCCACGTTTGACGTACAATTATCGACTTGTTTTACATGTTCCTAATAATGAGTTTATTATTGATTTATCTTTAAAATGATTTTTATCACGAATACTCCTTTTAAATTTAAATTATTATTAGGTTCACCAATGTCATTAAATGTTTTACTTTTTTTAAAGCTCAGTTTGAATTAAAAAAAAAAATGTAAATAACTGTTTATGAAAGATTTGATATATCTGAAAATATTCTTGCTAGTTTCAAAATTTCTGTTGTTATTACTTCGAAAATGTAATTAGAAAAATCTCTGCATTTTAATAACTAGTAAAGATTATGATTGGAATAAGAAAAAATTTCGAAGAGAAATTATGGTATAAAATATTAATAATACGGTATAAGACTTTTCTTTGTTTAGTAGATGATAATATTTGAAAGAAAAATTGTAATTCAATATTTTTTCAGAAATCGAAATGCTCTTTCTTATATAGAAGACATATGTTATGCAATATCGTCAATCATAAACGCCGCATATTAGCTTCCTTTCATTGATGGATCATAAGGTATTTGGACTTGATTTCTGGTAGATATTTGACTTAATTCAGCTTTCTTCTAAATGCTGCTTTTCTCTCTGGAGGATATTCCGATTTATCTGTCGAAAGGACAGAAAGCGTGCTTTTATTATTTTTCTTTTATTAATATGAATGTACATTTATAAAGACAAGTGTTTGTGTGCATCTTTAGAAATTCTGTATTCTAGAAGCATAATTTCTCTATTATGTCAATGAAGAAAACGAAGTTTGGAAATAGAGAATAACATTTTGATTTAAAAAAAAAAAAAAAAAAAAAAAAAAAAAAAAAAATGTAAATAAAGTGGACACTAGCGACAAAAATGGCTACGTTATCGAGTTTCAAGGTGAATTAATATGATATAAAAAGTGAATGGAAGAATGCCTCATTTGTCTAGCCATATCTGACTACGATATCAGCTGCAAGGGGTGCCTTTAACGTTACTATGGCGTTATGGAAAATTTCGCATGCAATGTATTTCAAGAGATTGATTAGTACAATACAAATATTTCAGTCGCCTTGTGATACTTTAGTATAACATAATCAGAACATGGAGCCGATGCTTCATCTCGACTGTACTATCACGTAGAAATATATTATAAACAGTGCATGGAAGAATGCTTAATCAGGCTAGTGATATCTGACTGCGATATACTCAACAGGGGTCGTCGATTGTCGTTACTATCACGTTATGGAAAATTTGGCATGCAGTTTTTTTTATGTTATAGAGAGTTATATTATGAGATTATATTAGATGAGTTATATTAGAGAGTTATGTTATAGAGTTTTATGTTATGTTAGTACAATGCAAATATTTCAGTGAGCCTTGTGATACCTTAGTATAATATGATCAGAACGGGAAGCCGATGCCTCACCTTACTGTACTATCATGTAGGAATTTATTATTAACAGTGCATGGAAGAATGCCAAATCTGTCTAGTCATAACTGATTTCGATATACGCTGAAGGGGGCGCTGATTGGCGTTACTATCATGTTATCAAAAATTTGGCATGCAGTTTTTTTATGTTATAGAGATTGATTAGTAAAATACAAAAAAATCAGCCAGCCTTGTTATATCTTAATATATGATCAGAAATGAGAGTGATTGCTTCATCTTGACTGTGCTATCACATCATCGAGATTCAATATGCAATTTTAAGATGTTAAAGATATCGATCAGTACAACACATACGGATCACCCTTGTTTTTCTGGACTCATAACAAACATTAAATTGCCCTTAAATAAATTGTTCCACAGCGCATAGTGGCGAATTTCCCGCAAATCTTGGCCAACACTGGAATATGTTTTTACTTTTCTGAGTCTTATTTGACAAAAACAAAGAAACATAATAGTCAGAATAGAAAATTTTATTTCTAATTAAGTGGTATTTTGGTTTTTAGTTTCGTTTCGCATTTGGGCGGTTTTGGTAAGACTTCGAATGGAATTTTCCGTATAACTCGATATGTGAAGGGCTCAATTATGGATAACAAAAAAAATGCTAAATACAGAAAACGCGAATGGAGGAAAACCTGTCCTTATGCGCTTTTTTCTTAAATTTTTCTTGTCTTATACTAGTTCATATCTGGATATAGGTTTTGAAAAATTAGCAGTGATTCTTATCTATCTTTTGCTACTACCACTTTTTGCTTTTTCAATACATGTTCAACATTATAATGTGAAAATGGTTTCCTCTAGAAATTCTAAAAAGTATGTGAATGCAAGAATATGTACATGCATATTACTACCACTGATTATCTTTAAAGTAAATTCAACATTTTAATGTTTATGAAACAATTTAAATACTTTTATATAAGCAACCGTGATGTGATTTCTTAACACAAAACCGATTTTAAGTGAGTAAGTCAGATATAATTTCTAAAGAAAAGAAATTAGAGTTAATATAAATGTTGAGTAAAATAACCAATTTCCTATTACTGATAAAATCATTTTCACGATGAAAGTTGACCATTAATTAATTCTCTGTTGAAATATTTTTACAAGGTTTGAGAAGTAACTTTGACAACGCAAGTGTATTTAACTTTGACAAGTTCAAAATTCCAATTTATTTTGCACTAAATTACTCTCTATACACAAAAAACATATTTTATTAGTTATGAATCTTTGAAAGTGTAGAAGTAAAACGCACCACAGAAACCAAACAGTAACACATTCCTTAGGACATCATATGCAAATTCGGCGGACACTGTAGTTCGACCAATTTTCGACCTATCAACGTGTTTGTTATGTTAATTGTTACATAGTTTTATCGGGAAATACGTAGGTTGTTTTGGAAACACTGATATACCTGTGTAATATTAAGTAGCAAAATGTTTTGTTGTAAATTTACATTTTAGCTTGAATTGACGATATTTAAGGGAAAACTGTATGTTTATTAAATCTGCTTCGTATTTGACAAGCTTTTGTACAGATCCCATTTTTTTGGGCAAGTTGACCCTCTTTTTCCAAAGCGCTTTCACTCATCAGCTGTCAAGCGGACGATTTCTTAATACATTGGCTAAAAAAATACAGATTTTTACTTAAATAAGTACTTATCAATAATTAATGCACATAATGTAAAAAATAGAAAAACACTTAGTTACAATATGAAATAAGAATGAAAGTATTACCTATTTATTACTTTTCCACATATCTTTCACGCATGTTGAGGCATTTGTCCTAACGATGGATCAGTTTGAATATCACGGTTTCATAGTACACCGTCGGCTGCGAAAAGAGCCAGCTTCGCACGACTCGTTTAAGTTCGGCGTCATAGTAAAACTTCTTTTCACCAAGGAACTTCTTCATGGGTCCCAACAGATGAAAATCCCAACGCGTCAAGTCTGGTCTATATCAAGAGTGCTCGAAAACTATCCATTTTCACCAGTTGGGAGAGATACATGCTGAGCATTATCTTTTCCGTAAACGCCCACCATTTCTAATTGGATCTCTCCAAATTTCTTTCCTTTTGCAAAAATAAATCTTATCACAGTTCTTTGCTCCTCCACAGTTGGCGATGTAATCGCTAACGCCATTTTGCCGGTCGCTGACGAGCGCTATCGGTACGTGAAATCACGAGATCATGCATTTTGCCCAGTCAGTAGCGTTCTCTACTTCCCTTTTTAGTAAGTAATTTCATTTTTCTTAATTTTTTTCCTACTTAAAAAAGACACGTGTCTTAATTATTGATACGCCCTATAATAATTTACTGTAAATATAAATCTATGAGCACTTCGCATTTCATTAAAAACAATCCGAGTTATCCTTAAAATTCAGGTCGTCAAAGTAGCGTCAATAAATTTTTATGAAACAAAAGGTTTTCCATCTATAATATTAGAATTGCTTTGCTTCGTTACAATTTCACATAAGTTTGCATCAGTTCTCACCAATCGTTCCACACTAACGAAATTTCCTGAAAAATGCATAAAGCATGGAAACAAAACTTATATTCCTTACGTGTACAACTGTTTTATATTATATATTAATTTCCCCACAATATGAATAGCTTATTCTTATTGCGTTAATTGGAAAACGGTTTTTGTAGCGCCTACTTCTGAGTGTGTGTATATGTTGAAAATTATTTATCTTTACTTTTACGCTAAAAATACTTAACTTTGGGGCTCATGTTGTGTTTTAGGAATGATACATTGATCAATTTCAATTATATTGAAAATTTCCTGAAAAATGCCTGAAACATGGAAATAAAACTTATACTCATTACGTATACTACTGCTCTATATTATATATTAATTTCGCCAGAATATGAATAGCTTATTCTTATTGCGTAAATTGGAAAACGGTTTTGTAGCGCCTACGTCTGCGTGCGTGAGTATGTTGAAAATTATTTATCTTTACTTTTACGCTAAAAATACTTAACTTTGGGGCTCATGTTTTGTTTTAGGAATGATATATTGATCAATTTCAATTCTACGCAAACAAGAATTTCTACAAAACGAAACACATAATGAATAATTTTATATTTCATTTCTTAAATCTCTCTAATATTTCGTCATTTACTCCAGAAATAATGTGTGTTACCATAAATTCTAATATTACCTCTGCAAAATGAATTATTTAGGTTGCTTTCGTGCGTTTTCTCTTAAAGCTGTTTTGTTCTTAAATAATTATTTTCTGAGTAAAAGCAGGAAATGGATTTAGTTTTGCCCTGAATAAAATTACGCTACATGGTACTTGTGATCTCTAAGTGTCACAGAGTACAGACCCTCTCAGGGTCGTACTGGCCCACCGGGCAACGAGGCAAATGCCCGGTGCGCCCATCGTCACTTTTTTCTTTTCTTTTTTTTAACTTTTTTTTAAGCACGCATTTTGAAAGGCATAAAATTTTCAAAGATTTTCATTTGGAAAATTAAAAAGTAATGCTTTTTATTTTTTAAAGTATAGCATAAGCAAACTATGTGCGATCAAAGACAATTAGATAAACCAATTTCGAGATAACATAAGTTATCGACAATCAGATATGCCATTGTTACACATTGTATGCAGGACCAGACTTTGTTTCAAAGCCTGTACTAATGATAAATTCTAAGAAAAATAATATTAAGTACTCACTTATTTAGATGTACGCCTAAATAATTTCTGTTCTAGGAATGCTTCTAATAAGTGTCTAATGAGTCTGCGTCTAATACGTTTGCATATTTTCTGCGTCTAAGTATTTAGCGCCCCTGGTGTTGTGAGGTATTTTTGTATTTCTGCCTTTTGTGCAAGTATAAACGACGAAACACTGTATAAGAAACATATTCTCATTTTAAATGGATTCATTCAGAGAGACTTTGATAGTCATGGCGCCCTGGTCCAGATTTTATTCAGTACCCCGAAGAATAGTAACTTCTACATAAATTAATATTGGTATTAATGATGTATATAGTATATTTTCTGTCAAATATTCAGCGCCCTGGGTGGCTGCCCGGTAGTTTGGTATTTCTGTTTTTTGTGAAAGAAAAAAAAAATGCCAATTTAAGACAGGGGATTTTCATTTTAATTTCATTTGGTCCCTTTGTCAGAGGCGGCTTTGGTAATCATGGCGCCCTTGGTCAATTTTTTTAGCGCCTCTGTAAAAATAAGTTTAAAAAAACTAAAATCGTGTTTACGTAATAATGCCGCCCTTGGTTTTTTTCAGCGCCTCTGTAAAAATAAATTTCAAAAAACTAATATCGTGTTTTTGTAATCATGGTGCCCTTGGTCAGATATTTTTCAGCGCCTCTGTAAAAATGCCTTTCAAAAAGTTATTATCGCGTTTTTGTACTCATGGCGCCCATGGGAAGATTTTTTTTTCAGCGCCTCTCTGTAAAAATAGCATTAAAAAAACTAATGTCGTGTTTTCGTAATCAATGCGCTCTTGGTGAGATTTTTTTAGCGCCCTCTAAAAATAACTTTCAGAAAACTAATATCATGCTTTTGTAATCATGGCGCCCTTGGTCAGATTTTTTCAGCGCCTCTGTAAAAATAATTTTGAAAAACTATTATCGTGTTTTTTTAATCATGGCGCCCTTAGAGAGATTTTTTTCAGCGCATCTGTAAAAATAAATTTCAAAAACTTAATATCGTGTTTTTTTAATTACGGCGCCCTTAGTCAGATTTTTTTCAGCGCCTCTGTAAAAATAAGTTTAAAAAAACTAATTTCGTGTTTTTGTAATCATGGCGCCCTTGGTCAGATATTTTTCAGCGCCTCTGTAAAAATCCCTTTCAAAAAACTATCATCATGTTTTTGTAATCATGTCGCCCTTGGACAGATTTTTTTTTAGCGCCTCTGTAAAAATAAGTTAAAAAAAACTAATACCGTGCTTTTGTAATCATGGCGCCCTTGGTCACTTGGCCAGATTTTTTTCAGCGCCTCTGCAAAAATAACTTGAAAAAAAGTAGTATCGTGTTTTTGTAATAGCAACCCCCCCCCCTCCCCCCCACACACGCACACTCCCCACAAATACACACACAAATTGATGCCCTTAGTTCTACTAAAGTGGAGCATTCCATAATTTCTTAATGGTAATATAAGTTTTAGACCGCCAATGGCGCCAAGACTAATTCTTCACAAGATTTTGCAATGGAAATTTATGTAAATTTTGCTTTTGAAAGAAGAAAATGTTAATTTTTCATATCTATTTAAAAATTCGATAATATTTTTAGCATCCGAAAAAGCCAATATGTAAAAACGTTATTTTTTTTTAAACCGGATCTGCTTAACCTCTTTAAACTTCAAACACCACCCGAATATATAAATTGAAAAATACATATGTAATTAAAATAAATACATAAACCACTAAAATTGTAAAAGTCCTTTTACAAAAGAATGGATAAATCTAAGTAAAGAGAAGTGCAGATGTATTTGGGTTCAGTTTTCAATGCTGTTAGTCAGTAACGTGGGAGTTCCTAAGAAGACAAATTACCATTTCGGCGGGGTTTCAAATCGGTTCTATAGATACCCAGTGGTTTCTGTAGTAATACCAGGTGTGACACTTTTTTTATTATTATACCGTATTCTGGAGCTCTCTATCTTTCTGGAGAAAATAGAAATCGGCGGATGTGGAGGTATTTTCCCATGAAATACTAATTAACACACGACACATGCGCGACACGACGCGCTGTTGGTGTTTTTTTTTTTTTTTTTTTTTTTTTTGTGCGTGTGAGTTGCGACGACCATTGTAGTTTAAAATTGGATTATCTGAAATTAAAATAAACAGTAATTTTTATTTAAATGACTTATTTTAGTGACTAGACGAGACAAAAGGTGGAAATTATGAAAAGCTCTATCTCTCTCTCTCTCTTTTTTTTTCTTTAATGCTGATTATTTGAAGAGGGCATTCAACTTTTATCGTAGAAAAATGCTGATTTTTGATGATTGACAAAAAAAAAAAAAATCCTTAATGTACTGCATAATTATATAAGAAACTGGTGGGCTCTGCCCCCTACGAGCTACGCTCGCCAACCCCCGTTCAGGCACACCAAAATCCAAAAAGCATGCTAATTTGATCGGCTTTAAAAATATTGAATTTAAAAAAAAACAAAAGAAAAAAAACAGTAGTGATTTTTCTGTAAACGGGTTTCCATTCGTTTTCCTTGGATTGGGGATTTTTAAGACCAAATCTTCTGCTGTTAAGAGATTCAATGGCTGTTTACGTATTTAATTAAAAAAATAGTTAAACATTTGAAAATAAGCTAATGTAAAATGAATTAAGTAAACAGTGTCCTTGTCTCCCGGTATTTTTTAACAGCGATATAAGATAGTTCTTTTAAATAATTCATTTTAAATGTATCGTTTTAAATCTGACGTAATTTACACCAACGTTTTATTTCTCTTATTAATATTCAGGTGAAAATACTTTAGTTGTCAGAAGGAAATATTATTTGCGCTGTCTTCGAATTCACGATAATAGTTGAAAAGATTATCTCAAAATATCTCGCGCAAATATATCTTTTAATTTAAATGTTTTACCATATTTTTTGGCCATTTTAAATAATGTAATTTCTCCCCTTTACAAGTTTTAGCGCATAATAATTTTTTTATTTTAACATTTTGTTTCTCTTTTAAAATTCAAGTGTGAATATGGTTCTTAGGACGTAATTTTCCTGCTTTTAAAATGTGATCATTTAATTCTAATTTTAAAGTTTTTATTTCTGTTTACAATAGTCACGTGTAAATAAATTTTTAATTTGAAGTAAACATTATTGTTTCGCTGTTTATACAATTGGCAACAGTTTAAATTAATAACATTTTCTAAAATATATAAAAAATATCTCTCGAAAAGCTGAAAATTTAAATTTAAAATAGAAATAAATCCTCAAAAAATGAGTCAAATAAAAAAAATAAATTCAATCTGCACACCGGGAACTTATAACGTATAAAATGATCTAAAAATGATTAAATTCTCATGTATAGTAGTGGTGTAGTCGAGGGGGGACGCAGGGGGACGGCATCCCCCCACTTTTTTATTTTATTTCAAGCGTCCCCTTACTTTTTTTTTCAAGGGGGACGCTAAGGGCGCGAGGGGACGCATATCTTCCTGATTTATTAAATGTTTAAAATAAAAAGCACATTAATAAATTAAGAATTTTATGAAGTAAGGAATTGATTTTTAAAACTATTTGAGTTTTCTTTGAGTATTCAGAAAAAGAACTGAAAGGAATTGGGAAGAAAGGGATATTTACTTGCCGTTTCACCATAATTAACAGTAGTGAAACACCTGAAATACCGCGCTAACATTAGTTCCTTCAGATGCATACATTAGTTTTACTTGGAATTTTCTAATCGAAAACTATTACCCTCCTCCTTTTCCTAACATAAAGACCCCAAAAGCTCTTTATACACCGCAGTCTCCGTTTAAAAAATATCCAGATGTTTCAGTTTTGAAAGACTGGTCATGTTTTTCTCACATGGTAATTAACAACAGCATGTTTCCATTAGTCAGTAAATAAGGTATTTAAAGACGTTCGGGGTAATTGTCATATCTGTCACATACTGTTGGTTAGTAGGGGTCCTCAGATGACTGGTATGGTGTCTGCAATCGAATACAGAATAAATCAACAAAAGGGACACCAATGCAGACCGACAACTCCTTATATATTGCAGTGCCAAGAATCCCACAAAATCATTATCCCCCTTTCTCCTATCTTCCTGTATCATTCACATGGACAATTATTTCTTGGTTTATTATTCGGGGATTACTTCTTTAGACAGGAATAAACTACAAGCATTGGATTATTTTGAATTCCAGCTAATATCTCTGAAGTATCTGTTTTTTAAATTCTAGCCATAAGTATTTTGCATCAAAATTTCAATTTTTGAAGGAAAAAGTAACAATGAATCGATATAGGCAGCCAAAATTGGAAAGTTTTATAATTTCTTCGAAACGTTGGTCGTCGATGATAGTATAACAATGCCGTGATGATAGATACGAAATTATCGAGCAGAATTGAGGATCAAAAGTCCGATGCAAGAGAATCGTAAGCATATTTTGAGTTTTGATCAATAATATTTTTAATTATATGCTATGTTATACCATGAATCTTTGATAAGGGTTTCATATTTTCCAAATATCAATATGTTTTTGTATAAAATTATATCTTTTGTACAATGGGATGGAAAGGAAACATGGGTGCCAGAAATGGTAGTTGAGCAGAATTGCCCCTATTTAAATTTTCAAATTTAATTAACTAAATTTTCTTTCCCTCTCGAAAATTTCAAAAAATAACAAAGTTTGTTCTTCGCATAGGATTTAAAGTAATTGAACAGTAAAAGAAAGGATACAAAGAATTATTCATCAGGGAGAGGGGCTGTCCTCCTGAAGCCCCATAAAAGACTATTTTTAGTTCTGTTTTTCTTTTATGTTTGTGTATTTTTTTCTTTTCTAAACCACCGATTAAAATATATCAGGTGTGCAGAAAAAAATAGTAATATGTTTCACTAGTTCCTTTTGTAAAAAAAAGCTGATAAAGTTTAATTTAGGAGTTTTTAATATGCGTTTTATTTGTTATATTTCTAAAATACTTTGTTTTAAAATAAAATATAGATTTTATTCAATAACGGCAATATTGTTTGAAAAGGTCTGCAATCTCAATAAAATTTGCAGTAGCATAAACAATACAAAATTAAACTACAACATTTTAACACTTTCTAACATAGTTGAAAAGTTTATGACTTTGGTTCGTCATTCCGATTGCCCGTAAATAAACTTTCATTGCCACTCTATTTATATACATTATTATGATTTACTATTTACTACAAAGATTCTTTAATGGAAATGAAGTGTTTAGCACTTATAGTTCGTTTATCAGGTATACATAAAAGAATATTCCGTTAAATTATGTCCTATGGAAAGAAAATTCTTTATTTTGTATTTTAATGATGTTACACTACTTCAAACATAAAGAAATTTATATACATCACAGAAGGGCACAACAACACGCTTAATATAGAATACGTATCGTGTAGCTTCTTTCGTTTATTTACAGGGATATAGAAATAAATTACATTGTATTAATCTCGGTTTACAATAATCAGTGTTGAATTCAGACACTTTCCTGGGGGGGGGGGGGGATTTCTGTGGCTCTGAGGGTGACATTATAGAGTTCCGAGGGGGATTGCACTTTTTGACCATTCAAAACACGAAATCTCAAATCTTCCGGGGGAATGTCCCCTCCGGGCCACCTTCTGAATTCACTAATGACAGTAATTGTTTGAAAAGCGTTTTTTGAAATTTATATACGTTATTGAGGAGGGAGATAACGTCATCCACAGAAAGCATAGGGAATATATCATATCAATTTTCTTTAACAGTCTATAAGCAACATTGTAAGATGTGCTTTTTCAATCTCAACTAATTTTTATTAAATTCTGTGGAATGAATTCTACAAATTCATATGCAGTGCAGCAATTCAAAATATTTAAATTGTGTGGGCGGGATTTGATGAAAATGCATATTCAAGAGTGTTATTTGTTTTTTAGCACAACTAAGTCTTACTGTGTGAATATAATATAAAAAAATTCATACATAGGACTGCACAAAAGACATATACACAAATATTGTCGTCAATGAACGGTAAAAAACTTTTTTTTTTTTTTTTTTTTTTTTTTTTTTGTGAAAAGCGTTGTTCTATTTAATTAGACTTTTAGTTTTACTGTGTGGTATGCATAAAATACAAGGATTATATTACTGAAGATTTTGCATGTTAACACTCGCAAATTCTTCACACCCGCTTTCTAATGTTAATCATATGAACGATTTTTTTTTTTTTTTCTTGTTTGACTTTCAATATTTGTAAAAGATTTTTTTTTTCATTAGATAGCTGAGGCCAATCTCTACAAAGGCCCAATCTTTTTTTTTTTTTTTTTCCGATTTTGTTTGTATTTTTTTTTTTTCCAATTTAGATAATTTTACTTTCGGAACCGGTTTCGAAAGTCGACCTATCCTCATAAAAAATGACTGCGAACAAAATCGAAAAAGTAAAAAACGGGCATTATGGAAATCGACCTTGGCTATCCAATGCAAAAAAAAAAAAAAAAAAAAAAAAAACATCATTTAAAAATTTTGACATGCAAACGATATATCTTTAAAAAAAATTCTCCCATAGGATTAACATTAGTAAGCGAATTCAGTTCCTGTGAGTGAAGTAGTCCCTTAATGTCTTTAGGGACTACTTCAGTCTAGACAGTAATTACTGAGATAAGGCTTTTAACTTTGTTAAGTATTTTCTAAAATGTCTATTAACGCATCGCTGTCCCTTGTATGAAAAAAATAATTCTAATAAAATATTTTTGATAGTATTAGAAAATATTTCATATTCTATGCATGGCGCATGATTTTTATTCTAGTTAAAGTTGTATTTGGAATAAAAAATGTAAAATCGTTGTAACATAAATTACGTTTAATGAATTTCTTTTTCATTTTGAATAACTATGTACAAAAAAATAAATTAATTATTTTTTAAACAATATGTACCATTTTCAAAAATTTGAAAGAAAATCTTATCTATAGTACGATGTTTAAAACTAAGATTGAAGTAACAGATGTTATTAGTACTAAGAGGCGCAAAAATTATTTATTTTATTAAGTGGGAATGTAGTAACAGATCTTACATTTTTCTATTACAAATGCTGAATTAAATTGCACAAAATTAAAAAATAAATATTTTAATTAATCAGAACACACTATTGAAACTGTTAATTACACTGAAACCGAAAAAGATGGTATAACTTTTATTTAGTAATATAGTTTATTAAAGTTGCGTCTAGACATTTGTGATTTGCACCGCGGGTGGATCCAGCTTTCCTTGTAGATGAGGTGGATGGAGTCTGTGTGTCATGTGCCTCTTTTTGTAGGGAAGGGTCATATCGGTATAATATCAATTTTTATATCTTACGGTTTTTCTTCGTCCTCAATTCCAAACTGGCTGTTTTATGACACGTTATCAAAGTTACATTTTCTGTTTGTAAATGCATAAAATTTACCAGTTCTATTCAGATAATAATAGTTAAAATAATCGATTAGGGAAGTGCTTTATATAACGTGGTCTGGTTCAAATATGAACACATTTTAAATTTTAAACACATTTAAAAAGTGCAGTAATTTTCGAAAATTACTTTTTAGTCCCCGGTATGCTATTTCTTTCTCCCAGCTATTAAAGTGTCGTCTCAAAAAACTAACTTCCGTTGTATAAGTAAGACGTAAAACAAAGCAGATGTATCATTGTACGATTAAATACTCTACTGCAATTTTTTTAACTTTTAAGCATCGCATATTTTCAATTTTTATACCGCCGTATTGGGAAAAAAGTACTTTTAAACGCAATTTGTTTGTAAACTGCATCACAATTTATTTTTAAAATATTAATTCTTTTGTAGTTTTTAGCGCATTTTTTTAATCATGGCAGCTCAAATACTCCATTTATGTTGAAAGTAAAGGAAAAATAGTTGGAAAATAGTAATTATATCTTTTTGTTGCCGTTTTCCCATAACAACTTTTAAAAAATGTAATTAAAATACGTACTATTTTGAAAAACTATAGATGAATGATTTCTGATAAAACATCGAGCATTATGAACCAAATTTAATTTTAAGTATCTATATTAATATTACAAACAGATGAAGGCATATGAATCATTTGATAGCTGATTTTTTTTTGTCGAGTTTCTTGAATGACATCTCTTTTTTTGAGATTTGTGTATTATTCAGCGATAGTGACGTCATATGCGTACTTTACTATAGCTCATAGATTAACATACGAGATGGGACATTTATGGCGAAATCTGTAATGACAACAGTACTAGCGTTACTACGGACCGAAATTTACATATGTTGAAGAAATATGTTTACGCTTTATGTTTTGAATATCTATTCTTTCCAAACGAAGAAGAGGCAGATGATATTGTATTTACGCTTTATTTATTTAGCTGCTTTTTTTTATCGTGCTTGTATCGTTGTTACTTTTAATTTACAAAACGATAATTAGAGTAATGATATAAAAGAAAAACCCTAGAAAATTCTGTTAAGAACGGAAATGTGTAAGTTTATGAGATTAAATTGTAAAAAAATCAAATTCAGGCATTGTGTTAATTTATTCATATCGAATAAAATTTTACTGAGTGTAATGTCGGTACCTCTATTTATTTTTAACTTTTAGATTTATATAATTCTAAAAATTTGTCGAAAGAATTTTTTTCAAAATCTGTAATTTTATTATTATTTCTTATATGTTAATATTATAAATATTTTTCAATTGGTTGAACGTTATTTACATTAAAAGCAATATTTTTACTTTATCAGTAAGAAAGGGAAAATGCGTAAATTTTAAAAGATTGTAACGATTTACGTTAATACGTTAAACTTCATAAATTAATAAAACATCGGTCACAAAAATTTTCCTATTAAATGGGAATATTTATGAAATTTTCTGGGACTTGTAGAGTGCAATATTTCGTATAGTCTTATATTACACCATTGCTTTTGATATATAGCATTCAAGATTAAATGTTTACTTTGTTTTTCGTTGCACTTAAATTGTTCACGCATCATATTAAATAAAATAAAAAAAATGCGTATATCAGTACATGAACATAGAAAGAGATATTAGACATATAAAATAGAATATCTATTCTATGTTCATGTATCGGTGTAAGATTCTATTGAAAACGTAAACATGCAACATTAAAAAATGAAAGATCCCAATGAGGTAGATACTCAATAATAAAATACTACAGGGATGGGGAGTTTCTTCCCCATTGTCACTAAAGGCGCTACGATCGCAATCGCATTACCATTACGCTCTATGGAAGTGTCCCATCTTTATGTTAATTTATCCTGCAGATGTTGTTTAAGACTGGATAGTAAATGAAGAATTCTCTAGCGGATGCGGATTACGTCATTTTATATAAAATAAAAGCGTGTATTTTAAGTCTTAAAACTGAAATATGTTTTTTACTATCTATATATATATACATATATCTATTTTTTTATCGGGGGTGACACTAAATTCTGAAAGTGTCATTTCTTTTGTTCAGACATGAAAAAGGTTTCAATTTTTTTAATTCTAGAGTAAGCCAACAAAAAAAAGAACCTTTTAATTAAGTTAATTTTAATTAAATTTAAATTTTTAAATTTAATTTTTCATTTACTTTTCAATGCAGTTGAAAATGTGAAAAGCAAGAAAGTTTGCCCTATGGGTGATGTAAGACCCTAATGTTCGAAAGTATGAGTGTCCCCCACTTTTTTTTTCCAGGACTACACCACTAGTATAGTTTTTGCTCCAATAAAAATTTTTTAATGGAACGATTTTTTCCAACTTTGGCATTAAATATCTCTTAAAATAATTCTTTGATTTGAAAACTGTCTGCATCAGCGTGTTTATCGAACATTGCTCTGTAATACCACTGATTTTCATATTTTTGTTTGCAACAGTTTTTTTTTAATATTAACGAAGAAAGGCCATGCTTAAGCATTCAAATTGGATGCCGATCTACCGGGAATATCTACGCAGATTTTCATTGGTCCATTTCCAATTCGAAACTTTTTTTTTATATATAGAAGGAAAAAGCTGACAAAATTAGAAGTGAAAAACAATTCAGTATTATTAAAGTAATCGTGCCGTGGTCATCTATTAAAAAAATGCAATTTTGAGAAAAAAAACTAGTTTCAATTTTATGTTATAATTATAATAGAATGCTTATTGTATTTTTTTATTTTTTTTTTTACTTACATAGAATTGTCTATTCCATATTCTGGCCACATAAAGAAGTCTCAATTCCGTTGATAAAGCCGCTAAAATAAAAACTCGATTTTCCGAAATTTATAAGTTATGATTGTAGGGTCAGAACCCATCCTCCCGCTGGCGTTGCCAACAGAGGTCGTGCTCGGCAGCACCTTTTGCTATAGAGGAGGCTGTTACGAGAAAAAGAGGGCAGAAGGGACAGGATTAGAGCCGAGCTAGGGTCTCTCTCTTGTAGTTCCATGTTATGGTTGATGCACTAAATATGTATATGTAACCTTTATTGTTCGTGTGATGTCTATTCGTAAATAAATGTCAGTGTTTCATTTAACCAAAAGAATAGTGGTTGTGAGTACCTACATACAACACACGGCATCCTTCTACAGTGGCGCAGCCGGCAGGATCGAGACTAGCCCGACTAGCGTGCGGTGAGTTAGCTTCAATTTATTATTATTATTATTATTATTATTTTGTAATTAATAAGGGAAAAAAATGTTGAAAGGCGCGAATAAAGGGGACCTCCAAAAGTTACTAGAGGAACTCAATTTGGAATTTCCCCCAGATTCAAAAGTAATCCAATTAAAAAATATCCTAGAAAAGTCAGACGTTTATACGAATCAGAAAGATTTTGTTGAGGACACTTTAAATACAATTATTAATGAGAGAAAGGCTGAAGCGGAAAAAAATAAATTAGAAGAAAGCAATAAAATTGAATTGGAAAAAATTCGCGTTGAAAAATTAAGTGGAAATGAAGTGGAAATGAAGTGGAAAAATTACGGCTTGAAAAACAATTTGAGATGGAACAGGCCAAACTTAAATTTAATGGAAATGCCTCAAGTGAGGCATCAAGTGATGCGGGCGTGAAAAAAATACCTATAGAATCGCTATTAAAAAGCGTTAAAACTCTAACGATTCCGGTCCCATCAGAACCAGAAATTTGCAATTTATTTTTCAGCTCTTTAGAAAGGGCCTTCAAAATTAAGGAGGTACCCGAAGACCTCAAAGCGGAAATGCTTATTAATATATTAGGAGAGAAATCGAACAACATATTAACATACATTAGTGACGAACATATCACTAATTACGAACAAGTTAAAAACATAGTGTTGAGAGAGTATGAACCTACCCCGCAAGTATGTTTAGAAAATTTCCGTACCGCTGAAAGGAAGCCAGGAGAGACCCATATTCAATTTGCATCGCGCTTGACTACCAATTGGGAATATTATTGTAAGTTGCGGAAAGTAGAAACCTTCCAGAATTTAAAGGATCTAATAGTTTCAGACAAATTGTTCAGTACATTAGATCAAGAAACCGCGACGCATATAGAGATAAGACAGGCTGAGGATTGGTTCCTACCCCCTCATCTTGCGAAAGAATGTGATATTTACTATACTTCTAGAGGGAAAAACTTAAATGAGGTGAATTCCAAGAGATACGTTCCCCCTCCATTAAGAAGCGATAATAATTCACGCGGACGAAACCATAATAAAACTTGCTATATCTGCGGTCTAAATCATTTCGCAAAAGATTGTAGAAGGCGCTCAGATAAGATCGGGAGCCAAGAAACGGGGAAAAGTGAAAAATTAGAAGATAGACCAGTGGTCGCTAAAGTTAGATCATTCGGAGATAGTATGCCGACCCCCTCCTTTTTCCCCGTAGAAACAGTAACTTTGAACATAGTAGGGAAGGAAGTTGAAAGCATCCTGGATTCCGGAACTGAATACACGGTTTTTAAAGAATCATGTATTCCGCGGGAATGTTTAGAAAGAAGTCACGGTCGGGTTCAGCTGAGGTCAGCTTTTGGCGAAACTATTGAAGCTAAGTTGTGTGTTATTCCAATAGGAATTTGGTATGGACAAGGCCGGATAAGTAAGCCCGTTGATATTGAAGTCGCTGTAACTGAAAGGCTGGATTTTCCTTGTTTATTACCGCCCGAAATATACGAACTACTGAAAGAAAATACAACCCCCAATATCCAGACTATAGAGGTCGGGAAGGGAAATGATGAAGCAGGGACTAGTAGAGCTATCGGGGGTTTACGAACGGAATTTTTAAAGAATGAGAGGAAATTTTCGAAGATCGAGATATCGGATAATGATGCGCTAAGTAAATCGATAACTGTAGAGTGCGGAATTAAAGCAGCCGCACTCAGAATCAACACTTTAGAACAAATATCCACCGTTAACCTTTTTAAGGAAGAGCAAGCTAAATGCGAAACCCTTAAAAACGTACGTAATGATCTAGAGATGGGAAAAGGGAATTTTACTAGTATTGACGGATTGATTTATCATAAGGATAAAGTTATAGGTGAATCGGTGTTTCAACTGGCGTTACCCCAGAGTAAAAGAGAAGAGGTCTTGAAACTAGCACATGAATCAATTTTTGGCGCTCACTTGGGTTACAGGAAAACGAAAGAACGGATTCGTTACAATTTCTTTTGGCCTAACATGTCTAAAGATATAATGGAGTTTTGCAAAACATGCGAAAAATGCCAATTAAGAACCACTGAAAAGATAAGTGATAGAGCCCCAATTACCCCAGTTTTAAGATCGGAACTCCCGTTTGAGGTGGTGAACGTTGACGTAATTGGACCGATTGATCCACCCTCAGGAAGAGGTCATAAGTATGTTTTAAGTCTCATAGATCAGCATACTCGATGGCCTGAGGCCATACCTATGAGATCTCTTACTGCAAAGACAGCTTGCGATTCATTATTGCAAGTATTATGTAGAACAGGTATTCCAAATATTATTGCTAGTGATCAGGGCACCAATTTCACGTCCGCATTAACTCAAGAATTTCAAAAAAGATTAGGATCCAGCCCCCGATTTTCTTGCCCCGGATATGCGGCCAGCAATGGTTTGATTGAACGATTTAATAGGGTATTAAAAAACATGTTACACCATGTTATTCGAGAGGATCCGAGAGACTGGGATAAGCAGATTCCTTTTCTTTTATTCGCATATCGTGAAGTGCCTAATTGCACCACCGGGATCTCTCCATTCAAATTGTTATATGGTAGGGAAGCGCGAGGGCCGTTAGCAATCTTAAAGTCTACCTGGGCGGGAGAAATACATCTTCCAGTAAATATAACCGAGTCTGCAACCGATTATTTACAAAACCTTAAGATTAGAATGGAAAGAGCTGCTGATCTTGCATGTATTACGGCGGCGAATAGGCAAAAAACTTATACTGACTATTTCAATAAAAGGTCCTCTATTAGAAAATTTTCCGTAGGTGATCAGGTATTTCTTCTCATTCCGGACTCTAATAATAAAATATATGCGCGGTGGACAGGTCCTAGGGAAATTATAGAATTTTGTCCCCCACACGCGTATAAGGTAAAATTACAAGATGGGACTATTAAGAAAGTGCACGTAAATAAAATTAAGAAGTTTTATCCTAGAATTAATGCTATAGAGATCGTTTTCGAAGAGGAAAGTGACTTCGGGGATATTCAGGCTAGTCCCAAGAATATGCAAAATGAAAAGAACGATGTCTTTGCTGACATTAAATTGTCTCATTTACAAACTAATGAAAAACGAGATTTGGAACAATTATTGAAGAAATATGAGATCCTATTCAGAAAAAAGGTCAGAGTTGCGGCGGTAGATCCTCACAAGATTCGGTTAATTACAAACGCAGAGAGAAAGAAACCATATGTTTATAGGATTCCAGAGACATTAAAATCGAAAGTGGATGAACAAATAAATGAACTCCTAGAGTTAGGTTTGATTGAGGAGAGTTCGGCAGAGATAGCACACCCAGTGGTGTGTGTGCAAAAGAAAGACGGTAATATACGCTTATGTGTGGACTATCGAGCTCTAAATGCTGTGACTAAATCTGATGACTTTCCCATGGAAGATGCGACGAGTTTAATGTATAGCATCGGACAGGCTAACATTATTACAACCTTAGATTTGCTCAAAGGCTACTGGGCAATCCCCATGGAAGAAGAAAGCCGTGATTTTACATCCTTTAAGACGCACCGTGGACAGTATAGATTTAAAGTAATGCCGTATGGGCTTAAAAACGCGGCTGCGAGTTTTCAGCGTTCAATGAATAAAGCCCTTCGAGAATTCGAAGAATTTTCTCGTGCGTATATTGACGATATTGCCGTATTTTCTACAGACTGGCATTCACATTTAATTCGTCTAGATGATACCGTGTTAAATAAGCTTGATGAACTGGGATTCACCGTCAATATTGACAAGTGCTCTTTTGGGAAAACCCAAATTAAATACTTAGGACACTTGATAGGCTCAGGTAAGCACCAACCTGATCCCGCAAAAATTGAAACAATGGAAAAATTATCGACTCCAAAAACAAAAACTCAACTGAGAAGTATCTTAGGCCTGTGTAATTACTACCGGGATTATATATCTCATTTTTCTGAGGCTGTTCTGCCTCTCACCGAGCTTACGAAAAAGAAATTTCCTGAAACACTAATATGGAATTCTGTTCACGAAACAGCTTTCCAGCAACTGAAACGGGCACTCAAGGAGGCCCCCACTCTATACACACCCATCTACGGGAACCCTTATATAATTCAGACGGATGCATCTCAATTCGGTATAGGAGCTTGCATTTCCCAGGAAATTAATGGGAAAGTCCGCCCGATTTCTTATGCGAGCCAGAAATTGACTCCAATGCAACAAGCCTGGTCAACCATTGAAAGAGAAGCATACGCAATTCTGTGGACACTAAAAGATTTTGAAACTTTAATTTTTGGTGCAAATATCGAACTGTATACTGATCACAATCCATTGACTTTCTTGACAAGAAATGCACCACAGTCATCGAAACTGCACCGATGGGCTTTAGCTCTCCAAAAATATAACATAAATATTCAGCATTGCCCAGGTTCAAAAATGTCGAATGCAGATGCACTTTCACGATTGGTATGATTGTAATAAGCATCTTTTCGTCTGTCATTTATTACTATTTTTATTATTATTTTTTTCTCGTATGATTATTATTATTATTATTTTATTGTGGAAATGTAACAAGGCATCTTTACGTCTGTTCATTTTTCATTAGTGTTATTTGCTGTATTTTGCTTTATGGTAAATGTTTTTTTGTGTGTGTATTTCATATATATATATATATATATATATATATATATATATACGTGAGAATTCGTACCATTATATTTGAGAAGAAAAGAGCCAAAATTGTTCATTTTGGGGTATATTCTGACCTATAGTTCAGATATGTGTTTGTTGGAGAAACATCCCCAAACACTCATCTTGCGGGGGGGGGGGTGTAGGGTCAGAACCCATCCTCCCGTTGGCGTTGCCAACAGATGTCGTGCTCGGCAGCACCTTTTGCTATAGAGGAGGCTGTTACGAGAAAAAGAGGGCAGAAGGGACAGGACGAGAGCCGAGCTAGGGTCTCTCTCTTGTAGTTCCATGTTATGGTTGATGCACTAAATATGTATATGTAACCTTTATTGTTCGTGTGATGTCTATTCGTCAATAAATGTCAGTGTTTCATTTAACCAAAAGAATAGTGGTTGTGAGTACCTACATACAACACACGGCATCCTTCTACAATGATTACGTGTAAATCCTTAAAGCGGTTTTCAAAAAAATTTTTTTTTAACGTTCAATAATGCGAAAATTTCTGCTCATTTACAAACATAAAAATAGTGTTCGAAAGAAATTGAATTTCGGTTACATTCCTAGTATCGACTGAAAACGAAAGCGAAATTGTTTTAAAAATAAATTCAAAGTAAGTAACATAAACATACATATACGCATGTTATCTAAATAATGTTTTGCGTAGAAACGGCAGTACATAATTAACAAAATAATTTGATTGAAATAAAATTAATTAAATATAAGGTGCTATAAACATAAAAAATATATTAAAAAATAATTTAATTTAAAAATAACGAATTTAATCAATATTAGTAATACCTTCTAGATTTATCGCCTTGTATGTGAATATATAGTATGTAAGGCTCTTTGGATGGGAGTGCGGTTTGGGGGAGGGGCAGTTATAGTAATACCGAATATACGGCAGTATTTTCGCCGAAACTAGGATTTTGGGCTGAAAACGAAAATGAAACCGAATATTCGGCCAAACTCCACATAAAAGAATGAGACTTGCAGGCTTGGTTATTGAAGTGATTTGCAATACAATAGATTCTGTTCTTTAAATTAATTACATCTTGAGTTAAAATTGATTGTTGTCTCATGACAACAGTTTTCTTTCTCTTTTTCCACTGTCGCGTCCGGAAATTCGGTTCAAAACGCCACATTTGGCAGCCTTTTCTGAAAGATCTTTTGTTTTTCTCAAAAAATATAAAAGACAGTTCGATTAAAAAGTTTCTGGTGGGCAATAAAAAATAATTGGTATTTTCAGCCAAGTAAAGCAGTCAGCAGTTACAATGAAATTTAATGAAAACCTTTAAAACAAAACTATCATGCAATAAAATTCAAGTAATACTACTTTTCAAAATAATACATTCAGCGTAATACTTTTAAAATATATTACTTTTCCAAAGTTTTTCTGCCCCCCCCCCCCCCCCACCTACCCTGCGTACACACATGAATCGCGGTAAAAAAGAACAAGATCTTTGAAAAACAGAAACAACTCCATTATTGGGCACAGCCTTTGTAAGTTTGCTGATTTGAAAGCAGGGCCGAAATTAAGGGGGGGGGGCAGAGGGGGCATGTGCCCCGGGCGCCAAATGAAGATTTTGTTTGTCGATTTTTCTCGCATCTGTGTTTTGCACGGTATTGTTAAAATCATTCTGTCTGGCATATGACAAAACATAGAAGAATCTAAAGATGATATGGCATAAGGATCCTGTATAAAGCGGAATTTTTTTCGATTCCGTTTCCAAGATTTTAATCAATCAATATTCGACAAAGCCAAGGACGGATTCAGCTCATCATTTAGAGGGGGTCATGGATTTCCTTTTTGGGGGTGGGGGGTGATCACATCCTCGTTATGAGAATTTTTTATATTGAAAGCTATTCCCAAACCCAAACTAACTACTTTTCTGATACTTTCGCGAAGTCATTTTCATTCGTAAATACAAAAAAATTGCATTAATATTCGTAAAAATATAAAATTTGCCCATTTTGTTCAGATACCAGGAAATTTTCTCATTTTCTTATAAAGGCAAAGATTCAATCAGAAAATGTTGTCAAAGATAGCACTTTTAGCCAAGTTTTACGAGTTGAAGCCAGGGGAATGTCGTCGCAAGGGAACAATTGGCTGTCACTTCCGGAATTTCAGTTTAAAAAGTCTAACAATTGTCAACGATTAAATATGGCAAAAATTTGTGTTAAATTTTAGAGGTAACTAAACTGTACACATTGGCAGCTATGGGATTCTATTAGTGTCATAAAAATTGCAGGTGTAGCCTCTTCTTTCTGCTCAAAGTATTAAATAGTTTTTTTTCAATCGAACTTATACCTTTGGAATGGTCATTTTCTTCTGATGGACTGGTGCCATCCATTATTTTGAAACAACCGTTATAAATGATGTGTTAGGTGAAGATGAAAGAGCTGTCGTAAAAAGTTAGAACTCTGATTTTCTGATCAGAAAAGGAAAAAAAATGGTCATAATTTTTTTTTTTTTTTTCTGGTCAGGATGAAAAAAAATGGCCATATTTTTGTTTCTGATCAGAATGGAAAAAAAAATGTCCATAATTTAAAAAAAAAATATGTATGATATCTTTTGAATGTTGAAAAAATAAAGAAATAAAACATATTTTAAAAATAATTCACGTAAAATAGACGTCACTCTTGAACTAAACAAAAATAACTTTCCTGAAATTTTATACACCATAATTAGTATTTGTATTCTAGAGATTGTATTATATAAAATATTATTGAATTGTATTAAATAATGTTTTGCACTTTTGAGTTTTGACCCAACGAAATTGTTTTTGTTTGTTTTATTTTAATATTTTATTTTCCATTTGGAGATAATTGTATGGTGATTTTTATTCAAATATTCGGGGTAAAGTTTGAATTAACTCATTAGATAAGGTGAGCGAAATACGAAAATAGAGATAGCTTTCTTTGAAAAGTGTGGTGGAAAAAAATACCTCTAAATTGGCAACACTGGTCAAACATCCGATTTTTTTTTATAACTGCAATGCCTTGCGGGGAACTATTTTTGTGCATATTACATTTCTATAGCGTAAAATACTAATTTGGGTGACATAATTATTTTAGGAATAAAGTTTTCGCTATAGCAATATACTCGTATATATTTTTAAAGTGATTTTTTATACATAATTTATATAGTATGTGTATGTATATATAAGCATTTGCGCCCTTTTGTAAGGCAATCGGCTCCCTTTTTATCCATTTTGCCACCGCCCTCTCAGTTATGCCAGTACGACCCTGGACCCTCTAGTTATTTATGAGTAATGATAATATCTATAATCTTGTTCTCGAGGATAACTCAGAAACACCCCCCCCCCCCCCAAAAAAAAAGAGAGATTTTGGCCAAGATATTGGTAAATTGTCCTCTGTACGTTGGTAATGTTTGCGATAAATTTCTGCAGATACTCCAGCGATTCGTTTGAAAGAAGACGACGAAATCACACCAACAATGTATACAGACCATTTAAGTTTGTGTGTTAGACTTCTTTTTCGTACACATTTAGTGAAAAAAACTCGAGGGGGTTAGATCATGACAGGGATGCAGCTGATGTAACGTCAGGTGTCCGGCCATTGACAGCCACTGATACATCCAATGACTTAAATAAGACATCTTGTAATAAGTTTTAAAAATGTAAGAATTTTTATTTTGTTTTATGAAACAATATTTAATAATCGTAAGAATTTACAATACGGAATAACTATCCACCCAACCTGTTACTAAAATAATAGTGCACTCAGATTACGGCATAAAGAATATTTCTTAAAAAAAATTAAACTAGCTATATAGAGAAATCCGATGAGTTGCATTTACATTGTTAACAACTTTCGATTTTTTAGGAAAAAATTAATCTAATTTTTCTACATATTAAGGAAATATTTTTAAAATAAGTTTTTTTAATTTCCTAATCTAAGTAGTAAATTCGCTGAGAATTACAAAAATTATATTTTGAAAATTACGTGATTTTGATGCAATTATAATAATGTGCCGCGCATTTGAAAAAATGACAACAAATGGTTAAAACGACTATAAGAGAGGATTTTAGATAAACAAATTGGGAAGCATCCTATTTTATCTTACAATCAGAGTATGTGTCAAGTGAGTGTGTCAAACTTCTTTTCTAATGACACGCTACATTATAGTTAAACGTTGCTTAAAATTTCAGTGACGCCATTTTCATACGCAACAACATTTTTTGAAGACATTATTTTCTCCTTTTAAAAAAATTCGAAAATCTTGGTACAGAAATAATGAAATTTTTATACAAAAATAATCCAGTATAAGAACTAAAATACATGTTTCATATTATATATGACCTCACTTTCCTCCAGTTGGATATTTATTAACTTTTAGGATCCTGGAGAAATTTCGTAAAAAACAAAAATCTCTATATAGTACGCAAGTGACATCGTACAACAAAATCCGAGCACAAACACAACACAAAGGGGTATCTTCATTCAAGAAACACTGCAAACAATCGGTCTTATAATGATTTCAAATAAATTTGCTTTCATCATTATTATCGGTACAGTTTTAATAAACTCCAGTAACAGTGCATGGGCTCATAGATGCTTGTGTTTGATCGCATGTTTAAAACATAGCATTTCTCCCTGCCTACTGTTTGATGTCTTTAAAAAAACAATTTGTCTTAGGACTCTTAAAATTGGAAAAAAATAAAAAAAAGGACCATTTTCAACATTTAATATCGTAAAAGGTACTTTATTTTAAGACACAATTTTCATTGGGATAAAAGATATAAGTACGTTCTTTCATTTCATGTATTTAAAAAATTGCAAGATACATAATTAGCATGTACAGGGGTCTCCAAACTGCCAGACATTTGACGAGCAGAAAATCGGCATAAGAGCTTACGCGCACGATTACAAAATAAATATTGGAACTAGAATGAAAATTTTGGTGACTTCTTATGCTTCAGAGTATAATAATTACCCTGAACCTAAAGAAATTTGTATTTAAAGCATTTTTATATTTTTAATACAATGTTGTATTTTGCTAATGCAAAATTTAGAAAATTTCAACAGTATAATTACCTAAAAAAATATTTTTTTGAACAATAAAAATGAAATTTTAGGTTCAGTTTATACAGACGAACATGAAACATATGTTTTGAAAATTTGATGAAAAATATTCAGAAGTTTTTTAGATATCGTGCGTGTTATTCTCAAAACCGACATTTGGAGAAAAATGGCTTTAAAATTTCGGAAACGCCACTTTAACTATTGAACATGTATATATCTAATAGTCATAACTTCTAACTTCTATTGTGATAGGAATTTCGAGGAAACAAGTATATCAAACTGTTTAGAAAAGATAGCAGTTTAACATCTAAAAAAAATAAAATTTCGAAAATTTTAATGCTTTAACAGTCCTGAGACCCCTTAAATCATTTTCGACTGAGTTCTACAAAGTCGGGTATCTTCCCTGAAGTCTTCCGTATTTGTGGAACCCGGCAGAGAATGCTGGAGTTTTCTTCTAAAAGATGTACGTCAATATTCGCAGCTAAATAATCTGTCGGGGGCCATTTATCTACATTTACTTCACTTTCAGTGAACGGTATTTTAATTGAAGCAAGAAAATTATAATATTTCATTCTTATGGAGTAATTAAGTAAGGCTAAATTACATGAATATTCTTTACAATAATTATTTTAAAAAGGAGGTAAACAAAAAGTTATTAACCCATTAAGGACTAGCGTTACCATATGGTCACAGCATAGCTGTCAATCCTTTTGCTGTTTGAATACCAGTAATTTAGAAGCAAAATTTTCACTTTCTTTAATGACAGAAACACTGCTATAGAATACGACATATATTGCTTTTCTCGAAAAGTGGTGCGAAAATCAATTTTTGTATTTTAAAAAGAAAAAAATAATTCCGTCTTTAATGGGTTTAAATGGTTTGTACAAACGAAGGAAAGTTTGTTACATATGCACCATTTTTTTATAATCAAAGACAATCTTGGTATACCGTTTACTAAAATTGTATTTTTCATTGCAATTTAAATAGGAAAATAACAAAAATATCTGCAATAATCCTATTATTTCCCTCGTCTTCATTTCTTCCTTTCTTTTTTTCTTTCAGAATTGGAAAAGTCAAATAAATCCATTAATGTCAATTGGAAGGAAAAGATGTGAAAAAGATTGCTTTAGATATTTTTTAATATTATGTTTCTTCCACATCTCTCCTTTTTACTTTCTTCTATCGTCAATAGAAGAAAGTATTGTAATATAAAAAAAATTGATTTCCGGTTTTTGACGTATTTACACGTTTTAGGGGTTAGAGAACACAAAAAAATACGTTCATAGAAAATGTCTTTCTGTCCTTGTGTCTGTATGTCTGTCGTTATTGTACCACCAAAAAGTTTATGAAGCTATGCATAGAACTGAACCTTTTTTTTTTTTTAGTTTCTGGCAATGGAAAGCAGGTCCTCCATTGATTTGGAAAAAATCTGTAGGAAGAAGGCGCTGTAATAACAATTTTTGTGCCATTTTCAATATTGTCCCATCGAAAAGAGTATGAATTTATGCATAGAATTGAACCAAATTATTTGTGTATGTTTTTGGCCACGGAGAGGAGGTCTTCCTCGAATTTCGAAAAATTCCGCAGAAAGGGGGGGGGGACTATAATAGCAAATTATGTGTAATTTTCTTGATTTTTCGTAGTTATATTGCAAACCGGCGGCTCGTGATCCTGATAAGCTGGCTATTCGCGAACACCTAATATACAACAGAACAACAAAAAACTATTGATTTTAATAAATATTATGATCGAGATTAACTCGTATTTATTCCGATAAATTGAATGAAGCAGAAACTGAAGATGAAGGTCAAAGTCGATATAGTATTGAACGAATAAAGATGAAATATTAAAATTTGTAATAATATTTCGAAATATTGCGATATATGAGATAAAAGAAAGTTTTAGGACTGACATATCCAACTAGTTTAGCGATATATGAATTTAGTTTACACGATAAATAGAAGATTAAAAAATTTAAGATTTTTCGTTTGTTTACGTCTGTCATACTACTTGACCACCCCACTTCCAACTCACGTTTCCCAAAGTGTTGTGTTTTTTAAAACGTTCGATGTTCCTTTTTACCCGACTGCCAAAAACGGTTATATGTATCACGCGTATCTGGCTATGTGGATTTCTTTATACTCTCGAAACATCCCAACGGCTGGATGGATTTTAATAAATGGGGTCTCTATCAATTCGTTTTAATCGTCCAATGGTTATAAGCTAGGTTTTGTTTTATAATTCAAAATGGCGGCCGTAAAGCACAAAATTGCAGTAGACACTAAAAAAAAATTACTCACACTATTGAGTGGCATATCATTGGATAGGTCTTTCAAAATGAAGACGATATTTCATTGACTATTTTACAGTCAGAAGCTCCGTTAAAATATTATACAACTTGGAAGTTGTGTAGGTAGAGTCTCTAGCTTTATTGCAACTCTAACCTTCATACACATCTATAGGCCTCATCAAAACAGTGTTTATAGATAGGAACTAACAATTAAACGCAATTTAAAAGTCATTAACACAAGTAAATACAAAAAAATAGGCAAGTACTATAAAAAATAGTTTCACATTGATGAGAAATAATTAATTAGTTCGGCAGTTGATTTTTTTGATTTTTTAAATTTACTTACGTTATTACAGATACTACTTTGCATTAGTATTTGGAAGTTCATTAGATATTTTACAGATATCTCTTTTAGATCTGAAGTGAACTGTTATAGCTACTATATTTATTCTCTTCTTTTTCTGCGAGAAAATGCAAATTTGTTTCTATTTCAAAGGGGATCCTACTTTAGAAAATAGAGGTTCAAAATCTGTGGATAAATTTAATTTCAAATATTTATTTGGTGCATATAAAATTTTTCAAGTGCATATCTTCATAAGTTTATGAGAAAAGGTACACAGATTTAGCTTTGACGTTATTTTTCATTCTGACTGCCCTAGAAATATTAAAAATGTTGTAATTGCGCATTAAATATTTTGGGCATTTTAGAAATTTTAATTATCACATAAAAATGTGGAGAAACCATTCAATCCGTTTTCAGTAATGAAACTAACATGTTACATTAACACTAGAATTGCCAAGGATTTTTTGCCCGTATTGTTTTACAAATTAAAACTACGAAACCTTTTGACCTTTCCTATCAGTACAATGACTTAACACGAATTTGGTTGAAACCCAACGAAAACTTTTTTATCTGTAGGTGTGTATACCTAGAATTACCGTGCTGGGTCATCGGTGACCCGAACAAAATAATGGCATTTTTCTTTTATTTCAACAGTGCTTTCATCTGTATATTTTTGTAAGTCAGAAGAATAATTAAAGAAGATGCATCGCACTTGCTCTTCATAAAATTGGGGAAATCGGGGCAGGGGGCGCGATCACACATCAGTCACGTACCTGCAAGGCCAATGTGTGAGCTTTTATCTGATTCGGATCTATAGTTGGAAAGTTGTAGAATGTTGTTATGTATAACATATCTTAGAAACTAAGTAAAAATGAATAGTTTGCCTGTTCGCCTGTGCACGCGAGGCAAAGAAGAAAAAGTATCTATGAGTGGTATTCTAATTTCGCACATTTATACTGATGGTGTCGCTACAGAGTTCTTTCGAATGAGAAAATTTAAAATTGCAAGCGAACTTTCAGAAACGGATACTAGAGACGAAATTACATCTAATGATGATGACGATTTTCATATAAATGACGAAACAATTTTCTTTTAAATGCTCATAAAGTCTCATCGTCTGATTCCAGTTCAAGTGCAAGTGAGCTGAATGGAAATAGTCACGTAAATGCTGTAGAGGAATTGATAAAACACCAACAAATCATGAGTATTTTGAAGAAAATACAAAATAGAAGAGAGAATTAAAAGGAGGAGAGAAATATACAAAATAAATTGCACCTTCAAAGTTATTTGGAAGAAGCTGAAAATGGAACAATATGGAAGATAGACTCGTAGTGTTCAATGTCTTTTGGACGAGGACCTATTAAAAATCTAGCGGTTCAAGATCTAGCTATCGTAATTGATTGGGTAGTTTTTTAAATACGCAACTAATATTTCTAATATAAGAGTTTATATTCTAAAATTAGCATAAGAGGTCAGAAAGAAAAATATTGCAATAGAAGTCTAAGTTATCCGCCCGTTGACTAAGAACTCGAAGTTATTTGCCCGTGGACTACCCTAGAAGTTTCAAACAAATAAAAACTCTGGCTGATAAAGTAATAAAATTAATCCTGTCGTTGGAAACTATTTGTAATTTTATAATTTGTGTGCGGATTATGCAAGGAAAAAAAAACGGAAAAAACATAGTATTTTATATGAATTGATTTAATAGAAAGAAATACAGTGCAAGAAAAAAAAAATTCACGGAGCTGAATGAATTTAAATTTATTGTGTTTTAATATCTTATTAATCTGTAAGAATATTATTACATAATTTAAGTTGTAATTAAAATATGTATATATTATTTGAAAAACAGTGAAAATCTCAAAGTATATATTCTGAAACTAGAAATAAAAATTTTCTTTGGTGGTATCTATTCATCAAATTTCCTATTATGTAATAGTCTAGAAGCTAATTTGTATTAATCATTATTTAAAAATCATTGTATTAATAATTAAAACATACTGTTATCTGTTTCTCCCATACAAAACAAGAATAAGATCACTGAAGGTCATGGGTCAGCTGTGACCCATCCCGGTCGTTCTAGGTATACAAGAAACACGGTAATTCTAGTGTAAAATGTTTTATTTTTGTGCATTACCAGTAATTTTCTTAAACCAAAAATAAAGTAACTCAAAATGTATATTCCATAATGTTACTGCTGAAAACGTTAAGTTAAAATTTACAATTTTACTTAAAATCTTGAAATATTTCGTAATTTTTTTCAACGCTTATCTGTGTTAACTTCAAATAGTTTATTGAAATAAAGTAACGGAATGGAGATAGAAAACTAGGAATGGAACGCTCTCAGTTACGTAAGAAAAAATGTTAAACGCGCGCATAATATTTCATAAGAAATATGCACATGTCAAAGTCAAGAAAATGATATAGCTGGAAAGATTTTCCTATTTCAGTCTAGAAGCTGATAGGAAATAGCAAGTGTGTACTATAAAATTTTAATTCATATAGCATATTTTTATGTTATACACCTTTATAAAACATTCTGTATTTCTCTTAAAATAGATTGGCAGCTTAAAAAAATCCCTGCCTTCTCGGCCTACAGGCAGAGGTAGATTTCAAAGTTAAGTACTAATTTTAACAACAAAAACTAAATCAAGATTAGAGATAAACCCAGTATAATAATTTTATCTGGCCACTTTTGACGAATTTTTAATTTCATTTTTCTGAAAGAGCTCCTTTTATCAGAATCATATTAAGTCGGCATTTAAAAAAAATATTTTCCCCCGCTCAACAACTCGAAATTTTCTGATGCATTTTCAGACTCATTTTTTAAAGTAAAATCATAAAACTTGCTGACGTGATTTTTTAGAAGAGATTTATAAAATATTAGTGTCTTTATTTTTCGTTTAAATATTTAGAACATGATTTACAATTATTTACCCAATACGACCATTTTTTTTTTTTTTTGTTGTTTCCAGCACTATCACTTCGGGAAATTTGGTTCAAAATGCCAGCATTTGCAGCTTTGACAGCATTTTTAAAATTATATTCTGCCTTTATCAGAAAATCGACAAATACAGCATATTATATAGTTTCTGAATAAGAGAACCTGCAAATTGGATGCGTTTGAGAGCGAAAATGAATTTAAAAATGAGTCAGAAAATAAGCTCTTTAGATTTCAGTACACACTTAATACGATAATTTTTTCGTCAACTCCCCTCCCCCCCCCCTCTTTTTTTTGCTGCAGAGTTAATCCTATCAAAAACTTGTAAATATGAAAGTTGTATGTAATATTGATAAGATGTATAATAAATTTAAACGGATTGGATACCTTGTAAATTGACGAAGTTATTAATTTTCTTCTTTTTCAAACTTCCTATTTTTTTTTTCTTTTTCAATTTTTTTGCAGTAAGAGTTGGTCCTACTAAAAACTTGTCAAGATAAAATTTGTAGATAATATTAAGAAAATTCTTAATAAGTTTAATTGAATTTGATATCTTAAGTAATGACGAAGTTATGAATTTTTTTCTCCCTATAACCCTTTTTTCGCGCCCCATGAGCCCATTTTTAATTTTATCAAAAATCTGTGTTACATAAATTTTTGGTCCCTTTCCCAGAAGTAATAATAGTTTAAACTAATTTTATATGCATAAAAATTAAGAAGTTATTGGGGTTTTTCGGTTTTCATAGAACTCCTACCTATTTCCACCCCTTGGTCCGGTTTTGCCCATTAACGAAGTTGACCGAGAATTTCTACCCCTTGATTTTATGTATTAGTGTAAAAGAGATTTGTGCAGAATTATGGTTATTAATTTACCGTGTCCATAAAAAGTCATATGTATGTACAATTTAAAATAAATCTTCAGTGTGTATATAATATAACGACATATGACTTCAAAGATCTTTTTAATAATATAGACCTATTAGATTTACATAAAATTATAAATGCATTATTTAAAAAGTATTATAAAAAACTGGAATTACCGTCTAATATAGATATTCCATATTTTAAATCTTTAACAAACTTCATTATCTATAATAATTATATATTGCAAGATAACACTTTATATTTACAGCATGTCGGTATACCACAAGGCGGTTGTACATCCAGTTTACTATCAGACTTATACTTATATCATTATGAACGTAATTTTACTAATAATAATCAACATTTATATCGTTATATTGATGACATAATTTTAATTGATATTGATCAATCTGCAATTACTCAATTTCCAGTAGATTATCCCACTAATTTGGAATTAACGGAAAACCCTTTATCTAACAATACAATTAACTTCTTAGATCTTAAAATTACAATAAAGGACAACAAAACAATCACAGATTTATATGACATACGTAAAGAATTTAAATTCAAAGTTAATACATTTACAAATTTTAAATCTTGTCTACAACATTCTGTATTTCAAAATATAATACTTAATCATTTATATAGAATAAAATGTTTATGTTCTTCTCCTCTAATTAACAATAATATTAAAACTAATTTATGATGCATTAAATCTTGGTTTTCCAAAAAAATTCATATATTCATTAATATACAATTAGTACTTTACTTACATGATCTTTTAAAACAAATTAACACATGCGTAAACAAAATTACAAAAAAATATAAAATAAAAAATATCTATAAAAAATTAAAAATTGTAAAATAATAAAAAAAAATATTATAGGTTGGATGGGTGGGTAGATGTTAGAGTACGGAGGAGGTTGGTGTTGTCTGGATAATACGCAATGGTTAATTAAAAAAATGGGGCTTTTGCATTATTACTATATTTTTTATACGTACTTTATAAGGATGTTGATTTGATATTTTATATGTAATTGGTGACTTTCATTAATATTATATTTAGCTTAATTATTGTTTAATCTTATCTACAATCATTTGTTATTAAATTTTAATTTACTAAGGACAATATCATATCAATTACTAATAGTATGCCATTTTTATAGTGATTAATATACATATAAGTATATTTAATATAAATAAAGTTATACTGTATGTATTAAAATTGGGTAATTATTATTATTATTATTCATCTATTCTTTTTAATATTGAAATATTTTCACTTTGTGTTATAAAATTTATTATCGGTTTAATGTTTTTGAATGTCCCACATTCATACTTTTAGGATTTTTATGGATGTATGAAAATAATCCACACACTATATTTGAGATTTTTAGGTAATGGGAATTTAAGTATCTGATAATCTTCTATATACTTCCATATGTTTTTTTATTTCCTGTTCATTTTATAATTATCTTATATATAATAGTTTTTGTTAAAGATTTTTATATTATTTTTAATAATTATTTATATTAATTATTATCGAATTTATTTTGTTTTATAGCATATTATCAATGTTATATATTATCAATGTTATAGAATTATTTAAATTCTTTGTGTAGTTTAAATGAGTTAGATAATAGAATACTTTGTATGTTTTTTTTTTTAATTTTAATTTTATTAACAATAGTTTTTTTTTTAAATACATAGTGTGGTTTATATTAGGTTTATAATTATCTATATATAAGGATATGTTTGGTTTTGCTGTTAATAAATTTTTTTACATTCAAAAGCTTACAATTGTTTATCTTGTGACATTTGAATAATAAAAGTACTACTAGATGGCAGCACCAAAATTTGTCTTTTGACGATAAGTTATAAATATTGCTTTTTCCAGCTCCTTTTCAGTTATAATTTACTACACCAGGTGGATTTTTTAGCTAAATTTTGACGATATTGTTAAATAGTAATTAATTAATTTAATAGTGCATTTTAGTTATTTTAAATAATGTAATTACTTTCTATTTATTTTATTTTATATTATATTAAATGTATTTATCATGGTATTTCAAAATGTATTAACTGCATCCTTTGGTATCAATTACTGTGATTTCTTAACTGTTTTAGTCACCTTAATATTTACGATATTCTGGTAGCCATGTGCACGTGGATATATTGAAAAATACTGAAATATTAATCGGTATGTTGTTTATTATTTCTATTTTATATCCTATAAATATTTAAACAGGTTTTATTGATTTTTCCATTTCATACTATTTGATTCTATTCTGTTTTCAATTTTAATCAATTCACATGATTTTAATGGTTGTTTGGGCACAGGGAAAAATAATTTTTAGCTTTAGCTTATTATTCTCACAGAAAACGACCATATTGCTTATATCATTGAATTCTGTGCCCTTGATAACGTAATTCAATATATAAGCTTTTCCATTATTTGTCGGTGTCCACTTTCTTCTTTTTTCTTCCATAATAATTCTTATAATAAATTATTTGGCACTTTTTTTATACTTACAGCTTTAATTCATAATATTATGGCTTTTGATGGTGGTAGGTTATGTTTAATTAATGCTTTTATATACATATATATATATATTGGAGGAAATAAAGCATCTTCAATATGAATTAACCAACAAGCAACTCTGATGATTCTGTGGGTTATTCATAGTTTCTTATATTATACACTGTATCCATAAATCCATTGATTAGTGCCAATATAGCTTACTTCCACTAACATATTTGGATATAATCCCTCGTATTTTAGTTTCGTTATGGATATAACTGATTTTGAGCTTATTCTATCAACGATAATTTTCAGACTTTTAAAAATATGTTTTTGAGTCTTTCACAAAAGTTGCTCTATACATTTTGCTAACACATTATGCAAATCATATTTTGATTACATTCGGGCATGCGCAGTGAACCATTATTTAGTAAACGTGCTCATGTTTCGCACATTTTTTTTTTATTTTTTTAATTCTGATTGTAGGGTTTTGTGTGCAATGTTGTTTGTCATACATTCTGAAATTAACTTTTTTTATAGTACGAACTTTACAAATTGTAGTAAAAAAAATTGGCAAAATTTGGGACTCTTTTTATAAAAACTTTAATTTTTCTACGAGTATACATGCTATCCTGATAAAAATGAAGACGGTTTATTACAATAAGGCACTAAATTATAATCTTGAGTTTGAACGCTTTTGCTACATTAGTTTTTACAGGATTATCCAAAATATATTTGTTCTTTTTTAATTTGTTGACGGTCCCCTATGAAGTTTCGGGAAAAAATCCTGACGGAAATGTATGACCTGTGCTATTCTGTTTACAGACCTGGTGTTTCAGAATAATTCCTCATGTAGTTTTCTAGATATTTAATGAAACGTCTAAAGTCGCAAGTAGCCGCTCACCTTTGGCCATATATTGTATGTTTCTCTCTTAATCCGTCTGTAAGTCTGCGTGTGCATGCGTGTGCTTGTGTGTGTGTCTTTATTCGTGGTTTTATTAGAAAATAATAATTTAAATTTATCTCCTTATATTTTGTGTTTTGATTCTACGTGAGATAATGATACAAATATATTCCAGTGGGCAAATAGACAAGCATTGCATTTAAGATATTTCTAACGCTACTCGCATTTCAGAAAAAAAAATGAGGTAGTATTGTGAATTCAAATTATGCACAAGATACTTAAAAAACATTTGCATATTTAGATGTGAATTTTCAAACAATCCTTATCAATAGTGATAATTACTTTGAAATGGTAATATAAACATAGTAGGGAGGTAGGGGAGGTTTGATACATTGGCAATTTTTCTCAACAAATGGCATTGACAGCTATTAAAACAGATGTAAAGTCATCTTATATTAGCAGAGGTCACCATTAGCTGGACTTAGCAGTGAAGAACTGACAACGTTTTTTTTTTCTTTTAATTTTGAAGACTTTTGGAATGTCAATGTAATTTTTTTTAATGCAGATTTTTTTCATAACTCTTATTATTGCGAAGATAATACTTTTTTTATTTGTAAAGCACATTGTTAGGGTGAGTTTTACCAGAAAGCAGATTGGCATTCTGCAACTGCATTTACATAAAGTGTTTGAAAATCCAATAAGGCATAATAGGGAGAAATGATACATTAGTGCTGGGGAGAAGTGATACACTTGTATACTTGAAATTTAATAGTTTTTTAAGCTGTAAACTAATATAGGACTGTAATATTAATTATTGTTTTACAGCAAGAGCTACTGAAATTGGTAAAGAAGAACAAAGAGACTATTCATAGACATTATGTGGGTTACATAGAAAAGCAGCGTGATGATAGATGGTTAGTTCGCTTTGCTCATCATGTAGAAGGAAAAAAGTTTAAATGGTCGAAAACGGAAGATGTTTCAATAATTGACGAAGGAAAAATGAAAAAAAAAAAAAAAAAAAACATTAAACCCACCCGATTTTACTTACCAAAATGATAGAGTTATTAGTTTTTCTTTTAACCATTTCAGGGGTGGTGGTATGTTTATGAAACCACTTTATTTTATTTCCCAAACTCCACATTGACACCAGCGTTTTGGTAAAATATTTTCCATTTAATATGAAAGTTAAATATAACACTTTTCTTATTTGCAATTAAATTTGTTGGCAAATTCCGGTGCCGCTGATTTATTCAACACTTTAGCATTGAAAATTCTTTGCCCTGAAAGGGTTAAAGAAATCTTAAATGTGCTAAATTTATGTTAAATTGTTTGCAAATCAGCAACGTTCACTTCATTTTTCCTTGCAGCAAGATTTCTAAGGGGTTTTTTTTTTTTTTTTTTCGTAATATGTTTTCTAAAAAGTGTGTTAATAGAATTGTTTAAATAATAGCAATTCTTTAAATATTTTTGCAAAAAACATTTCTGAAACAAAAGTATGTCAATGTCATTTCTTTTTTAATATGACTTAAATATTTCAAGATTTGTCATAAAAAATTTTATGACACATAAATTGAATTGTCTGAATTTTTTTTTTCAATTTACATAACAATGTATCAAATCTCCCTTGCTAGTGTATCAATCCTCCCCAGCAATGGGGAGGATTGTATCAATTTAAATGATACAGTAGTAACCATTCACAATAATTGGGATATATTCTTTGAATGATTATTTTTTAAATTCACAATATTTTTAATAAATGAATAAAAGGTCACTTTATAAGAAAAGACGAAAAAGTTGTTTAAAAATAGGTTTCTAAGGGTTGTAAAAAATTAGTAAAAAAAAAAGTGTATCATACCTCCCCTACCTCCCGTACTGAATTTTACATATTCAGTACGGCGTAATCCGATAAGTGAAGGCCTATACACCTTTTGTCAGAATCCTTTTTTTTATTTCAATAATTTTTATAGTTTATTCTGGAACTACAAATCTTAATTCTTCACTTTTTTAAAATTATGCTTAAAACTTGAAAGGACTTTTATTTAAATTGAGAGGAAAAGCCCAATTTTAAGTATTTTAATAGATGCATATCTACCGAGATACAAATAGTTTTTCATTTCTGTCCAGAAAATGCTACACATTATATATCAGTAAACATGTAGAGTCGTTGGGGAAAAAGTAAACACCCCCCTACTAACTCTACAACCAATTATTGTAGAAGTAACTTACTGGTACCAAACGATTGGAAATAAAGTCTACTTTTCAATTTGCTTAGGGGGCCGTCTACATATCTGTACGTTTCCAAACTTTTTTTTCTTTTTAATAGCAATACCAAAGTTTGACACCATAAACAAATTCTACATCCTCCAATTAGCCTAAATAAAAATTTTCATGAAATTCAGAGCCTATTTTAGGTGCTCTATCCAAATTGAAGTTTGGTACTCGATTGTTGAAATGCTGCTGAACGACTATGTCAGTTCTATTAATGTATTATTTCTTGCCAATATGACCATTTCACGCGCTTAATATGTTTCGACTATTGCCAGTCCAACTGTTTCAATAAATTAGTAAAATATATTTTTATCAAATTACGCTTTTCTGCACATCATAGATGTCCCCTTAAACCATCATTTTGATGTTTTTTAATTATAATTGGAAAACTACATGAAAGCAAATATTGAAATTGAGAATTTGCATAAAGCAGGACATAACAAATAAAAATCTATCAAAATAATTCTAGGTAGCATTTCATATTATTTTCGAGTATTAATTTTATAATTCATGTTATAATTTTTTTTATTATAAATTCAATGTATTTATGTTTGGGTTCTTTAGATTATAACCACAAAAAAATCACATTAGGATTATAATTTCATGAGATATTGATAAAAATATGAAAATGTAATTTAACATTAGAAGCTCTAAATTTTGAATGTTATAATTAAAAAAAAATATCATCCAAATGAGATTTCGTTTGTAGGCATAATTTGAACTAGACATTTCAAATATATTGACAAAATTGGGTGTTGCCATACAAAAATACTTAGTTTGGTCTGGCTTTTATTTGTAGATACCCCCTACAAAGCTTATTTACATCATTAAAAAGAAGACTTTATTCTCAATCGTTTGGTATCAGTAATTTTCTTCTATTAGAAATATTTGCAGAGTTAGTAGTGGGAGTTTACATTTTTTTCACGACAGCATATGTGTATATGAAAGAAAATTCATTTGCTATGATGAGACAAAAATCCTAAAAGAAACAAAAGTTAGTCAGTGGCTTCTTTTATTCTAACGAAATAGTTTTTATGTTCTTTTAGAATTGCAACATGAATGTTTCCATTAAACAAACAAAATTCCTTAGTTTTTCGTAACTCTTGAGTTAGACATATACATCGAAAAATATTGGAGCTCAGAAACAAACAGTCTCCAGAATTATTCTTGGCCGTCAATGTCTGTCTTTAGTATCCAGAGCCAAACTTCTTTTATCCTTTCTGTTCCCAGAAAATTCAGGAATACTTGTCTGAATAAAGAGAGATAATTTTCGCAAAAAGAGAAATAAGATATAAAAACTTCATATTAAAGAGAAAAAAAAATGACATATCATAGGATATGTTGATTCTCACAATCTTTTGACTTTCGGGAATAAAAATCTGGTGAAATGGAACTTGCTAAAATAACATTTTAATCTGGTATACGAATGCCTTAATGATTCAAAATAAAGAAAAATGGTCAGCAGCGATTTTTTTTTTAAATTTAACTGAGGTTTAAGTTAAACTTGCGAGTTTAAATTTCCTTACCATTTTACCCTATAACTTTCTAATTTCTTCTAAATTTTTACTTATAATGAATTTGCATAGTATCCACAGGAATTCAAATAAGAAATAATAACAATGTGGTATTGCACAAAATTTTGGTATAACATTGTCTTATAGGTGTGTAAAAGAAGGGACGGAAGAAAAAAAGGGAATGGTATAGGAAAAAAGGGATGGTAAGGATGGGACGGTAAGGAAAATTACCATTCTTTTTAGGGAAATCATGTCAAGACTAAGTGATAGCCACAATGTTCATTGATTTTTAGAAACAGTTATTTACATTGGATTAAATAAAAAATAATAATAATTCACCTCGAAAAGTGCAGGAATAAAACTTGTGGACGGTAAGACAACAAATAAAGCCACGATGCTTGAAATTGATATTTAAATGCTGATTTAAATCGTGAAGTAAATTTCCTGTCAAAGAATTTTAGACATTCTTTCTCTAGTATACTTCTGGATGAGAAAAAAACTTGGCAAAAATTCTATGGCTGCATCTGAAGTGATTTTCTGTAGAAGTTTTGCAAGAGGGATGGTAAGGAATCTAAAACCCAGGACAAAGTTCAAAAAATAATATCAACCGTAAAAATGTGTGCAGATTAATTTTTTGCTACATATTTATATAAAACACTTGTCTTGGTTTCGAAAACAAATTACATCGAATTACTTTTATTGAAACAATTTTATACAGACAGCTCCAAACTTAAAAATCAGCATCAGTGGGACAGGACGGTATAGGGGTTTTCCTGGTATTTGGACCCCCAAAATCGTCCAAAACATATTTATCTCGTTAATATTGTTATGCTGTCAAGCAATGTGATGTTTCCCAGTATATGAAATAAAAAAAATACAAGAATATGTACTAAAATAAAAATTATTATTCAGGGACTTGAAAGTCAAAAGATTGTGAGACTGCCCCATATACGCTGTGTTTGAGATGTAATAAAATTAGAGGCAATCGAAAAATAATACTAAATTTTACTTCATAAATCTTAACCTTTCTTTCATATTTGTGGTGAAATTAAAAAAAAAAAAAAACCTCTTAAATTTTCATTAACGTTTGAGGTGTGTCTAGTTACCGCACGATATTTTAGATTAAGGACATAGAAACTAATTAAACGGCGTTTAAATATTTTGTAGTTTCTACGTTGCGCTTAAATACACTCATGTCCAAAATAAAGGTCACAAACATAAAATCTGTGAAAACTGATGAACTATTTACTGCGATGCCAAGAAATTTTGCACAGATGTATATTACAATGGGAGAAATAATATATCACCATAACAGTATGGAAAAGATTTTAATTGTGAATTTAAGTACAGGATATATCAAAAATGCAAAATCATGAATCAGATATAAAGCGTTTGTCTCGGGAAAAGTCTGTCTAATATGGAGTGGGACCATCGTGCATTGCTATACAACCCTCACAACGAGCTCTCCTACTGTTTATGGGGGTGTCAATAAATGTTCGTGGCAACAAAGCCCATTCTTCCAAAAGCGTGGCTTTTATCTCCTGGCTGGTCCTGTGAAGGGGGTTACGCTGTGCAATGGCGCTTCCTAGACCATACCAAACATGTTCAATAGGACTGAGGTTCGGAGTCCACGAGGGCCAATTCATACGGCGAATATAATCTTCTTCAAGAAAATCCTCAAAAACGTGAACTCTGTGTGGCTTCGCATTATTTCCCATAAACATGATGTCCGAGATTACAGCACCCCGGAAGGACCCCACATAGTCTTCAAGGCCCTCATCCCTAACGACTGGCGTCCAGTCGTGTGTGTCCCTTTCACTGTATGCAACAGGAGAGCCTGTTTGTTGTGGAGCCGAAGACATCAGTCTTGGACACAACAAGAATGGGGCGCGTACTTTTCAGTGATGAGTCGAGATTCACCACGCAGGGTGATTCTCGTCGAATATTCATCTGCACAGAACGTGGAGCTTGCTATCATCCTTCCTACGTAAAAGAAATCGATATATATCGACAGTTTTTTTGGCTAATGAATCTTTGACTGGGGCTGGGAAAACGCTGGGCAGACGTATACCACTGCACGTCTTCGATACGGGTACTATCAACACAGAGCGCTATAGGGATGTGATCCATGAAGCATATGTGAGGTTGTTTCGGGCTTCTGTAGGTCCGGAACGATATGATGTTTATGGACGATAATGCGAAGCCACACAGAGCTCACGTTGTTGATGATTTTCTTGAAGAATAGGATATTCGTCGTATGAATTGACTCTCGAGATCTCCGAGCCTCAATCCTATTGAAAACGTTTGGGATGGTCTAGAAAGAGCTACTGCACAACGTAACCCCACTCCGAGGACCCGCCAGGTATTAAAAGCCGCCCTTCTGAAAGAATGGGCTTTGTTGCCACAAACATTTATTGACACCCTCATAAACAATATGAGAGCTCGTTGTGAGGCTTCTATAGCTATGCACGATGGTCACACTCCATATTAGACAAACGTTTCCCGAGAAGAGTGCTTTATCTCTGAATCATGATTTAGCACTTTTTGATATACCCTGTATCTTAATTCACAATTAAAATTTTTTCCATACTATTATGTTGCTATATTCTTTTACTCATTGTAATTTACCTCTGTGCCAAATTTCGTGGCAACACAGTGAATAGTTCATCAGTTTTCACAGATTTTATGTTTGTGACCTTAATTTTGGACATGAGTGTAAATCAGACATAGACGAGTAAAACTCATATAATGGTTGTTTCATAATAGATAAACACCTAATACCAATGTTTTAATACGTAAAAAAACAGCGCTAGGCTTGTGTATATACATTTCTTTTCAGTTTTTCACAAAGTGAATTTTGTATAAATTTAGGTAAATATTTTTCAAAATCTCTTGAAGCGAAAGAGTTTAAACATCTATATTTTTGTACAACTAAACTGTCAAAAACTTTATAAAATTATGAAAAGAAATGTAATATTAGAACAGGTGTACTGAAAAAAAAATATTTTTCGTCAATGATTTTAAGAAAACCTTGGAATTAAATTTTTTAATTATTAAAATGTGAAAGTCTTTATATTATTATTAAATTATCTCTTCTGAACATTCGTTCGTAATCAGAACATCTTATCCTGGATGCAAATTTTAGAAAATGGTTTATATATACTCAAAGACATTTAGACAGAGTTAAAAATCAAACAGTCAAATGGAAAAAAATATTTTTTATATAGTTAGTAATTTGTGGGTTGTATATAAACAAAAAAAACCTATTTTAAGAGGAACACTATTCTTTTTTATATCCTTCTAAATAAAAAATAAATCAATAAACATGATGCTAAATATTCTTTCGAACACTGTCATGATGTCGTTTTTAGCCTAACAAATGTTTTTTTTTTTAACAAAACAATAAATGCGAATTTAACACCTTGAAAACCAAACTGATCTGTACCAATATAAAATATTAATTATATATTTAACTTTTCTATTTAAACGCAAAATTTATTAATGGTTCCATTTCATAATAATGAATTGCCTTGAATGAAAATATTGATGGCATACGTATTCATGTACCCTGGCGCCCTATAAAATATTGCTGGCACACAAATATATTTGAAATGGAGTTCAGCGTATTAAGGGATCGTACATTTCTTTCCTATTTTATGGCAACCATGTTATTGTTATACACATTAGAATCCTGAGGATATTGGGTTGTTACAGACCCGAAACCGAAAGATGTGTGTGTGAAATAAACATGAAGCAAGATTCGAAACTGACAAAAAAATTTCGTTGACCGAAAAGCTGACCTGACTCTGACTCCGTTAAACCTGAAACAAATTTGAAACATAAACTGAAAGTATATTTATTTTCATATTTTAATGCAATTATGAAAAAAATACTCTTTAATTATAGCCTTAATATCAGCTTTATCTTTTACGAAGAAAATTCTTACACACACAGACACACTTATATATATATATATATATATATATATATATATATATATATATATATATATATACATATATAGAGGGTAGATTGGGTGAAGATGCCATAGTTTTTGACTTAATTGTTTTAAAAATCGCCTGTCGTTTATATTTTTTGTTCATTGATTTCTTGATAAAGTTCAGACTCTTATGTATGATTTAAAAAATTATTTCATTTTACAGATGTTATAGAAAGCATCGAAAATTTTGTTTTTGTAAACTCTTTCATTTCATCATCTTACTCATAGGTATGGGCAAGATTGCCAATTATCTAGGGTACGATGCCTTATGGAGTTTCAATGAAAACAATAACTTTTTTGAAGCAGCATACATCATAATGGGTCGAATAAAAGTAACTTTAATATTTTAGATATAATAAAGTTTTTAATTTACTTAATATTAGGAAATTACATAAATATGGATGTAACAAACGTTGGCAATATAATAAAAGAACAAACTAATATTTATTTGTTATATAATTATTTATGTTATGTTAATATATTTGGTTTTGTAATATTTATTTAAAATATTATGTTCTACTTAACATTTAAGAAAATTATGGCTCTTAAGTATGCCAATTTTTAAACATTATAACAAGTTTAATTACGGTAAAGCCACTGTTATAAAGTTCTTTAGAATCAAGCTTTTTTTTAATGTTTTTAACATGTCCGTTTGTTCTTTTTAGCAATATATCAGATCTGCCACAAACTGCCAGTTTGTTTAGGAACTTTGATCAGCTTTAATATAACCAACAGTTTCACTGAATGAGCTTGATCCCATCACAATTTCAAGAGGTTTAATGCACTCCACTAGAAACTCTGAACAATCATTTTCATTCACTTAAAAAAATCTTCGTGTTCTGAATCTTGGGAGGGGGGGGGAGGGGGGAGAGTTAATCATCATCCATATCAGTGTCAGTTGAAGATTCTGTCTTTCTATCCTTTTGACTTCGTATCTAATTCCGTTTCAGAAAGGCTTGAGACACCTGAAAATTCGCAGTTGCTATTGTCACACCGATTTAGTTTGGCTTTTATAGGCCTTAAAAATTATTTTTATTTGAATATTAAAATGAGAAAAAAATCTTTGGTGAAAATTACGTCATATAATTTAAAATAATTTTTATAGCGTCTTTATAAAATTGTTTACTTAGTCATTTTATACAAGCTAACTTTAAATTGTTTAGTGGATCTTATTTAATCTATCACGAAAGTAGCAGTTAGCTATCTCGACAGCAATTGATTCTGTCTTAATATTCTGTCTTAATTGATTCTGTCTTTCCATTCATTTCCCTCAGGTAAAGGGAAATGAATGGAAACCTAATTACAGGAAATCGCCTTAATTCATTTAATTATGATTTTATCTTCCGTAATCTTTTCAAAGCAGATCAAATTAGTGTGTTTTTTAGAGTCTACGGTTTCTGGATGGATGTTAGCGAGCATAGTGCGTAGGGAGCAGAAACTCCTAGTTTTCTAAAACTATATTATATACTACCAATATTTACATTTATTAAAATTATTTATAACTGTATTCAACACAAAATTTTTAACAATGATTAAAATTAATAATTATTAAACAATAAATTATAATGCCCATAAAATTTATTTATAAGGCAGAATACATATAGAAACCTTTCAAATTATATTCACCTTAGATTTTAATATTTCTTAATCATTTTTTTAATCAGTTGATTAAAATCAAAATTTAATCACTGATTTAAAGTATATGATTAAAATTTTGGCAAGTTAGTTAATAGCAAAGAGTAATTTAAACAATGAAAAAACAACCAGGAATTTGACAGCAACGGAAAATAAACGGCATATTACCCCCAAAAATTTTCGTCCACTCACCCCGAAGTATTGGGCAAGACGCCGGTACCCCTCAGTGACGTGAAGAAGCGGGAATCGCGCACTATTTATGCTTTGCGGAAAGGTCAGGTACTAGTACTCTTTTAAAACATCAGATTTATTTGTCTGGTGTTTAAACTAAGACTTATATAGGCACATTAAAAAGTCACGTAAAAGATTTTGTACACTTACCTGAAGTGTTAAGACGAAATAGCAATAAAAAATTACCCCTTAAAATAATAGTAAAAAAAGAACGCAAACGGAAATTAAAGTATCACTAGGAAACCGTCTTCCTTACGACTGAGCAGCGTTTCCTTACATCGCCTGCGCATATGAAAACTACATGATACAACATATTGTACGACACGTCATCTCACCTCAAGTTACCCCATATAATGAATAAAAAATGTTTTCATCTGAAATAATATTGTGAACTTTATTTAATGAAACAAAAATATCAAAAACGACCCTGAACGAAAGAATTGCGCCAAAACTTCCTAAACCGAACCGCGGGTTGTCCCGTCTTCGGAAAAAATGGGTGCGCAACCCAATGCAAAATTCCAATTCATTTATTTTAAATAACGTTGTTGTGAATATCGCTAATTTTTAATCTCAATTGACGGTGGTAAATAAATTTTTTGAAGAATCTCTCTAAAATAGTATTATCAATACCATATATATTTTAGAAATTTTAAGTAGTACTGTGTGCTTTAAAACCATATTCAAAATTTTTGATGATCAACAATTTTTACGAAGATTCAAGCCTAACAACTCCAACAAAGCACGAAAAACAGTCAAGCAGGAAAACATCCTATTTTACCACCTTTCGACATAGTTGAAAAGTGTTTATGAATTCGGTTGTCTGTCCATCTGTTTGTCTGTCCGCCGACAGTACTCTAACTCGCGTAAATATATTCCAGTTACCTTGGAATTGATATATGTCATTGACGTTTATTGAAAATGAAATGCGTAGCATTTAATATTCGTTTGAAGAAATACTCAAAATAATTTCGCTACATTGTGGTCTATGGGGAAAATCGTTTGCAGTAGATTTTAATGATGTTACACTATTTCTAAAATATCGGAATGGATATACATGACTTACGTTTACGCAATATACTTACTGTTTTGTATAGCATTTATCGATCATTTACTGGAAAACACAATAGTATTCGGTTTCAGTATTGTCTATGACCAATAATTGTTGGAAGTGCTATTTCAGTTGTGATATACGATTTTTAATATTAATAGTTTTTTACATATTACTGGGTTGTATAATTTCCATAGATTATTTGCATGGCTCTACCGAATATACGAGTACATTTCATTTTATTAACGGAAATTGAAGAAGGGTGACTTAATTGATGAAATTGAGCATTCAAATGGGCTAAACGCTTTCTAAAATGTTTAGTTTGACGCAATCGTTCAACATATTCAACAGTGACGTTTTGTTACAGTAGTTTCAATGCATTGAAAAGGGTTTCATTATGTGTGCTTGACGCATGATTTTTCCTTCTTGTTTATTCTGGTTGAAATAAAAATGGAACAGTCGCCGAAATGTGCTTTGCCGCCCCAAAACAAATACTAAAAATTATGCAAATGTGATAATACTTTGAAAAAATACCAGTGGACAGTTCTAAAAAAAGATAAAAACCATAAATATAACATTTCCTTTACGAGAAGTTGGTTAAAAATATATTTATTCTGTTGCTGTTACTCTGATAATATTTATTCTTGATTACAAATGCTTATATTTGCTATTAGAGCAAATAGTTTTATTTTCTGTTCTCGAGAAATCCACATTCTTTAGTCGATCGGAAAAATTATATTTTAAAAATAAATAAAATAGAAAATAGAAATATGCATAAGGAAAGCAAAACTCAAGATATGCTGCAATTTATTGTCTTTATTTGCGCAATAAATCAGAATTGGAGAAGTGGGAAATTTGACTCCATAATTTCGCAATGGGAAAATACTAATTGGTCTCTAAGAAAATTATGTATTATATAATGGTTCAGTACGCATTCCGTAAGCCAGTAAGCAGTTATCACTATCATTTACACCCGATACATCAATCGAAATATAATTATCATTTCTTATCTCTAGTATTTCATAACATTCTAATTTCTTTCTCTGAAGTGGTGGTTAGCAGAAAGATAAAGTGAAAGAGAGAAATAAAGATATATACAAATAAACAGAAAATAGATAGGTAGATAGATATACAGATACAATTAGAGAAATTGGAAGAGAGAGAAAGAGATAGGTGGAGAAAGAAAGCGATATGGCGTCAGCATAGATAGAAAGAGAGAGATAGAGAGAAATAAATAGAGATATATACATATAAACAGAAGTAGATAGATAGATATACAGATAGAAATTGAGACATTGGAATAAAAAGGCAGGAACCTGCAGATAGAGATATAGACAAACATATAAATAAATTGATAGATAGAATAACAGATGATATAGAACATATAAGTAGAGAGAGGTATAAACTCCAGCCATCATACCTATAATGGGATTTATACATTTATTTTTTTTTTTTTCAGTATGTGTTTCTATATTGCTGTGTTAAATATTTGTACATAACTTTATCGAATCATATTCCAATAAACCTTTTCATAGAATTCGAATTTCTTTTTTGGGATGGAAAAAGGAATTGCGTATCATCCTTCAACGTTGTTGAGACAATTTCATATTTATATGATGGATGCTAGATATTAATACATTACAGGCCGTATTCTTCTTTAAAATTTATCTTTAGAAAACATTTCTGTATCCTATTTATTGTGATGAATTACTTTTCCAAGAGAAAAAAAAATAGTTTTGTAACTTTGACGTTCTTATTTCTTTTCCATGAAACATATATCTTACTATAAATTATTTCACTGGAATTAGTGAAACATATATTGCTTGGAAAATAAGCAATAACTTTTCAAAAAAAAAATCTTGTTAGAGGTAAGGGAAAAAACGAAAATATAAGCTTAGATGCATCGAAACGAAAAGAAAATCAAAGCAAAGCTCCGGTTGCCATAGTAACGAAAAAGAGGTTGTCTAGAAAAGAGAAGCGAAAAGAGATCGTTATCTACGGTTGTCCTCTTCTGTAGTTGAGCACTTGTTTATACGTTGCAGTAATAAAGAATTTAGTTGATGGAGAGGGGAAATTTCTAAGAGTAACTCTCTAAAGAATGCAATAAACAAAAATATTTCCATTATTACACATTTGTTTAGGCTCTTCCTCAGAGGCATTTTAGTGCTTTGTGCAATTGGCTTGACTTCTGTTATTTCAAACATGATAAATCGACGTAGTAAAATGTTTCATTTTGCGAATAAAATTGCTCATTAAATATCTTGTTTTTCGAATATTACCTCAAAACAATATGAACAGCTATGATTTGATTCTAAAAGCTTAAAATACGTTTTTGAAGAGTAGTGATTTCATGAATTGTAAGGAAATTGCGAATGTTTTTTAAATTGAATGAGAAAAATCTTTTTATCTTATTCGTAAATTAATGCTAGTATTCCAATTTAACAAGCTATTTAATGACTCGTCATTCGTCAGTTTGTAAGATAGCATGTTAATTAAGATTTAGCTGATTTTTGTTTTTGTTTTTAACATTTCTAAATATCTATTAATATTATTTGTTACGTCAGACACTGTATTCGTGGTTATTATATGAATTTTCTCATGTATTGTTCTGCAGTTTTGCGCATGTTTTTAAGTTGCACAGGGGGCCTAAACGACGATTTCTCATGACATATCTGAATATTTTATGTGTTTTCCTAATATTTGACAACTACGTAGAGTCGTTTTATATGTCCCGCACCATAAGAAACCAAATATGTTTTTTACTCACTGTGTCCCAAAAATGAAAGATGATTTTAAAATTTAATAACTTGCAAACGGTGACACATATTAAAAAAATTCTTGCAGGAGTGTTATGTAAGATGTCAGAAGTTTTTTTGCTGCGATTCTCAGTTTTAGTTACAAATAGCATCGATAGATGGTGCTGCAAGCAATAACTGCTAAATTCAGGATCGATTTTTCGGCCTCTCTTTTCTTCCATGAGAAAAAGGGAGATTAAAATGTATGGAATGTATCCCGAATTACCAAACATTGGATCTGAATTGAACGCCTATTGCTCTCAGCGCCATCTAATGTTTAAAATACGAACTAAAATAAAGAATCGCAGTAAAAAATCTCCTGACATCATACATAACCTCCTGCAAGAATGTTTTAAATATCTGTCACCGTTTGCAAGTTATTGAATTTTAAAATCATCGGTCATTTTTGTGAGACCCGGTATATACCAGGCCAGTTTTCAGGAGAAAATGTATCGGAAAAATTTGGAAAAACTGGTGAAAAAAATTAGTAACTGAAGAAAAAATATTCTTATGTAAGTCCAATTTTTTATATTGTTGTAAATTATTACTTTTTTTAAGTACTATTCGGTGTTTATTTTGTATTATTTAAATGGATTTTTATACCTATGTATTGTTTTATAATTTTCAAATTTGCTGTTTTCTAACTCAAGATCCCGCTATATACCGCAAAATCATTGGTATATTCCTCTTCTGTAGATAATGTAAGAATAAGAAACGTTGAGATTTTCTGCACACTTGGGCAACTTTGATTGTTAGCTGCGTTTAATTGAATGAAATTCTAAGTTATAAACATGCTTCTCCACCAACATCATTGAAAAAGTATACTTTTTTGATTAAAAATCGTTAAATTTGAGATAGAAGAATTAAAATTGTATAAAATTAACACTTTCTATAGAAAATCCCAATTGCCGTGATTAGGTATTGTAAACCGCTCCGATAAACATTGAAAACAGCTTTGTTAACGCCTGGAAAATGCTAATTCGTCAGTGTACATTCAGTAACAAAGAAAATAAGTTGATTAGACAGGAGAATTACGGCAACAACATTAAAAATAATGCAATAAAAATATTTCCAATATTACTCATTTGTTTAGGTTCTCCATCAGAAGGAATTTAATGCTTTGTGTGGCTTGACTTCTGTTATTGCAAACCTGATAAATCGACGAAGTAAAATGTTAATCATGCGAATAAAATTCCTCATTAAATGTCTTATTTAAAAAAAAAAAATACTTTAAAACAATATGAACAGCAATGATTTCATTCTAAATGCTTAAAATACGTTTTTGAAGATTAGTGGTTTTATGAGCGGTAAGGAAATGTCTTGTGACTATGTCTTGAATTGAATAAGGGAAACTATTTTGTTTTATTCGAATATTATCGATAATATTTAACTTAAAGGATTTAGTGAAAAGTGCATCCTATTTTGCTTACTAGCATGTTAATAAACAGATAGCAGTATAGTAGAAAAGTTATTACTCAATATACAGGGTTACCACAAAACTTCTGTACAACCGTATTAACCTCTGAAGGCTGAAAATTATAGTCATGAACATGTTGTCTTGGTACACTAACGTGGCTATGCTCTACCCGATATGAGCGATTTTGATACCACAAACTGAAGAATTAACGTTCTTTTCCCGCAACTAGTACAAGATGACTTACAATAATATAGTCAATTACAATGTTATCCTCGATTCAGCATTAAATGATATCTTACATGTAAAAATAACTTTTTCAGAAACCCTGAAATGTCAGTCATTTACATCTCATCACCAGTTTAAATATCCAACTAACTACAATCAGAAATATGGCTAAGACATACATCAATTCACAAATAGAACCAATAATAGTAAACAAGGTACAGTTTATTTTAATTAAAAATCATGTAGATAGAATAGTATTATTAGAATGTGGCCATAGTACCGTGTTGGTTTCTCCCTAATGTTATCCCCGAGTATGGGGCAGTTTGTTATTGTCCGAAACTGTAGGAATATAATTGTAATATATTATTGTAAGTAGTTTATTCGATTTTAATTATGAATTTTAAAATATATTATATACACCGATTGACCATAGACTTAGTTTATTCATTTAAATACAGTGGAATAAGTCATCTTATAAGTTAAAAAATCATGCTAAGTGCGCTTAATGTGTCTATCATGGCAGCAATTTTGATAAAACCGTCTGCAGCAATTATGATGCTGGACACATTGAACATACTTAATATGATTTTCTTAGAAAAACAATTACATCTTGCTTAAGTGTATTAATTTTGGCAGAGAAATTGGCATCGGCTTTATAATGCCACACTTTTGCATGCAATTACTGGCCTATAAACAATGATGATTGTATATAGAAATTAAATTACAGAAATTGTAATATAATTGTTTTTGCATATAAGACATCATTTACTGCTAAATCGAGGGCACTCTATACATTTGTAATTGACTTTTTTCTTATATAGCGCAGTGTTTCTAGATAGAGATGATAACTCAATAATTTGCCGCTAGATGGCGCTTCAATAAGTGATATTACGTAGCGAATAGATACTTTATTACAAGAAGACAACATAATGATGACTGTAGCTGCCGTCATTCTGAAGTTTTTGGGAGGTGGACAGCTGATGATCAATCTATATGTTAAATTTAATGATGATATATTCATTCATATATTCATAAAAACCCAATGACTTTTTTTCAGAATAAGAACTTTTAAACTTTGGTAATGTTAATTTCTTTGAACATGGGGCGGCAAATGCTTCTGCTACAAGGCCGATTGTTAACACTACTTTCTTATAGAAATCTTCGACTTATTTTATAAGAAAATTACTTTCATTATATAAGGCATATGTTAATGTTTAAAAATGGTGGCGACATTTGGCACGTGGGTTTCGCTACCCCTCGTTTAGAGTCTCCCTTATAGTCTTTTTAGTATTTTGTATAATAAACTAGATTTCTGTTATTTCAAACATTTTAAAACAATGCTACATTTTGAAAATAAAATTGCTCATTAACACGTTCACGCCCTCGCGGTGGGTCACACTCGACTGGCTCCGAGTTGCCAAGTCTCCGGCTTTTTGGATACCAGAATTTTAATACAGAAAATGTTGTTTTATTTAATTAGAACAATTGGACGATTTAAAGGAACAACATTTTCTCTAAAATAACAGTGGTGTGCAAAAAGCCGGAGACTTGACAGCTCTAAGACAGTCGAGTGTGACCCACTGCGCAGGCGTGAACGTGTTAAATATCATATTTATTCCAAATTTGCCTGAAAACCAAATAAATGTATAAACAGTTACAATAAATTCGATTTTTAACGTTTAAAATATAATTATAAAGATTATTGTTACGGTGTAATTTTAAGTCAATGAACGTCAAGGAAAAGTGGAAACACCCTCGTTTTATTCGAAGGTTATCGCTTTTGTTTGATTTTTAAAAGAAATTAAATACTTCATCATAACTTATATTTTAGTAGGTTAATAAATATTAGGTTGAGCAAAAAGTTCTGGGAAATTTTTAATCTAATAGTTACCAGAATTTGTACCGTACTAGTGGTATATCTATAGCAGGGCTCCCAAATGGTTCGCCAACTGAGTACCAATAAATTTTAACAGAAAATTTTATGGTAGGTTTGTGCTAGAATTAACTTTGAAAGGTGATTACGGAGCGGTTTGTAAGAAAAATCTAAAAAGAAAATTTTTCTAAAATAATATTGGTATTCAGTTGGCGGACCATTTTGGAGCCCTGCTATAGGAGTTCAGGAATTTCGGTTACAAAATGCTTTCACAAATTTTCCAGAACTTTTTGCTCAACTTAGTAGCTAACTGTAAAAATGTGCATTTATTTTCCTTTTTAATACATTCAATATTTTGTAATTGTATTTATATTTACGATCAAATTTAAATGATTTTTTTAAGCTGAGTAGTGTTGTTCTGTTTAAGAAGAGGATAGAATATCTTTTAAAATGTATCATCAAATGATTCGGTACTTGAAATTTTATGATTAAATTTTATACATCAAATATGACAATGCTTCTTAATAACCCAAACAATTTATATACTAAGTTACATATTTCAAATGTATCGTTGTTTCGACTAGGTGTTGCGAAAACTTGAACTAGCGAGCCAATTATTTCCCGTTATTTTAAGAGTTGCCTTCTTTTAATTGATTGCGGAATTATTTCATTAAATATAAGAACATTGTTATTTTGAAATAATAGAAGCAATCTTCCGGCTATCCTCTCCAATTTAAACTGCTTGTCGGAGACATTTTTCTGCTCCGTGCATTTGATTTCTGTTACTTCAAACATGATAAAACGGCGTAGTAATATGTTTCATTTTGTGAATAAATGTTCTTATTAAATATCTTTTTTTTGAAAAACCACCTCAACACAATATAAATTTTTGAACTGCTACGATGAGATTTTAATAAAGAAATTTACATTTAAAATGTGTTTTACAGGAGTCGCGATTTCATTATTTTTGAAGTCCATGAATGTTAAGGGAGTTGGCAGTAACATTGGAATTGACTTGAAATCTTTCCTTTTTCTTTTTTTTTTTTTAATTTCTGTTAGATAATTTTAGTAAGATATCCGATAATGCACCACATATTTTAATTTACCATGTTAATAATATGTTATCTGTAAAAAAATACATGTATCTTCTTTTAATATCTTGCAAGATGGACAGTAATCATATATATTAAAAGAAAAGGCTATTTTTGTCAGTTCAGTGCATCAAAAATGAATATCTGCGCATGCGTCCAAAATCTCTTCCGGGCTGTCCGATCTCTTTCACTGAAGTGAACGATTCACCGTAGACAGAGAAACATGATCACATCTTCGCAACTTTTACTCCGTGTATCATCGTCATCAGGGTAAACAGCGCATGTGCGGACACTGTGGTCCAATGGGAGTTCAGTGTGTGCACAAGACTTCCTGCCTAGATACAGATTTATTCTTACGATCTTAGGCAATGAATAATTTATTCTCCCATGCTGTAGTCGTTAATATAGTAGCACGCACGTTGCTATCTCTAATATTGTTTACTGTAAGGTGCTGCTTTGAAATAGTAAGTTTATTTGTTATTATTTATTTTATTTTGGTGTGTCCATTTCGATCTCTATTATTTTGCTCTGCTGTTTAATTTTCATAGCGAGTCCTAGGCTTATTTAGTTTAGTTATGGATCTAGCATCCTACAATCTTCGCGAAATTGAGCCGGACGGAAATTGCTTATTTAGGGCGCTGTCTGTGTTCCTGTATGATACAGAAGATCATCACCCGCGCGTACGCCACGCCATTGTAAAACATGTAGTCGGTAATTGGGATGTTTATCATCCGTTTATTGTTGGTGATCTTTCTTACGGTGTTCCTATTACTCAGGTAAACGATTACAGGAATATTATGTCAAGAAACAGTACGCATGGTGGACACTTAGAATTAAATGCCGCAACCGCAATTTTTAATATTTTTGTCACAATTATCAATGCACAAAACAATAACGTCACAAATTTGGGTGTAAATGCTCGAGGCAAAATAGAAGTTAATTTATTGTATGATGGAAATGGACATGATGGTCACTATACGGTATTGCTCAAAAAGGGCAAAGAACAAATTCGGCAGGAAAAAAATTCATCTCCCTCCAAAAAACGAAAACTGCAAGAGAGAAATAAAAAGTATTATGCAGAGCAAAAAAAGGTTGAATCATCTCCTTCCAAAAAACAGAAACGGAAGGAGCAAAATAAAAAGTATTATGCTAATAGAAAAAAGGTAGAGTCAGTTTTAAAGCCATATAAAATTCAGTATAGGTGTGCCGTTTCCGACAACATTTCAAATTTATCTCCGTCCAACTTAGGTAATTTAGACAACACATGTTCTTATTGTAATGCGTTGTATTTTTCATCAGAAAAGAATTCAAATGCCTTATTTAATTTGTGTTGTTCTAACAAAAAGTTCAAACTGCCCGAATTTCAAATTATTGATGACATAAGAGATCTATTCACTGGAAATAATGACAAGTCGAAAAACTTTAGGCAAAATATTAGGCAATATAATAATGCTTTATCCTTCGTGTCATTCGGTGCCAATATAAAGTTGCCTCCTGGTTACGGTCCTTATTGTTTCAAAATTCTAGGTTCAGTACACCACAAAATTTCCCCTTTGTATCCAGATAATTCGACCCATGCTTCTTATGGTCAATTGTACATTTTAGACTTTTCTGAAGCAAACGAAATTAGGTTAGAAAAGGCTGAGAATAGTTCTATTAGAGAGGACATTCTTAATATAATAAATCTTAATTTAATTAAATGTAATCCATACGTTAAGTGCTATAAAACGATGCATCAAAAAATATCTGAGGAACACGAGCTAGCTTTAAAACAAAACAGAGTGCCAGTTGATTTTGTTATGCGCTTTTATCACGAACCGCTATCAGATCCTCGCCGTTACAACGAACCAACATGCTCAGAGGTTGCAGCGGTTTTTGAATCTAATGATGGTGCTCCACCATCTCATAGGTACATAAATGTTTATTCTAAAGATGGTGGACTGAAAACTCTAGATTTTGATAGTATGCATTGTGATCCGATGTCATATGTACTGATTTGGCCTTGCGGTGAACCAGGTTGGCATATTTCAATGTCAGCGGGGGGAGAGAGGAAAACTAATGTTCGTGAAAATATTTCCATGAGAGAATATGTTTCTTATAGACTTATGGTTCGAGGATGTCCTCCTAAGGGAAATTTCAATCCGTTAATTAATGCTGGGAAATTAACTCAGCAATTGATAGTTGATTATTACTGTCGCATCGAAGGTGACAGATTAAAATTTATCCGTAGTCAACAGGCAAAATTGAGAGTAGACACATACGCTGGCCTTGCAGATGCTCTGTTTGCACGTGCTGATAAAGAAAACTTACGGGCGGGGCGGATTGTTATTTTACCTTCTTCTTTTACTGGTAGTCCTCGAAACATGATTCAAAACTATCAGGATGCCATGGCAATGGTAAGAAAATTTGGCAAGCCAGACCTTTTCTTAACGTTTACATGTAACCCTTTATGGCCAGAAATAACTAACAGCATACATCCTTTTGAAACTGCTAATAACAGACCAGATGTTACAGTTCGTGTTTTTCATTCAAAAATTAAAGAACTTTTACATTTGATAAAAGAAAGAAAAATATTTGGCGAAGTACAAACATACTTATATACGGTTGAATTTCAAAAGAGAGGTTTGCCCCATGTGCATTTATTATTATCTCTTCAAGATAATTGTAAATTTAGAGAAATAGCAGACATAGATAAAGTTATTTCTGCAGAAATTCCCGACCCTAATGATACAGTCTTACATAACTTAGTTAAATGCCACATGGTACACGGTCCTTGCGGTAGTCTTAATCCAAACTCAATTTGCATGACTGATGGTAAATGTAAGAAAGAATTTCCAAAAGAATTTGTTCAGGAAACTAAGGAAGATGTTAATGGTTATCCCCTTTATAAAAGGAGAAATAATAACAGGACTATTTCTAAACATATTAAAGGTAAAAATATTGAGGTTGACAACCGTTACATAGTTCCTTACAATCCCTTTCTCTTACTTTATTTTCAAGCCCATATTAATGTCGAAATTTGCGCGAGTGTTCACAGTATAAAATATATACATAAATATGTTTACAAAGGTCATGACTGAGCCAATGTGCAGGTAACTGCTGAAGGTGGTGTGCTTCATCATGATGAAGTTACTGCTTTCCTAAACACTCGATATGTCAGTCCATGTGAAGGTGCATACAGAATTTTTTCTTATCCAATGCATGAACAATCTCACACAATCATTCGCTTGCCTGTGCATTTGCCAGAAGAGCAACAAATATATTTTCAGGATGATAAAGCCGCGGAAGCTTTACTTAGATCAGAATTAAGAAGCACACAACTTATTGCATGGTTTAATTTAAATAAGGATCCAGAAACAAAAAGCCCTTTTATTTATCCAGAAACACCTCTTCATTATACTTGGGATAAAACTAAGTGTATTTGGAAAAAACGCTCTAACTTTCGTAGAGTAATTGGCAGAATGTATAATGTTTCTCCCTCTGAATCCGAGCGTTATCATCTTAGGTTACTGTTGCTTCATGTAGTTGGGGCTACAAGTCATGAAGATACCGGGTGTCCCAAAAAGGACTGACTGATTTTAAAATTCAATAACTTGCAAACGGTGACAGATATTTAAAAAATTCTTACAGGAGGGTTATGCATAAGGTCAAAAGTTTTTTTACAGTGATTTTCAATTTTAGTTCCAATTACAAACAATAGATGGCGCTGCGATCAATAGACGCTGAATTCAGGCTCGATTTTTGGTTCTTCGTGGCCCGGATAATACATTTCCATCTCCTTTTTCAGCATGGAACAAGAGAAAGGACTAGAAATCGAGCCTGTATTTAGCGACTATTGCTTACAGCGCCATCTATTGTTTGTAAATCGAACTAAAATTGAAAATCACTGTAATAAAACTTTTGACCTTATGCAAAACCCTCCTGCAAGAATTTTTTTAATATCTGTCACCGTTTGCAAGTTATGGAATTTTAAAATCAGTCAGTCCTTTTTGGGACACCCGGTATAAGAACAGTTCATGTTGTTTTTTCTTCTTTCAAAGAAGCAGCTATGCAAAGTGGATTACTTCAGGATGATACTGAGTGGCTGCGTTGTTTGCATGAAGCATCAGTTCTTCAAATGCCATTTCAATTAAGGCAGTTATTTTCTTTCATTGCCATTTTTCAACAACCATCAAACGCTACTCAATTATGGGAAACTTTTAAAGATTATCTTAGTGAAGATTATTTGCAGCTTCATGAGCCGAATAAAGCTTATCATTTTAGTCTCAGGGATATTAATGAAACACTTAAATTACATGGTTTTTCTCTTTCAACTTTCAACTTGCCAGTTATTAATGATTTCTTAATAACTGATCACAACATCAATTTCTCTAAAAATCCAAATCTTGACTATAATTTAATGATTCAGCAAGCTAATGATGAACAACTTTTAATCATTAACGAAATCAGTAAAGTAATCCAAGCGAATAATACAAATAAAAGCAATGCATATTTCATAGATGGTCCAGGTGGTACTGGGAAGACATTTGTATACCAGTGTCTCATACAAAAATGCTTTGATTTAGTTATAGAAATTATCTCTGTTGCATGGACTGGCATTGCTGCTATGCTCTTACCAAATGGTCGCACAGTACATAGTAAGTTTAAGTTACCTTTGATTCTGCATGAAACTTCAGTATCGTCTTTAAAAATTAATAGCAAAGCTGCTTCTGATATTAAGTCAGCAAGACTGATAGTTTGGGATGAAGCACCTATGGCAAATGTTTATGCATTAATGACTGTTAATAGACTTCTGCAAGATATAATGACCAATATTATTATTTTTGGTGGGAAGATAATCGTTCTTGGAGGGGATTTTAGACAGGTATTGCCAGTAGTTCCACATGCCTCACGACAAACAATAACTCAAAATTGCATCAAATTTTCACCTCTTTGGCCATATTTCAAGGTTTTTCGGTTATTTAAAAACATGCGCTAGGTCAGACGAATTGGAGTTTTCAAAGTTTTTGCTTAAAATTGGTGATGGAAGTTATCCATCAGTCAATGATGAACCTTCATATGGTTCTTCTGTTATTTATTTACCTTTAGAAATTATTGCAAAAGAAGATACCGTATCTGAAATTTTTGGCAAACATTTTGCTTCACCAGATCATGTTGTTAATTTTTCTAAATTTGCTATTCTTGCCCCCCAAAATGAGCATTGTAATGAAATAAATTCTAAAGTTCTACATCTTATACCTGGCACACAGAGAACATACGCTAGCGTAAATAATCTCATAACTGATGATGAAAGCCAAATTCTTCAATTTCCTGCAGAATTTCTAAACAGTTTAGAGTTAAGTGGTTTGCCTCCACATAATCTCACATTAAAAGTCGGTGCAATTGTAATGCTGTTAAGAAACCTAAATGCTACCCAGGGTCTTTTAAATGGGACAAGACTAATTGTGAGGAATATGTATGACAATTGTTTAGATTTAGAAATTATCACTGGCGAAAGAAAAGGGCAAAGAGCTTTGATTAATAGAATCGACCTATCACCATCAGACCCATCACTCCCTTTCTCTTTTAAAAGACGCCAATTTCCCATACGTCTGGCTTTTTGTATGACTATCAACAAAGCACAGGGACAAACTTTAGATTGTGTTGGTATTTATTTACCCCAGCCTGTTTTTAGCCATGGTCAGTTATATGTAGCTATGTCTCGGGTGCGTTCATTTGAAACTTAAAGGTTCAAATACTACCAAAAGGCAATAGAACACCGAATGTAGTATATAAAGAGGTCCTATAATAAACAACTAAAGGGAACTTGGCATTCATGCATGTAGAATGTTTTGCTTGATGTATGTCTGTCGGAATTTCAGTTTGTAGAAATAAGTAAACAAATTTTAGGGTTACTGAGTAATGCAATAATAAATTTTAGTATGCATCAGTGCAGTTTGTCTGGGCTTATATTGTACAATAATAAATATGCTGGATAATGAAAAACCTATATGATTCATCGGTTCATGTCGATAAAATGGAAAAATGCTCTAAATGTACAAATAAGGTGACAAGGTACCAAGTTTTTAATGTTATTTATAAGGGGATAATCTTAGTATTTGCATTCATGCGTCCATTGCGTTTAGCCTTGCGCATGTCTGCCTATGCTTTAATTATAGAAATGTTCAACAAATTTGGGGCTTATATTGTACAATAATAAATATGCTGGATAATGAAAAACCTATATGATTCATTGGTTCATGTCAATAAAATGGAAAAATGCTCTAAATGTACAAATAAGGTGACTAGGTACCAAGTTTTTAATGTTATTTATAAGGGGATAATCTTAGTATTTGCATTCATGCGTCCAGTGCGTTTAGCCTTATGTGTGTCTGCCTATTCTTTAATTATAGAAATGTGCAACAAATTTGGGAGCCTATGTTGTGCAATAATAAATTTTTGTTTGTTCTATGCATGTAGTGCAGTTTGCCTGATCCATTTCACTTACTTTCATTCAAAGAAGGGTTAAAAATAAAATTGCGTAGTATATAAGAAAATTATTTTAGTACATGCATTAGTGCACTGGCCTGATGCATGTTTGTGTATACTCAATTCAAAGGTTCAAATAGGTCGAAGGATTTTAAGAGATTCAATGTTGTCTACAATAAGGTAATTTTAGTAATCCATTTTCATTCATGCATGTCTTGCTTTTTTGCATGGTCTGTTTGTAAATATGTGTGACAAAAATTTTAATGTTCCCAACAAATCTTTTTTAATAACATCGAAATGGACACAAATATCTGAGTATATATGTATTGTGTATGTGTTTTTTTTTAGTGTTTTTTTTCTTTTTCATTTTTTTTTTCAATTTTTTTGCTGATTTAGGAAATATGCCTCATGGTACATAGATACCAAGGATTTATGTGTTTTGAATACCACCATTTCAGTTCAATAACATTTTTTTTATATATTCAAACATTTAAATGTAAAATTAAGGCAAATATTAATTTTCTGAAATATAATGGTATTCAAATTTTGGATTTCTTGGCATCTCATGGGGGAAACCGCCTTTTTCAGCATTTTTCCTTTTTTTGTTGTTTTTCTTTTCAGTAGGCATGCTTGAGTATTAGTGTTTTTTTTATAAAATCTAATCTTTTAGAAAATAAAAAGTAGGGATGGAAATGTTTGAGAAACCCCCTTAAGTTCGGTACTTTTAAGTTAGCACAGCACATAATTTTACATAATTTCCTACATTTTAGAGTCTTCTGCATACAGTAATGTTTTTTTGTTGTTTTCATGGGCGTGCAGTGCTCATACATGCATTAGCAACTGTAACATTTACATATTTAGTGTAGTTTATAGATTGATGCATGAATTTTCATACATCCAGCTTATTGTTTGTATGTTTGCTTTTTTGGGGGGGGTGGGGGGTCGGTGGTGCACTAATGGGAAAGTCATTTTTGACGGGTGTGCTAACGAAAAAATACCCCAAATTTTAGTAATATCAATTTGTGACGATGGTTAAGTTAACTTTATGCAACTCGGTATTACTTTAAACGTTCTTATATTTTCTATATTCTTTGTGGAATACATCATAATTACAAAAAGTAATCAAGCAAGAAAAACTTTCGTAAAAACTATGACACTCACACTACAATTTTTATAATATTTTTTTATATTTTTTGGTAGCATATTCCTGTTTTCCAATTTTTCCAGGAAAAAAGTTTTTTTTACCCAAAATTTTAAACCTGTTTTCAAATAATTTGTGATAATGTTGTCATTTAAATCTATGCACAAACATCAATAGTAAAAAATAAATTTTAAAACCGTTCGTAGCAAGAAATTTTTTGAAAAACCGTCAACTTTACACGAGCATGCCTGCTGAAAAATTAAAAGGGTATAGCGAGTACGGGCACTCGACCTCTTGGGTGTACATGGAACTGAGTGCAACAGTGACAGTCATTTTTATTTTCTGATTTCATCGTGTAAAATATGAATTTTGTCAAATATCGTGGAAAATATGCAAATTTCGTCGAAAGATTATGTAATAAAACACAAATTTCGTCATAGGATTGAAAAAAAAACCGTGATTTCATCAAAGGATCGCAGAGTAAACGTGAATTTCATTCAAAGGACTGCAGAAAAGTGCGATTTTTGTCAAATGGTCGCAGAAAAACACTGATTTTGTCAAAGGATCGCAGAATAAATGCAAATTTCCTCAAAATGTTGCGGAATTATTCATGTTATGCACCTTCAGTGTCCCACTCCCCACTAGCTTTCCCCCCGCAGGAGGGCCTTTTTCTAAATTTTGCCGTCACACCTCATGGGACATATCGTTGCAAAGGCCTCTGAGGGGGCACTTTCCTAAATCGATATATCGGAATATCATGATATACAGATGCCGATTTATCATGATATTTAATTCTAGACATCACCCAGCCTTTGCGGTAAGTAAACTTTTTTTCTTTAGTGCTATCAAATTGTTTGCCGTCAAGTTTTGACGGGTTCCATCTAGTAACTTATGAATTTAAAAATTAAATACTTATAAATTTGTGAGTCTGTTTTTCATATAATACGAATTTCATTTTCGTAAAAGTTTTTCGATCTCGGTGAAATTTGAATAAGTTTTTTGTAGCATAAATGCATAACTACTCTCTTATGAAAGTAGGTCTATTGTCGACTGAGTTTCTGGGTTTTACGTGTGATCGGTGTTTCCTCATTAACACACTGCAAATAGAGGCGTCTTAAATTTAGACACATATGTGACTGAAAAAGAATTCTAGACACTTAAGTGTCTTAATCTGAAAATTAAGACATTATAGATGTCTTAATTTAATATACATAAGTGTCTTACTATGATCATTGTGTATACGAACTGAGATTAGCGTCTAAAATATCCGAAAACGTCTTATTTTAAGACACTTCATTGATACAAACGTGTCTTAATTTAAGACATTTAGATTCTTCCTTTCTTCTTACACAATAACCACTAGGGGGCACTCTCAGTTGCCCTTGCGGTTTAGATATCTTTCTTTCGAATTTGGTGTACGTTGTAATTCAAGCTGAAAGTTTGTTTTTATGTAAGCGTATATTTTAATTCGTTTTTTGCGAAATCTGAAGTTCTGTGATTTTAACTCGTATTAATTTAGTTTATTTATGTATTGAATACGTACATCTGACTTTTGTGCTTGACATCCGATGTCTCTTATAAGCTGTCTGTTATATAAAGGCGGGATAGACACAGAAACAGACAACACTTGCAGATTACATTCGGGAACTCTGCGAAGTGTGTGGAACGGACTTAGTGTGAATTTGTATTAATTTGTATCGATAATACTGTGTTATTCGTCATCGTCATGTCAAAGCTGGTAAAAAGAAAACTTTTGCCTAGCGGGTTAACCTTTGAGTATGAAGCATTTCATTCTCTAAATATGGCTAGCCGGATGTATTAACCCTTTAAGCCATGACTCGCACAATTGTGCGGGTGATACTAAAGTAATTGGGAATGACATTTCCTGTTTTTGTGAGATTTAAAACCAAATCTGCACATTTATATGAGTTAATTGGTTTCAGATGTTTTGATAATACACAACTAGGGGGTACCAACTACAATACAGGGTTAGATTTTCTGTTTTAAAAAAGACAATATCATCTGACAGCGATAGACAAAAAGTATGCACTGTCGTAATTTCTTTTAAATATGACTTTTGGTGTTTGCTTAGATTTAATTTTTCTTTTCATATATTTTTTTTCATGATTTTAATTGATTTTGTCTTTGATAAATTTAATTAGATTTTACAAAAGTTGAAAATTAAATGACCCACACAATTGTGCGGGTACGGCATTTACCATTTCGAAAATAGATACAATTCCTAATACATATTTTTTCTTTTTTTTTTTTTAAGTGATATTTTCAACTTATGTTTTTAGCAATTTATTTTTTATTAATTACATTTTTAAAGCGGATTAATTTTAAATTAATAGGTTTGTACTATTCATGATTTCTATTTAAAACTGATAGTATTAGATATATCATATGCACATGTAACGAACTGTATGTTTCTGCTCTGATTTATAGATGTCATATATGATTTATAAGTTTTATATGAGTTATATGCATACCACGAGATAGATTTTTAAGTTTGATAAATTCGTTCCATTTTTTCGACACAGCAAGTAAATCTCCAGGAATAAATAATAAATTATGTAAATTTCAGCAAATGCTTGACAGATTCCGTAGTGTCTGCTTGAATTTACCAGGACATCAGGGAAATTTTCCATAGATGAGCAGACGATTCCTTTTTTTAGGACGTGCTCAGTAAAGCAGTATATAAAAAACAAACCACACTCTGTTGTAACAGCATCATCTGGGATAGTTTTAAACTTTTCAGTATACCAGAGGGAAAGTACAGACCTGGTCCACAAGGATCTAGGTTTAGGACCTGCTGTAGTCCTTACTCTGGTTCAGACCTAGTTTTGTATACATCGATCTCTATTTCAACAAAATACCGCTTCTGGAAAAAAAAAAAAATTGAAGGATCAGGCACAATCCAAACGGAGTGAAGCGCATTTGTCAACGGCTCTTAAGAGGTGTGCGAGCATTGAGCACGTCTCAGAAAATGAAATTTTAGTGGTCTGTCCAAAAAGAAAAATTGTTTCAATCATTTTCATTGTGGCTGATGAAAATTATCTCAATAAACAACAACTTTTTTTTTTTTGCTTAAACTTTTATTTTTAGATATTCGCACAAATAATCCGAAACTGCACAATTGTGTAGATTTCGCCGAAAAACGGCTGCATTAAGGCCTAACTCACACAGTTGGGTTGGACCTCCCTTGGCATAACCTGACATGTGGTATTTTTTAAATATTTTTTTTTTCAATCAAATACGATCCTATCAATCCCGCCCAAACTTTCAATTTCTACCAAAAAAACTCACGGCCATAAATGGTTAAGAGATTTCCTTCTAAAACGATGCAAGTCTTTGTTCCTCATTGTAATAATTTTTTTTAAATTTTTAATCGAGGAATTTTTATTACTTCTTGCAACAGGATTCAAGTAAGTGTCACAATTTTTCTTTTATTACTAAAATTAGTGTTTTCATGATTTTCTAACTAGCACTGATCAAAATCTTGCATAAAATGGTATCAGTTTTGTATCTGTTTGCAAAAAAACCCGCCAATTCTAGACGTATATATTTTTAAACTTATGACGTTGTCTTTTATTACAAATTATACTTTCTAAACTCTCATCTTTTTTCCTTAATTTAAAGTAATAATATTACTAAAAGACAGACATTTAAAGTAAAAGTCATTCTCTTGTTTTCCATGGCAGTGCTTAGTTCCAATGGCTAATGCTTATCTCACACTAAACGATCATAAGATATAAAAGGGAAAAAAGCTTTGAATAATCTCCTAATGCTTTCTTATTTCCTACCTAGGGATTACAATCCCGTATCCCGGGATTCCGCTCTATTTTTAATCTCGAAAATCCCGGGATTTTTTTGTCAAATCCCGGGATTTTCGGGATTGTCTTTTTTTTTAATAGAACAATATTCAACTGAAATCAAAAAATATGTTTGTAGACTTTTGCTTTTGTAATAAAAATAAATTAATTTTTATAAATATATAATATCATTGAAATATATATATATATATCAAGTATTTTTTACATATATTTATAAGCGATTAAATCTTTTAAAGTGGAAATCTTTTAACCTGCAAACAGACGTAACCTGCACAACTATTAATCAGGAAAAACGAAATTATTTGTTTATTTCGATTTCGCTGCGTATGTGGAATATATCTTCCACTCCGTCATTTAGAATTAGAGTTTACTGATAAGCGTTGCATTTGTGTATCATATTCATCCTCATTATTATGTTCTAATTTCTTTCTTTTCGTGCTTTTATATTTATTTTGCTTTAGATATGTCTAATGAAAAGTATTTTCTAGTTCATAGGTAAGATAATGATACATCTTCAGTATGGTACTACCATTTAACCTCAAAACACGGAAAAAGCACTAAATGTAAAAGATGTAAGGCAGTGCGTAAATCAGTAGGTGTATTGACTAAGGGGTTGCATACACATTTATCTACGAATCATGGAACTAAAGTTCAGAAAAAAAAATTAATACAACCTCTCTTCCTTCCAGAAGTCAAGATTGCATAGAAGATGCATTGCTTTCTAAAAAGTGGAAAATAGAGGATTATTTTAGTAGTGATAAGGAATCACTGGATTTAATTTTAGAGGGAACGACAGCTAAAGACGGTTTCACATTTAACGTTTTCACGTCAACTACTTAAGTTTCATGCTAGGGAAAATCTTGTGTTTGCGATTTCCTATTATTGTAATCTTTAATTACGTCGTTATGAGAATAATGCAAAATTTAATTAGTGATAATAATAATTTTTTTTGATATTGTAAATAATAACCCATTCAAAAACTTGTTTAACAGGAAATAAAAGAAGTATGTAGAAGAGGAAACATAGACTTATACGAAAAATACAAAAATGACAATTAAATGTTAAGATATATATTTAAGAGAAAAGAAGTTTGTAAACTATAATTTTTTTCATGTTATTAATATAGAATATTTATTTATTTATTTTTATTGATAGTTGAATAGCTTTTGTGATTACCCTCTGATCTACATAAAAACTTGCCCATGTGGCAATATAATTTTTTAAAATATAATTTTTAAATAATAAGGATTTTCATTTATTTTCGGGGAGGTGGAGGGGGGGGGGGAGGATTTGTATGAAATTTTTGTAAAGCTGATATCTTAAATCTTGCACTGATTATAATGAATGTTTTGAACTTTTAGAGTAGGACAAGATTACAAATACAAAATATATTTATCAAAATAACGATGTAATTTTTTTCTCAATGTTATAAAAGTAGAATATTTATTTTTTTATTCATAGTTAAATAACTGTTGTGATTATCATCTGATATATATGTAAAATTGCCTATGTGGCAATATAATTTTTTTTAATCTAATTTTTAAATTACATTTTTCATTTTTTTTTTTGGGGGGGGGGGCATAATTTTCAATTTTCGTACATCTGATATTTTAAATCATTTTCGACATTCAACGGAATATATTAAATATTTTGAACTTTTAGAGTAGGACAAGTTTATAATATATATATATATATTAAACCATGTACCTTAAAAACACTTAATAGTGGACACGGCGAACCGCGGAATTTGTCCGATAATCGGAGATGTTTGGTTTTGTGAGGTAAAAGTATACAAATATGTATGCTTTGCGTATTAAAATAGTATTTGCTAAAAAGAGGTGTCCGCTATTCGGGAATGTCCATTAACCTCCACAACGGATACTCCCGTATACCGGGCATCTCAATATAGATAACCATAATGCAGGGTTGTATTAGTTGCAAAATAACTTCTTGATTAAAACATGGACTTACTGGACAGTGCCCCATTCCCCTACGATTTCAGTGCCCCTAAATTTGATGTGGAATATTTGTAAAGCTTATATTTTAAATCTGTTTCGAAATTATACTGATTATAATCAATATTTTGAACTTTTAAAGTAGAATAAGGTTAAAAAGAAAACAAATAAAAAAAATCTAATACTTAAATAAATATTTTTTGTTTTTAATTTTGTTCTACTCCTGAAGTTCAAAATATTGATTATAATCATTTCAATGTCGTAAAAGAATTAATTTATCAGCTTAACGAATTTGCATTCCAAAATTGGGAGCACCAAAAAAATCAGGCTGTATGGGGGTGGATGGGGCAGGACCACAGTTAAATAATTTTCCAGGATTCAACGTGGTCAAACATGGCTACGTATGATGTTTACAAAAAAATGGATGCGATTCAGACGCTTGAAGGGTCTTAAATTCAGACGCAAAAAGTGTCTGAAAAATTAAGACACTTTAAAAGATCTGAAAATTGAATACTCCGTTTCAGACACTTAAGTGTCTGAATTTCAGACATTTTAATTTACAGTGCATTTTCATGTTAATGAGCTACCTATTCCGTCATTTATTTAAATTGGGCAACGTGTGTCTGAATCTCCAGGTGTATGATTTTCAGAGTAATGCTGTACAATGATATGAAAATTAGATATCTGGGGTTTAGTTGCTAAATACATGATTTCAATAAGAGTTCGATTCAGTGCATTTTGTCGCGTCTCGCCCTGAGTGGTATCCTAGACTATATTCGAGCATCGCCTAACCTTCCACGTGCTGTGGATCAAGTGAAGTTTTCCAGTGAGCATTTTTTGGAGTAGCGTATTAGCCTGTTAGTTCAACAGCGCGGCAAAGAATTGAAATTTGATTTCCATGTAAAAGATTATTTATATCCCATTATTATAACATTTTGAAGTAACATTATATGGTGCTGTGTTTGTGCGTGTCATTTATGATGGTCGATTATCTACACGATGGATATAGGCCCTAGGAGGAGTGCAAACCGTGGAGAAATCCTAACCCGTACTTACGCAAGGTTATCCAAGGTTCGAAAAATAGCATGGAAAACTCCGAACGATTAGGCCGACGAGCGCGATTGGACTCGAATCTAGCACCTCCCGTATACCAGCTTTGAGAGCGGAACCTCTCGACCACTGTTGGAGCCATTTTATGGTGCTAATTACAGTTATTTCAGTAACATTTTTATAGTTAGCTGAGATGAACACTTCTTAGATTCCGGGAACAGATCAGCGTTGTCATTTATGATGGTCGATTATCTACACGATGGATATAGGCCCTAGGAGGAGTGCAAACCGTGGAGGAATCCTAGCCCGTATTTGACGCAAGGTTATCCAAGGTTCGAAGAATAGCATGGAAAACTCCGAACGATTAGGCCGACGAGCGCGATTGGACTCGAATCCAGCACCTCCCGTATACCAAATTTGAGATCGGAACCTCTCGATCACTGGTGGAGCCATTATATGGTGCTAATTACAGTTATTTCAGTAACATTTTTATAGTTAGCTGAGATGAACACTTCTTAGATTCCGGGAACAGATCAGCGTTGTCATTTATGATGGTCGATTATCTACACGATGGATATAGGCCCTAGGAGGAGTGCAAACCGTGGAGGAATCCTAGCCCGTATTTGACGCAAGGTTATCCAAGGTTCGAAGAATAGCATGGAAAACTCCGAACGATTAGGCCGACGAGCGCGATTGGACTCGAATCCAGCACCTCCCGTATACCAGCTTTGAGAGCGGAACCTCTCAACCACTGTTGGAGCCATTTTATGGTGCTAATTACAGTTATTTCAGTAACATTTTTATAGTTAGCTGAGATGAACACTTCTTAGATTCCGGGAACAGATCAGCGTTGTCATTTATGATGGTCGATTATCTACACGATGGATATAGGCCCTAGGAGGAGTGCAAACCGTGGAGGAATCCTAGCCCGTATTTGACGCAAGGTTATCCAAGGTTCGAAGAATAGCATGGAAAACTCCGAACGATTAGGCCGACGAGCGCGATTGGACTCGAATCCAGCACCTCCCGTATACCAAATTTGAGATCGGAACCTCTCGACCACTGGTGGAGCCATTATATGGTGCTAATTACAGTTATTTCAGTAACATTTTTATAGTTAGCTGAGATGAACACTTCTTAGATTCCGGGAAGAGATCAGCGTTGTCATTTATGATGGTCGATTATCTACACGATGGATATAGGCCCTAGGAGGAGTGCAAACCGTGGAGAAATCCTAACCCGTATTTACGCAAGGTTATCCAAGGTTCGAAGAATAGCATGGAAAACTCCGAACGATTAGGCCGACGAGCACGATTGGACTCGAATCTAGCACCTCCCGTATACCAGCTTTGAGAGCGGAACCTCTCGACCACTGTTGGAGCCATTTTATGGTGCTAATTACAGTTATTTCAGTAACATTTTTATAGTTAGCTGAGATGAACACTTCTTAGATTCCGGGAACAGATCAGCGTTGTCATTTATGATGGTCGATTATCTACACGATGGATATAGGCCCTAGGAGGAGTGCAAACCGTGGAGGAATCCTAGCCCGTATTTGACGCAAGGTTATCCAAGGTTCAAAGAATAGCATGGAAAACTCCGAACGATTAGGCCGACGAGCGCGATTGGACTCGAATCCAGCACCTCCCGTATACCAGCTTTGAGAGCGGAACCTCTCAACCACTGTTGGAGCCATTTTATGGTGCTAATTACAGTTATTTCAGTAACATTTTTATAGTTAGCTGAGATGAACACTTCTTAGATTCCGGGAACAGATCAGCGTTGTCATTTATGATGGTCGATTATCTACACGATGGATATAGGCCCTAGGAGGAGTGCAAACCGTGGAGGAATCCTAGCCCGTATTTGACGCAAGGTTATCCAAGGTTCGAAGAATAGCATGGAAAACTCCGAACGATTAGGCCGACGAGCGCGATTGGACTCGAATCCAGCACCTCCCGTATACCAAATTTGAGATCGGAACCTCTCGATCACTGGTGGAGCCATTATATGGTGCTAATTACAGTTATTTCAATAACATATTTATAGTTAGCTGAGATGAACACTTCTTAGATTCCGGGAACAGATCAGCGTTGTCATTTATGATGGTCGATTATCTACACGATGGATATAGGCCCTAGGAGGAGTGCAAACCGTGGAGGAATCCTAGCCCGTATTTGACGCAAGGTTATCCAAGGTTCGAAGAATAGCATGGAAAACTCCGAACGATTAGGCCGACGAGCGCGATTGGACTCGAATCCAGCACCTCCCGTATACCAGCTTTGAGAGCGGAACCTCTCAACCACTGTTGGAGCCATTTTATGGTGCTAATTACAGTTATTTCAGTAACATTTTTATAGTTAGCTGAGATGAACACTTCTTAGATTCCGGGAAGAGATCAGCGTTGTCATTTATGATGGTCGATTATCTACACGATGGATATAGGCCCTAGGAGGAGTGCAAACCGTGGAGAAATCCTAACCCGTATTTACGCAAGGTTATCCAAGGTTCGAAGAATAGCATGGAAAACTCCGAACGATTAGGCCGACGAGCACGATTGGACTCGAATCTAGCACCTCCCGTATACCAGCTTTGAGAGCGGAACCTCTCGACCACTGTTGGAGCCATTTTATGGTGCTAATTACAGTTATTTCAGTAACATTTTTATAGTTAGCTGAGATGAACACTTCTTAGATTCCGGGAACAGATCAGCGTTGTCATTTATGATGGTCGATTATCTACACGATGGATATAGGCCCTAGGAGGAGTGCAAACCGTGGAGGAATCCTAGCCCGTATTTGACGCAAGGTTATCCAAGGTTCGAAGAATAGCATGGAAAACTCCGAACGATTAGGCCGACGAGCGCGATTGGACTCGAATCCAGCACCTCCCGTATACCAGCTTTGAGAGCGGAACCTCTCAACCACTGTTGGAGCCATTTTATGGTGCTAATTACAGTTATTTCAGTAACATTTTTATAGTTAGCTGAGATGAACACTTCTTAGATTCCGGGAACAGATCAGCGTTGTCATTTATGATGGTCGATTATCTACACGATGGATATAGGCCCTAGGAGGAATGCAAACCGTGGAGAAATCCTAACCCGTATTTACGCAAGGTTATCCAAGGTTCGAAGAATAGCATGGAAAACTCCGAACGATTAGGCCGACGAGCGCGATTGGACTCGAATCTAGCACCTCCCGTATACCAGCTTTGAGAGCGGAACCTCTCGTCCACTGTTGGAGCCATTTTATGGTGCTAATTACAGTTATTTCAGTAACATTTTTATAGTTAGCCGAGATGAAGACTTCTTAGATTCCGGGAACAGATCAGCGTTGTCATTTATGAAGGTCGATTATCTACACGATGGATATAGGCCCTAGGAGGAGTGCAAACCGTGGAGAAATCCTAACCCGTATTTACGCAAGGTTATCCAAGGTTCGAAGAATAGCATGGAAAACTCCGAACGATTAGGCCGACGAGCACGATTGGACTCGAATCTAGCACCTCCCGTATACCAGCTTTGAGAGCGGAACCTCTCGACCACTGTTGGAGCCATTTTATGGTGCTAATTACAGTTATTTCAGTAACATTTTTATAGTTAGCTGAGATGAACACTTCTTAGATTCCGGGAACAGATCAGCGTTGTCATTTATGATGGTCGATTATCTACACGATGGATATAGGCCCTAGGAGGAGTGCAAACCGTGGAGGAATCCTAGCCCGTATTTGACGCAAGGTTATCCAAGGTTCGAAGAATAGCATGGAAAACTCCGAACGATTAGGCCGACGAGCGCGATTGGACTCGAATCCAGCACCTCCCGTATACCAGCTTTGAGAGCGGAACCTCTCAACCACAGTTGGAGCCATTTTATGGTGCTAATTACAGTTATTTCAGTAACATTTTTATAGTTAGCTGAGATGAACACTTCTTAGATTCCGGGAACAGATCAGCGTTGTCATTTATGATGGTCGATTATCTACACGATGGATATAGGCCCTAGGAGGAGCGCAAAACGTGGAGGAATCCTAGCCCGTATTTGACGCAAGGTTATCCAAGGTTCGAAGAATAGCATGGAAAACTCCGAACGATTAGGCCGACGAGCGCGATTGGACTCGAATCCAGCACCTCCCGTATACCAAATTTGAGATCGGAACCTCTCGACCACTGGTGGAGCCATTATATGGTGCTAATTACAGTTATTTCAGTAACATTTTTATAGTTAGCTGAGATGAACACTTCTTAGATTCCGGGAACAGATCAGCGTTGTCATTTATGATGGTCGATTATCTACACGATGGATATAGGCCCTAGGAGGAGTGCAAACCGTGGAGAAATCCTAACCCGTATTTACGCAAGGTTATCCAAGGTTCGAAGAATAGCATGGAAAACTCCGAACGATTAGGCCGACGAGCGCGATTGGACTCGAATCCAGCACCTCCCGTATACCAAATTTGAGATCGGAACCTCTCGACCACTGGTGGAGCCATTATATGGTGCTAATTACAGTTATTTCAGTAACATTTTTATAGTTAGCTGAGATGAAAACTTCTTAGATTCCGGGAACAGATCAGCGTTGTCATTTATGATGGTCGATTATCTACACGATGGATATAGGCCCTAGGAGGAGTGCAAACCGTGGAGAAATCCTAACCCGTATTTACGCAAGGTTATCCAAGGTTCGAAGAATAGCATGGAAAACTCCGAACGATTAGGCCGACGAGCGCGATTGGACTCGAATCTAGCACCTCCCGTATACCAGCTTTGAGAGCGGAACCTCTCGTCCACTGTTGGAGCCATTTTATGGTGCTAATTACAGTTATTTCAGTAACATTTTTATAGTTAGCTGAGATGAACACTTCTTAGATTCCGGGAACAGATCAGCGTTGTCATTTATGATGGTCGATTATCTACACGATGGATATAGGCCCTAGGAGGAGTGCAAACCGTGGAGGAATCCTAGCCCGTATTTGACGCAAGGTTATCCAAGGTTCGAAGAATAGCATGGAAAACTCCGAACGATTAGGCCGACGAGCGCGATTGGACTCGAATCCAGCACCTCCCGTATACCAGCTTTGAGAGCGGAACCTCTCAACCACTGTTGGAGCCATTTTATGGTGCTAATTACAGTTATTTCAGTAACATTTTTATAGTTAGGTGAGATGAACACTTCTTAGATTCCGGGAACAGATCAGCGTTGTCATTTATGATGGTCGATTATCTACACGATGGATATAGGCCCTAGGAGGAGTGCAAACCGTGGAGGAATCCTAGCCCGTATTTGACGCAAGGTTATCCAAGGTTCGAAGAATAGCATGGAAAACTCCGAACGATTAGGCCGACGAGCGCGATTGGACTCGAATCCAGCACCTCCCGTATACCAGCTTTGAGAGCGGAACCTCTCAACCACTGTTGGAGCCATTTTATGGTGCTAATTACAGTTATTTCAGTAACATTTTTATAGTTAGCTGAGATGAACACTTCTTAGATTCCGGGAAAAGATCAGCGTTGTCATTTATGATGGTCGATTATCTACACGATGGATATAGGCCCTAGGAGGAGTGCAAACCGTGGAGGAATCCTAGCCCGTATTTGACGCAAGGTTATCCAAGGTTCGAAGAATAGCATGGAAAACTCCGAACGATTAGGCCGACGAGCGCGATTGGACTCGAATCCAGCACCTCCCGTATACCAAATTTGAGATCGGAACCTCTCGACCACTGGTGGAGCCATTATATGGTGCTAATTACAGTTATTTCAGTAACATTTTTATAGTTAGCTGAGATGAACACTTCTTAGATTCCGGGAAGAGATCAGCGTTGTCATTTATGATGGTCGATTATCTACACGATGGATATAGGCCCTAGGAGGAGTGCAAACCGTGGAGAAATCCTAACCCGTATTTACGCAAGGTTATCCAAGGTTCGAAGAATAGCATGGAAAACTCCGAACGATTAGGCCGACGAGCACGATTGGACTCGAATCTAGCACCTCCCGTATACCAGCTTTGAGAGCGGAACCTCTCGACCACTGTTGGAGCCATTTTATGGTGCTAATTACAGTTATTTCAGTAACATTTTTATAGTTAGCTGAGATGAACACTTCTTAGATTCCGGGAACAGATCAGCGTTGTCATTTATGATGGTCGATTATCTACACGATGGATATAGGCCCTAGGAGGAGTGCAAACCGTGGAGGAATCCTAGCCCGTATTTGACGCAAGGTTATCCAAGGTTCGAAGAATAGCATGGAAAACTCCGAACGATTAGGCCGACGAGCGCGATTGGACTCGAATCCAGCACCTCCCGTATACCAGCTTTGAGAGCGGAACCTCTCAACCACTGTTGGAGCCATTTTATGGTGCTAATTACAGTTATTTCAGTAACATTTTTATAGTTAGCTGAGATGAACACTTCTTAGATTCCGGGAAGAGATCAGCGTTGTCATTTATGATGGTCGATTATCTACACGATGGATATAGGCCCTAGGAGGAGTGCAAACCGTGGAGAAATCCTAACCCGTATTTACGCAAGGTTATCCAAGGTTCGAAGAATAGCATGGAAAACTCCGAACGATTAGGCCGACGAGCACGATTGGACTCGAATCTAGCACCTCCCGTATACCAGCTTTGAGAGCGGAACCTCTCGACCACTGTTGGAGCCATTTTATGGTGCTAATTACAGTTATTTCAGTAACATTTTTATAGTTAGCTGAGATGAACACTTCTTAGATTCCGGGAACAGATCAGCGTTGTCATTTATGATGGTCGATTATCTACACGATGGATATAGGCCCTAGGAGGAGTGCAAACCGTGGAGGAATCCTAGCCCGTATTTGACGCAAGGTTATCCAAGGTTCGAAGAATAGCATGGAAAACTCCGAACGATTAGGCCGACGAGCGCGATTGGACTCGAATCCAGCACCTCCCGTATACCAGCTTTGAGAGCGGAACCTCTCAACCACTGTTGGAGCCATTTTATGGTGCTAATTACAGTTATTTCAGTAACATTTTTATAGTTAGCTGAGATGAACACTTCTTAGATTCCGGGAACAGATCAGCGTTGTCATTTATGATGGTCGATTATCTACACGATGGATATAGGCCCTAGGAGGAATGCAAACCGTGGAGAAATCCTAACCCGTATTTACGCAAGGTTATCCAAGGTTCGAAGAATAGCATGGAAAACTCCGAACGATTAGGCCGACGAGCGCGATTGGACTCGAATCTAGCACCTCCCGTATACCAGCTTTGAGAGCGGAACCTCTCGTCCACTGTTGGAGCCATTTTATGGTGCTAATTACAGTTATTTCAGTAACATTTTTATAGTTATCCGAGATGAAGACTTCTTAGATTCCGGGAACAGATCAGCGTTGTCATTTATGAAGGTCGATTATCTACACGATGGATATAGGCCCTAGGAGGAGTGCAAACCGTGGAGAAATCCTAACCCGTATTTACGCAAGGTTATCCAAGGTTCGAAGAATAGCATGGAAAACTCCGAACGATTAGTCCGACGAGCACGATTGGACTCGAATCTAGCACCTCCCGTATACCAAATTTGAGATCGGAACCTCTCGACCACTGGTGGAGCCATTATATGGTGCTAATTACAGTTATTTCAGTAACATTTTTATAGTTAGCTGAGATGAACACTTCTTAGATTCCGGGAACAGATCAGCGTTGTCATTTATGATGGTCGATTATCTACACGATGGATATAGGCCCTAGGAGGAGTGCAAACCGTGGAGAAATCCTAACCCGTATTTACGCAAGGTTATCCAAGGTTCGAAGAATAGCATGGAAAACTCCGAACGATTAGGCCGACGAGCGCGATTGGACTCGAATCCAGCACCTCCCGTATACCAAATTTGAGATCGGAACCTCTCGACCACTGGTGGAGCCATTATATGGTGCTAATTACAGTTATTTCAGTAACATTTTTATAGTTAGCTGAGATGAATACTTCTTAGATTCCGGGAACAGATCAGCGTTGTCATTTATGATGGTCGATTATCTACACGATGGATATAGGCCCTAGGAGGAGTGCAAACCGTGGAGAAATCCTAACCCGTATTTACGCAAGGTTATCCAAGGTTCGAAGAATAGCATGGAAAACTCCGAACGATTAGGCCGACGAGCGCGATTGGACTCGAATCTAGCACCTCCCGTATACCAGCTTTGAGAGCGGAACCTCTCGTCCACTGTTGGAGCCATTTTATGGTGCTAATTACAGTTATTTCAGTAACATTTTTATAGTTAGCTGAGATGAACACTTCTTAGATTCCGGGAACAGATCAGCGTTGTCATTTATGATGGTCGATTATCTACACGATGGATATAGGCCCTAGGAGGAGTGCAAACCGTGGAGGAATCCTAGCCCGTATTTGACGCAAGGTTATCCAAGGTTCGAAGAATAGCATGGAAAACTCCGAACGATTAGGCCGACGAGCGCGATTGGACTCGAATCCAGCACCTCCCGTATACCAGCTTTGAGAGCGGAACCTCTCAACCACTGTTGGAGCCATTTTATGGTGCTAATTACAGTTATTTCAGTAACATTTTTATAGTTAGCTGAGATGAACACTTCTTAGATTCCGGGAACAGATCAGCGTTGTCATTTATGATGGTCGATTATCTACACGATGGATATAGGCCCTAGGAGGAGTGCAAACCGTGGAGGAATCCTAGCCCGTATTTGACGCAAGGTTATCCAAGGTTCGAAGAATAGCATGGAAAACTCCGAACGATTAGGCCGACGAGCGCGATTGGACTCGAATCCAGCACCTCCCGTATACCAGCTTTGAGAGCGGAACCTCTCAACCACTGTTGGAGCCATTTTATGGTGCTAATTACAGTTATTTCAGTAACATTTTTATAGTTAGCTGAGATGATCACTTCTTAGATTCCGGGAACAGATCAGCGTTGTCATTTATGATGGTCGATTATCTACACGATGGATATAGGCCCTAGGAGGAGTGCAAACCGTGGAGGAATCCTAGCCCGTATTTGACGCAAGGTTATCCAAGGTTCGAAGAATAGCATGGAAAACTCCGAACGATTAGGCCGACGAGCGCGATTGGACTCGAATCCAGCACCTCCCGTATACCAAATTTGAGATCGGAACCTCTCGACCACTGGTGGAGCCATTATATGGTGCTAATTACAGTTATTTCAGTAACATTTTTATAGTTAGCTGAGATGAACACTTCTTAGATTCCGGGAAGAGATCAGCGTTGTCATTTATGATGGTCGATTATCTACACGATGGATATAGGCCCTAGGAGGAGTGCAAACCGTGGAGAAATCCTAACCCGTATTTACGCAAGGTTATCCAAGGTTCGAAGAATAGCATGGAAAACTCCGAACGATTAGGCCGACGAGCACGATTGGACTCGAATCTAGCACCTCCCGTATACCAGCTTTGAGAGCGGAACCTCTCGACCACTGTTGGAGCCATTTTATGGTGCTAATTACAGTTATTTCAGTAACATTTTTATAGTTAGCTGAGATGAACACTTCTTAGATTCCGGGAACAGATCAGCGTTGTCATTTATGATGGTCGATTATCTACACGATGGATATAGGCCCTAGGAGGAGTGCAAACCGTGGAGGAATCCTAGCCCGTATTTGACGCAAGGTTATCCAAGGTTCAAAGAATAGCATGGAAAACTCCGAACGATTAGGCCGACGAGCGCGATTGGACTCGAATCCAGCACCTCCCGTATACCAGCTTTGAGAGCGGAACCTCTCAACCACTGTTGGAGCCATTTTATGGTGCTAATTACAGTTATTTCAGTAACATTTTTATAGTTAGCTGAGATGAACACTTCTTAGATTCCGGGAACAGATCAGCGTTGTCATTTATGATGGTCGATTATCTACACGATGGATATAGGCCCTAGGAGGAGTGCAAACCGTGGAGGAATCCTAGCCCGTATTTGACGCAAGGTTATCCAAGGTTCGAAGAATAGCATGGAAAACTCCGAACGATTAGGCCGACGAGCGCGATTGGACTCGAATCCAGCACCTCCCGTATACCAAATTTGAGATCGGAACCTCTCGATCACTGGTGGAGCCATTATATGGTGCTAATTACAGTTATTTCAATAACATATTTATAGTTAGCTGAGATGAACACTTCTTAGATTCCGGGAACAGATCAGCGTTGTCATTTATGATGGTCGATTATCTACACGATGGATATAGGCCCTAGGAGGAGTGCAAACCGTGGAGGAATCCTAGCCCGTATTTGACGCAAGGTTATCCAAGGTTCGAAGAATAGCATGGAAAACTCCGAACGATTAGGCCGACGAGCGCGATTGGACTCGAATCCAGCACCTCCCGTATACCAGCTTTGAGAGCGGAACCTCTCAACCACTGTTGGAGCCATTTTATGGTGCTAATTACAGTTATTTCAGTAACATTTTTATAGTTAGCTGAGATGAACACTTCTTAGATTCCGGGAAGAGATCAGCGTTGTCATTTATGATGGTCGATTATCTACACGATGGATATAGGCCCTAGGAGGAGTGCAAACCGTGGAGAAATCCTAACCCGTATTTACGCAAGGTTATCCAAGGTTCGAAGAATAGCATGGAAAACTCCGAACGATTAGGCCGACGAGCACGATTGGACTCGAATCTAGCACCTCCCGTATACCAGCTTTGAGAGCGGAACCTCTCGACCACTGTTGGAGCCATTTTATGGTGCTAATTACAGTTATTTCAGTAACATTTTTATAGTTAGCTGAGATGAACACTTCTTAGATTCCGGGAACAGATCAGCGTTGTCATTTATGATGGTCGATTATCTACACGATGGATATAGGCCCTAGGAGGAGTGCAAACCGTGGAGGAATCCTAGCCCGTATTTGACGCAAGGTTATCCAAGGTTCGAAGAATAGCATGGAAAACTCCGAACGATTAGGCCGACGAGCGCGATTGGACTCGAATCCAGCACCTCCCGTATACCAGCTTTGAGAGCGGAACCTCTCAACCACTGTTGGAGCCATTTTATGGTGCTAATTACAGTTATTTCAGTAACATTTTTATAGTTAGCTGAGATGAACACTTCTTAGATTCCGGGAACAGATCAGCGTTGTCATTTATGATGGTCGATTATCTACACGATGGATATAGGCCCTAGGAGGAATGCAAACCGTGGAGAAATCCTAACCCGTATTTACGCAAGGTTATCCAAGGTTCGAAGAATAGCATGGAAAACTCCGAACGATTAGGCCGACGAGCGCGATTGGACTCGAATCTAGCACCTCCCGTATACCAGCTTTGAGAGCGGAACCTCTCGTCCACTGTTGGAGCCATTTTATGGTGCTAATTACAGTTATTTCAGTAACATTTTTATAGTTAGCCGAGATGAAGACTTCTTAGATTCCGGGAACAGATCAGCGTTGTCATTTATGAAGGTCGATTATCTACACGATGGATATAGGCCCTAGGAGGAGTGCAAACCGTGGAGAAATCCTAACCCGTATTTACGCAAGGTTATCCAAGGTTCGAAGAATAGCATGGAAAACTCCGAACGATTAGGCCGACGAGCACGATTGGACTCGAATCTAGCACCTCCCGTATACCAGCTTTGAGAGCGGAACCTCTCGACCACTGTTGGAGCCATTTTATGGTGCTAATTACAGTTATTTCAGTAACATTTTTATAGTTAGCTGAGATGAACACTTCTTAGATTCCGGGAACAGATCAGCGTTGTCATTTATGATGGTCGATTATCTACACGATGGATATAGGCCCTAGGAGGAGTGCAAACCGTGGAGGAATCCTAGCCCGTATTTGACGCAAGGTTATCCAAGGTTCGAAGAATAGCATGGAAAACTCCGAACGATTAGGCCGACGAGCGCGATTGGACTCGAATCCAGCACCTCCCGTATACCAGCTTTGAGAGCGGAACCTCTCAACCACAGTTGGAGCCATTTTATGGTGCTAATTACAGTTATTTCAGTAACATTTTTATAGTTAGCTGAGATGAACACTTCTTAGATTCCGGGAACAGATCAGCGTTGTCATTTATGATGGTCGATTATCTACACGATGGATATAGGCCCTAGGAGGAGCGCAAAACGTGGAGGAATCCTAGCCCGTATTTGACGCAAGGTTATCCAAGGTTCGAAGAATAGCATGGAAAACTCCGAACGATTAGGCCGACGAGCGCGATTGGACTCGAATCCAGCACCTCCCGTATACCAAATTTGAGATCGGAACCTCTCGACCACTGGTGGAGCCATTATATGGTGCTAATTACAGTTATTTCAGTAACATTTTTATAGTTAGCTGAGATGAACACTTCTTAGATTCCGGGAACAGATCAGCGTTGTCATTTATGATGGTCGATTATCTACACGATGGATATAGGCCCTAGGAGGAGTGCAAACCGTGGAGAAATCCTAACCCGTATTTACGCAAGGTTATCCAAGGTTCGAAGAATAGCATGGAAAACTCCGAACGATTAGGCCGACGAGCGCGATTGGACTCGAATCCAGCACCTCCCGTATACCAAATTTGAGATCGGAACCTCTCGACCACTGGTGGAGCCATTATATGGTGCTAATTACAGTTATTTCAGTAACATTTTTATAGTTAGCTGAGATGAATACTTCTTAGATTCCGGGAACAGATCAGCGTTGTCATTTATGATGGTCGATTATCTACACGATGGATATAGGCCCTAGGAGGAGTGCAAACCGTGGAGAAATCCTAACCCGTATTTACGCAAGGTTATCCAAGGTTCGAAGAATAGCATGGAAAACTCCGAACGATTAGGCCGACGAGCGCGATTGGACTCGAATCTAGCACCTCCCGTATACCAGCTTTGAGAGCGGAACCTCTCGTCCACTGTTGGAGCCATTTTATGGTGCTAATTACAGTTATTTCAGTAACATTTTTATAGTTAGCTGAGATGAACACTTCTTAGATTCCGGGAACAGATCAGCGTTGTCATTTATGATGGTCGATTATCTACACGATGGATATAGGCCCTAGGAGGAGTGCAAACCGTGGAGAAATCCTAACCCGTATTTACGCAAGGTTATCCAAGGTTCGAAGAATAGCATGGAAAACTCCGAACGATTAGGCCGACGAGCACGATTGGACTCGAATCTAGCACCTCCCGTATACCAGCTTTGAGAGCGGAACCTCTCGACCACTGTTGGAGCCATTTTATGGTGCTAATTACAGTTATTTCAGTAACATTTTTATAGTTAGCTGAGATGAACACTTCTTAGATTCCGGGAACAGATCAGCGTTGTCATTTATGATGGTCGATTATCTACACGATGGATATAGGCCCTAGGAGGAGTGCAAACCGTGGAGGAATCCTAGCCCGTATTTGACGCAAGGTTATCCAAGGTTCGAAGAATAGCATGGAAAACTCCGAACGATTAGGCCGACGAGCGCGATTGGACTCGAATCCAGCACCTCCCGTATACCAAATTTGAGATCGGAACCTCTCGACCACTGGTGGAGCCATTATATGGTGCTAATTACAGTTATTTCAGTAACATTTTTATAGTTAGCTGAGATGAACACTTCTTAGATTCCGGGAAGAGATCAGCGTTGTCATTTATGATGGTCGATTATCTACACGATGGATATAGGCCCTAGGAGGAGTGCAAACCGTGGAGAAATCCTAACCCGTATTTACGCAAGGTTATCCAAGGTTCGAAGAATAGAATGGAAAACTCCGAACGATTAGGCCGACGAGCACGATTGGACTCGAATCTAGCACCTCCCGTATACCAGCTTTGAGAGCGGAACCTCTCGACCACTGTTGGAGCCATTTTATGGTGCTAATTACAGTTATTTCAGTAACATTTTTATAGTTAGCTGAGATGAACACTTCTTAGATTCCGGGAACAGATCAGCGTTGTCATTTATGATGGTCGATTATCTACACGATGGATATAGGCCCTAGGAGGAGTGCAAACCGTGGAGGAATCCTAGCCCGTATTTGACGCAAGGTTATCCAAGGTTCGAAGAATAGCATGGAAAACTCCGAACGATTAGGCCGACGAGCACGATTGGACTCGAATCCAGCACCTCCCGTATACCAGCTTTGACAGCGGAACCTCTCAACCACTGTTGGAGCCATTTTATGGTGCTAATTACAGTTATTTCAGTAACATTTTTATAGTTAGCTGAGATGAACACTTCTTAGATTCCGGGAACAGATCAGCGTTGTCATTTATGATGGTCGATTATCTACACGATGGATATAGGCCCTAGGAGGAGTGCAAACCGTGGAGGAATCCTAGCCCGTATTTGACGCAAGGTTATCCAAGGTTCGAAGAATAGCATGGAAAACTCCGAACGATTAGGCCGACGAGCGCGATTGGACTCGAATCCAGCACCTCCCGTATACCAAATTTGAGATCGGAACCTCTCGATCACTGGTGGAGCCATTATATGGTGCTAATTACAGTTATTTCAGTAACATTTTTATAGTTAGCTGAGATGAACACTTCTTAGATTCCGGGAACAGATCAGCGTTGTCATTTATGATGGTCGATTATCTACACGATGGATATAGGCCCTAGGAGGAGTGCAAACCGTGGAGGAATCCTAGCCCGTATTTGACGCAAGTTTATCCAAGGTTCGAAGAATAGCATGGAAAACTCCGAACGATTAGGCCGACGAGCGCGATTGGACTCGAATCCAGCACCTCCCGTATACCAGCTTTGAGAGCGGAACCTCTCAACCACTGTTGGAGCCATTTTATGGTGCTAATTACAGTTATTTCAGTAACATATTTATAGTTAGCTGAGATGAACACTTCTTAGATTCCGGGAACAGATCAGCGTTGTCATTTATGATGGTCGATTATCTACACGATGGATATAGGCCCTAGGAGGAGTGCAAACCGTGGAGAAATCCTAACCCGTATTTACGCAAGGTTATCCAAGGTTCGAAGAATAGCATGGAAAACTCCGAACGATTAGGCCGACGAGCACGATTGGACTCGAATCTAGCACCTCCCGTATACCAGCTTTGAGAGCGGAACCTCTCGACCACTGTTGGAGCCATTTTATGGTGCTAATTACAGTTATTTCAGTAACATTTTTATAGTTAGCTGAGATGAACACTTCTTAGATTCCGGGAACAGATCAGCGTTGTCATTTATGATGGTCGATTATCTACACGATGGATATAGGCCCTAGGAGGAGTGCAAACCGTGGAGGAATCCTAGCCCGTATTTGACGCAAGGTTATCCAAGGTTCGAAGAATAGCATGGAAAACTCCGAACGATTAGGCCGACGAGCGCGATTGGACTCGAATCCAGCACCTCCCGTATACCAGCTTTGAGAGCGGGACCTCTCAACCACAGTTGGAGCCATTTTATGGTGCTAATTACAGTTATTTCAGTAACATTTTTATAGTTAGCTGAGATGAACACTTCTTAGATCCCGGGAAGAGATCAGCGTTGTCATTTATGATGGTCGATTATCTACACGATGGATATAGTCCCTAGGAGGAGTGCAAACCGTGGAGAAATCCTAACCCGTATTTAAGCAAGGTTATCCAAGGTTCGAAGAATAGCATGGAAAACTCCGAACGATTAGGCCGACGAGCAGGATTGGACTCGAATCTAGCACCTCCCGTATACCAGCTTTGAGAGCGGAACCTCTCGACCACTGTTGGAGCCATTTTATGGTGCTAATTACAGTTATTTCAGTAACATTTTTATAGTTAGCTGAGATGAACACTTCTTAGATTCCGGGAACAGATCAGCGTTGTCATTTATGATGGTCGATTATCTACACGATGGATATAGGCCCTAGGAGGAGTGCAAACCGTGGAGAAATCCTAACCCGTATTTACGCAAGGTTATCCAAGGTTCGAAGAATAGCATGGAAAACTCCGAACGATTAGTCCGACGAGCACGATTGGACTCGAATCTAGCACCTCCCGTATACCAGCTTTGAGAGCGGAACCTCTCGACCACTGTTGGAGCCATTTTATGGTGCTAATTACAGTTATTTCAGTAACATTTTTATAGTTAGCTGAGATGAACACTTCTTAGATTCCGGGAACAGATCAGCGTTGTCATTTATGATGGTCGATTATCTACACGATGGATATAGGCCCTAGGAGGAGTGCAAACCGTGGAGGAATCCTAGCCCGTATTTGACGCAAGGTTATCCAAGGTTCGAAGAATAGCATGGAAAACTCCGAACGATTAGGCCGACGAGCGCGATTGGACTCGAATCCAGCACCTCCCGTATACCAGCTTTGAGAGCGGAACCTCTCAACCACAGTTGGAGCCATTTTATGGTGCTAATTACAGTTATTTCAGTAACATTTTTATAGTTAGCTGAGATGAACACTTCTTAGATTCCGGGAACAGATCAGCGTTGTCATTTATGATGGTCGATTATCTACACGATGGATATAGGCCCTAGGAGGAGCGCAAAACGTGGAGGAATCCTAGCCCGTATTTGACGCAAGGTTATCCAAGGTTCGAAGAATAGCATGGAAAACTCCGAACGATTAGGCCGACGAGCGCGATTGGACTCGAATCCAGCACCTCCCGTATACCAAATTTGAGATCGGAACCTCTCGACCACTGGTGGAGCCATTATATGGTGCTAATTACAGTTATTTCAGTAACATTTTTATAGTTAGCTGAGATGAACACTTCTTAGATTCCGGGAACAGATCAGCGTTGTCATTTATGATGGTCGATTATCTACACGATGGATATAGGCCCTAGGAGGAGTGCAAACCGTGGAGAAATCCTAACCCGTATTTACGCAAGGTTATCCAAGGTTCGAAGAATAGCATGGAAAACTCCGAACGATTAGGCCGACGAGCGCGATTGGACTCGAATCCAGCACCTCCCGTATACCAAATTTGAGATCGGAACCTCTCGACCACTGGTGGAGCCATTATATGGTGCTAATTACAGTTATTTCAGTAACATTTTTATAGTTAGCTGAGATGAATACTTCTTAGATTCCGGGAACAGATCAGCGTTGTCATTTATGATGGTCGATTATCTACACGATGGATATAGGCCCTAGGAGGAGTGCAAACCGTGGAGAAATCCTAACCCGTATTTACGCAAGGTTATCCAAGGTTCGAAGAATAGCATGGAAAACTCCGAACGATTAGGCCGACGAGCGCGATTGGACTCGAATCTAGCACCTCCCGTATACCAGCTTTGAGAGCGGAACCTCTCGTCCACTGTTGGAGCCATTTTATGGTGCTAATTACAGTTATTTCAGTAACATTTTTATAGTTAGCTGAGATGAACACTTCTTAGATTCCGGGAACAGATCAGCGTTGTCATTTATGATGGTCGATTATCTACACGATGGATATAGGCCCTAGGAGGAGTGCAAACCGTGGAGGAATCCTAGCCCGTATTTGACGCAAGGTTATCCAAGGTTCGAAGAATAGCATGGAAAACTCCGAACGATTAGGCCGACGAGCGCGATTGGACTCGAATCCAGCACCTCCCGTATACCAGCTTTGAGAGCGGAACCTCTCAACCACTGTTGGAGCCATTTTATGGTGCTAATTACAGTTATTTCAGTAACATTTTTATAGTTAGCTGAGATGAACACTTCTTAGATTCCGGGAACAGATCAGCGTTGTCATTTATGATGGTCGATTATCTACACGATGGATATAGGCCCTAGGAGGAGTGCAAACCGTGGAGGAATCCTAGCCCGTATTTGACGCAAGGTTATCCAAGGTTCGAAGAATAGCATGGAAAACTCCGAACGATTAGGCCGACGAGCGCGATTGGACTCGAATCCAGCACCTCCCGTATACCAGCTTTGAGAGCGGAACCTCTCAACCACTGTTGGAGCCATTTTATGGTGCTAATTACAGTTATTTCAGTAACATTTTTATAGTTAGCTGAGATGATCACTTCTTAGATTCCGGGAACAGATCAGCGTTGTCATTTATGATGGTCGATTATCTACACGATGGATATAGGCCCTAGGAGGAGTGCAAACCGTGGAGGAATCCTAGCCCGTATTTGACGCAAGGTTATCCAAGGTTCGAAGAATAGCATGGAAAACTCCGAACGATTAGGCCGACGAGCGCGATTGGACTCGAATCCAGCACCTCCCGTATACCAAATTTGAGATCGGAACCTCTCGACCACTGGTGGAGCCATTATATGGTGCTAATTACAGTTATTTCAGTAACATTTTTATAGTTAGCTGAGATGAACACTTCTTAGATTCCGGGAAGAGATCAGCGTTGTCATTTATGATGGTCGATTATCTACACGATGGATATAGGCCCTAGGAGGAGTGCAAACCGTGGAGAAATCCTAACCCGTATTTACGCAAGGTTATCCAAGGTTCGAAGAATAGCATGGAAAACTCCGAACGATTAGGCCGACGAGCACGATTGGACTCGAATCTAGCACCTCCCGTATACCAGCTTTGAGAGCGGAACCTCTCGACCACTGTTGGAGCCATTTTATGGTGCTAATTACAGTTATTTCAGTAACATTTTTATAGTTAGCTGAGATGAACACTTCTTAGATTCCGGGAACAGATCAGCGTTGTCATTTATGATGGTCGATTATCTACACGATGGATATAGGCCCTAGGAGGAGTGCAAACCGTGGAGGAATCCTAGCCCGTATTTGACGCAAGGTTATCCAAGGTTCAAAGAATAGCATGGAAAACTCCGAACGATTAGGCCGACGAGCGCGATTGGACTCGAATCCAGCACCTCCCGTATACCAGCTTTGAGAGCGGAACCTCTCAACCACTGTTGGAGCCATTTTATGGTGCTAATTACAGTTATTTCAGTAACATTTTTATAGTTAGCTGAGATGAACACTTCTTAGATTCCGGGAACAGATCAGCGTTGTCATTTATGATGGTCGATTATCTACACGATGGATATAGGCCCTAGGAGGAGTGCAAACCGTGGAGGAATCCTAGCCCGTATTTGACGCAAGGTTATCCAAGGTTCGAAGAATAGCATGGAAAACTCCGAACGATTAGGCCGACGAGCGCGATTGGACTCGAATCCAGCACCTCCCGTATACCAAATTTGAGATCGGAACCTCTCGATCACTGGTGGAGCCATTATATGGTGCTAATTACAGTTATTTCAATAACATATTTATAGTTAGCTGAGATGAACACTTCTTAGATTCCGGGAACAGATCAGCGTTGTCATTTATGATGGTCGATTATCTACACGATGGATATAGGCCCTAGGAGGAGTGCAAACCGTGGAGGAATCCTAGCCCGTATTTGACGCAAGGTTATCCAAGGTTCGAAGAATAGCATGGAAAACTCCGAACGATTAGGCCGACGAGCGCGATTGGACTCGAATCCAGCACCTCCCGTATACCAGCTTTGAGAGCGGAACCTCTCAACCACTGTTGGAGCCATTTTATGGTGCTAATTACAGTTATTTCAGTAACATTTTTATAGTTAGCTGAGATGAACACTTCTTAGATTCCGGGAAGAGATCAGCGTTGTCATTTATGATGGTCGATTATCTACACGATGGATATAGGCCCTAGGAGGAGTGCAAACCGTGGAGAAATCCTAACCCGTATTTACGCAAGGTTATCCAAGGTTCGAAGAATAGCATGGAAAACTCCGAACGATTAGGCCGACGAGCACGATTGGACTCGAATCTAGCACCTCCCGTATACCAGCTTTGAGAGCGGAACCTCTCGACCACTGTTGGAGCCATTTTATGGTGCTAATTACAGTTATTTCAGTAACATTTTTATAGTTAGCTGAGATGAACACTTCTTAGATTCCGGGAACAGATCAGCGTTGTCATTTATGATGGTCGATTATCTACACGATGGATATAGGCCCTAGGAGGAGTGCAAACCGTGGAGGAATCCTAGCCCGTATTTGACGCAAGGTTATCCAAGGTTCGAAGAATAGCATGGAAAACTCCGAACGATTAGGCCGACGAGCGCGATTGGACTCGAATCCAGCACCTCCCGTATACCAGCTTTGAGAGCGGAACCTCTCAACCACTGTTGGAGCCATTTTATGGTGCTAATTACAGTTATTTCAGTAACATTTTTATAGTTAGCTGAGATGAACACTTCTTAGATTCCGGGAACAGATCAGCGTTGTCATTTATGATGGTCGATTATCTACACGATGGATATAGGCCCTAGGAGGAATGCAAACCGTGGAGAAATCCTAACCCGTATTTACGCAAGGTTATCCAAGGTTCGAAGAATAGCATGGAAAACTCCGAACGATTAGGCCGACGAGCGCGATTGGACTCGAATCTAGCACCTCCCGTATACCAGCTTTGAGAGCGGAACCTCTCGTCCACTGTTGGAGCCATTTTATGGTGCTAATTACAGTTATTTCAGTAACATTTTTATAGTTAGCCGAGATGAAGACTTCTTAGATTCCGGGAACAGATCAGCGTTGTCATTTATGAAGGTCGATTATCTACACGATGGATATAGGCCCTAGGAGGAGTGCAAACCGTGGAGAAATCCTAACCCGTATTTACGCAAGGTTATCCAAGGTTCGAAGAATAGCATGGAAAACTCCGAACGATTAGGCCGACGAGCACGATTGGACTCGAATCTAGCACCTCCCGTATACCAGCTTTGAGAGCGGAACCTCTCGACCACTGTTGGAGCCATTTTATGGTGCTAATTACAGTTATTTCAGTAACATTTTTATAGTTAGCTGAGATGAACACTTCTTAGATTCCGGGAACAGATCAGCGTTGTCATTTATGATGGTCGATTATCTACACGATGGATATAGGCCCTAGGAGGAGTGCAAACCGTGGAGGAATCCTAGCCCGTATTTGACGCAAGGTTATCCAAGGTTCGAAGAATAGCATGGAAAACTCCGAACGATTAGGCCGACGAGCGCGATTGGACTCGAATCCAGCACCTCCCGTATACCAGCTTTGAGAGCGGAACCTCTCAACCACAGTTGGAGCCATTTTATGGTGCTAATTACAGTTATTTCAGTAACATTTTTATAGTTAGCTGAGATGAACACTTCTTAGATTCCGGGAACAGATCAGCGTTGTCATTTATGATGGTCGATTATCTACACGATGGATATAGGCCCTAGGAGGAGCGCAAAACGTGGAGGAATCCTAGCCCGTATTTGACGCAAGGTTATCCAAGGTTCGAAGAATAGCATGGAAAACTCCGAACGATTAGGCCGACGAGCGCGATTGGACTCGAATCCAGCACCTCCCGTATACCAAATTTGAGATCGGAACCTCTCGACCACTGGTGGAGCCATTATATGGTGCTAATTACAGTTATTTCAGTAACATTTTTATAGTTAGCTGAGATGAACACTTCTTAGATTCCGGGAACAGATCAGCGTTGTCATTTATGATGGTCGATTATCTACACGATGGATATAGGCCCTAGGAGGAGTGCAAACCGTGGAGAAATCCTAACCCGTATTTACGCAAGGTTATCCAAGGTTCGAAGAATAGCATGGAAAACTCCGAACGATTAGGCCGACGAGCGCGATTGGACTCGAATCCAGCACCTCCCGTATACCAAATTTGAGATCGGAACCTCTCGACCACTGGTGGAGCCATTATATGGTGCTAATTACAGTTATTTCAGTAACATTTTTATAGTTAGCTGAGATGAATACTTCTTAGATTCCGGGAACAGATCAGCGTTGTCATTTATGATGGTCGATTATCTACACGATGGATATAGGCCCTAGGAGGAGTGCAAACCGTGGAGAAATCCTAACCCGTATTTACGCAAGGTTATCCAAGGTTCGAAGAATAGCATGGAAAACTCCGAACGATTAGGCCGACGAGCGCGATTGGACTCGAATCTAGCACCTCCCGTATACCAGCTTTGAGAGCGGAACCTCTCGTCCACTGTTGGAGCCATTTTATGGTGCTAATTACAGTTATTTCAGTAACATTTTTATAGTTAGCTGAGATGAACACTTCTTAGATTCCGGGAACAGATCAGCGTTGTCATTTATGATGGTCGATTATCTACACGATGGATATAGGCCCTAGGAGGAGTGCAAACCGTGGAGAAATCCTAACCCGTATTTACGCAAGGTTATCCAAGGTTCGAAGAATAGCATGGAAAACTCCGAACGATTAGGCCGACGAGCACGATTGGACTCGAATCTAGCACCTCCCGTATACCAGCTTTGAGAGCGGAACCTCTCGACCACTGTTGGAGCCATTTTATGGTGCTAATTACAGTTATTTCAGTAACATTTTTATAGTTAGCTGAGATGAACACTTCTTAGATTCCGGGAACAGATCAGCGTTGTCATTTATGATGGTCGATTATCTACACGATGGATATAGGCCCTAGGAGGAGTGCAAACCGTGGAGGAATCCTAGCCCGTATTTGACGCAAGGTTATCCAAGGTTCGAAGAATAGCATGGAAAACTCCGAACGATTAGGCCGACGAGCGCGATTGGACTCGAATCCAGCACCTCCCGTATACCAAATTTGAGATCGGAACCTCTCGACCACTGGTGGAGCCATTATATGGTGCTAATTACAGTTATTTCAGTAACATTTTTATAGTTAGCTGAGATGAACACTTCTTAGATTCCGGGAAGAGATCAGCGTTGTCATTTATGATGGTCGATTATCTACACGATGGATATAGGCCCTAGGAGGAGTGCAAACCGTGGAGAAATCCTAACCCGTATTTACGCAAGGTTATCCAAGGTTCGAAGAATAGAATGGAAAACTCCGAACGATTAGGCCGACGAGCACGATTGGACTCGAATCTAGCACCTCCCGTATACCAGCTTTGAGAGCGGAACCTCTCGACCACTGTTGGAGCCATTTTATGGTGCTAATTACAGTTATTTCAGTAACATTTTTATAGTTAGCTGAGATGAACACTTCTTAGATTCCGGGAACAGATCAGCGTTGTCATTTATGATGGTCGATTATCTACACGATGGATATAGGCCCTAGGAGGAGTGCAAACCGTGGAGGAATCCTAGCCCGTATTTGACGCAAGGTTATCCAAGGTTCGAAGAATAGCATGGAAAACTCCGAACGATTAGGCCGACGAGCACGATTGGACTCGAATCCAGCACCTCCCGTATACCAGCTTTGACAGCGGAACCTCTCAACCACTGTTGGAGCCATTTTATGGTGCTAATTACAGTTATTTCAGTAACATTTTTATAGTTAGCTGAGATGAACACTTCTTAGATTCCGGGAACAGATCAGCGTTGTCATTTATGATGGTCGATTATCTACACGATGGATATAGGCCCTAGGAGGAGTGCAAACCGTGGAGGAATCCTAGCCCGTATTTGACGCAAGGTTATCCAAGGTTCGAAGAATAGCATGGAAAACTCCGAACGATTAGGCCGACGAGCGCGATTGGACTCGAATCCAGCACCTCCCGTATACCAAATTTGAGATCGGAACCTCTCGATCACTGGTGGAGCCATTATATGGTGCTAATTACAGTTATTTCAGTAACATTTTTATAGTTAGCTGAGATGAACACTTCTTAGATTCCGGGAACAGATCAGCGTTGTCATTTATGATGGTCGATTATCTACACGATGGATATAGGCCCTAGGAGGAGTGCAAACCGTGGAGGAATCCTAGCCCGTATTTGACGCAAGTTTATCCAAGGTTCGAAGAATAGCATGGAAAACTCCGAACGATTAGGCCGACGAGCGCGATTGGACTCGAATCCAGCACCTCCCGTATACCAGCTTTGAGAGCGGAACCTCTCAACCACTGTTGGAGCCATTTTATGGTGCTAATTACAGTTATTTCAGTAACATATTTATAGTTAGCTGAGATGAACACTTCTTAGATTCCGGGAACAGATCAGCGTTGTCATTTATGATGGTCGATTATCTACACGATGGATATAGGCCCTAGGAGGAGTGCAAACCGTGGAGAAATCCTAACCCGTATTTACGCAAGGTTATCCAAGGTTCGAAGAATAGCATGGAAAACTCCGAACGATTAGGCCGACGAGCACGATTGGACTCGAATCTAGCACCTCCCGTATACCAGCTTTGAGAGCGGAACCTCTCGACCACTGTTGGAGCCATTTTATGGTGCTAATTACAGTTATTTCAGTAACATTTTTATAGTTAGCTGAGATGAACACTTCTTAGATTCCGGGAACAGATCAGCGTTGTCATTTATGATGGTCGATTATCTACACGATGGATATAGGCCCTAGGAGGAGTGCAAACCGTGGAGGAATCCTAGCCCGTATTTGACGCAAGGTTATCCAAGGTTCGAAGAATAGCATGGAAAACTCCGAACGATTAGGCCGACGAGCGCGATTGGACTCGAATCCAGCACCTCCCGTATACCAGCTTTGAGAGCGGGACCTCTCAACCACAGTTGGAGCCATTTTATGGTGCTAATTACAGTTATTTCAGTAACATTTTTATAGTTAGCTGAGATGAACACTTCTTAGATCCCGGGAAGAGATCAGCGTTGTCATTTATGATGGTCGATTATCTACACGATGGATATAGTCCCTAGGAGGAGTGCAAACCGTGGAGAAATCCTAACCCGTATTTAAGCAAGGTTATCCAAGGTTCGAAGAATAGCATGGAAAACTCCGAACGATTAGGCCGACGAGCACGATTGGACTCGAATCTAGCACCTCCCGTATACCAGCTTTGAGAGCGGAACCTCTCGACCACTGTTGGAGCCATTTTATGGTGCTAATTACAGTTATTTCAGTAACATTTTTATAGTTAGCTGAGATGAACACTTCTTAGATTCCGGGAACAGATCAGCGTTGTCATTTATGATGGTCGATTATCTACACGATGGATATAGGCCCTAGGAGGAGTGCAAACCGTGGAGAAATCCTAACCCGTATTTACGCAAGGTTATCCAAGGTTCGAAGAATAGCATGGAAAACTCCGAACGATTAGGCCGACGAGCACGATTGGACTCGAATCTAGCACCTCCCGTATACCAGCTTTGAGAGCGGAACCTCTCGACCACTGTTGGAGCCATTTTATGGTGCTAATTACAGTTATTTCAGTAACATTTTTATAGTTAGCTGAGATGAACACTTCTTAGATTCCGGGAACAGATCAGCGTTGTCATTTATGATGGTCGATTATCTACACGATGGATATAGGCCCTAGGAGGAGTGCAAACCGTGGAGGAATCCTAGCCCGTATTTGACGCAAGGTTATCCAAGGTTCGAAGAATAGCATGGAAAACTCCGAACGATTAGGCCGACGAGCGCGATTGGACTCGAATCCAGCACCTCCCGTATACCAGCTTTGAGAGCGGAACCTCTCAACCACTGTTGGAGCCATTTTATGGTGCTAATTACAGTTATTTCAGTAACATTTTTATAGTTAGCTGAGATGAACACTTCTTAGATTCCGGGAACAGATCAGCGTTGTCATTTATGATGGTCGATTATCTACACGATGGATATAGGCCCTAGGAGGAATGCAAACCGTGGAGAAATCCTAACCCGTATTTACGCAAGGTTATCCAAGGTTCGAAGAATAGCATGGAAAACTCCGAACGATTAGGCCGACGAGCGCGATTGGACTCGAATCTAGCACCTCCCGTATACCAGCTTTGAGAGCGGAACCTCTCGTCCACTGTTGGAGCCATTTTATGGTGCTAATTACAGTTATTTCAGTAACATTTTTATAGTTAGCCGAGATGAAGACTTCTTAGATTCCGGGAACAGATCAGCGTTGTCATTTATGAAGGTCGATTATCTACACGATGGATATAGGCCCTAGGAGGAGTGCAAACCGTGGAGAAATCCTAACCCGTATTTACGCAAGGTTATCCAAGGTTCGAAGAATAGCATGGAAAACTCCGAACGATTAGGCCGACGAGCACGATTGGACTCGAATCTAGCACCTCCCGTATACCAGCTTTGAGAGCGGAACCTCTCGACCACTGTTGGAGCCATTTTATGGTGCTAATTACAGTTATTTCAGTAACATTTTTATAGTTAGCTGAGATGAACACTTCTTAGATTCCGGGAACAGATCAGCGTTGTCATTTATGATGGTCGATTATCTACACGATGGATATAGGCCCTAGGAGGAGTGCAAACCGTGGAGGAATCCTAGCCCGTATTTGACGCAAGGTTATCCAAGGTTCGAAGAATAGCATGGAAAACTCCGAACGATTAGGCCGACGAGCGCGATTGGACTCGAATCCAGCACCTCCCGTATACCAGCTTTGAGAGCGGAACCTCTCAACCACAGTTGGAGCCATTTTATGGTGCTAATTACAGTTATTTCAGTAACATTTTTATAGTTAGCTGAGATGAACACTTCTTAGATTCCGGGAACAGATCAGCGTTGTCATTTATGATGGTCGATTATCTACACGATGGATATAGGCCCTAGGAGGAGCGCAAAACGTGGAGGAATCCTAGCCCGTATTTGACGCAAGGTTATCCAAGGTTCGAAGAATAGCATGGAAAACTCCGAACGATTAGGCCGACGAGCGCGATTGGACTCGAATCCAGCACCTCCCGTATACCAAATTTGAGATCGGAACCTCTCGACCACTGGTGGAGCCATTATATGGTGCTAATTACAGTTATTTCAGTAACATTTTTATAGTTAGCTGAGATGAACACTTCTTAGATTCCGGGAACAGATCAGCGTTGTCATTTATGATGGTCGATTATCTACACGATGGATATAGGCCCTAGGAGGAGTGCAAACCGTGGAGAAATCCTAACCCGTATTTACGCAAGGTTATCCAAGGTTCGAAGAATAGCATGGAAAACTCCGAACGATTAGGCCGACGAGCGCGATTGGACTCGAATCCAGCACCTCCCGTATACCAAATTTGAGATCGGAACCTCTCGACCACTGGTGGAGCCATTATATGGTGCTAATTACAGTTATTTCAGTAACATTTTTATAGTTAGCTGAGATGAATACTTCTTAGATTCCGGGAACAGATCAGCGTTGTCATTTATGATGGTCGATTATCTACACGATGGATATAGGCCCTAGGAGGAGTGCAAACCGTGGAGAAATCCTAACCCGTATTTACGCAAGGTTATCCAAGGTTCGAAGAATAGCATGGAAAACTCCGAACGATTAGGCCGACGAGCGCGATTGGACTCGAATCTAGCACCTCCCGTATACCAGCTTTGAGAGCGGAACCTCTCGTCCACTGTTGGAGCCATTTTATGGTGCTAATTACAGTTATTTCAGTAACATTTTTATAGTTAGCTGAGATGAACACTTCTTAGATTCCGGGAACAGATCAGCGTTGTCATTTATGATGGTCGATTATCTACACGATGGATATAGGCCCTAGGAGGAGTGCAAACCGTGGAGAAATCCTAACCCGTATTTACGCAAGGTTATCCAAGGTTCGAAGAATAGCATGGAAAACTCCGAACGATTAGGCCGACGAGCACGATTGGACTCGAATCTAGCACCTCCCGTATACCAGCTTTGAGAGCGGAACCTCTCGACCACTGTTGGAGCCATTTTATGGTGCTAATTACAGTTATTTCAGTAACATTTTTATAGTTAGCTGAGATGAACATTTCTTAGATTCCGGGAACAGATCAGCGTTGTCATTTATGATGGTCGATTATCTACACGATGGATATAGGCCCTAGGAGGAGTGCAAACCGTGGAGGAATCCTAGCCCGTATTTGACGCAAGGTTATCCAAGGTTCGAAGAATAGCATGGAAAACTCCGAACGATTAGGCCGACGAGCGCGATTGGACTCGAATCCAGCACCTCCCGTATACCAAATTTGAGATCGGAACCTCTCGACCACTGGTGGAGCCATTATATGGTGCTAATTACAGTTATTTCAGTAACATTTTTATAGTTAGCTGAGATGAACACTTCTTAGATTCCGGGAAGAGATCAGCGTTGTCATTTATGATGGTCGATTATCTACACGATGGATATAGGCCCTAGGAGGAGTGCAAACCGTGGAGAAATCCTAACCCGTATTTACGCAAGGTTATCCAAGGTTCGAAGAATAGAATGGAAAACTCCGAACGATTAGGCCGACGAGCACGATTGGACTCGAATCTAGCACCTCCCGTATACCAGCTTTGAGAGCGGAACCTCTCGACCACTGTTGGAGCCATTTTATGGTGCTAATTACAGTTATTTCAGTAACATTTTTATAGTTAGCTGAGATGAACACTTCTTAGATTCCGGGAACAGATCAGCGTTGTCATTTATGATGGTCGATTATCTACACGATGGATATAGGCCCTAGGAGGAGTGCAAACCGTGGAGGAATCCTAGCCCGTATTTGACGCAAGGTTATCCAAGGTTCGAAGAATAGCATGGAAAACTCCGAACGATTAGGCCGACGAGCACGATTGGACTCGAATCCAGCACCTCCCGTATACCAGCTTTGACAGCGGAACCTCTCAACCACTGTTGGAGCCATTTTATGGTGCTAATTACAGTTATTTCAGTAACATTTTTATAGTTAGCTGAGATGAACACTTCTTAGATTCCGGGAACAGATCAGCGTTGTCATTTATGATGGTCGATTATCTACACGATGGATATAGGCCCTAGGAGGAGTGCAAACCGTGGAGGAATCCTAGCCCGTATTTGACGCAAGGTTATCCAAGGTTCGAAGAATAGCATGGAAAACTCCGAACGATTAGGCCGACGAGCGCGATTGGACTCGAATCCAGCACCTCCCGTATACCAAATTTGAGATCGGAACCTCTCGATCACTGGTGGAGCCATTATATGGTGCTAACTACAGTTATTTCAGTAACATTTTTATAGTTAGCTGAGATGAACACTTCTTAGATTCCGGGAACAGATCAGCGTTGTCATTTATGATGGTCGATTATCTACACGATGGATATAGGCCCTAGGAGGAGTGCAAACCGTGGAGGAATCCTAGCCCGTATTTGACGCAAGTTTATCCAAGGTTCGAAGAATAGCATGGAAAACTCCGAACGATTAGGCCGACGAGCGCGATTGGACTCGAATCCAGCACCTCCCGTATACCAGCTTTGAGAGCGGAACCTCTCAACCACTGTTGGAGCCATTTTATGGTGCTAATTACAGTTATTTCAGTAACATATTTATAGTTATCTGAGATGAACACTTCTTAGATTCCGGGAACAGATCAGCGTTGTCATTTATGATGGTCGATTATCTACACGATGGATATAGGCCCTAGGAGGAGTGCAAACCGTGGAGAAATCCTAACCCGTATTTACGCAAGGTTATCCAAGGTTCGAAGAATAGCATGGAAAACTCCGAACGATTAGGCCGACGAGCACGATTGGACTCGAATCTAGCACCTCCCGTATACCAGCTTTGAGAGCGGAACCTCTCGACCACTGTTGGAGCCATTTTATGGAGCTAATTACAGTTATTTCAGTAACATTTTTATAGTTAGCTGAGATGAACACTTCTTAGATTCCGGGAACAGATCAGCGTTGTCATTTATGATGGTCGATTATCTACACGATGGATATAGGCCCTAGGAGGAGTGCAAACCGTGGAGGAATCCTAGCCCGTATTTGACGCAAGGTTATCCAAGGTTCGAAGAATAGCATGGAAAACTCCGAACGATTAGGCCGACGAGCGCGATTGGACTCGAATCCAGCACCTCCCGTATACCAGCTTTGAGAGCGGGACCTCTCAACCACAGTTGGAGCCATTTTATGGTGCTAATTACAGTTATTTCAGTAACATTTTTATAGTTAGCTGAGATGAACACTTCTTAGATCCCGGGAAGAGATCAGCGTTGTCATTTATGATGGTCGATTATCTACACGATGGATATAGTCCCTAGGAGGAGTGCAAACCGTGGAGAAATCCTAACCCGTATTTAAGCAAGGTTATCCAAGGTTCGAAGAATAGCATGGAAAACTCCGAACGATTAGGCCGACGAGCACGATTGGACTCGAATCTAGCACCTCCCGTATACCAGCTTTGAGAGCGGAACCTCTCGACCACTGTTGGAGCCATTTTATGGTGCTAATTACAGTTATTTCAGTAACATTTTTATAGTTAGCTGAGATGAACACTTCTTAGATTCCGGGAACAGATCAGCGTTGTCATTTATGATGGTCGATTATCTACACGATGGATATAGGCCCTAGGAGGAGTGCAAACCGTGGAGGAATCCTAGCCCGTATTTGACGCAAGGTTATCCAAGGTTCGAAGAATAGCATGGAAAACTCCGAACGATTAGGCCGACGAGCGCGATTGGACTCGAATCCAGCACCTCCCGTATACCAGCTTTGAGAGCGGAACCTCTCAACCACTGTTGGAGCCATTTTATGGTGCTAATTACAGTTATTTCAGTAACATTTTTATAGTTAGCTGAGATGAACACTTCTTAGATTCCGGGAACAGATCAGCGTTGTCATTTATGATGGTCGATTATCTACACGATGGATATAGGCCCTAGGAGGAGTGCAAACCTTGGAGGAATCCTAGCCCGTATTTGACGCAAGGTTATCCAAGGTTCGAAGAATAGCATGGAAAACTCCGAACGATTAGGCCGACGAGCGCGATTGGACTCGAATCCAGCACCTCCCGTATACCAAATTTGAGATCGGAACCTCTCAACCACAGTTGGAGCCATTTTATGGTGCTAATTACAGTTATTTCAGTAACATTTTTATAGTTAGCTGAGATGAACATTTCTTAGATTCCGGGAACAGATCAGCGTTGTCATTTATGATGGTCGATTATCTACACGATGGATATAGGCCCTAGGAGGAGCGCAAAACGTGGAGGAATCCTAGCCCGTATTTGACGCAAGGTTATCCAAGGTTCGAAGAATAGCATGGAAAACTCCGAACGATTAGGCCGACGAGCGCGATTGGACTCGAATCCAGCACCTCCCGTATACCAAATTTGAGATCGGAACCTCTCGACCACTGGTGGAGCCATTATATGGTGCTAATTACAGTTATTTCAGTAACATTTTTATAGTTAGCTAAGATGAACACTTCTTAGATTCCGGGAACAGATCAGCGTTGTCATTTATGATGGTCGATTATCTACACGATGGATATAGGCCCTAGGAGGAGTGCAAACCGTGGAGAAATCCTAACCCGTATTTACGCAAGGTTATCCAAGGTTCGAAGAATAGCATGGAAAACTCCGAACGATTAGGCCGACGAGCGCGATTGGACTCGAATCCAGCACCTCCCGTATACCAAATTTGAGATCGGAACCTCTCGACCACTGGTGGAGCCATTATATGGTGCTAATTACAGTTATTTCAGTAACATTTTTATAGTTAGCTGAGATGAATACTTCTTAGATTCCGGGAACAGATCAGCGTTGTCATTTATGATGGTCGATTATCTACACGATGGATATAGGCCCTAGGAGGAGTGCAAACCGTGGAGAAATCCTAACCCGTATTTACGCAAGGTTATCCAAGGTTCGAAGAATAGCATGGAAAACTCCGAACGATTAGGCCGACGAGCGCGATTGGACTCGAATCTAGCACCTCCCGTATACCAGCTTTGAGAGCGGAACCTCTCGTCCACTGTTGGAGCCATTTTATGGTGCTAATTACAGTTATTTCAGTAACATTTTTATAGTTAGCTGAGATGAACACTTCTTAGATTCCGGGAACAGATCAGCGTTGTCATTTATGATGGTCGATTATCTACACGATGGATATAGGCCCTAGGAGGAGTGCAAACAGTGGAGAAATCCTAACCCGTATTTACGCAAGGTTATCCAAGGTTCGAAGAATAGCATGGAAAACTCCGAACGATTAGGCCGACGAGCACGATTGGACTCGAATCTAGCACCTCCCGTATACCAGCTTTGAGAGCGGAACCTCACGACCACTGTTGGAGCCATTTTATGGTGCTAATTACAGTTATTTCAGTAACATTTTTATAGTTAGCTGAGATGAACACTTCTTAGATTCCGGGAACAGATCAGCGTTGTCATTTATGATGGTCGATTATCTACACGATGGATATAGGCCCTAGGAGGAGTGCAAACCGTGGAGGAATCCTAGCCCGTATTTGACGCAAGGTTATCCAAGGTTCAAAGAATAGCATGGAAAACTCCGAACGATTAGGCCGACGAGCGCGATTGGACTCGAATCCCGCACCTCCCGTATACCAGCTTTGAGAGCGGAACCTCTCAACCACTGTTGGAGCCATTTTATGGTGCTAATTACAGTTATTTCAGTAATATTTTTATAGTTAGCTGAGATGAACACTTCTTAGATTCCGGGAACAGATCAGCGTTGTCATTTATGATGGTCGATTATCTACACGATGGATATAGGCCCTAGGAGGAGTGCAAACCGTGGAGAAATCCTAACCCGTATTTACGCAAGGTTATCCAAGGTTCGAAGAATAGCATGGAAAACTCCGAACGATTAGGCCGACGAGCACGATTGGACTCGAATCTACCACCTCCCGTATACCAGCTTTGAGAGCGGAACCTCTCGACCACTGTTGGAGCCATTTTATGGTGCTAATTACAGTTATTTCAGTAACATTTTTATAGTTAGCTGAGATGAACACTTCTTAGATTCCGGGAACAGATCAGCGTTGTCATTTATGATGGTCGATTATCTACACGATGGATATAGGCCCTAGGAGGAGTGCAAACCGTGGAGGAATCCTAGCCCGTATTTGACGCAAGGTTATCCAAGGTTCGAAGAATAGCATGGAAAACTCCGAACGATTAGGCCGACGAGCGCGATTGGACTCGAATCCAGCACCTCCCGTATACCAGCTTTGAGAGCGGAACCTCTCAACCACAGTTGGAGCCATTTTATGGTGCTAATTACAGTTATTTCAGTAACATTTTTATAGTTAGCTGAGATGAACACTTCTTAGATTCCGGGAACAGATCAGCGTTGTCATTTATGATGGTCGATTATCTACACGATGGATATAGGCCCTAGGAGGAGCGCAAAACGTGGAGGAATCCTAGCCCGTATTTGACGCAAGGTTATCCAAGGTTCGAAGAATAGCATGGAAAACTCCGAACGATTAGGCCGACGAGCGCGATTGGACTCGAATCCAGCACCTCCCGTATACCAAATTTGAGATCGGAACCTCTCGACCACTGGTGGAGCCATTATATGGTGCTAATTACAGTTATTTCAGTAACATTTTTATAGTTAGCTGAGATGAACACTTCTTAAATTCCGGGAACAGATCAGCGTTGTCATTTATGATGGTCGATTATCTACACGATGGATATAGGCCCTAGGAGGAGTGCAAACCGTGGAGAAATCCTAACCCGTATTTACGCAAGGTTATCCAAGGTTCGAAGAATAGCATGGAAAACTCCGAACGATTAGGCCGACGAGCGCGATTGGACTCGAATCCAGCACCTCCCGTATACCAAATTTGAGATCGGAACCTCTCGACCACTGGTGGAGCCATTATATGGTGCTAATTACAGTTATTTCAGTAACATTTTTATAGTTAGCTGAGATGAATACTTCTTAGATTCCGGGAACAGATCAGCGTTGTCATTTATGATGGTCGATTATCTACACGATGGATATAGGCCCTAGGAGGATTGCAAACCGTGGAGAAATCCTAACCCGTATTTACGCAAGGTTATCCAAGGTTCGAAGAATAGCATGGAAAACTCCGAACGATTAGGCCGACGAGCGCGATTGGACTCGAATCTAGCACCTCCCGTATACCAGCTTTGAGAGCGGAACCTCTCGTCCACTGTTGGAGCCATTTTATGGTGCTAATTACAGTTATTTCAGTAACATTTTTATAGTTAGCTGAGATGAACACTTCTTAGATTCCGGGAACAGATCAGCGTTGTCATTTATGATGGTCGATTATCTACACGATGGATATAGGCCCTAGGAGGAGTGCAAACCGTGGAGAAATCCTAACCCGTATTTACGCAAGGTTATCCAAGGTTCGAAGAATAGCATGGAAAACTCCGAACGATTAGGCCGACGAGCACGATTGGACTCGAATCTAGCACCTCCCGTATACCAGCTTTGAGAGCGGAACCTCTCGACCACTGTTGGAGCCATTTTATGGTGCTAATTACAGTTATTTCAGTAACATTTTTATAGTTAGCTGAGATGAACACTTCTTAGATTCCGGGAACAGATCAGCGTTGTCATTTATGATGGTCGATTATCTACACGATGGATATAGGCCCTAGGAGGAGTGCAAACCGTGGAGGAATCCTAGCCCGTATTTGACGCAAGGTTATCCAAGGTTCGAAGAATAGCATGGAAAACTCCGAACGATTAGGCCGACGAGCGCGATTGGACTCGAATCCAGCACCTCCCGTATACCAAATTTGAGATCGGAACCTCTCGACCACTGGTGGAGCCATTATATGGTGCTAATTACAGTTATTTCAGTAACATTTTTATAGTTAGCTGAGATGAACACTTCTTAGATTCCGGGAAGAGATCAGCGTTGTCATTTATGATGGTCGATTATCTACACGATGGATATAGGCCCTAGGAGGAGTGCAAACCGTGGAGAAATCCTAACCCGTATTTACGCAAGGTTATCCAAGGTTCGAAGAATAGCATGGAAAACTCCGAACGATTAGGCCGACGAGCACGATTGGACTCGAATCTAGCACCTCCCGTATACCAGCTTTGAAAGCGGAACCTCTCGACCACTGTTGGAGCCATTTTATGGTGCTAATTACAGTTATTTCAGTAACATTTTTATAGTTAGCTGAGATGAACACTTCTTAGATTCCGGGAACAGATCAGCGTTGTCATTTATGATGGTCGATTATCTACACGATGGATATAGGCCCTAGGAGGAGTGCAAACCGTGGAGGAATCCTAGCCCGTATTTGACGCAAGGTTATCCAAGGTTCGAAGAATAGCATGGAAAACTCCGAACGATTAGGCCGACGAGCGCGATTGGACTCGAATCCAGCACCTCCCGTATACCAGCTTTGACAGCGGAACCTCTCAACCACTGTTGGAGCCATTTTATGGTGCTAATTACAGTTATTTCAGTAACATTTTTATAGTTAGCTGAGATGAACACTTCTTAGACTCCGGGAACAGATCAGCGTTGTCATTTATGATGGTCGATTATCTACACGATGGATATAGGCCCTAGGAGGAGTGCAAACCGTGGAGGAATCCTAGCCCGTATTTGACGCAAGGTTATCCAAGGTTCGAAGAATAGCATGGAAAACTCCGAACGATTAGGCCGACGAGCGCGATTGGACTCGAATCCAGCACCTCCCGTATACCAAATTTGAGATCGGAACCTCTCGATCACTGGTGGAGCCATTATATGGTGCTAATTACAGTTATTTCAGTAACATTTTTATAGTTAGCTGAGATGAACACTTCTTAGATTCCGGGAACAGATCAGCGTTGTCATTTATGATGGTCGATTATCTACACGATGGATATAGGCCCTAGGAGGAGTGCAAACCGTGGAGGAATCCTAGCCCGTATTTGACGCAAGTTTATCCAAGGTTCGAAGAATAGCATGGAAAACTCCGAACGATTAGGCCGACGAGCGCGATTGGACTCGAATCCAGCACCTCCCGTATACCAGCTTTGAGAGCGGAACCTCTCAACCACTGTTGGAGCCATTTTATGGTGCTAATTACAGTTATTTCAGTAACATTTTTATAGTTAGCTGAGATGAACACTTCTTAGATTCCGGGAACAGATCAGCGTTGTCATTTATGATGGTCGATTATCTACACGATGGATATAGGCCCTAGGAGGAGTGCAAACCGTGGAGAAATCCTAACCCGTATTTACGCAAAGTTCTCCAAGGTTCGAAGAATAGCATGGAAAACTCCGAACGATTAGGCCGACGAGCACGATTGGACTCGAATCTAGCACCTCCCGTATACCAGCTTTGAGAGCGGAACCTCTCGACCACTGTTGGAGCCATTTTATGGTGCTAATTACAGTTATTTCAGTAACATTTTTATAGTTAGCTGAGATGAACACTTCTTAGATTCCGGGAACAGATCAGCGTTGTCATTTATGATGGTCGATTATCTACACGATGGATATAGGCCCTAGGAGGAGTGCAAACCGTGGAGGAATCCTAGCCCGTATTTGACGCAAGGTTATCCAAGGTTCGAAGAATAGCATGGAAAACTCCGAACGATTAGGCCGACGAGCGCGATTGGACTCGAATCCAGCACCTCCCGTATACCAGCTTTGAGAGCGGAACCTCTCAACCACAGTTGGAGACATTTTATGGTGCTAATTACAGTTATTTCAGTAACATTTTTATAGTTAGCTGAGATGAACACTTCTTAGATTCCGGGAAGAGATCAGCGTTGTCATTTATGATGGTCGATTATCTACACGATGGATATAGGCCCTAGGAGGAGTGCAAACCGTGGAGAAATCCTAACCCGTATTTACGCAAGGTTATCCAAGGTTCGAAGAATAGCATGGAAAACTCCGAACGATTAGGCCGACGAGCACGATTGGACTCGAATCTAGCACCTCCCGTATACCAGCTTTGAGAGCGGAACCTCTCGACCACTGTTGGAGCCATTTTATGGTGCTAATTACAGTTATTTCAGTAACATTTTTATAGTTAGCTGAGATGAACACTTCTTAGATTCCGGGAACAGATCAGCGTTGTCATTTATGATGGTCGATTATCTACACGATGGATATAGGCCCTAGGAGGAGTGCGAACCGTGGAGGAATCCTAGCCCGTATTTGACGCAAGGTTATCCAAGGTTCGAAGAATAGCATGGAAAACTCCGAACGATTAGGCCGACGAGCGCGATTGGGCTCGAATCCAGCACCTCCCGTATACCAGCTTTGAGAGCGGAACCTCTCAACCACTGTTGGAGCCATTTTATGGTGCTAATTACAGTTATTTCAGTAACATTTTTATAGTTAGCTGAGATGAACACTTCTTAGATTCCGGGAACAGATCAGCGTTGTCATTTATGATGGTCGATTATCTACACGATGGATATAGGCCCTAGGAGGAGTGCAAACCGTGGAGGAATCCTAGCCCGTATTTGACGCAAGGTTATCCAAGGTTCGAAGAATAGCATGGAAAACTCCGAACGATTAGGCCGACGAGCGCGATTGGACTCGAATCCAGCACCTCCCGTATACCAAATTTGAGATCGGAACCTCTCAACCACAGTTGGAGCCATTTTATGGTGCTAATTACAGTTATTTCAGTAACATTTTTATAGTTAGCTGAGATGAACACTTCTTAGATTCCGGGAACAGATCAGCGTTGTCATTTATGATGGTCGATTATCTACACGATGGATATAGGCCCTAGGAGGAGCGCAAAACGTGGAGGAATCCTAGCCCGTATTTGACGCAAGGTTATCCAAGGTTCGAAGAATAGCATGGAAAACTCCGAACGATTAGGCCGACGAGCGCGATTGGACTCGAATCCAGCACCTCCCGTATACCAAATTTGAGATCGGAACCTCTCGACCACTGGTGGAGCCATTATATGGTGCTAATTACAGTTATTTCAGTAACATTTTTATAGTTAGCTAAGATGAACACTTCTTAGATTCCGGGAACAGATCAGCGTTGTCATTTATGATGGTCGATTATCTACACGATGGATATAGGCCCTAGGAGGAGTGCAAACCGTGGAGAAATCCTAACCCGTATTTACGCAAGGTTATCCAAGGTTCGAAGAATAGCATGGAAAACTCCGAACGATTAGGCCGACGAGCGCGATTGGACTCGAATCCAGCACCTCCCGTATACCAAATTTGAGATCGGAACCTCTCGACCACTGGTGGAGCCATTATATGGTGCTAATTACAGTTATTTCAGTAACATTTTTATAGTTAGCTGAGATGAATACTTCTTAGATTCCGGGAACAGATCAGCGTTGTCATTTATGATGGTCGATTATCTACACGATGGATATAGGCCCTAGGAGGAGTGCAAACCGTGGAGAAATCCTAACCCGTATTTACGCAAGGTTATCCAAGGTTCGAAGAATAGCATGGAAAACTCCGAACGATTAGGCCGACGAGCGCGATTGGACTCGAATCTAGCACCTCCCGTATACCAGCTTTGAGAGCGGAACCTCTCGTCCACTGTTGGAGCCATTTTATGGTGCTAATTACAGTTATTTCAGTAACATTTTTATAGTTAGCTGAGATGAACACTTCTTAGATTCCGGGAACAGATCAGCGTTGTCATTTATGATGGTCGATTATCTACACGATGGATATAGGCCCTAGGAGGAGTGCAAACCGTGGAGAAATCCTAACCCGTATTTACGCAAGGTTATCCAAGGTTCGAAGAATAGCATGGAAAACTCCGAACGATTAGGCCGACGAGCACGATTGGACTCGAATCTAGCACCTCCCGTATACCAGCTTTGAGAGCGGAACCTCTCGACCACTGTTGGAGCCATTTTATGGTGCTAATTACAGTTATTTCAGTAACATTTTTATAGTTAGCTGAGATGAACACTTCTTAGATTCCGGGAACAGATCAGCGTTGTCATTTATGATGGTCGATTATCTACACGATGGATATAGGCCCTAGGAGGAGTGCAAACCGTGGAGGAATCCTAGCCCGTATTTGACGCAAGGTTATCCAAGGTTCAAAGAATAGCATGGAAAACTCCGAACGATTAGGCCGACGAGCGCGATTGGACTCGAATCCCGCACCTCCCGTATACCAGCTTTGAGAGCGGAACCTCTCAACCACTGTTGGAGCCATTTTATGGTGCTAATTACAGTTATTTCAGTAATATTTTTATAGTTAGCTGAGATGAACACTTCTTAGATTCCGGGAACAGATCAGCGTTGTCATTTATGATGGTCGATTATCTACACGATGGATATAGGCCCTAGGAGGAGCGCAAACCGTGGAGGAATCCTAGCCCGTATTTGACGCAAGGTTATCCAAGGTTCGAAGAATAGCATGGAAAACTCCGAACGATTAGGCCGACGAGCGCGATTGGACTCGAATCCAGCACCTCCCGTATACCAAATTTGAGATCGGAACCTCTCGACCACTGGTGGAGCCATTATATGGTGCTAATTACAGTTATTTCAGTAACATTTTTATAGTTAGCTGAGATGAACACTTCTTAGATTCCGGGAACAGATCAGCGTTGTCATTTATGATGGTCGATTATCTACACGATGGATGTAGGCCCTAGGAGGAGTGCAAACCGTGGAGGAATCCTAGCCCGTATTTACGCAAGGTTATCCAAGGTTCGAAGAATAGCATGGAAAACTCCGAACGATTAGGCCGACGAGCGCGATTGGACTCGAATCCAGCACCTCCCGTATACCAGCTTTGAGAGCGGAACCTCTCAACCACTGTTGGAGCCATTTTATGGTGCTAATTACAGTTATTTCAGTAACATTTTTATAGTTAGCTGAGATGAACACTTCTTAGATTCCGGGAACAGATCAGCGTTGTCATTTATGATGGTCGATTATCTACACGATGGATATAGGCCCTAGGAGGAGTGCAAACCGTGGAGGAATCCTAGCCCGTATTTGACGCAAGGTTATCCAAGGTTCGAAGAATAGCATGGAAAACTCCGAACGATTAGGCCGACGAGCGCGATTGGACTCGAATCCAGCACCTCCCGTATACCAAATTTGAGATCGGAACCTCTCGACCACTGGTGGAGCCATTATATGGTGCTAATTACAGTTATTTCAGTAACATTTTTATAGTTAGCTGAGATGAACACTTCTTAGATTCCGGGAACAGATCAGCGTTGTCATTTATGATGGTCGATTATCTACACGATGGATATAGGCCCTAGGAGGAGTGCAAACCGTGGAGGAATCCTAGCCCGTATTTGACGCAAGGTTATCCAAGGTTCGAAGAATAGCATGGAAAACTCCGAACGATTAGGCCGACGAGCGCGATTGGACTCGAATCCAGCACCTCCCGTATACCAGCTTTGACAGCGGAACCTCTCAACCACTGTTGGAGCCATTTTATGGTGCTAATTACAGTTATTTCAGTAACATTTTTATAGTTAGCTGAGATGAACACTTCTTAGATTCCGGGAACTGATCAGCGTTGTCATTTATGATGGTCGATTATCTACACGATGGATATAGGCCCTAGGAGGAGTGCAAACCGTGGAGGAATCCTAGCCCGTATTTGACGCAAGGTTATCCAAGGTTCGAAGAATAGCATGGAAAACTCCGAACGATTAGGCCGACGAGCGCGATTGGACTCGAATCCAGCACCTCCCGTATACCAGCTTTGAGAGCGGAACCTCTCAACCACTGGTGGAGCCATTATATGGTGCTAATTACAGTTATTTCAGTAACATTTTTATAGTTATCTGAGATGAACACTTCTTAGATTCCGGGAACTGATCAGTGTTGTCATTTTGGTTTTAATCTACCGCTTGAATTAAGCAAGTTTCTTTGGAAACGCGTTCCTCTTCTCGATTTTAAGATTTAAAGTTTATTTTATTTTGATCATCATCAGTTAAAACTATCCCCTCTACAACTATCTATTAGTATTTATTGATTTAAATAAATTGTTGTTATTGTTAAATTTTGTGTGATGGTTTCTTTTCAAACTGACTGGTCGCAGAATTCATAACATATCAATGAGGGTTATGTTATGTTCTTTTTTAAAAGAAGATAATAGTTTTTTAAGTACATCTCCAAATGATTCTGAACATTAAAAATTTTAACTCATTGCAATAATATGGCAAATTTGATGATGCTTTATTCATAGAAAAACAACCAGTTTTATTAATAAAATAGTACAGGGTGTCCAGCGAATAAGACCATGATTTAAAAATTAAATATCACAAAAACAGAGATCAATAGAATTATGCGGTAAACGGTTTGTTTATTAGCTAAGCTGTAAAAATGTTAGATAGAAGTTTCAAAATTTAGTCGTAAAAATCGTTACAGATGGCGCTATAATCGCAATGCCTATAAATTGTCCTTCGAAGTCCAGAGCACCAGCGTCTCATTCCTAAATGTTTCCCTATGGAAGAAGGAAAATTAGGAAAGTCCGCTTTTTCGTTGAGGTGATGTGCAGAAGTGGAGACATCTGGTCTCAGAATTATTGCAAGAATTTCAATTAATACAATTTTTAATAAAAAGTTTAGAGATCATTACATAATAACTTATTACAATATCTTATGTGGTATTATTATTACAATATCTTATTATTATTATTACAATATCTTATCTTCTAGTAATATGATCCAATGTTTTGGAAAGGTGTGCAACCTCCAAAATACTTTTGATTCGACATTGATGAAATGACCTATCATCAATTCATTTTAAATATGGCATGTCCCTAAAGAGACTTTGCGCCATAAAACCCCATTCAACCAACCAACCAACTTTTTAAAAATGGAATAATTTAATTCATAATTTATGTCCCTAAAACTTTGTTTACAAAGAAAAGAAATATATGTGTTGTGCTAAAACCAAAATATTATGTTGTGATTTAAAAATATAAATGAAAAGTGTAAAATTATTCTTTTATTCATAATATATAATAATATTAACAATAATACCAAAATATTATGCCGAAATTATTTGAAATTAAAGCTGATGTAAAAGTTCTGTGACCAGATGTCTTTACTTCTGCACCAACGAAACACCCCAACGTAAAAGTGGTTTTTCCCAATTTTCGCTTTTCCATAGGGAACCATCTAGGAATGAGACGCTAGTGCTCTTGATTTCGAAGCACAATTTATAGGCATTGCGATTACAGCGCCATTTGTTAACGGTTTTTCAAACTAAATTTTGAAACTTCTGTATAACATTTTTACAGCTTAGCTAATAAACAAACATTTTACCGCATAATTCTATTGATCGTTTTTTTGTTTGAGAAATTTAATTTAAAAATCAGGGTCTTATTCTCTGGACACCCTGTATATAACTCCGTCAAAAATAACGGAATGTTCATCTGCGTCATGATATCATTTTTATAAATAAACAATTAAATTTAAAAAATCAAAAAACCCGACCGCGTAAAAAGCGGACTAATTATTTCTCATCAATGTGAAACAATTTTTTTTTTCAATTCCCACTATTAGCTCGCACTCTCGCTATATATATCTTGTTCAAATTTTCAATCGTTAATAAAATACTTATTTTTCTACCAATCTCAAATAATTTTTTTAAACTTGTAGTGGATAACACTTGATGTTAATCCAGTTTTTTTTTCAAATATTAATCCATTAATTAAATTAAATTAATTAATTTTCAATTACCGAAAGAGTCCCCTTCTTGATCAAGGTATTTTAAGACCGAGAGAGGCCTCTTCGTGATCAAGGCATTTTAAGAGCCACTCAAAAGGAAAGAAGAATGGGGGGGGGGGGGGAATCTCTTATTGACCTAAGTAGGATTTGACTTAAAATATGTTTTTTATATTACTTGTTTATATTACTTAACTATTTTTTATTTACTTGTATTGATGACTTTTAAGTTGTGTTTAACTGTTAGTTTCTATCTATAAACACTGTTTTGATGAGGACCATAGATATCTATGATGGTTAGAGTTGCAGTAAAACTAGAGATCCACAATACATTTTAACGATTATAACGATTAACGATTATAACGATTATAACGATTTTAACATTAATATTTTAACGATGCTTCTGACTGTAAAATAGTCAATGAAACATCGTCTTCATTTTAAAATACCTATCCAATGATATGCCACTCAATAGGGTGCGTTATTGTTTTTCGCCTCTACCGCCATTTTGTATTTTACGGCCGCCATTTTGAATTTATAAAAACAAAACCTAGCCTATAACCCTCGGGTCATTAAGACGAGTTGATAGAGACCTCATTCATTAAAATCCATCCAGCCGTTCGGATATTTCGAGGGTTAAAGAAATCCACATACACAGATACGCGTTAAACACATAACTCTTCTTTTCAGTCGGGTAAAAAAAAAAAAGGAATGAATCTCAGTAATGAATGTCTCAATAAAGCGATTTCCATTTGGGGTGGATCAAGGCACAGGGTTAAGAGATTGAGATATTGTATAAGATATTTGATCAACGCTGCGATTTTACTCATCTATGCAGCTTTACGTTTCGTTTCTAAATATGGATTTGGCGCCATTTATCGACAATTAATATAAACAAAGGAACTTTTCGTTAAAGTTGTAGTTTTTTTTTTTTTTTAGAAAATATGCAGACCGCATTGATGTAATTAAAAAACTCAAAGCTTTAGGTATTATAACTTAAAAATTTAATTCGGTATAAATAAAAGCAAAAGTATCAATATTTCTTTCGTAAAATTTTTATTTGATTTTATCAATTTTTGAGGGCTTAGCTTATATCCACTTGAAATTGGTTTGCATTGCAAATAAAACTTATATTTCTTATCGAATGTAATTAAAATGTAAGGAATATACAGTAACATGATATGTACTACAACTATACATTATTTATGTTAATACAGATAAAATTTCGGTTTTTAAAATAATAAATTTAAACATAAGTGCGGACTGAAAACGAAATTGTAATTTAATTAGGGAAAAAAATTCAGCCACACTAATGCTATCATGATAACTTCTTGTATCCCAATTGCATCTATGAAAAAAAGCATTTTATTTATTATGCAAACAAAATTTTTAAAAATTAAGCGAATAAATGTTAAGCTCTTAAAAATTAATAAAAATAAATTAAAATTCTGTCAAAGAGATCATAATAATAGTAATATACATTTAATATTGCATGAAATTATTCATATTATTATATTTATATTATTCATATTATTATATTTATATTATTCATATTATTATATTTATATTATTCATATTATTATATGTTAATATAATTATTCATCATATTATCATATTATTTATACTGAATGAAATTTTTAAATTATATAATCAAATTTTTTAAAACTTGATTTCGAATTTCCTTCATTTATATTGATTTCCGATAGATGGCGCAAAAAGCCTTGTTAACTTCATTTTTCACAAAATTATGAGTTGGTATGAAAAAGTGGAAACGCATTTCTAAATATTTAAAAGCTTTAAAATGCTTTTACAAATATACAGAAAATAAAGAAGAATACATGTGATACACAGCAGATTATGTATATATTTCCATAAGTTGAACAATCGACAAATTTACGGTCTCTTGAATACTTATGCCTAACATGGGTGCGATATGTTGCTTTTCGCAAGGATGAGTATGAGCCGGAATCGTCGCCTTAGCGTATTATATAATAGACTAGACGTTTCGACTTTTCCTAATGTAAATTTTAAACAATGATGATCTATCATTGTAACAGCGAAACAAATACTAGTATTTCCGAATAGAATTATTCGACTTATTTTATCGTATAATTTTTTTTAAATATATAAGGCAAATGTTTTTTAAATTTTACAGTGTTTGAACAATGTTGGTCAATGACATTGATATGTACCAACATTGTCGTACAATATATTCGCGGTGATAGAAAATGAACTCCATATTTTGAAACATTATAAAAATTAGAATTTGATTATTAAAAAATTATTAATCGATTTAAATGGGAGGTTTTGCAGAATGCATGAAATAATGCAACTTTGAAAATAAATAAGATATATTTATTTTAAGACAGTTTATAATATAAATGTATTGGAACCATTTCTTATTTTAATAAATTACCAGCATGAGATCAGAGTAAATTTTTTAAAAGCATAATTATATACCAAGGAAGAGTGATGTGCGTGCAGAAAATAATTTGGTAAGTTAAACGTGTATATCTGGAATGAAAGTACTTTAAATTACTCGGTTGAAATGCTAAAAATTCTTTGACTATCACGAGCCTCTGAACTCAGAGGAAAAGTTGCGGTAGTCTGGTTAACACATAAGAGGATCTAAAGGTCCTTTAATTTATTATGTTAAGTTTTAAAAGTTAAATAAAAAATGAAGCGCTACAGTAGTAAAAAAAGAAAACAATTAGACCAACCTCAAAAGTTAATTATAATAGAACACAGATGTCATTAAATCTAAAGAATAGAGTTTGTACTAATGAAAAAAATTAATTAAGAGGCACTTTTGATTCAGTATATAATTAAAATAACATTATGTGCATCTTAAAATGAATATCTTTGTTTTTTTCGTCGTCAGATTTTAGTTAATCACTGAAGTGTGTTATCTCACAGCTAATTTGATAATCTGACACAATCTAATTTGATAATCCTGACATTAATTCTCATACATTGCAACTTGTTTACGAGCATTAATGTAGTAAACAAATGCCCAGTGTTGAGAGATATTTTAAAAAATCATGTTTGAGGCGCATGAAGACATGCGCGCCTGAAACTCATCTTATGGCTAATTTGATAATCTTTTTAATTTCATCATCATTTCTTTTAATCAGTCAATTGCCGAATGCGGTAACTTTGACATTAATATCTTTACATTACATTTTTTTACTGTCATTAATGTAGCAAACAAATGATCATTTTTGAGAGATATTAAAATAAAAACACGTTTGAAAATTATTTAAATGTTTTCATAAGGAACTAAACTGAACTAGAGATTTGAATAGAAGAAGGGTAAAGTCGTTTTTTTTTACTCTTTGGCCAAGCCACATGAAACTATTTTTCTAAGGTTGGACAAACATTGAAAATAAATTAAAAAAAAAAGTTTTTTATAAAAATGTTTTTATTTAAAGATAAATAATTTACGAAATATTAATAAAATTAACTTCTAACAGAAAAATAAAATATCGTTTTCATCTAATTAATCGTCATGGGATCATCTTTTGTAGCAACTTGAAATGTTTGCGCAAATTCCACATTTATATTTTTAGCTTTAGTTGAACAGTGAAAGCAATAATACAAATACCACAGCACGATGGTGACTTGCGCGCAAAATCCTGTAACTTTTGCGTTAATCTTTTTGCTTTATTTTATTGAGAGCTATTATACGAGGGGTAGTCAGTAAGTAGGTCACAAAGTTATATGAGAGCTCAGAAAATAGTAGTAAATTGTTTCTAAATATGCCAATAGGTGGCAATATAAGTCAACTATAAGATGTTAATTTCGAATTTATGAGACCGTAGTTGTACAAGATGAGCAGGGTCGTTCAATAGTTGTTGACAAAGAGGGAAGTGGTTATCCTGTTGAGATTGCAACAGAAGAATCAGTTCAGAAGGTTGAGGAAAAGTTTGCTATACTGTCTATTGTTGTTCGAATATCAGCTCTAACAATTTCTTCAACCTTCTGCACTGATTCTTCCATCCCAATCTCAACTGGACGACCACTTCTCTCTTTCTCCACAACTATTGAACGACCATGCTCATCTTGTACAACTGCTGTCTCATAAGTTTGAAATTAACATCTTATAGTTGGATTATACCACCACCTACTGCCACATGTGGAAACAATTGACTACTAATTTCCGACCTCTCATATTACTTTGTGACGTACTTACTGACTTTCCCTCATAATTAGATTCATCACATTAACAACATATGGCAATATTTTTTTTTATGTTTGCAGCTCTTTTTAAACTATTGCGACCCACATTAAAGAACCTTGTGATATACGCTTAGACGAGTTTCAGACCAATAAATAAAGACTAACTTGTAAATAACAGCAGGTTCTCCAAGTCTAGTACTGTCCAATAGCATTTTACTAGCCCAAACAGTGATAGAAAAAGTTCCCCAAAAAGTTTTTGAAAAATGCAGAAAATGAGACCCTATTTGAATCTTTGATTACGTATAAAAAAATCAATAACAAAATTTCCAAAAAGTGCATAAACTGGATTATAGGTTCACTAATTGAATTGTGCACCAAAAGTACAGAAAGCGCCAGTACTGCCTTCTATGAAGATTTACAGAAGTATCTTTTTTTGTTAGATTAATGTCGTTTTTTTTCCAACGTAGGATCGAATTAGCTAAGTTGCAAGTCCATCGCATTACTAGTTCTGCCATTGGGATCGGGCTTAGATATAATTTTAACCCTTTGCGCTCGGCATCTCTTAAACAAATTTTATTCGATCGGAACCACTTTTTTAAAAGAAGTTTCGTTGAAGTACAAAATTTCAAAAATGCTCTGATTAAATAAGGTACATTTTATTTTCCTTTATTACTTGTGCCAAAAACAAATTTTGGAAAGAAAGATTATGTCTCGTAGCAGAGCCCTCGAGTGCAAAGGGTTAAATGCTAGTGATGGAATGAGGTTGATTTGGTAGTGTGATTTTTTTTATTGAGAAGATGGTAATTTAACACTGCGGTGATTTTCCCTATTTTTAATTAATGAGGTAAATTTAGGTGTTTCTTTTGTTAATGAATTATTAGAATATAGCTTGATTAATATACATTATTAGACAATTTTCCTTTGTTTAACGTATAATTAGAGTATGATTTGCATAATTTGTTGCTGAGGAAGTGGATTTTTAGGATATTTTGTCAATTTTTGATGGTTATTAGGATTTTTAACACTTTAGTATTTATAGGGGGGGGGGGGTATGAATTTTACGTATTTTTAGTTAGATAGTTTGGGAGATAATTTTTAAATGTAAAGGCTCTCCCCGTATTTTGAAGTTTAATTGACCAAATTCTCTTTTTGACAGATTTTGAAAAACACAGTAAATGTATTCTTTTCGAGTATTAAATATTAATTAAACACTAAGAGAAAGTATAGCTAAGGATTTTCAGTTGGCGGGGTGACTTCTATTCTCGCATGGGAATTAATATTTTGTGCTGTTTCTTTCATGTTCATGTATTGACAAATTATCTCAAACTGGTTGTTGAAGGCAGTGTTGGATGCAAGCGGCGGTAGCCAGTCAGCGACCGCCGTACATGGCGGTTGCCGATTTTGAAATTAAATAAACCCAATTTTGTTTTTCTCCGATTTAGAAAAACACAGTATTTTTTTATTTTCGAGTAACTTAAAATATTTAAAAGCTAAGATAAATATAAACTTGGAATTTTACGTTAAGAGGGTAGTGCGCTTCCTCAATGGGATAATTTTTAGTTCAATGTTCCTTCTTATGTTTATGTGTTTAAAAGTTATCTTAATTTAAGTACAGTGTTTAATTTCGGCAGAGGGTCATCCCCTCGGATTTTGAAATCTAATTAGCAAAATTTTCTTTTTCTCTGATTTTGAAAGACATACTAAAATTTATTCTTTTCGAGTAACTTCGAAACAGTAACAGAAAGAGGAACTAAACATTTTCCGTTACTATGTGGTGCCCTAACATCCATGACAGTTCATATTTAGTTCTGTGTTCTTCTTTAGCTTTTTTGTTTTTATGTATTTAAAACGTACAAAAACAGGAAGTGTGAAACCTTTTTTATCTATCCCCTGCAAGAGGATTGGAAATGCCTTTTATTGAATATTTAATGTCAGAGGAAATACAACACCAATACATCGTAAAAAATTTAGAGATTTTGTATGAGCATGCATAGAAATAATGCAAACTAGAAATATGCAAAATTTTATATCCCTAAAACATGCTAAATTTCTGCAATATTGGAATATACAGACTTTCCTTCGTATAAAAAATTCACAGTTTTTCAAAACATAGAATATGCGCTTCTTTGTATGCATAAAAGTTGCAGATAATTAGCTCGAAAAGTGAATACTTTTGAAGTATTAAAATATTTACTTTTCATGCACAAAGTGTGTAAAATTCACACATTTTTTTAAATAATGCTAATAATTTCTGGCTGGGAAGTTTGGTTTCTGATACAGAAAGGTGCTCTATCGGAAGGTAAATATACATGGACATTTAACAATATTATCCGAACAATATTATTAAAAACATTAAACAATAATATTTGAATGCCAGGATTCACACATTGACATTTTTTATTCAGATATTTTTATTGCTACAAGTTTTTTCAAAGAGTAATGTTAACCTTATTTAATGACAGATTTAATATGGTAAATACTATTTCTTCAGAAAACCGATAGCAATCAAGCAATTTAAAATAAAAAGGAAAATAAATCTTTGAACAAATGGGTTAATGGGATTTCCGCAACCATTTCGTTTTATTTCGCATCGAAGATCTCGATGGACCAAAATAACTTTGCAGTTATTCAAAAGATTAAACAATTGTGCATCAAATGATGTAAATGTTATTTTGATTCATGTGTCCCTCTAAGTTAAATATATAATCAAGTTCGAAAAATCGTCGAATTGTGCAAAAAAGAGTTTTACACGTTCTCTTTAAAAGATTCTTATTCTTGTTTTTCAGGATTAAATCTTAAACGTAAATCAAGATTATATATTCAACTAAAAAAAAAAAAAAACAAAAAAAAAATACAACAACAAAAAAAAAAAAAACAAAAAAAAAACTGACTGTTTTTAAAGAGAGCATTATTTTTTTTATCAAATCACCGGGTGAAAATTTTGTGCTTCTCCACCCTTGTCATTTCGTGCAAAAGTAATTTTTTTTTCTATTTGAAGCATGTAAAAATTTACATTATGCAATGTTCATATATGAGGTATGAACAATGAAAATCGCAACATTTTGAAGAAATTGAAAAACTGACATAAATATCTCTGGTGATTCAAGAAAAGTTATTAAAGAAATGAATGATACTTTTTTTTATTTAAATCATTGTTCCTGCATAGGGATTTTACTATCTATATTATAAAGGACAAACGTGTCCTTGTGTAATGTTAACGCCATTTTAAATTCACACAAATGACGTCATTTTTACCAGTTCCGTAATAAGAAGCCGAATCTTGGAAGAACGAAAAGCTTTCGGCAAATGAAGTTACAGAAAATGTGCATTTTTATTTTGAAAGCTTTAATTGACTTCTAAATTTACAATAAATTAAGGATTTCATTTTCCACAAAATAATCGGATGATCTCATGTAATTCAAAATAAACACATCGGTTTGCCCCGCCAGTACTTTTATAAACTCATTTTAAACTTATTCACTGATATTCAAACAATACAAACATAGATAGCACTTTGATTAATGTAAAGTTTTCGTTCTAGAACAAAGAAGTGAGATCTGGTTCTACTTTAGTACTATAAACTTTTCAAACAGTGCCAATTTATTTTAATATTTTAGGTTCATTATATCCTCGGTACCATGTCAAACTATCTAATATGAAAACAGTGTTGTCAGTGAGGAACTTTTTTTAAGTTTAGATTTCTAGATTGGTACCACTTTTCTGAAATGGTAAAATTTCACTTATTTTCGCCTTAATTAATATCTCATTAAATAAGGCGAATCTTAATGTTTCAAAAAAGTGGTGCAATCAAGAAATCTGAATTTAAAAAAGTAGCCAACTGGCAACACTCTTTTTATATTGGATAGTTTGACATGGTACCGACAATATTATCTCTCAAAGTCGTCTTCTTATAGGCAGAATAGTCAGAGCCACAGATTTTTACAGAAAACTTTCAAGTTCAAGTCGTGATTTTTTAAACACCAGTGCGTACAAGTAATAGACCGTACATGGTATATATTTGTGAAATGAAAATACTCCTGCCAGATGGTAGACAAATGTGAGAAACAGACGCAGGCCTGTTTCCACACACACTGTCAAATACATTAAACTTGTAGTGCCATAGAAAAATATTGTCGTAATTGTGGCAACGAATGGAATTGTGTAATTTACAGTTCATTTTTACATTTAATGTCCCGCCGTTGAATAGCAGTAATAATTTGTTAAATGAATAACCTTCATATAAAATAAGAATGTATTTTGTACGTGGAGGTTTGTTCGTAATCTTTATATAAAACAATGGTTTATTTTACGAATTTTCAGTAAGTTACAATTTTGCATAATACTTTTTAAATAAATTTATTTTGGAATCTAGAAATCTAATTGAATATTGTATTATAAAAACCATAATCTTGCTCTATAGGAATGTTTTCTAGTGCATAATATTTTTCGGCCGAAAACTATAACAGTATTAAATTATTTGGCGAGGAAGAAAACAGTGGAATCCCATGTTATCCTAAGGTAAAACTGCGTATACTTCTTGTTCATTCAAATTTAGAAATTTCAACAATATTTTTTAGCACGTAGAGAGGAGGGTGCTTTATCACTCTGTAAGCTTAAAATAATTTTAGGATAATATTGAGTATTTCAAAATTTGTGTTAAATTTTCCAAAAAAATATATAAAAAGTATTCATTACTCGTTTGTCACTTTGGACTGGAAAAATATTTAAAAATCCGTATACTCTTGTTCATTCAAGTTTAGAAATTTCAACAATATTTTTTTAGCACGTAGAGAGGATGGAGCTTTATCACTCTGTAAGCTTAAAATACTTTTAGGATAATATTGAGTATTTTAAAATTTGTGTTAAATTTTCAAAAAAAAAAAAAAGTATTCATTACTCGTTTGTAACTTTGAACTGGAAAAATATATAAAAATTTGGATCTTACGGAGGTATAACGAATCTTCCTATTGACGTGCTGAAAAAAAAATATTGTTGAAATTTCCAAATTTGCTTACGCTTTTAACTACGCTTGTATCTCTTTGTTTTACAAGATGGACTATATTGACAAAATGAGTTGATTTATAGTTAAATTATCATGTAAAAGTATCTAACAAGAAAAATAAAATATTACTTACCAAACGCATACTGTAAGGAATGTATTGTAGGGGAGACTGTGGATGAAAGGGATATTCAAATTTTGAAGACGAAAATAACATGCAGAAATTTTCAACTTTGGCTCAATCGATGGCGATACTTGTTCTGTCTTAATAATCCTTAAAACTGACTTCAGCAATTGTAGCGTTGTAGATGGTGAAAGCAAAACTTGTTTTTGATATAAAAAAGTAAATTTTGATCTTGCTTTTCTTTTTTTCTCTAAAATATTAATATTGTGTTTAGCATTATAATATTTATGTTATTTAGCACTGTAAAGTATGCACTTTATATGAATACCGGTATATTTTGTTAGCTAAAATACTGTCATGCATGATTACATTTTTTATTTAGCTAGGTGAGTATGGTTTTAAAGGGACAGTAACTGAGGGGTTGCAAGGGGTTGCAATCCCTTTCAAACCATCGTGTTTATTATTATTTAAACAAAATATTATTTATGTTTTGCAAAATTTAAGTTATGGTTTTAGTTTTTTATGTAGAAAGAATGAATGCATTACTATTTAGAACAACAATATGCATATATTACAATAACATATACCTACAATTTTGGTATTTTTTCATTTTCCAAAAATCATTTAAAATTCAATATGCTTCGAAAATATCAAAGGAAATTTTAGAAAAATCGATTTATTCAAAAAGAAATGATGTGTGCTTTATCTGAAGAAGAGGACAAAGGAGTGTCTGTTAGATCAGCAGCTAAAGTATACGGCATTGAAAAGTCCTGTTTAGAAATAATTGTTCTAAAATTTAAGAATGCACAAGCAGATGAATTTCAAAACACCCATTTGCTACTAAAAAAGTTTTCAGTGAAGGTCAATAAAAAGAATTAGGTTCAAATATTCTCTAAGCATCTAATATGATCTACGGTTTAACATTTGTGCATATGAGTATTCAATTTTTTTTTGAATTCCCGAAATATGTCCCTGTCTTGGGACACAATCAAGCAAGCTGGAAATGATTGCTCTCAAGATTTTAATCAACAAAATTCAATGCTCTCTCTTACGAAAACCTATAGCCATTTGTTTAACAAGAAGTACAAGTTTAAACAATGCTAGTGTTGATATTTTTTAAACACCTTTAGTCAGTTATGAATCGCTAAAAATTCACACGGAATATAATATATAACTGTGACGAAACATGTTTAATGACAGAGCACATATCACCAAATATAGTAGTAAAACGTGGTGAAAGCAGTTTTCTGACCTAACATCAGCTGAACGTGGTACACTTGTCACACCTTTGTTTCTGTATCAGGTAACTCTGTTCAACAGTATTCGTTTTCACAAGGAAGAGTTACAAAGAGTTGATGCTCGGAACTGCCCCATCCTAAAGGCTTGGACATGCTCATCAAAGTTGGTGGCTGACCGCAGAATTTTTTTTAAAGCAATTGTGCGTTAGCTTAATATTCTAGTTGTTCCAAAACTGATCCTACTCTTCTCATATTTGATAATCATAAAAACAATACAAATATTAAGGCAATAAATTTGCGAAAGTTAATGATATAATTATGGTAACATTCCTGTCGCAATTTATCCACAAACTCCTGAAAAGCACTCTGAATGAATTCGAAGTTCATTTTTTCAGAAAAAAAGAATTAAAACCACTTTTATTTACTGACACTATTGACATGAATGATATGAATATCAATGATATTGTGATGAAGTTACCTAAATCCTAACTGGTGGTGAGACAAGTAGAGCTAAATTTTTCTTAAAATTTTTGACTTAAAGTTGTTTTTTGTCTAGTAGACATAAAGAAGTTATTTTTCTACTTTTTGTTTTATAATGTGTTGCAATATATTTTATTTTTATTTCTGTATTATTATCTTTTATTTTTGAATAATGTAACCCCAAATAAAAACAAAAAAATTTCATAAAATTGTTTTATTTATGTGTGTCCCTTTCAACCCTGCACAGTGTCCCTTTCATCCCTCACAATGGGGTTAAAAGGGACATTTCTCCCAATTTATAAAAATGCGTACAAATTTGAAATTCCTGTATTTGAAGATAAGTGGTTTTACTTGGATTAAAGCAAAGGTTTTAGACGACGATTAGGCGCAATCATGATAATGATATATTTTAATGTCATTATTTTATAAGCTTATAAAGACAAAATGTCCCTTTCATCCCCACTCTCCCCTAATTTATATTTAAGTCTTTGTTCCGTCCCGGAAGTATGACCAGCTCCCTCTAGCCAGCAATCCGTAAAAATAATTCATTAAGCTGTTGATTGTCAAAACATCAAGACGATGTAAATTCCGCCCAAGTTCACGTGGTGGATATTAATTATACATTATAATCTCATATTATTCAAGTTCTATGTTGTGTGTGTGTGTAACGTGCTGTCTACATGGTAATAAAAACAATTAAAAATAATTAAAAAAGGCTACAGTCCACCAATCTACATTCTTTTTTTAAAATATTTATTTTGAACAGAAATTAAAATTTTTACAAGTACGCCAGCAATTGCACGGTCAATTTTAATTAATATATTGTAAATTCTTCTCAACATAATGATAGATAGGCATTTGCGTGAGAAATGAACTAAATATATTGAAAATTTTCAATAAAATGACAAAAATTTGTTCATTTTTGTCCAAAAATTCAGTTTTCTCGTATAAATGGATCTGTTATTTTTCGGATTAAAAGTTTTCTCATTAAACAATTTTGGTCAGAGATCTTCATTTCTAGTTAATTGCACAAATAAATATGCATAAATCAATGTGTGAATGTGTCACAAAAATATCTCTACAATTTTTGAGACTGCAAATTTATGGCAAACCATATTTAATAAAAAGAAAGTTTTTCAAAAACCGCCTTTGAAATTCTCCCTTTTGAAAAAACATTATTTTTAAGTAATGGTAAATTTTAATAATAAATTTTAATAATTGTTAAAAAATTATAAAGTTTAACTAAATAATTCAAATTATTAATTATAATACGTTATTAAAAGTGTATTGTCTTATATTTAGTGATAAACGAGTATTGGAAACACAAAATATTTGATTAAATAATGTTTTATATACACTGCTGGCCATTAAAATTGCAACACCATGAAAGTTTGAAAATACTAAAAATATATTTATTGTACGTAAACAGTATGGAATGAAAACAAAATGATTAAATTTGTAAAGAGTTTGGGGTTTACAAGGGTGCGGAATTAGTTGAAACAGCTGCTCCTCCTAACAGGTAAAACGGCCCTTACACGGATAGGCATGGAGTCAAACTGGGCTTGGAGGACAGAAACGGGCAACTGATTTCATGCTGATTAAAGTGTATGCCACACTTCATCAACCGTATTAGCTGGAGAAGGATGGCGGGCCAGTCTTTAAGGAATTCATGACCAGATTTTTCAATGAGGGACAGATCTGTAGACCGTGCAGGCCTGGCAAGAATCGAATACCTTGTGTATTGAGGAAGGTCTGAACACGACACGCAACATGTGGTCTTGCATTATCTTGCTGGAAGATGGCGTTTGGCAGGCCTTGAAGTCAGGGCACAAACACTGGACGTAAGATTTCAAAAATGTACCGATCTCCGTTAAAATTGCCCTCGAACCGAACTAGAGATGTGTGTGTCGTGTAACCAATGGCTGCTCAAACCATCACACCAGTTGCAGGGCTCCTATGCCGATATCGAATGCAAGCAGGCGACAGGCGTTTAAATCGGACCCTCCAGACACGTATACGGCCATCAGAATACTGCATGCAGAACCGGGACTCGTCTGAAAAGACGACATTGAGCCAGTCCTGTTTCCAGCTTTGTCGTTCGGCGCACCAGAGTCGTCGACTCTCTTTATGCTGCATTGTCAAAAGAAGCCGCAGTACTGGTGGCCGTGCTGACAGTTCACACTGCTGCAAACGTCGTCGCACCGTACGAGCGGATATTGGGCGCTCTGCAAACATGCCTATTTCCTGACCATAGTCTATAATATGGTTATTCGGTTTTGCAGGGCCGACCTCACAATATGTCTGTTCTCTCGGGCGATAGTCATTGGAGGGTGTCGAGATCCTGCATGCCGTTGAATATGACTCTCAGCAATCCATTGATTCCATATTTGCATGACAGTGGTTGGATGTCGACCAGTGCAACCGGAGATATCACGTAATCCACACTCTCGATATGCAACAATCCTCCGTCTATCGAATTCCGACACTTGGTAGTAAGCATTTCTTCGTATTATTCGAGGCATAACATGATATTCTGAGTAAAAGATGAGCTTACAAAGCGCTTTTCGAATGATAAATCCACTACGCAACTTTTCTTTTATGCAGTGCTTCATATGTCGTTCCTCCCGCCTGCCTCGACTTTATGCGCTGAAATACTAATCATTTGCATATTCCAACGTCTTCTTCTTTTCATGCGATTTTGACGTTCGTCAGATCATTCCTTCCTGGTGCTGCAATTTTAATGGCCAGCAGTGTATTTTTAAGGTTTATATCCAGTTATTACGATTTCGTTTATTATTATTTCTTATGTTAAAATGGACTTAAACTTCTCAACAATGTAAGAAAACCAAACATTTAATGAACCCATAAATGTCTGCTGAACAAATTTACTTATAAATTGTCATTTTATTGTAAGCATCCCTTTTAAATTACTGAATAAGCCATTCATGCTAAATTTGACTTTCCCGATAATCAATCTGGCTGAAGATAATTTAAAATAATTTAATTTTGCTTTGCATTAACAATCTTGTATAATTCTACAAAATATGCGAAGTGAAGTAAATGGAAACTTTAATAGGCACTTTATTTTAAAATGCTTCAAAGAATGTTTCTTTACATGTGACTAAAAATTTCTTGCTATTAAACTGTATGCAAGTGAGAAATATTTTGCGATTCATTACTTGAAATATTTCTAGAAAACTCTGATATAACCTGTTTTTAAATTCAAAAACGCACTTTTTAAAATATCATGGTTTCGTTTATTTTGTCTACACTTTCCTAAACTTCCATACATACCTCATGAGTGTTTCGTATTTCTTTTAAAATTGGTTTAGTAACACGGGACACGGGACACAATAATGTATTTTTAAAGGTTCAGTGAATTTTTTTAATGACGGCAGGTATAGCTGCTCAAATATAATGAATATTTCTGAGTTCTGTAACATGCATCATTATATTTAAAGCTCATATGAATTCATTGTATTTAAAGTGTACTGGAAATATTCTACAAAGAAAATATATTTCTTATGAACATAATAAAATTGGTAGGAATGACCAAAATACAAAAAAACTCTTTCATTCATGTTAATGATATGAAATAGGTAAAATTATTATATTTTTATATATGTGACTGAGATGCATGTTAGTTTTTTATTTTTTCTAGGTATATGACATGATTATTTGTCGACAAAACAGTTCACATTTTACTAAAAATATATTAAGTAAGTTATTTCAAAAATTTCTAATTATCATCGCGATTTGTAAAGAAAATTTTCTGTTAATGCCAATAGTATTTTATAAAATAGAGTGCTTTTATTACTTTTAATGTAAATCATTATATTCAAAATGATATAAAAGATTTTTTTCACATTAAATTTAATTCAACTACAGGAATAAGCTTTATGATTTTCATATTGCGAATACGTGGAATTTTCAAATCAATATCCTCTTCAATTATTTTCTTTAATAAAATTACTTTAGATGAAGTTATTCTCGACTTTATCAGAAGTGAAATCTTAAAAAAATGTATTTTTTAAACATTGTGTGTAATTCTGAATTGTGGGTAAGTTACTACTATTCAAAATCGCCGAGAGTTTATTTCAATTGATTTAAGTATTAGTTAGTTCATTTTCATAGAAGAATTTTTCTAACAGTTCAAGAATAAGAAGGTATATTTTATGATGGCAATAAAATATGGCCTCTAAAAATTCGTCATCAGCGAAGAAATTACTAGGGTAACTTGAGGTGAGATGCTGTGCTGTAGAAGACGCCGTATCACATAGGTTTCATATGCGTAGGCGATGTAGAGAAACGCTGCTCAGTTGTAATGAAGAGGGTTCCCTAGTGATACATTAATTTCCATTTGTGTTCTTTTTTTAATTTTTTAAGTGGTACATTTTTATTGCTACTTCGTCTTAACACTTTTGATAAGTGTCCAAAATCGTTTGCGTGACTTCTTTATTTGCCTATGTAAGTCTTAGTTTAAACACCAGAGAAATAAATCTGATGTTTTTAGAGAGTACTGGTACCTGGTTTTTCGGCAAAGCATAAATAGTGGCCGGTTCCCGCTTCTTCACGTCAGTGGGGGGGGGGGGGAACCGGCGTCTTCCCCAATACTTTGAGTCAACGGAAATTTAGGGGTTAAGATGCCGGTTGTGTTCACTTGGCGTAAGATGCCGGTTATTTTCGGTTGCGGTCAAATGCCTGGTTGTTTCTTCATTGAATAAATTACTCTTTTATATTAACTAACTTGCCAACAATTTTAATCAGATAATTTAAATCAATGACTAAATCGTTATTTTAATCAAGTGATTTAAAAAATCATTAGTTAAAATTATAAATTTTCTAAATGTTTAAAATGACATAAAGAAATATTAAAATCTAAGATGAATATAATTTGAAAGGTTTCTATATGTATGCTGCCTTACAAATAAACATTATTGGCCTTATAAATAATTGTTTAATAATTATTAATTCTAATCATTGTATAAAATTTTATGTTAAATGCAGTTATAAATAATTTTAATAAATGTAAATATCGGTAGTATATAATATAGTTTTAAATAACTAGGGGTTTCTGCGCCCTACGAGCTATGCACGCCAGCCTCCATCCAGACACCGCAGACTCTAAAAACACGCTAATTCGATCTGCTTTAAAAATATTTCGGAAGATTTAATCGTAATTAAACGACTAGTGGCGATCTCATGTAATCAGGTTTCCATTCGTTTCCCTTTGGCTGAGGTGTTTTAAGAGAGAATCAATTGCTGTCGAGAGAGCTAACTGCTAGTTTCGTGACTAATTAAATAAGATCAACCCAACAATTTAAAGATAGCATGTATAAAATGGCTAAGTAAACAATTTCATAAAGACGCTATAAGAAGTTTATTTTAAATTAGAAATTTTAAATGTATCGTTTTAAATATGACGTAATTTTCACCAAAGTTATTTTTCTCATTTTAATATTCGAATAAAAATAATTTTAAAAGTCTATAAAAGACAAAATAAATTGGTGTGACAATAGCAACTGAGAATTTCCAGGTGTCTCAAGCTTTTCTAAAAAGTAATTAGATAAGAAATCAAAGGGTAGAAAAACATAATCTTCAACTGAATATGATATAAATGATGATTAAATTCCCTCCCAAGTTTCAGAACACGATGATTTTTTTTAAGTGAATGAGAATGATTGTTCAGAGTGTCTAGCAGCGTGCAACAAAATCGGGGAAAATTGTGACGGGATCAAGTGCACTCTGTGAAACTGTTGGTTATATAAAAGCTGCTCAAAGTTCCTTAACAAATGTGCAGTTTTTGGCAGACCTGAGATGTTGCTAAAAAGAACAAAGGGATGAAATGTAAAACAATAACAAAAAAGCTTGACTCTCAAGTAATTTATCACGGTGGCTTTACCGTAGTTAAACTTGTTATAATGTTTAAAAATTGGCATACTTAAAAGCCATAAGTCTTTTAAATGTTAAGTAGAACATGATATATTGCATAATATTACACAACCAAATATATTAAAATAACATACATAATTGTATAACAAAAATAATTAGTTTGTCCTTTTATTATATTGACAACGTTTGTTACATTCATATTTTTGTAATTTCCTAATATTAAGTAAATTAACAACTTAATATGTCTAATGTATTAAAGTTACTTTTATTCGTCCCATTATGTTTTATACTGCTTAACAAAAATTACTGTTTACATTGAAACTCTATAAGGCATCTTACCCCTAGATAATTGGCCATCTTACCCATATCTATGGGTAAGATTCCGAAATCTAAGTGTTTACAAAAACAAAATATTAGATTCTTTCTATAACATCTGTAGAATGAAATAAGTTTTTAAATCATACATAAGAGTCTAAACTTAACAAGAAATCAATGAAAAACAAATATAAACAACAGGCGATTTTAAAAACAATTAAGTCAAAAACTACGGCATCTTCACCCAATCTACCCTATATTTCTTCTCGTTAGTGGATAAGCCGAACTATCAAATATAATATATAATTCATCCCTTGTTTCCCAATTCTGAAAAAAGTGCTATATTCAAAAGGGATTGGATAATACGAATGTTGTAAATTTGTATAAAGGTGTTTATCATATAAATTGTATAGTTTTATCCAAAGTTGTATGGTTCTTTATATATATTATAAAGAACAAACGTGTTCATGCATAAAGGTGACGTCATTTTGATGTTGGCAACAGCAGACTATTAAATTTAACTTTTATTGCAAATTTTTAAACTTCTAAACGTAGCACATTTTCAATCTTTATTCCATCCAATGGAAAAAAATGTACATAGAAATACAATTTGTTTCAGAACTGTATTGCTATTTGTTTGAAATCTGTATCACAATTCACTCATTTTTTATGGTTTTTCAAATAATTTTCGAGCTAAATTCTTTTTAAATTCTAACTTTATCTGGATTATGCAAGAAAAATCCATTTGCACTTAAGTTCGAATAAATAGTACAGATTTGTTTCCCGCTGATGTTCCATAATGAAGTTAAAATTTCATCAATAAAATTAAATACTATAAATATAACAAAAAAATTAACAGCGAATTTTATCTATCTACCTGCTAAAACAACTGAAATAAGTTTTTCGGCTATAAGTGGAACGAAGTTATTGGTTTAAAAAAAAAAAATTGATGCTTTTTTTAATGCAAAATTAATAGTTTTGAAATAAAAATGTTTTCTGATGATGTTAGTGGGGAATCTCTCCCTCTCTCTCTCTATATATATATATATATAAGGTTATTCGTTATATTCTGTAACCCGGCAGGTCCGGGTTGTATTCACTAGTTGAATTAGTGGCATAATTACTGATGTTTCTATATATATAAATATATATCATCATCTTCATCATCAACCGCTTTCAATCCACTGCTGTATGTTAGTCTCCCCAGATTTTTCCAATATTTCCTGTCTAGATCTTTAGTCATACAATTAACACCGGCCACTTTTTTGATTTCCTGATTCCATCTTACTTAAGGTCTTCTTCTTGGTCGTTTTACGTCTCTGGGATACCACTATAGGGAATTTGAGCTCCATCTATTGTCTTGTCTTCTTGCAATGTGCCTAACCCATTTCCATTTTAGCCGTTTAATTCTTTCAATGATGTCAAAAACTTTCGTCTGACTTCTTACCCAAGTTATTCTCTTTCTGTCTCTTCTAATTATGCCTAGCGCACACATTTACATACATCTCTGTGTTGTTTGTAATCTTTGTACCATCCGTTTTGTTAGCGCCCATGTTTCTGCTCCATAAGTTATTGCAGGGGTTAAAAACCTTTCTTTTCAAGCAAAGAGGCATGTTACTCTTCAGAATAATGTTGTTCTTCCCAAAAGCACTCCATCCATTTCTCATTCTTCTATTGATTTCATTATGATACTGTTATTCGATGATACGCCCTCTCCAAGGTACACATAACTTTACACTTCTTTAATCTCAGTGTTGTTGTAGACTAGGGGTGCACAACCTTTTTGAGAGAAGGGCACTTACAGAAACTTTTGGGTTGTCGAGGGCCACATCAGTAACACAGACAGAATTCTATATCGGGGAGGTTGGGGGTGGGGGGGAGATAACTCTTTATTCTTGAAGAATAATGATTTTTTGTATATAGTAAAATTAAACAAATAGAAAAAAAATATTTGTATGCAGGGCTTCATCACATCTGTATGAATAAACATACAACACTTTAGGAAGACTAATTGTTCTTTCTTGATAAATGGAACAATATGACAAAATTCAAGACTTTTTTTCGGACGAGCGATTGAAGAATTTCGGAATATTTTTGCGACTAATTTACAAAATTTGAAACTTTTTCCAACAATTGTCTAAACTCGCGATTTTTTTTCCGCGCCTGATTGACGAAATTCGCAATGTTTCAGCCTCCCATCAACGAAATTCGTGATTCTTAACTAACTGACGAAAATTTTAATTTTTCCCGCGGAAAACTGATGAAATTTGCGATTTTTTTCTCGCTATAAACTGCCGAAATTCGCGATTTTTCCGCCGCTGATCAAAAAAATTTACAATTTTTCCGCACTTCGTCGACAAGATTCGCGATTTTTTTTGCCCGATTAACAAAATTTGAGATTTTTCTCCACTGAATTGACAAATTTCGCGATTTTTCAGCACTCGATTACCAAAATTCGCGATTATTACCCAATCGATCAACGAAATTTGCTATTTTCCCGCACTCTATCAACGAAATTCGCTATTTTTCCGCGTCCGATCAACGAAATTCGCCATTTTTCCAATCATCGATAAAAAAATACACGATTTTTAACTCATCCTGACGAAATTTGTAATTCTTCCCGCGGTAAATTGACGAAATTCTCGATAAACAGACGAAACCTGCGATCTTTCGGTAAATGATCAACGAAATTCGAGATTTTCCACACATGATCGACGAAATTCGAGATTTTTCAGAACTCGATCAATGAAATCCGTGATTTTTAACTCACTGACGAAATTTGTAAGTTTTTCCCGCTTTAGATTGACGAATTTCGCGATTTTTTCTTGCGATAAACTGATGAAACTCGCGATATGTTTCGCACATGATTGACAAAATTCGCGATTTCTCCGAACCCGATAAACGAAATTTGTGATTCTTAACTGACTGACGAAATTCGTAATTTTTTCCCGCGGAAAATCGACGACATTTGCGTTTTTTACTCGCGATAAATTGACGAAATACGCGATTTTTCCGCAGCAGATCAACGAAATTTTGAATTTTTAGCACCTCATCGACAAAATTCGCGATTCTTAAACGGCTGATGAAATTTGTAATTTTGCCCGCGACAAATCGATGAATTTCACGATTATTTTCGCGATAAATTGACGAAACTCGCAATTTTTCAGCAATCGATCAACGGAATTTGAGATTTTTCCGCATATGACCGACAAATTTGGGTATTTTTCAGAACCCGATCAACGAAATTTGCAATTTTTTCCAGCGACAAATTGACGAAATTCCCGACTTTTTCCAGCGACATATTGACAAAAATTGTGATTTTTCCCAGTTATAAATTGACGCAGTTCGCGGGCCACGAGTTAACCCATCGCGGGCTACTTTTGGCCCGCGGGCCACAGCTTGTGCATCCCTATTGTAGACGATTTTCTTTTTTGATACAAATGAATTGAACATGACCTTAGTCTTTTCCAAATTTATTTTTAATCTCACATTAATGCTAGTTTCTGTGAAATCTTTTAGCATATTTTCCAATTCTCCAGGACTGTTACTAAAATTAAAATATCATCAGCAAACTGGAGATGATTGAAATATTCTCCATTTATTCCAATCCCTTTGTTTTTCCAAACCAACTTCTTGAAAGTATTTTCTAAGGCAGCAGTAAAAAGCTTAGACGAAATGGTGTCTCCCAGTCTTACCCCTATTCCAAGCTTGATCTTCGCTTTTCCTCTGTCAAAGCGGATGGTTGCTGTTGCTTTCTTGTAAATCTTTTTAATGATATTGATGTAAGGTTTGTCTATACCAATGTCTTCCAGATATTCTACTACTGTGTATACTGAATCAAATGCTTTTTCATAATAAATAAACGCAAGGCAGAGGAATAAATTATATTCCTTATGTTTCTCTATGAGGTCCCTTACTGTTTGGAACATTGTGCTGAGTCCACTTCGGAATCCTGCTTGTTCTCTGAGTTGAGCTGAGTCCAGAGCTTATTCAAGTCTTGTCGTTAAAACCTTGGTGAAAATTTTATAAATCACTGAGCTTGTTCAGCAACCACGACCACTTCGCCCGGGCGCGAAGGGGACAGATGCATATGGAGGTGTATATATTTTAAGCGTATAGTTATGGTGAACTTGGGAGTTAAATACTCAGCAGCTTTGTGTTACCCTCAAAGTAAAGATAATAAGAGATTATATGATAAGTCTGTGGTATTACCTAACGTTTTTATTAGATAAAAATAAAGCAGTGTTCCGCAGAGTGTTTTAAAAAGAGAATAGCAATATATGCACAGAACGAATGTTCAGTTCCAAAGTTTTTGTCCAATCTATATGGCAGCCTGGCAGAGTTTGGTGATAGCCTAGTCTTTTCCTTCGCTTGAAAAAATACTGCTTTTTTACTATTATAACTTTCAATTTGATGCATTTTCTGATAGAAAATTTGATGAGTACTTTGTAATTGTTGAATATTTGCTAAATAAATTACGTCCTTTTGGTAGTAAACAGCATATTAAAGCACATATTTTTCTTTTTCACTGCATTTAGATATAAAACTTTTTTTATTCATTATTTTATAACGTTGGAAATTATTTTTTAAATCTATGTGTGGCACATTATTTTTCTTGAAACTTGAGAAAAATGTCTTTAGGGAGTACAACTGCTTGTTAAGTTATTTGAATCCCACCACTGTTTTTTTTATGATGTAGTTTTTTTTTTTTGTCGAGCTGTTCAAGCGAATCAATCAACCCACCAAAACGAGTGAAAACATAAACAAAAAAGCCCAAGCATGTGTTCATAACGACCACAGATTTTTGTGGGCTAGGTGAGCGAAGACCGGGCGTAAAATTTGCTGCTGATCGGACTTATATCAGATCACGTGATACTTTTCATGAATGTTTTGATTTTGTCTGAGTGCGTATAGACATGTATTCCTATTACGAGAGACATTGTTTGGAAAGATAAGAAGATTTAATCATTGGTTTCACCTGTTTCGAACCATAAATGACAAAATAATTAAATTATTTCGAAATTCCTTACTTTTTTAAGACCACTCCATGAGGTATATCTCCCTGCGTCCGGTCGGCCCGATTAGCGTCGCTGAACAAGCTCACTGATAGTAAGCTGATCGGATGGTAGTTTTTAATATTTTCTTTCTCCCCTTTCTTGTAAAGTAGCATCATCATTATTACAATCTTCTGGTACATCTGACTTCTCGAGAGACATTTTGAAACCAGTAAGAACAGCATTTTTGCAAATTCTTCTCCTGCTTCTTTGATAAAGGCAATTGTAATTCCATCTTCGCCGGAGCATTTTCCTTTTGTCATAAATCTAATGGTTTCTAAAACTTCAACTGTCATCACTGCGATTATCTCTTCAGTTTCTGTTAAGTTTTATCGTGGATAACTTAGGTTGATTTCCCTTATATATTTGGTCGAAGCTATCACTAATGTGGGATAAAAAATAATTTTGGAAAAGACTAAGGTGATGCTAAATTCGTTGGCACCATAAAAAAAAAATCGTCTCCAACAAAACTGAGATTAAAAAAGTGCGAAGTTATGTGTACCTTGGACAGGAAATATCATCGGATAATTGTATCATGCATAAAATCAATATAATAATAAGAAATGGACGGAGTCCTTTTGGGAGGAACAATATTACTCTGAAAAGTAACATGCCTCTTTGTTTGAAAAGAAAGATTTTTAACCAGTATGTTTTGCCTGTATTAACTTATGGAACATAAAAATGAACGTTAACAAAATTTGCGGTGCAAAGATTATAAACAACACAGCGAAGTATGGAAAGATCTAGGCTATGCATAACTAGCAGCGACAAAAAGGGTATAACGTGGATAAGAAATCAGATGAAAGTTTTTGACATCGTTGAATTAATTAAACGGCTAAAATGGAAATGATCTAGACACATTGTAAGAAGACAAGACAATAGCTGGAGCAGAAACACCCTACAGTGGTATCCCAGAAATGTAAAACCACAAAGAAAACGAAAGTAAGACGGAGTGACAAAATCAGAAAAGTGACCGGTGTAATTGGAGGACTAAAGCAATAGACAGGAAACATTGGAAATATCTGGAGGAGACCTACATCCAGCAGTGGACTGAAAACGGTTGATGATGATGTATATATATATATATACAGGGAGCAATATATTATCTATCGCCGACCTATCATTTCTCAACCGTTGGTAGTAGACATATAGTTCCAATTACAAAAACGTTTCAAATGAGGTAAATATTGATGTTGTGGCATTATTTATAGTAAAAAATCTATATTATAAAAATTACAAAATGTAACTTTTTATACGGTCCCCAGTCCCTGTAGTTATATTTAGTAAAATTTTACGCGTATCATAACAGATATAACACAAGAAGTTTGACACCTGTACTACAAAAATTGACACAGTTATTAAATTTGAAAGTTTGAAATTTTTGCACATGATTTTTTCTTTCATTTAGGGATCAGTCAAAAGAAGAATTAAAGTAATTCAAGATCATAATCAGGATGCAACGTCCTTTTTACGGCGAAACAATCTTTAGCCGGTATCGCCAAATCGGGGTATCACCAAAGAGGGTTATTTCATCTAAACATTTGAGCTAACTTTTATGGGCCGACCAACATTCAAACGTTAAAGCAGGTAGAATCGACAACCCGAAAATAAAATATACTCTCTAAGGACTACAAAAATGGCAGTGGAATAAGAACTATCAGCCGAGCTATAACGAGAATGAAAATTGGGATAATGCAAATTACAATAGTACCACAGCGCCACACGTTCAGGATAACAAGAGCCATGTAGCAGTGGACATGCTAGTCAGCTGTGAGAACGTGATGGCAAGCTACGCATACATGCAATATGCCGCAATGATACTTATTTATGGGGAATGTTAAAGGAATGCCAGAGAGGCTGCGAGTATTTATTCAGAACGTTTCCCTAAGGATGAAACTATAACTGATGCATTGCACCCTCTTAGAGAGACCTGCTTACCACGGCCGAGAACAAGTAGACGGGCAAAGTGTAATATTCGAGTGATACCGGAGGAGGTGCTGGCATTCGCCCTTTTAATTTTACAACTTAGCACGGTGGAAATAAGCGGGCGTATGGTCAGCATGTCTGATATTTGTTACATGCACATGATGCGCATCCAGACTATCCGACACTGGTGCAAGCATTGATGATGGGTGACCACGCAGAACAATTTCATTATTGTAATTTCATGCTCAAAACCTTAGAGTAAAATCCGTCGTTCCTTTGTGACATTCTGAGGACAGATCAGTCAATGTTTACACGGGATGGAATTGTGAACGTGCACAATATGCATTACTGCTCACTGGAAAACCTCCACATCGCCCGCACAGTACGACACGTGTGGTGCAGTATATGGGGAACCCAGATTGTTGGACCCATCTCCTACGATCGGAACTTAAAGGACGATCGTTACCTGCATCCATCTCCTACAAAATATGGTACATGACTGGTATGAAGAGCTGTCTCTCCGACATGCATGCCAGTTGTGGTTTCAACATGAGGGGGACCTCTCCGCATAAAACATCAAACATCCGGGCTTACCTGGCCACCGAATTCGGTCAACAGATCATTTGATATGAGTGGCCGAGTGGTAGAGTGGCCACCTAGTTCGCCGGAATTGACTCCTATGGACTTCTACTTCTGGGGTTACATCAAGACATGGGTCTATGTGACTGAGACCAGTTCTTTGGTTTATGTGAAGCAGCGCGTCATCCTTGATTGTCGCACAGTTTCCACTCCTGTTATGCTCTAACGTGTCCAGAACCCAGTACTGTCACGCATTCAATTCTGCATTGCTACTATGGAGAACACTTTGAGCAGTATCTCTAGTAGATTCCGGTGTTTGATGTGCTCATTTTTGATAGTGACCGTTTTCTGATATTATAATAAATTGATATTTATTTCTCTATTTAATTTCAATATTTTATTCTTCGCTTTGTACTCTACCCCTAAAAGTTAGCTCAAATGTTTATATGAAATAACTCTCTTTGTTAATAACCCGATTTGACGATACAGGCTAAAAGCTGTTTCGCATTTAAAAGGATTTTACACCCTAATTTAGATCTCGAATTACCCCCCCCCCCCCCTTATGGTATCCCCCTCACAGGTATGATGATGCATTAAATGCTGTTCAATAACCAGTGATATGCGTTTCATTCGGGTGTTGCCATTAAACAATTAAAGAAAATGCTAATTTCTGTGCCACGTACGATAGCGTAAGATATAGAGAGATATTATTATTTTTACGCATTATAATGCACACAAGGCTAGCTTATAAACACAAGGCTAATTTTGACCGAGCTTTGCTCGGTCATCCCTGCTAGTATATATATATACTAGCGGCATTCGTCAGCTACGCCGGTCGGTTTCTCTATAAGAATCTTGAATCAAACGAATTATATCTAGCAAAGATGAAAAAAAAACTTTTTCTTGATATCTAAACAAATATCCATAATAGTTGATATTCGTATAATCTTCTATAATCTAGTTCAAACTCGATGTTGGCCACGTAAGAGACAAAATAGTTCAAAAATCACCTGGAGTACCAGCGTTTAACTATTTGTTTAGTATTTTGTTATCTTGAATTTTGCCGCATCTACTTAAAACTGCTGCTGTGACATGGATAAATGACCTAAAACTTGCGACCACCCCATTAAAGTCCCTTAGGCGGGAAAAATAGATAAAATACATGTTTAATTACAGGGTGTCCATAATTAAACGACCTTACTTTAAAATTGTCTACAGACAAAACAATTGTTCAGTGAAATTTTGTGAAAGACATAATAAACAGATGGGAATTTGTTTAAGGAAAGAAAAAGTTCAAAATTTCGCCACAAGAGAGCTTAGCATTACGATAGTTTATAAATTTTATTTACAGGGTGTACACAATTTAAAGACTCTACTTTAAAGTAGTCTACCGACGAAACTATTCTTGAGAATGTACTGGGAATTTATGGAGGACGTAAGGGAATTTGTTTGAGCAAAAAAATAAAATAAAAAATAAATAAATAAAAATAAAAAGAGGGCATATTCAAACAAATTACACATTTAGCATACATTTACGATAGTTTAACAAAATTTGTTATAAACAAACATGTTCCGCATCTCGGTCATCATTTTCAGATACCATTTGGAATCGTAAGATAGAATGTTCCACAGTTCACCGCAGTATGTTCTGGGAAATTCTAGGAACATGTCGTGAAATGCCGTCTTTAGAATCAGGTTAAGTTAAAAATTAAAAATTTTAAGCTATCGTAATGCTAAATGCGTAATTTATTAAAAATCGCCCTCTGCTGGCGAAATTTTAACCTTTTTTCACTTAAACAAATTCCCATCCCTGTATTATGTCTTTCACATAATTTCACAACTTTATGAACAGTAGTTTTGTCTGTAGACAACTTTAACCCATTTGTGTCTGGTGTCCCAATTTTTGGACGCTTTGTTAAAAAAAATCCAAATCCAAAATAATTTATGAATTCCTTTCAAAACATTGTAAAATATATCCTCAGCATTTCTTTTCAATATTTATTCATAAATGGCAGCGCATTTTTAAGAATAAAAAAGTGAAATAAATGTTTGTTGTAGCACAAAGTTAAATTTTCTTGAAATAAAATGGCTATGATGATAAGAAAAGATAAGATATTCCTTTTATTTTTTTTATCAATTATTTTATAAGTGGTATTATTTATAAGACAAAGCATTATTTTAGAATGTGTATCTCTCCATTTTTCAGATTTCTCCTTTTTTGTTCCAATTCGAATATTTATGTACACTCCTATTTTTAGGACACTAGGCACGAAATGGTAGGGGTTTAGTCCGTTACTGTCTATACTTTAAATCTATGTTTTATGCCATTTATTTTTTTTAAATGGTTACATATCATTCGTGTTATTATTTGTCTATAAAAAATCTTTGTTATTTCTACAAGGGGGGAGGGGGGGGGGATGAGATCAGCTCAAGAACAAGACACACACCCCTGTCCGCCCTCAGCTATTGGCTTAGTAAAAATTTACATCATACCGTTCTGTTTTGTACTAGTTTTGTATTTGACATCATGAGGTTACTAATATGTTTACTAATATATATACCCTATATACTTCGTTATAAATCTAGGAATTTCTGACAATTTTTTTGCAAGTAAATTGGAGGGGGGTGTGGGTCGACTTATACGCGAGTCAATTATAAAAGACATAAAAAAACCTTCGAATACTGCAAAATTCTGGCTTTTTATGTGTATAAATAATGAAAAAATATATAAATTATAAATAATAATAATTTATTATTAAAAAAATTAAATAATTTGTTTTTGTTTATTTACTATTTTGGACCCCCATTAATACTCTTAGGGAGGCTGGGGAGTTTCTAAAATCACTGAAATACATGTTCAATTAATTGCATAATATGTTTGTTATCCTGAAATTTTCGCTCTTATCTAAAACGGCTGCAGAGATATGGCCAAATGTCCAACAATTTCCGATCTCACTTTAATCCCTTGGGGGGGGGGGGGGGGAGATTTCAAAAATTGCTGTAATACATGTTTAAGTATATTTTCGTAGATTTATTTTCTATAATTTCATGCTTCTACCTAAAACGGCTGCTGAGATATGTCGAAATGACCTAAAAGTTTTGACATTCCTTTTAATCCTCTTAGGGAGGGCAGGGAACTTCTAAAATCGCTGAAATACATGTTTAATTATTTTTTTAGTAAATTTATTTTCTGGGATTTTACGCTACTACCTAAAACGGCTGCTGAGATATGGCAAATGTTTTGAAAATTTCGACCCATTTTAACCCTCTTAGTGGAGATTTGTAAATGCCTTAAATACGTGTTTAATTATTTTTTAGTAGATTTATTTTCTGGAATTTCCGGCTCATACCTAAAACGTCTTTTGAGATATGGCAAATGCTTTAAAATTTTCTACTCCTCCCCCCTTTTAACTCCCTTATGTGAGGATTTTGTAAAATCGCTGAAATACGTGTTTAATTATTTTTTTAGTAGATGTATATTCTGGAATTTCCCGGCCTACCTAAAACGGAAAACTTTTCAAAAATTATGGACCCCCCCCCCCCTTTAACCTCATGGGGGGAGGGAATTTTCAAAAATCTTTTTCATAGTGCACCTTATGTCTTAATAAATATCCCCCACAATTTTCAGAGTTCTAGGTTCAGTAGTTTGGTCTGATTATGAGTCAGTCAGGACAAACTCTTTTATATATATATATATATATCATTTAATTAAAATGAGAAATATATGTATATGAATGACAATTAAAAAATAAAAAAATAAGAAAAAACACTATTGTCATTGCTATGTTATTTAGTTAACTATAAGAATAATTATAAATAAAATAAATAAATAAATATATATATATTAATTTTATTAAATTATTTCTTTAATGAGTTATCAGTTATACTAAATTAAGATTTATATAAAAAATTTCAAAAATTGTATTTCTGTTGAAATCATTTAGGATAATTAGATGCTGTATAAAAAATGTGTAATTTAATTATAATTTAAATATAGATAGATTGGTTACAAACAAATAATGTGATTTTGTTTTTTCCATATATATTCCGACAATATTTTTTTTTCCGTAATAGGTAATAGATGGCATCACTATGTTTTATACAGCATTTTTATAAGCTTTTTAATTGTTTATAGAGGGCAGTACTAATTTTATAACACTATTCTCATTTACAATAAGTCTTGAATTATATCATCTTTCCTTTCGAATAAAAGTCTTAATTTTACTAGTTTCCTCATTGTATTTTATTTAGTTTTAATTTGTTCTGCATTTTGTTTCATAATTTTAGAATAATTAGTGTCTGAACTCGGTGCATAAGATCTTACCTGTAACCGTAGTAATCTTGAATATTCCACTATTCGATTGTTGGACGCTTTTTTCAATATTTTATTTGGAATGTCAGTACATTTCGTTTCGTTTATTATTCTTGGATTCATAATTCATTGTTTTATCTTCTATCTTCTTTTATTAATCCTTCCAATGCATTATTTTAGCAAGAAATGGACCTTTTTAAATTTTTTCTGCTAAGTTATATGAAACGATGCATTTCCGGGACGGGGAAGTCTTCTTGTCAACTGATGAATAAACACTTACTTGTCCCTTGATATTTATTTACCATCTTCATTTTTCTTTATTAAGTTTGCTATATTTAGTGACTTAATACTTTTTATTTCAATTTGTGTTTTCATCTAATTTTTAAATGATTATGATTCATAATACTATGATTTCATGGTGGGTTATATTTATTATGGCGTTTTTCATATATATATTTTACTATAACAATTAATGTATATGGAGATTTCTGCTAATTTTGTTATGAAAACTTGTTTGTTGGCTTTTTTAAATCAAAGGTATTATATACATATATTATATATATAATATCTACCCTATATATATAAAATCCTAATGAAACGAATTTATGAAACGAATATATGAAACGAATATATGAAACGCCTGAAATGTATCGATTCTTTGAATCGACTGATTAAACAACTAATTTTGTTTCACGGCGATTTCTCCTAAAATATGGAATACTTTGCGATGAAATTAACACCAAAAATCCGTGTTCATCCACATATCTCAAAACTGGTATTAGAATTTTTAAATTCGAATTAGTTTTCGAAATATTATTTTTTTTCTAATTTTAAATACATTTTTTCTATTGATGGCAACTCAAATTTTAATCATAACGGAATTTTTTTTTTTTCATAATTCAGAAAAGGTTACTATTTTAAATTAATTTGGCGACAGTTTGGCCGCCTTTAAACCTATGCTAAGAACAATGTTTTTTTTTTTGTATTTCGTTATCATTTTATTAAATACAAAACTTTCATTTAAATTGATGGCTTTCACTTCTTCTTCAAAAAAAAAAAAAAAAAAAAAAAAAAAGAAAAAGAAAAGAAACATATTAGGCACAGATGTCATATACGCACCGGGGTACCTAATTGGCGCACAAATGGCATTATTTTTATAGACATGGTAACCCGGCTATTGTTGTTTATTTAATAATAAATGTATATTTATTTTATTTCTTTTTTAAATTTATATAAATTATTTTGTTCTATAATAATTAATTTTTTTTTTGCTATTTCCTTTTGAAATAATAGAAAATAATTAAAAAATACGGTACAATGTAGTAGTTATTCCGTCACCCAATTTCGCAAATTATATAAATCGCCAAACCACTCGCCAAATTGTACAGATTGACAAAATTTTTATTTTAAATAACGAAAGAACAAATAAATTAGTATAACATTAATAAATATAAAAATAAAACGTCGAAATAAAAATCACTTGATGACGTAAACACGTATATCTTGCTAAAAGTCAAGTGAATGTGACATTTATGATCAACCATTATTGACATTTAATCTTATAATTCGCGATAGATTTTTTGTCGACGGGATAACTAAGTAGTACCAAAAATACATATGCAACTGGTATTCGAAAACGAGGTTTTCGCCAAATTTTCGTAAAAATCCTGCCAAACATGCCGTATATGACATCTGGCGAAATATTAAATTATGTAACAAACCATGACATTTAATTTCAACTTCAAATCAATGTTTTAATGTACCACTCGAACAATAAAAAAAATGCTAACTGGCGAGTTGAAAAAAGATATTGGCGAGATTTGCACGCGGCTTTTTTTTTTCTTTCGGCACAGATGTCATATACGGCCCCATATTGGCCCGATTTTCTCTGACGCCAATGTCATATACGCAACGCGTACTTAACTGGCGCCAAAGTATCGTTACTTTGCTTGATATGGTAAGCCGGATGTTGTTGTTTATGCTGTTGATGCGTTCCCCAAATTGGCGTTGGAAAAAAATCGCGCCAATATGGGGCGATGTGACATAGATGGGGGTATATGACATTTGTTTCAAACCTTCATATGAAAGGCGAAGGGCAACTTGTATTTGTTTATCGTTTGATCGTATTTGTTTATGGCATTTGATGACTTGAACTATTATAATATAGATGAAATGGTGGGTATAGAATAATATTTGGCGACTTATCATCTGTGCCTGGATAACTTTAGAGTATCAAAATGGTACCTAGAGTAAAAAAGCAAAGTGTTCCGCCCGGAACTGTTGATGATAGTCACATGATTTAGGCTATTGTTACAGAGATTGTTTTAAAATATCGGTTGACAAAGACTCTGAATACTTAATTCATTTTATTTTAGCTTCTTTTCAAATGTTTAACTGATCCTCTTTAATCAAAAACGAAAACAACCATCGGATGTCTTAACAGTAAACTGATTCTCCGTTAATTTTTTTGCAATCAAAGGGAATTGAATGGAAACCCGTTTACAGAGAGATCTGCACAGCTTTATCAGTATAATTTAATCTTCTCTAATATTTTAATAACCCATTAGATTTTTAGATTTTTAGATTCTGCGGTCTCTGAATGGGGGTTGGCGAGCGTAGCTTGCAGGGGGCAGAGCCCCCTAGTTATATTATATTTATATAATATTATATATTACATATATATGATATTATATATAGGGCATTCTGACAATCTTTTGACTTTTAAGTCCCTGAATAATATTTTTTATTTTAGTACAAATTCTTGTGTTTTTACTTTATTTCATATACTGGGGAACATCCCATTGCATAACTGCACAACAATAGTAACGAGATAAATAAGTTCTGGACGATGTTGGGGGGGGGGGAAATATCCAAGAAACTCCTATACCAGGAAACTCCCGTGTTCCTGATGCTGATTTTTAAGTTTGGACCTGTCTGTATAAAATTGTTTAAATAAAAGTAATCCGGTATAATTTTTTTTCCGAAACTGGGACTATTGTTTTATATAAAACAATAGCAAAAAATTAACCTGCACACATTTTTATGGTTGTTATTATTTTTTTTAACTGTGTCTCTAGGTTTTAGATTCCTTACCATCCTTCTTCTAAAATTATACAGAAAAGCATGTCAGATGCCGTCACAGAAGTTTTTCAAGTATTTTCTCTTCAGAAGTATGCTAGAGAAAGGATGTCTAAAATTCTTTGACAGAAAATTTACTGCGGAATTTAAATCAGCATTTAAATATCAATTTCAAGCATCGTGGCTTTACTGGTATTCGTACCGTCCCCAAGGTTTATTCCTGCACTCTTCGAGGTAAATATTTTTTTTTTTTTCATTTAATCCAATGTAAATAACTGTTTCTAAAAGTCAATGAACATTGTGGCCATCACTTAGTCGTAACATGATTTGCCTAAAAATAGGTGGTAATTTTCATTACCGTCTCATCCTTACTATCCTTTTTTTTCCTTATTGTCCCTTTTTTTAACTTACCGTCCCTTCTTTAACACCCCATTAAGACAACGGTACATCAAAATTTTGTACTAAAAATACAACATTGTTATTATTTCTTATTTGAATGTCCTGTGGGTACTATGAAAATTTGTTATAACTAAAAATTTAGAAGAAAAAAAAAGTTTTAGTGGAAAAATGGTAAGGAAAATTAAACACGCAAGTTTAACTTAAACCTCAGTTAAATAAAAAAATTTTCGCTGCCAACCATTTTTTCTGTATTTTGAACCATTAAGGTATTCGACTATCAGATTTAAATGTTATTTCAGAAAGTTTAATTTCACCTGATTTTTATTGAAGAAAGTCAAATGATTGTGTGAATGCCCTATATATGAATATATATAATATCATTGTGCCGCGTGATTTCTCATATTTTTGTTACATTTAGGTTATATATGGTATTTTCTTAACCTGGCAGTAGTCGCGTTTCGGTCTTTTTGCTGTTCATATAAATTATCTTCTCCTAACTCATATACTCTTGCAAATAGAATGGAGAACTACCACATAGCTGACTTTAAATGTTTCTCCACTACAATAGTGAAGTAACAAGACATCGCTGTTTTTCCTTCAGGTACGTTTTTATAAGCAAAGTTCAAATTGGGGGACAAATCTATGCAACGATCTCTAATTAAAAAGCAGAAAGCCAACATTTAAAAATGCACAAATAATACATGAAAATCAGCAAACAGCTGTTTCGAATCTGCTAGCGAGATTCTTCTTCAGTGCAAGATAGGGAAAAAGGAACACCGTGCTAGAAAAAGCAAGTCTGAGCAAAATGATAGACAGAGATGCGCTGGCTTATATATCCTATGCGGGTAGCGAAGTCGCCAAAAACAATCAATGAGAGAGAAGCCCCCTTAATGAGGGCATATAAGCCAGCGCATCTCTGCATATCATTTTGCTCAGCCTTGCTTTTTCTAGTACGCTGTTCCTTTTTCCCTATCTTGCACTGAAGAAGAATCTCGCTAGTAGATTTGAAACAGCTGTTTTCTGCTTTTCATGTATTATTTGTGCATTTATAAACGTTGGTTTTCATCTTTTTAATATTGTTTCACAAAAGCTTTATTTGCTAATTTTAACGATCTCTAATGTAAGTTCATTTTTACTTTTCCCCATTATTCCATATCTCATGAATAAAATTTATAATTTAAGTAAAGTGGAAATTTATAACTTCATTGAAATACAATATTCGAATATTAAGTGAAAATATTTCTTCTTTTACATTTTCTGTCTGCGGCGGCCAAACGGCAAAAAGACCGAGCGCGGCTAACAACTTTCTGAAAAAATACGCGACTACCCTCGGGTTAGATACAGTCGGATCTGGTTTTGGCGCTCACGGATAAAACCCTATCCCGCTTAATATGCAGTTTTATCTCGTCCCTTGCACATCACCCATAAGGCTAATGCAAAAATATTACGTTTAATACGCGAACGGTTACTACGCGATCCCGCTTAATACGCTATAGATTTTCGGTTCTTTGAGGAAAAATCACGATTAAAACGTGAATTCAGAGATCAAGATGAGAATTCCTTTTCCCGTGTTGCTAATTTAGCGTATTTTTTATGCAGGTAAAAAACACTGTTTCCTAATAGAAATATTTAATTTATTTAATAACATATTATTTAAGGCGAACATTTTTACTCGAAAAAAGTGTAGATATTTGAATTTAAAAAAAACACCGCTAAATTAACGACACTGCAAGTCTTATTTCATTCCTCATCCTAACATTCTTTGTCTCTCTCTTCATGTACGAGTTTGTTTCAATAATTATTGTCTCGAGTGTGTATAAAATATTTGTAGTGCGATTGTTGATGTGGAATATTGAAGCCTAATGTCTTAGATGCCTATATGCTCAATTTCAGAACTGTAGCTTCTTTATTAACATATGTTTTTTTCGTTTTTGGTGTGAGAGGTCGCACGTAGCTTGAAAGGAGGGGTTGGGGGGTTACAGTGAATGAGACGTGGTTACTATCGTTTGGACTCGGGATCATAGTAATGCAGCCACGTCTCATCCACTGTCACAAGTCTATCACAGAACTGCTTCAGGTCTGGCCCCATAAGCTCCAAACCAGCCTTTCCCCTCTACACTCCCCTTTCAAGCTAGGTGGCACCTCTCACACCTACAATGAAAAACAATATGTTAATGTACTAGCTACTGTTCTGAAATTGGGCATATAAGCATCTAAGACATTAGGCTTTAATATTCCATATCAACCACAGCAGTACAAATATTTTATACACACTTGGGACAATAATTATTGTACCACCCTCGTGTGTTTTTAGTGTAGTAGAGAGTGATAGGCGAATTCAAGGTGCTTAGCTACGTCATAAAAACTAGTTGGATATGCCTATCAAAAACCTTTATTCTATCTCATAAATATTAATACTTAAAAATTCGCTATCGCAGTGCCAAAAATAAATAGCAATCTATGCCCATCATGAGAATTCTAAGGCTGTTATGTTCCATGCATTAGTTTTTGAGATATGACTATCGCTAAAATTGTGAAATCCTGCAAAATTCAGCACACAGCAGCGCAATGGCTTTAGTGATTTACACTAAAATGTAATCAGCAAAAACATATGGCAACGCCTAACTGAGCCTGAAGTTTGATGAAAATCCGTGGATTAGTTTTTGATATAGAGATATTGCGGATATCATAAAAAATTCACACAGAGGAGCGCCAACTATTGGGAATTTAACACCAGAACATTACGAGCAACACCTTGTGTCAGGCTGTAAATGAAGTTTAAGTTTGATGAAAATTCGTGTATTAGTTCTTGAGATAGAGCTATCGCAGAAATGGTGAAAAATGCAGCATAGCAGCGCCACCTGTTCGGAGAGTTACAGAAAACATAATCAGCACTAATTTAATTTTTATCAAGGTATACCTGAATCTGAAGTTTCATGAAAATTCGTGAATTAGTTCTTGAGATAGAGCTATTGCAGAAATCGTGAAAAATGCAGCATAGCAGCGCCACCTGTTGGGCGATTTACCCCAACACTAATCAGCACAAACCTATATCAAGAACTATCTGAGTATATATTTTTTTATTATATTCCCTGCATCAGTTATTAAGATAGATCATAATACCCACATAATTTGTCTCACAGACTCACAGACACACTTTTTGTATAAAACATGATTTTCGGAATTTCTGTCCCCTAAAACGTGTAAAATCTGTCGAAAATCAGAAATTACAAATTTTTACGAATTCAATACTTCCTTCTTCTTAAGATAGAATAAAGTAATGGTTATGACTAGAGATGATTATACTTATTGTTAGTGAGGTTTTAAATGTATGTTATATCACTACTACACTGTTAAAAATTTGCAGCATTCTGGCAGGTCATTTGACCATTTTTTCCGAAAACGGTTACACAACCGTAATTTTGACACTACTCTGACCATATTATTGGCCATTTTATGCTCAGAATATAGTTAAATTATGGTTATGAAATCGTTTTTTTCAAAAAACGGTCGAATGACCTTCCAGAATGCTGCAAAATTTTTAACAGTGTATGTTTCATAATGCATATTATTAGAAAAAAAAATGAACCTTGTAAAGATTAAACATGACTGAGGTTGCATAGTTCTTTTATGTTTTGTTTACTTTTTCCTATGCAAACAATATTTTGTACACAAAGATTAATAAGGATAGTTTTTTCTTATATTAAAATTAAGACAGATTATAATATACTTATTATCAAAATAACTAAAAATGATTTAATAAACTGGATTGTGCTTCAAAGATTTGATATTTTTTCTTTGTGTTTAAAGGATTAGTCTAACAGGAAAATATTTTTTGTTGTTTTATATTTGGTTGTAAAATATTACTCAAGAATAAAGCCATGATTTAATGCATATTTATTTCCAGTTATTATTCTAGTCGGTCCCCTATAAATAAACAATGAGTTAAATTTGAATGCAAATAATTTTTTATCTAAAAATAGTAAAAGACCTAATTTTCGACAGTAAACATGTAAGTGAAAGCTCTAATGTTCATTTGGAGGAATATATGTGTATCTAACCGTCGTTCCTGCAATATCATATAACTCAAGTTTAATACACGACTTTTGTCCACTCGCGACTTAACCGAGTTCGACTATACATATATATTTTATTAAGCAGAAACCGATTGAATACTTTGCAAACTGAAAACAAGCTTGTTTTGTACAAATTGAATTATTATCTGTAATGTAAGAAAGCAATAGATGATTGTTGCCTTTAGATCATTTTTGTCATATTTTCAGTAGCTAAAACCTAAATGATACGTTCAAAATAATTAAATGTCACAGTTCATATTTTGTATACCAATTCATCTTTAAATATCATTTAATAGGTGTAATTTTTTGAAATATATAATAAAGAGATAAAATAAATTCAAATTAATGTTATTACACAATAGATAGTATTGAACAATTTAATAGAATAATAATATAAATAATATAAAACAACTTTGAGACACGTAATATTGAATGTATTATAATTAAATAATGAATAATTTATTATTCATACTTTATACTCGTTTAACTCTGACAATGAAAAAAGCAAGACGTCACTAAATAATGACCAATACCACATAAATATTATCAAAACTATGCCTATTATTGTATATTTTAAGCAAATATTTTCCTTTTCATACACAGTTTTTCACATTTTACTCATGTCTGCTTTACATCTTACATGTAACACTCATCATTTTCTTTTTGCTTATGGGAAGATACGGATATACATAATTTTGTTAGGGTTCTTCATATTTTTTGTTTCTGTTGTGACTTTGTTTGGAGTTTGTTTTAGCGACTGATTTTGAGTTTTCGGCGAATTATGAGTTTTATAGCTGTGTTTTTGCTTTAAGTTTTAAGCATATTTTCTTTTACAATGTTTGTCTCACTTCTGGTTCTTTCTCTTAATTGTCCTATTTTTTTAATATATACTTCAGGTGTTAAGAGGACCAGGTAAGTGAAATTTGGGGAAAAATCTATTTTTACTTTTTTATATCATTAAATAGTTTAAACTTTTATCTTTCTAACGATGTGTTTATGTTATTATACACATGTTTATGTATGTAAAAAAGAAGTGTTGGATTTATTCTTCTTTCTAAGTGTACTTCACAGCTTAATGGCCATTCAAATCTTTAATTGAATTTTTTTTTCAAATCTTGGATTTTTCATGAGTGTGTTCCCTTTTTGAATATCTATTAAACTTAAGAACTCAGATTCTTTTAATACTTATGTTATATTTTATATCTTTACACAGGGATTTAATGAGTTGTTGAAAATTATTTATTTTAGGCAGTAAAATCTTTTCAAAAATGCTAACTTAAAAATGACTTTCAAAAAAATAATTAATAATTAATTTTCAGACTCACCTAGAAAGAAAATGGTGCATTAAAATACGTAAAACATGTCATTTTAACTACTCTTAAAAAATTAGAATTCTATCTTTCACCTTTTCTGAGAAAAATGTACATAAAGTTTGTGTATTTAAAATGGCGGAGAAAGGGCTTTCCTGGTCCCCTTAAGCATTCTGTAATATTCGATCCTACAGCTTGTAGCTCTTTGATTGGGTATTCTTTTCTGGTTATGCTGATTTTAATTAACAGCTTTAAGAACATGGGATAGATTAGCTTCACAAAGTGATATTTGTGTGATTATGTTTGTAGTCCGGACAATTCTTGAATAGAATCTGACCTGCGTTCGACCGTTACTTTTATAAAATAGACATGCACTGCCCGTAAAATTTTCAGCACTTATATACCTATACAATGGAAAATTTGTTTGATTTTGTGTGTTTTACACATTATGAGAGAATTTTTATTACTACCTTCATTGGGCTCAATTTGAAAACTTGTGCTCGGCGAACTGTCAGCTTAGTTGTTAAGACATCATAAACGATCGTTATTAAGTCAATTATGCTTCAAACTCTGGAGAAATAGTGTTCTCCCAAGCTCAAAAACATAAGAACCATCGGTGAAAGTCGATTTACTGGTAGGAAACATGTCAATGCACAAATTAGGACTAATTGTTAAAGTAGCATCAGCTAAGAAATTGGTAGCTATGCGAATAATTTAAATCAGTTAATTCATTTTTCTGGATTTATAATTTGGTATAGCGCTGAAGGGCATTGCGATCGAAAGGTAATTCTGGAACAGAACATCGGTTGAATTGGAAAAATTAGAGATTTTTAAAAAGACATTTAGAATTTAAGTGTTTTCAATACACACAGGTTTTCTCTCTACACGAGTTGCAATCCTATAAGAGTAATGAATTATCCAGTGATTAAGTGTCTTTATTCTTTTCATAACCCCTTGACCGCCCAGCGAAAGGGCAAAAGTGTAATGTTGTTTTCACTGTATTTTTTAACTCTAAAAAATGATTTATCAACCTGATATAATAAAATTTATTATGTATATGAATATCATCCTTCAGTGTACTTATCAATCCTCGATGTTTTAAAACTGCATTATGTTTGTGCAATTATATTAAATTGAATAATAATTCTACTGCAGTGAAATCCACAGCTTATTCGACGGAAATATCAGCTCACGGCGCTGAGAAGGTTTTAATATACGCCATTGTTACTACGTCGTTTTTGATTGGATTGTTTAATGTCAGCTATGTATATGAAAGACTTATTTAATTACCAATCGAATGAAAAATACAAATGCATGATCATATGAATATTACTAATTTATTAATTCAGCAAACCTTAATTAAACACAATTTATTTTTATAATTGTAATACAACATATGAAAACACCACATAAACTTACCACAGTACTTTATCTTAAACGCCCTTTTGATCGTCGATATGGATATTTGATCTTTAAAGTTAAAAAAAAAAGAGAACCATCCTTGGTTGTTGCTTTTTTTTTTTAAGACGAAATTATATAGTTATGGAGCACTTGGTTATAGAGCATTGAACGGTGTGTAAAGTAATGAGAAATTAAAAAGAAAAATTAAATGCAGTGAAATGTTTCATTATATAGAATTTATACAGGGTGTATCTGAAATGCTTCAGAAAACTTATCGGGATGATAGTACTCATCAAGACGAACAAAAAAATGCAATGGAACATGGGATCGCAAACCACATATTGAGTCACAAGTACAAGGTGTTTCACCCTAACTGAAGTCGGCTTGTCGGTAAGAATTTTGCAAAAAATTAAAATATTACAATAAAAATGTAACGATATGTACAGTAGTGGGAAAACAAAAGCAAACACCCCCTACTAACTCCTCAACAAATTATCGTAAACGAAAGTTACCGGTACCGAACGATTGGAAATAAAGTCTACTTTTAAATGATGTATATAAAATTTCCTTAGGGGGCAATCTACATATTAAAACGAATACAAACTTCATTTTTTTCTATAGCAATACCCAATTTTAACGCGATATTTCAAATCTTCGGTTCAAACTATGCCCAGACACCGAATTTCAAGTGATTTTAATGATAAGTTTTTGAATTATAAACATTCAAAATTTAGTGCTTGTAATGTTAAATTGCATTTTCATATTTTTATTTATATCTTCTGAAACTATGCTCCTAATGTGCTAATTTTTTTTGTAGCAATAATACTAATATACCCAAACATAAATTCGCTGAATTTGCAATTTTTATAATTTTATGATATGAATTATGAATTATAAAATTAATATTCGAAAAAATTATGAATTGCAACCTACAATTTTTTTGATATATTTAGATTTATTAAGTCCTGCTTTATGGAACTCCAAACTTTCACATTTTTCTTCCAAGTAGTTTTCAAATTATGGCTAAAAAACTTCAAAATGGTGGTTTAAGGGGCCGTCTATGATAGAAGCGAGTAGATATTTTGAAATTTATTCTGCTATCTGTAATCTAACAGGCTTCATTGACTCCTTGAGTGGCGCTTCAGGTGCCTTGATCAAGAAAAGGTCTCTCTCGGTTAACAATCAAGTACGGGACTTCAATTTGTATACAGCCCTTAAAATACGCTCGTTTTAAAATAAACAATTTCTCGGAAACTTATGGTACGAATTTCATAAAAATTTGTTTTGGGGCTAATTAAGGGGTGTAGAGTTCATTTATGCTGTCAGAATTGTGAACTTCTATCGAAAAAAAACAAAGTTGTGGTTCGTTTTAATATGTAGTTGCCCCCTAAGCAAATTTTATATACTTCATTTAAAACTAGACTTTATTTCCAATCGTTCATACCAGTAACTTTCTTCTACGCTAATTTGTTGAGGAGTTAGTAGGGGGTGTTTACTTTTTTTTCCACGACTGTACCTTATTTTGTATGAAATGTGATAACGTCACAAAAAATGGTAGAAGTTTCCATTGTACGCGCCAGCTGTATGCATTGGACGCTACCCATTTTGGACTGTGGATTTTCAGTTTATACGGCATCCTCGATTGTGTGAATACTCTGTTTTTCCATAACTTTTTGTCATGTTATCACATTTCATACAAAATCAGGTACATATCCATACATTTTCATTGCAATATTTTCATTTTTCGCAAAATCATTACCGACAAGCCGACTTCAGTTACAGTGAAACTCCCTGTATATTTGATTCAATAAGTGGCGACCCCATGTTCCATTGCAGTTTTTGTTCATCTTGATAAGTACTTTTATCCCACGAAGTTTGTGGAAGCATTTGAGATACACCCTGTATAAAATTCTGACGTTAAGATTTAAGGTACAAGAAAATTGTCGCATTTATATGTTGGCACTATGTATTCATAACGACCTAATATACGAGTAAAAAAATATGATTCTTTTCAGCATAGAAATGTTGTGGTTTTACAGAATAACAAAATGCGTTATATTTTGATGAGTAATGAGAAATTAAGGAATAAACCTTTAAAATATTTCTTAAATTTTGTGACACTGGAAAATGGTGGAAATTTTAAAACTTATAATTTAAAATTAAGCGACAATTTTATTTTGAAATATTATTTGTAATTTTCTCATTCAAATGTAAATATTTGTGTAAATATGTAAAATATTTTTTTTTCCAGTTTTAGTAGATTGAATATCTTTCCCGTAATTTCTGTTCTAGAAGAGCCCAGCATAACGATGACAATTTGTCTAAAGTTACTAATTCAAAATATATGTTTAACATGCTGATATTTTGCAGTTAGTTCGTTATTTACGTTCACATGGTACATTCCCTTATAAAAAACTGCTATTTGTGAGGAAAAGTTCTTTTTCACAATAGCTGGTCGCTAATTCTAAACATTAAGTAGGCCATAAATCAAAATCTGCACACTAATCGAAAAATCTCATGCAGTAGTTTCTATTCTAAATTTGTATAAAAAATAACATCAAATATTAGTTTAGCTGTTTCTTTAATTAATGATCTTTTTCAGTAAATTTTTAATATTTTTTATTTTTTTTTTAGCATTTGAAAATTACCAACATATTTATTCACAGAAATAGATATTTTAATTCGGTAAACCACTTTCAATAAATTCTCTTTAAAGTTTTCTCTTAATATATTTTTTAGTGGAAAACTCATTTTTTAGACATTGTTTGCATTAGGTGATAAATTGTGAAATAAAAGCTATCTGAGAGATGTAAGAAAAAAAAAAAAAAAAAAAAAAAAAAAAAAAAAAAAAAAACTTAAAACTTTAACTAAAGAAAATTATATTTTATTTTAAGGGTTACGTAAAACACAGTCACATTATATAATGTAGATTAATGTTTTTAAGAGTTTTTCCTGTTTAATAAATTGCAAAAGGATTTCACTAATTCCTCGTGAGCTTACAGTATATCACAGAGTTAGAAGCACGTATCATCAATATAATGTATCAATGCAAATGCTTTTCTCATATTTTCTTTGTATTAGCAAGACCTTTATATTTGTTTACCTATCAGGCATAACTGTTAAGAAATATCTCCTGTAGTAAGAAGAATTTTTTTTTCTCTTTTTACTAAAATCTCAGAATATTTTCAGTTTATCGGACGAAAAATAGATTGTGACGAATGTTAATAAGATATCTTGATCTGTAAATAAGGTGAAGCTGAACGGGCAGAGCAATTTGTATCGGACATAGTAAAACTCTAGGACGGATAGCTTGCATAAAGGTCTGGCCAAAAGCACCTACTTTCACGGACGTATCCTTTCTCACAAAGAGTTTGATAACAGCAATTTCAAGATACTGAGTATGTAATCCAAAGCGCTCTCCTCCGTGTCGTCATTAGGTGTTGTATGCTGATAAATTTTAAACATGTTGTGTGATTTGACACCACTTTTGATTAGAATTGCAGCAGTTTCCATTAACTGATTTTTCTGCAGCTCTTCACAATGCTTTGATTGTTGTTTGTAACTTCGAAGAATTTCATTTTCTGTCTCATGCAGCGTTACTATATCTGACTTCCATTTTTCACCCGATATAATATTTTCCCCATAATGATCTAAAAGTTTACTCGTCAGTGCGTTCGTACGCACTGCTCTGGCTTTCTTCGAGAAATTCCTCCATTTTAGTAATGATGTCGCCAATTTGTAAACCATTGATGTAACCATTTTCTCTTCATCATTGTCTTCAAGGTACTCACAGTTACGAAGGAATGCTTGGTATTGCTCTTCATTACTTGGTCTCCCTTTTCCTGACAAACTGTTGGAAGAGAAATATTCGCGAGGAAATACAGTGTGTCCATAATTAAACGACCCTACTTTAAAGTTTTCTACGTACGAAACTATTGGTCAGAAAGTTGTGAAATTTTGTGACGGACATAATAAAGGAATAGGAATTTGTTCGAGTGAAAAAAAAAATTAGTTCAAAATTTTCCCACCAGAGGGCGTTTTAAAAATTAGTTACAAAATTTAGCCACTATCCACTGAATACTAGGCCTGAGCTCTGAGAAAAAAATGGTGGCTGTCGTAGGTGAATTTTTTTTTCAGGCTTTGTATGATCCTTTCACTTCGAACACCAATAATTTAAAAAAGTTTTTACGCTTTATTGTTTTCAGGGGCGGTCTGTAAATTTGTCTTATTTAATCTGAAAATAAAATAAAGCGTAAAAACTTTAGAAAAATGAGTAATTCATTAAAAAACGCCCTCTAGTGACGAAAGTTTGAACTAATTTTTTTCCGCTCAAACAAATTCCCATTCCTTTAGTATGTCTGTCACAAAATATCACAACTTTCTGACCAATAGTTTCGTCAGTAGACAACTAGGGTCGTTTAATTATCGACATTCTGTATATATTCAAAATGAATTATTGGAAAATAGGAATGATTATTAGGATGTAGTGAAAAACAATATAGTTGGGTGAAAAAGGATATCTCAGTTTTGACTCACTTTGATCTAGATAAGTAAAATAGTAATCTAGAGGGTAATGGACAAAATACTTAGTTTTAGGCCGGAAGGAAAAGCGGCTATTACAAATATCCTTATTGGCATTTATCTAATATCATGATATTTATTATTTAAGTTTTTCCTTTTTTTCAAATTTATAAAGCACCATGATCTTGAAATATTTTATATTACTATGTGTAACACATTTAATAATGATTTATTTCCAACAAGGAAACTGTTTTTAGCATTTAAAAGAGAATTTCTACAGCTTGCTTTCGGATCCACATTCTTTTGGAGTAAAACAACATGTGCTATGAGAGATAGGATATTGGAAAACAATAATGAAAAAAAGCCTATAGACAATGTTTGAAAAAAAGACAGTCAAAAATACATGAACAAGGGTGATTATCATTTTCATAACGTTGATAAAAAGAAGATATTTTTTCACATATATCAGTTTTGACTCATATTGAGCAAGTAATATAGCGGGTAATGGTCTAAATAATTAGTTTTAAGCAAGGCAAACAAGCAGCTTTTTTGTCTGAAATTTTCTATTTTTTCAAAAAAACAAAAAAAAAGAGATTTTAAATTGCTGAATTTTATATTACTCTGTGTAGCATATTAAATAAGGATTTATTTCCCACAAGAAAACTGTTTTTAGCATTTAAAAGGGAATTTCTATGGCTTGCTTTCGGATCTACAATCTTTCTAGTAAAACATAATATTCTATGAGAGATAAAAAATGATATTGGAAAACAATAATGAAGAGAGCAATAAGAATGTTGATGAAAAGGCAGCCAAAACTACATGGAACAGGGTAATTATAATTTTCATAAACATGATAAAGGGGTTAACTTTTTTTCTGCAGTTTCTAAACTTGTAATGAATATAATAATTTTTTGTCTTTAAATATTAAATCATTATATTTATAATGGAAATATTATTAGTTAAATTCCATAGATAAATTTGCACCATAAGATACGTTGTTCCTTTTTGAAAAAAAAAAAAAAAAACGTTTAATGTTATTTCATTTATTTTACCATTAACAAATCTCAGGGTATTTTATCCCATCGATGGGTTAACTTAAAGTAACAGATGGTTTAAGACAGGATGATTTGAATTTTAATAAACGGTAATTTATTATTTAAAATGTAACAAAGTAAACATATACTTAAAATGATAGTATCATACAAAGGTAAAAGCACAGAATATATGCACAATTACATTAAGTTGTGTTGGAAATTAAAGATTAAAGAAAGAACTAATATTAAGGCATGCGGTTTTACCCTAATTCCTCCTACATACTATTGTAACAGTTTTATTTAAGTCACCTATTTTTAAATTTTATTGCTTTAATAAATCATAATTATCACTTAGTTTTTAAAATCTTATGGTAGTTTATTTCTTTTGCGCACGAGAGAAAACTATTGCGTGAATTTAGTTCATTTTTGTCTCAATTGATAGATTTCCGTCTATGAGTGTGTCAAATATAGTTTATTTGTCTTAATTAGTAACAACTTGCAATTAAATATGCCTTTTGATCCTTGCATATTAGAATGTTTTAAAGTGGTATTAGGTCCATACTCAGCATCCTTTATCCCAACGCATGCGCATTATCTCAGATTCGTTTATGTACCAAACCAAATAAATCTGTTTATTTGTTTCGTCAGAGGCTTGGTTGAGGGATATAACGTGTTCCGTTAATATTATTTTTAATTATATTTGTGACATGGTGGGTAGCATCTACAGACCTGGAATAAAAAGCACCAAACCATGTTGTTCCGTCGCTAAATTGTTGCTGAGACATGTGAGAGATAACATTCAACTGGGAATTGTGCCTACTTTCTGAAGATTATTGTTGAGAAATAACAGTAGTCAAAAGTGTGCATCTGCAACTGGTTGAAAAATTGTGTGTTGAAATCCAAGCTTTTGCACTTATTATTTCTAATGAATACCATTTTTTATTTTTTACTTTACTGGAAAACTATAGAAAGCATTTGTTTAAAATGTGAGAATATAATCAATAGATACAATCGAAATGCTTTAGGACTTGCTTATAACATCCAAAAATTCTTCAAAAATGAAATAAGCATAACGTTTTAATTTAGAATGTGCGTACTGTTTAAGGGATTAAAATAGTATTATCAGGAATTCACTACCAGACAAAACATTTTCTGATTCATTAAAATGTCGTTGTTCCTAGATTAAGTTTTATAAACTGTTTTTCCTTAACTTAAAGTAACAAGTATTTGTGAGAAAACTACGGGGAAAATAATAAAAATATTTAATTGCAAATATTTTAAAATTATGAATGAATGTTTAAAAAAATTAAATTTTCATATTCTTAATAATTTTCTTAATTTATGGCAATGGAAATTTACTTAACTATTATGAGATTACGCCATTCCATGCCGTCTTAATCATTTATTTAAGTGTTTGCTTTATACTAATATATTATGGTAAATAGATCATAATATTCACAGAACTGCAAACAGAAATAGCTTTATCAGTTTCAGAATTATAAGCAGAGGGAAAACATACAGGCAGCAGGAATTACAAAAACTTATACATAATCAGATATTTATAAAAATGATAAACAAATCCAAGAATTATATGAAATCTTCCTAAAATGAAAAACACTATTGAAAATTCAAATATATATTTCCAACATATTTCAAAGCACATAGCGTGTATAGTAGGTTGGGTCGAAAAAACCCGAAATATTTATAATCGAAATGTAATAGTACGGAAAAGTTGCCTTTTGCAATAAAGAATAAATTCGTAAAATATTACATAGATCGGTTAATATCTTTTACCGCTGCAAGGGAGCCAAAGTTTTAAAAAATCGCAAAAAACATGTTTTTTTTTTCAATTATTTTTTCAATTATCCAAACGTACCAATACAATATCTAATAGAACACAATAGCTGTATAAAGATATGAGAAATGCCCCGATAAATGTTCATTAAGATGAAATTATATCTTTTACTGCCGCAAAGGGATCATATTTTCAAAAGAATTGCAAAAATTTCAAATTTTCATCTTTTCTAAATTTTTATAATTTTTATAATATGTCTAAAAATTAATAAATTTACTTTATGCCCATTAATATGTCATAATTTTTTATAACTATTTGTAATAGGCTGTAAAATAAAAAAATGTAATTATTTAGTTATCTTGACGATCGCTTCCTCTACTGATGTTTTACTTCCTAACAGAAGTTCATGCATCGAAACTCACAAAAATGATATAAAATGAACAAAGACTTTTAGTATTTTATTATTTACTAGCAGGGTATGCCCGCTGCGCTGGTCAATTTTTCCAAGCGAAACTTGAATGAAACGAAATGACGTGTTTAATCTTGTGATTTAAAGAAATGAGACCTTTAACTGAATGTCCTTCCGCAGTGCTGAATCGATATGAACGCCATTGTGCTATTATATTTTCTAATGTGCAGACAAAGTTTCAGCTGTCACGGTCTAACTCTTTTATATTATCCCTCACAGTAGGATTTGGTAAAGAATGAAAGTTCAATATACAATATTTCATTTTGTATCAGAGCATTCTCGTTAAAAAGAGCCAATATGATGAGAGTTCCGATCACAGAACTTTCCTCATCTATATTTTTAAATTATTTAAAGAAAATGTATTTTAATGTCTCAGTGCCATCCTGAAGCTATAAACCAGTTTTTTTATTGTGTATTGTCCCATGTCATATATTATAGCATCCATGCTGCGATGTGCAATCTAAATGCTTAGTATTTTTCTGGTATTTCAACACCATTGTCGCCAAGCGCAATTGTTGACACCAAACAAAGCATTTGAAAAAAAAAAATAAATAAAACATTGTTGACGCGAAAGTTATCATTTAAAAAATATATCATTTCAAAATTACAGAGTTTCGACAACTATTTTATTAAATGGATACAAATATATACTGAAAATAAAAACACAAATAAATATTATACAATAAAATATTTTATTTTAAATAGCAATTTAAACTACACAATGAAATTGTGTCTCTTAGCAATGCTGTAAACATTTCCATTTTTGAATCAGCAAAAAATGAAATTATAGCTTAATTTTACTTAATAACAAAAAATATTTTCGACTGGAAAAATAGTAAATGAAAAAATGCATGGTTACGACTAAATAATAATTGAAGCCAAAAGTGATTCACGTTCAATAAATAGCAAGTTACAACGTTTGGCGCAATTAGGGCATCAGAAATTGAGATTTGTTGCCAAATGGTATAATCGGTTAGGAAAACAAACTTGATGGACTATTTTGCTTTAATATATTTATTTTAAATGTATGTATATTATTAATGTTTTTTCATACATATTAAATGGGTTTCGATATAAAATTAGATAATTGGCGGTATTACGTTAAAAAAAATGCTTGTGTATATGAAATGAAACAGTGAATAGGTTGTCAGAAAATATATTGCCAAATTTCCTTTTCCGCCAAGGCTGTTTTTCCTATTTCGCCAAGGTACCGACATTGAAAAAGTACCAGAAAATCTTTGCATGTTCAGGTTTCAAATAAATGACACAATAGCAAACATTTTGGTATAGTGTTGGTGTAATGTAAATGTTGCAAAATGTCTCCAAAAAATTGTCCCAAATTACTCCAATTCTCTTTACAACTCGATTATGGAATAGGTCCGCTTTAAAAACAAAGAATCAATTTAACTTATTTTATTAAGTTAATTATCATCAGACCACGACCGATAACATATGTCATTTGTTTGTAGACTGGATTATGTAATTTATTTGTACAATGTATTTCAATTGTCTGTAGACTCGATTATGTAATTTATTTCCTTAATTAATGCATACTTTACAAACTAAACCTACTTTACAATTTTCCTGATTTTTTTTTTATCAATGGTTACAGTTAGATGTATATATGTTTGTCACTGTCGCGGTATTTTAGTTTGATCTGCGAAATATTATTATAATATTCAATATTACCACCATTTCAGATAGTATTAACAGTCATAGAAGCGGTCTTTTTTTGGTCACCAATCATTTTTAAAAATTATTTCTGTGATAGGTTGCCTCAAAAATCTCAAGGAAAAATAGTACTTTTATGTTAGCCAGCCACATTTGACAAATAGCAAAGTATTGTTCCCATTGCCATTCATTTAAAATATAAAGCTTTCCCTCTTAATTTAAAATACACACATGCTAAATATACATATTACATACATTTAAAATAGTTTCTTTTCACCCATTTCATAAAAAATTCAAAAGGGTAAAAATAACAAATAATGCTATAAACAAAAATATTCTCCTTCATCATCAATGTGTTGTTTCTAATTTACACTTGTGAAAAATAAAATATGCTACTGCCCTGAAAAAAAAATGATATTGGCGAGATTTGTGCCCGGCTAACTTAAAAGGCCGTAAAAAAAAAAAAAAAAAAAAAAAAAAAACCATTCTCGCGTAGCTGGTTTCTACGAAATTTGTAAGTGAAATCTAAAACGAAAAATTTTGTAAGGAAATTGTGTTAGTCAAAACAGAGACCACTCTGACGCCTATATTAGTGAACAATCAAGTTTGATGTCAAATATCGGTCAGGAATTGTTTGATTAAACCCATTTAACGAATATTTCTCCCCAAATCGACGATGGTTAGCCAAATAGGAATGCTGTCATTTGAGATCTGTAATAAACGGGTTCATCTGATTACATAATTTTCTATACTTCTCCAGTATAGGGACCTTGTCGGTTTTTTTTTTAAAGCATGGCGCAATTCGGACTTCAAAAAGTGAGATTTGTAGACAAATGATATGAACAGCTATAAAAATAAATATGATGAACTTTTATGCTTTTTTAACTATGTATTCATTAAATAAACTTTTCAATGAAATATATTATTACTATTGTTATTAATATTCAATTTGTTTCTGTTTTTAAATAAAAATAGATTAATGGCTTCTTTATAGTAAATAAATTCTATAATTATTGAACAAAAAATACTCATTGAAACTTTACTTCTTCCGTCAAGCCCATTTTCTGCATCTCGCCAAGGGATTGCCAAGGATCGCCAAGGATATTCGAAAATTACCAAAATTTCCCCCATTGATATATAACTAAGCAATGTAGAACAATATATTATATCCTAAAATTGTCTTTGAAAAATTACCAAACTAACAATGCAAACCTAGAAAAAACAGTATATTAGAACTTTTTTAAAAGGTAAATTTTTGATAATTGGGGTCACCAGATTACGCAATTCTCCCCCTAGCTGTATAGCTGAGCAAGGTAGAAGGATATCTTAGATACTTAAACCCTCCCTGTAAAATTATCTGATTAAAAGTGCAAGTTCTATCGAAAAACATTCGGCAATCTTTTCAAAATATTATTTTTTTCATAATCTGGTTCATCTCATTAAAGAACTTTAAGCCAGAATTCAATGCCTAAGCAACGTAGACAACGTAATGATATGTTATATACTAAAACCTTCCAAAAAAATTACCCATTTAACAGTGCAAGTTCACCAGAACTTGAGTTATAAGCAACCGAAGCGAAATGTCCATTTGTATTATATGTATATATATATATATATATATATATATATATAACCATTAATTAAACATACCCTACCACCGTCAATTAATATGAATTAAAGCTGTAAGTATTTAAAAAAAAATATTATAAGAAATATTATGGAAGAAAAAAAAAAAGTGGACACCGACAAAAATTGAAAAGCTTATACATTGAATTACGTTATCAAGGGCACAGAATTCAATGATATAAGCAAAATGGATGTTTTCTGTGGGAAAAATAAGCTAAAGCTAAAAATTACTTTCCCCTGTGCCCAAACAACCATTAAAATCAAGTGAATTGATTTAAAATGAAAGCAGAATAGAAACAAATAATATGAAATGGAAGAATCAATAAAACGTATTTAAATATTTATAGGATATAAAATATAATTAATAAACACCATACCGATTAATATTTCAGTATTTTACAAAAATCCACGCGCACATGGCTACCAGAATATCATAAAGATTAAGGTGAATAAAACAGTTAAGAAATCACAGTAAATGATACCAAAGGATGCAGTTAATACATTTTGAAATAAAATTTGAAATACCTTGTTAAACACATTTAATCTAATATAAAATAAATAGATAGTAATTACAATATTTAAAATGCACTATTAAATTAATTAATAACTGTTTAACAATATCGTAAAAAATTAGCTAAAAATACCCCCTGGTGTATTAAATTATAACTGAAATGGAGCTAGAAAAATTAAAAATTTAGAGCTATCTTAAAGAGACAAATTTGGTGCTGCCATCTAGTATTACTTTAATGAAACAACTGTCGCAAGATAAATATTTGTAAGCATTTGAATGTAAATAACTGTTTAAACAGCAAAACCAAACATATCCTTATATAGAGAGAATTATAAACCTAATATAAACCACACAATGTATTTAAAAACTATTGTTAATAAAATTTAAAAGCATACAATATATTCTATTAGCTAACTTATTTAAACTAAACTAAGAATTTAAATAATTCTAGAACTTTGATAATATATAGCATATAGCTATATGCTATAAAACAAAATAAATTCAGTAATAATTAATATAAATAATTATTAAAAATAATATAAAAATTATTTTTTAATCAATTATATATAAGGTATTTATAAAATGAGCAGGAAATAAAAAACATGTGGATGTATATAGAAGGTTAAATGATACTTAAATTCCCATTACTTAAAAAGCACAAATATAGAGTGTGGATTATTTTCAGACATCCATAAAAATCCAAAAAGTATGAATGTGGGACATTCAAAAACATTAACCCGATAATAAATATTAAAAAGAATAGAGGAATAATAATAAAAATAATTACCCAATTTTAATGCATACAGTATAACTATATTTATATTAAACATACTTATATGTATATTATTCACTATAAGAATGGCATACTATTAGTAATTAATATGATATTGTCCTTAGTAAATTAAAATTTGATAACAAATAATTGTAAATTAGATTAATCAATAATTAAGCTAATTATAATATTAATGAAATTCTCCAATTACATATAAAATATCAAATCAACATCCATATAATACGTAACAAAAATATAGTAGTAATACAAAAGCCCCCATTTTTTTTTAATAATTAACCATTGCGTATTATCCAGACAACACCACCCTCCTCCGTACTCTAACATCTACCCACCCAACCAACCTATAATAATTTTTTTATATAATTTTGCAATTTTTAATTTTTTATAGATATTTTTTTTTATTTTATAATTTTTTTGTGATTTTGTTTACGCATGTGTTAATTTGTTTTAATAGATCTTGTAAGAAAAGTAATAATTGTATATTAATGAATATATGAATTTTTTTGGAAAACCATGATTTAATGCATCATAAATTAGTTTTTTAATATTATTGTTAATTAGAGGAGAAGAACATAAACATTTTATTCTATATAAATGATTAAGTATTATATTCCGAAATACAGAATGATGTAGACAAGATTTAAAATTTGTAAATGTATTAACTGTGAATTTAAATTCTTTACGTTTGTCATATAAATCTGTGATTGTTTTATTGTCTTTTATTGTAATTTTAAGATCTAAGAAGTTAATTGTATTGTTAGATAAAAGGTTTTCCGTTAATTCCAAATTAGTGGGATAATCAACTGGAAATCGAGTAATTGCAGATTGATCAGTATCAATTAAAATGATGTCATCAATATAACGATATAAATGTAGATTATTATTAGTAAAATTACGTTCATAATGATATAAGTATAAGTCTGAGAGTAAACTGGAAGTACAACCGCCTTGTGATATACCGACATGCTGTAAATATAAAGTATTATCTTGCAATATATAATTATTATAGATAATGAAGTTAGTTAAAGATTTAAAATATGCAATATCTATATTAGATGGTAATTCCAGTTTTTTATAATACTTTTTAAATAATTCATTTATAATTTTATGTAAATCAAATAGGTCTATATTAAAAAGATCTTTGAAGTCATATGTCGTTATATTATAAACACAATGAAGATTTTTTTAAATATTTACAAGTTGATAGCTATTTTTTATACAATGTGTATTATCATTGTTTGTAGTAAGTACATATAATTGATTATGAATTTTTAAGAGAAGTGTATTGGCTTTATTATTATATGTATTGCAACCAATAGTAACAGTCCTAAATTTAATAGGAGTTTTATGAAATTTGGGAATAAGAACTAAATATGGATAATTAAAATTAGTAGATAAAATATTTAATAGTTTATAATAACTTCGAATTTTACGATTATTTACAATTACATTTTCATTAGTTTTTTGAAATGACTTATTAGAAGATATACAATTTGTAAGAAGTTGTTGATAATAAGATTTACATATAATGGCATAATTATTAGGAGATTTGTCTACATATGTAATAACGTAGTTTTTTTTTTTTTTTTTGTAATTTAGTTATTTGTTGGAAATAATGCTTTGTATTAATAGAAACCAAATCAGCAATATTATTTTTTAAAGCCATAGTTAATTTTTCAATTAATAATATTTTCCATTGATTAAAATATTCAATAGGCTTATTATAAGAGATATAAATTTTATAAATAAAAATATCAATATCATATGTAAACTGTTTGATAATAGATTTAACATTAAATTTAGATGGAAGTCTATATTTAGTACCATAACCCATTAGTTGTTTCAATTTAAAATCATGAACAATATCAAGATTTCCAGTGATTATATGTCCATGATCATTGTTTATGTATTTTTTTAGAGTGGGGTCTTTGCAGTTACACGGAAAATTACTTACAGCAGATGTATTTTTTGAAAATGTATTGTAGTTAAAAATCTTTCTTCCAATTGTATTCGGATATTTAAAGGTTTTTGATATATGAAGATTATTGATAGGAAAAAAACAATTTTTATCATTAATTATAGAATTGATATTAATTTTATTAAATATGTGATTTGAAAAAGTAATTATCATTTGAGTATTCATGTTCTGAATTTTGTGTTTTTTTTTTTTGTAGATTAATATTTAAAAGATTAACCCTACTCATAATTAGGTCAAAGTAAATATCAGAGAAATATTTAGAGAAAGATTTACTTAGAAAGACATTTAAATGTTGTACAAGCTGTTTCTTTTTAATAGCAAAGATGTTTTTTCGAATTAACAACCAGTTATAATTCTCTAAGTAATTTCGTTGAAGATCATTAATTTGTTTTGTGATAGATTTTTTGGAAACTACTACTGATGATGAACCCTTTCCGCGTTTATTACGTGTTGTTTTAGCATTTAAATTATGATTAAGAGTAGGATAAATTGGAGAATAATCAATATTGTCATTTATAGATGTGAAGACTTTGACAGGTCTGTTAAATACTTCACTGTTAAGTCCATAAGGATAAATTGTGTTATAATATTTCATATATGATGATTCCATATAAAGACGTTCTGATTTATTTTTTAGAATTTGAAGGATTTCAATTGTCGTATTTTTAAATTGATGTTTATGAAAATGTTGAATTTCAGTTGTAGATTGTATATTTTTTGCTTTGTTATTATTAGAGTCTGAACGATGATGATTGATACGTTAATGAATTGGACCTGATGTTTCACCAATATATTTCATATTACATAAGTTGCACTTTATACTATAAATAACATTAAATGCTTTACAAAAACTTGAATAATTAGGATCTAAGACAATTTGTTTCTGAGCAGCGTATGGACATGTCTTGCACCGAGAATCATAGCACATACGAAAAAATAAAGGACGAGGGGGAGAGTATAAATGGTCGCTGGATGAGGATCCAGGAACAACCCAATTATTATTTCTGTACCGGGCACTACACTGCATAGATGCTAAGTGTATCTTGCCAGGATCGAGATGTTTACTAAGAAATGTCATATAAAAATTATGTATGGAAAATGCAATAATTGCCATAAAAATAAGAAATTTTAATAATAAAAAATTAATAATTTAATAAAATTAGCCTTGATTAAATAATAAAACTTGAGTATGAAAAAATATATACAATATTTACAATAATAGAAGCAGAATGCAGAAACAATCTTCAAATTATCCATAACCAAATTATGATAACCCAAATATCGTAGATTAATAATAGCAAGAAACCACTAGACTATTTTATAACAAATAAGTCAAAAAAGATCCGCATAACATCCAAATCCTAGAACAACTATAACCATGCAAAGACAACCAAAACGCTTACCCAACTAACTTCTCAGATCAATATTCTAATAATGATTCCTGATATAATATATAATATTATATCAGGTAATATGAATTTAAACTAAAGCAAATTAACATTAAATCTATGAATAGAAATAATTATTGCTACCATATTGATGTATATATAAAATGATTATCTCTACAGAATTATGTAAAGCTATAGCAAAAATAGAAAATATATAGGACAATATCATACACTAACTACAAGGAAATTCAGATAAAATCATAACTAGAAAATTAAAAAAACATTAAATAAATCGTTGCAATGATAGGAATGAAAAAATTAATGGAATCCAAAAATAGGTATCAGATAACTACATGGTAGAAATCATATTGATAATACACATAGATAGTGCGCTAATTGCAGCAATGATCTAAGCGTATAATATTTAAAAGATTGCTAAATCATTTAGCGACCTGGGAATATATATAAATATATATAAGATACCTTAAGGAAAAAATACATCAAAATGAATTGTTGACATTCAAAATGAAAAGATATTTAAAAATATCGTAAAAAGCATACATTCATAATTACTTGCGCAAATGCATCATAGTAATTTGAATGCTAATATATAACCATTAATTAAACATAACCTACCACCGTCAATTAATATGAATTAAAGCTGTAAGTATTAAAAAAAAAAAAAAAAAAAAAATATTATAAGAAATATTATGGAAGAAAAAGAAAAAAGTGGACACCGACAAAAATTGAAAAGCTTATACATTGAATTACGTTATCAAGGGCACAGAATTCAATGGTATAAGCAAAATGGTTTTTTTTTCTGTGGGAAAAATAAGCTAAAGCTAAAAATTACTTTCCCCTGTGCCCAAACAACCATTAAAATCAAGTGAATTGATTAAAAATGAAAGCAGAATAGAAACAAATAATATAAAATGGAAGAATCAGTAAAACGTATTTAAATATTTATAGGATATAAAATATAATTAATAAACACCATACCGATTAATATTTCAGTATTTATAAAAATCCACGCGCACATGGCTACCAGAATATCATAAAGATTAAGGTGAATAAAACAATTAAGAAATCACAGTAAATGATACCAAAGGATGCAGTTAATACATTTTGAAATAAAATTTGAAATACCTTGTTAAACACATTTAATCTAATATAAAATAAATAGATAGTAATTACATTATTTAAAATGCACTATTAAATTAATTAATAACTGTATAACAATATCGTAAAAATTTAGCTAAAAATACCCCCTAGTGTATTAAATTATAACTGAAATGGACCTAGAAAAATTAAAAATTTAGAGCTATCTTAAAGAGACAAATTTGGTGCTGCCATCTAGTATTACTTTTATGAAACAACTGTCGCAAGATAAATATTTGTAAACATTTGAATGTAAATAACTGTTTAAACAGCAAAACCAGACATATCCTTATATATAGAGAATTATAAACCTAATATAAACCACACAATGTATTTAAAACTATTGTTAATAAAATTTAAAAGCATGCACTATATTCTATTAGCTAACTTATTTAAACTAAACTAAGAATTTAAATAATTCTAGAACTTTGATAATATATAGCATATAGCTATATGCTATAAAACAAAATAAATTCAGTAATAATTAATATAAATAATTATTAAAAATAATATAAAAATTATTTTTTAATCAATTATATATAAGATATTTATAAAATGAACAGGAAATAAAAAAACATGTGGAAGTATATAGAAGGTTAAATGATACTTAAATTCCCATTACTTAAAAAGCACAAATATAGAGTGTGGATTATTTTCAGACATCCATAAAAATCCAAAAAGTATGAATGTGGGACATTCAAAAACATTAACCCGATAATAAATATTAAAAAGAATAGAGAAATAATAATAAAAATAATTACCCAATTTTAATGCATACAGTATAACTATATTTATATTAAACATACTTATATGTATATTATTCACTATAAGAATGGCATACTATTAGTAATTAATATGATATTGTCCTTAGTAAATGAAAATTTAATAACAAATAATTGTAAATTAGATTAATCAATAATTAAGCTAATTATAATATTAATGAAATTCTCCAATTACATATAAAATATCAAATCAACATCCATATAATACGTAACAAAAATATAATAATAATACAAAAGCCCCCATTTTTTGATATATATATATATATATATATATAATTCCATTTGTATTATGTATATACATATATATGTGTGTATGTATGTGTGTGTGTAGTAGAATTAGATTACTCCAAAAAGGATACCGTACGCTTGAGAAATCACCAATATTGTAAACGTCGCTCAAACCAATGCTACGCTTACGCCTTTTTGGCTTAAAATCATATTATTTCGCGATAAAATCAATATCGTAAATAAACATACAACATCTAACTCACAAGTACCATTATTTTAAGTCTAATGATGGATGCGTTTGATAAAAATAAAAAGTAAATAAAAAAAGAATCCAAAACAAAAACAAAATTGTCAGTCTAATATTGTCTTATCAAATTTTTTGGCGCGTTTTTCTTAACCTGACGCAATAGATAAAACGCCAAATGTTGTTTAAAACTGCAATCTTTTTTTTTTTGAATAAATTTTTACGCATTACGAATATTCTCTTTCTTGCTTAAATTAAATATTTTCTTTTTATAATATTACCACTCGTCGAAACTGTTTTTCATTTTCTCTTTTTCTGCTTTTTTTTTTTTTTAATTAAAATTAGTAACAGTTTTTTCTTTTATTTTTCAAGGTGTAATAGCCGTTGCAATTTTTTTTTATCAACGATAAATTTCGCCAAGAAATAAAATGGTAAACCTTATCGTCCAAAATAACAGAACTTTCCGTTATAATTCTAAAACTAATCTAGGTAGAATGATGTGTTATAGCTTAAAACCTTCCGTGAAACGATACCTATCTAACGGTATAAGTTCCGTAAAAATCCATGCGGTAGAACTCGAAATCTAGGCTTTCGGAACGAAATTTCCGTTTGGATTTTATATATATAATACAAATTGCAGAGATGTTTAACCGAAACGGGTTAAATAAATTTAAAATGAAAAACTATTTAAAGTAAATGAATTTTATAATATGACTTGTTTTTAGATGAAGCCATTATTCCTTGAGAGGCCAAAATTGATCAGATGTGATCCTCCCTATGTTCTAGTCCACAAAATTTATCAGCGCTTCTGTGACTAATTTCACGTATCTTTCTAATCATTGAGTGGGACACGGAAAGTTAATAAAAGTAAAGTTGTAATAGCTGTATTTTTAATCGAACCTTCTAAACTCACCAGCGTTGTAAGTCGATAGAGAAACCATAATAGGTGTTTCCATTAATTTAGAGTTTTTTCAGTAGACTAAATCCATACAATTTTAAGCTTCAAAGTTCAAGTCTGCAATGATAAAGTGACGGATGGCACTATTCGAGTCCACATAACTTCGTGCTTTGGCAATTTTCTTCATGGTTGGGGTCCTGATGTCCTCTCCTTCATATGCTATCATTCCAATGAGGCTATTTTCATGATTTTCGAAATAGTCATTTCGTGAAATTGCAGGAAGTATAATCTTTCGTAGATAATCTGGCAAGTAACGAAAGTTACTAACTATAGTGCACAGATTCAGAAAAACATGAGGGATTCATTTTAAATCAGAACCAACTGATGCAGTACACTTTCAGGATGCAATCAAACTGTATGACAAGTTAATAAGAGGGTATCTCTGTTTCAACGTATAGTGTCAAAACTCGATTAGAAGTAGCCATCCACCTTGCGTAAAATATTGGTGCAGGGACTCAGAAAAAATGGTAAATTGGACACATACATGTTGAAAGAGCTTGCAATATTTCAGACATATACTTCTGGTCGGTTGAAAAATCATATTTACCAACAGCTAGGAGATCAGATTAAATTGGCTTAAACTTTGCAATTGGTAATGATTCGCATATCATGAGATATTAACAAGTGGGGCCACAATATAAAAGAGGACCTGTCTTTTGTCATCAAGATGTTCGAAAGATATCTCAGCGGAAGCTCATTGAAGTGAGTGCTAGGAAGCCGCTAAAGTGGGTTTTTTAAACTTGTTCTCAAGTAATCATATAACACCTCCTTTGCATCCTGTGTTAAAGACAGTTCCACCAAATTCGATTGCAATTATTTTTACAGTTTACATTACATTTTCTTCAAAAAATCTATAGTGTCATTGCATATAGAAATCGTCTTGGCAGACGATGGGGAGAAATGGCGAAAATAATAGAGACCTTGTTCTAGTATCAAAGAGATATGTTCTTCCTTGATTTCGCGAAGATGAATCTTTGATACCTCTTTAACCTGGCAGATATTTCTATCTTTAGGCCATCAAAATATAGAGTAAAAGTAGTATATTACAAAAAAGTGAACCAAGTGCAATATGGCCCTCTAGCAGCGAGAAAATAATTTTATGTGCTGGCAGCTGCAGGTGTTTCTATCATTGAGTAGATTTTTTTTTTATAGAAGTACAGTCATCATGGTTAACAATCTCCATGAAATTAACAACATAAAATGCTTTTCCCAGTTTATTATAAATCTATAAAATTGGAAAATGTTATGAAAATTGAAAAAACGAAAAATTTTAATTTTGAAGATGTTTTAAAAAAAATTGGCCGTGTTGCGGCGGTAAAGGCAATGGTTTCACCCAAAATGAAATTCTACTGTTACATTACTAATATCTTGGTGTGACTATTGCCTTGTATTAGAAATTTAATTGGTAAGTTTGGATAATTTAAAAAAAATGCAAAAAGCATGTTTTTTGCGATTTTTTCGAAATTTGGTCTGTTTGCGGCGGTAAAAGATAATAACCGATCGGTGTAATATTTTACGTATTTATTCTTTTTTACAAAAGGCAATTTTTCCGCGCTATTATGTCTCGATTATAAAAATTTCGGGTTTTTTCGACACACCCTAGTGTATAGTCGTGGTGAATTTTTTGCAAAACGTCAAATACTAGAAATTTACATTTCTAAATAAAAAAAGAAAATATCTGGAAACTGGTTAATGAATGAATAAAAAATTATTAATCAAGTCCGAAACTATACTTTTTAGTAAAAATACTGTCGATGATATAAACATTTTTTTTTTTTCATTAGAAAAAATGTCCTATGAGAATGTCCTACAATCGTCTTATAAATCCAAAATATTGTCCAAAATCATTTCAACCAATCGCCCCACCAGTGGCTGAGAGGTTCTGCTCTGAAAGCTGATAGGTGGAAGGTGCTGGGTTCAAACTCAATCGCTCCCGTCTGCCTAATCGTTCTTAGTTTTCTGTGGTTTTCTCCGAAACTTACGGGTAAATACGGGTTAGCATCCCTTAGAAAGACCCCACGGAGAGCGTTACCACTCTGGCCCACATCCCTTGCGTAGATAATCGGCCGTAATAGAACAACATAGTCTCAACTAATGAGATTTTATTCCGCACTTCACTACTCCGATATTGATTCGTACTTTTCAAGTAGTCCGGGACACAAAAATCTCGCCTGTACCATTATTTTATACACCGCATGAAAATCATTCCTGATGCTATAGATTCCCTTTATGTTGTACTTTATATGGTTGTCTAAGGAGTGAAAAAAAAAATTAAAATTCATTAATCTCAAAAAACAGTTTGCAAGGTTCATCGCATTCAAATTCAGATAATTAAATTTAGATGCATTTTATGAGACTTCGTAATTTTTTTCACTTATGTAACAAATTAATTGTCTTGGGTATTTTTTGCTTTGAAAAGAAGTTTTGAAAATATGAATCTGCTAATAAAAGTTCCCTATAGTTTTTTTTTTACATATATATAAAAGGAATTGTTGAATAAAAAGAAATATTTTTGTACATCCTGAAGGCAAAGAAACATGTTTTTATTTCTGTAATCAAAAAAGAATAATAAAAGCGTTCTTTCTCAATTTAAAAATAAAGATAATATTTAAATGTATTTAAAAAAATATTTGTAAATGATGTTACATTTGAACAAATGATTTTTCATTTGTTCAAGAAGTATGTTCATAATTCGAAAAATCATTTAAAAACTAACGATTTGTCGTATCAGATGGCGGTTAGCATCATAAAACTTCAGAAAGTGCCAGAGGTTTTATGGAAAAAAAATTAATTAAAATAAATTACATTTTCCCCAATAAAAAAAAAACAAAACAAACTGGTATGTCTTAGGGTACAAATCGCGCTTCAGTACAATAATTTATTGATTTTTTTAGCAATTTTTGAAATGTAGACGGCCTTTTCGAATTCTGATTTTTTTTTTTTTTTTTTTTTTTTTTTTTTTACAATTAGTTAACAAGTCTAATAATGCAAACAGAACTCTGGTACGGGTAAATGTTGCTGTTTGTGTTTTGTTCATTAAATTATTTTATTTCTTTTGCCACGTCTGTATCAAAAGTTTAAGGATAATAGGGTGTCCCAGCCGCAGTAGTTGATCAAATAAGGTCGGTGCTACGGGGTTTTTAATATATTTCCTTCCTTTTAAGTTTTAGAAGTGAACTAACATGATTGCTACAACCCGTAATGAATGTCGTATAATGGGTAAAAATGAAATCTGCTGAAAGTAAATAGCAAAGAAATTATAAGTTAATACTTTCTATAATTTCCATTTTCCCAGTAGTTCATCAATCGATGAAATCAGTCGAAAAAAATAAGCATAAAAATATCGTGCTTAAGCTGTGATTAAAGATAATTCATGTAAAACTATTATTTGAAGTAAGCAAGATGGAAGTGGATTATTTTAACTTACAGTAATCGGCTCCAATCAAAAACCATTTTTTTATATTTTATATTTAAAAAAAAAATCATAAAAATGCTTCTCTTACAGCAGGCAGTTAACAAAAATGTGATAACAGGTGCTCCAACTTTCAAACAAAAATATTATATCTAGTGCCACGTGTAAAACTCATTTTCGTCTAAAATAGCGCAATGTTTCAAAAATTTAATCAACTACTGGCTCGGTACTCCTAGCTTATTCTGATATGGCCATTTGTAAATAAATTTTGAAGTGTAAACAGGCTTATGTGACACCATGTATACCAGTGTTTCACAACATGGGGAGTACGCCTCACTGGGGGCAATTTGACTTCCTTGGGAGGCAATTCCAAATTTGTTACACACCCATTCGCTATCATTTTATTTTACCGATATTTTTTTCAAAAGTAATGATGTTGGCTAAAAAAAAAAGAATAAAAAAAAATGTTCCCAATATAAAGTTTAAAATAAATTCATACCAGAATAATTATACGAATACTTTTTAAAAACAGTTTGACATCTTTATCCAATAATAAGTCTCACTATATCTTTTCAGCAACTGCAGTTTAGAATGCATGGTCACGCTTTCGATTATTTATTGAATTAGCTCTTTACTTCTATGCCCTCTGCTGTATGTCATATGGAGATTCCTTTAAAAGTGAAACTACTTAAAAGGTATGTAAAAATGTGTCGGTGAACCTAGTTAACCTAAAAAAATATAAGAAATATCTGAAAGAGGTACTACCATAAAACTTACTAATCTTAAATATCTTTAGAAAAGAAAGTGGGGAAGATAAAAATCTATGGCTCTAGTGCAGGCATCTTGCACAGGAAAAATAAATTAACACGATGACACAAACATTTTAAAATTTAAAATCAGATAATCAGAGCTCCCAAATGGTCCCCCAACTGAATACCAATAAATTTTAACAGAAAATTTTATGGTAGGTTTGCGCTAGAATTAACTTTCAAAGGTGATTCCGGGGCGGTTTGTAAGAAAAATCTAAAAAGGAAATTTTTCTAAAATAATATTGGTATTCAGTTGGCGGACCATTTGGGAGCCCTGGATTATACATGGAAGTCAATTAACTATATTGGGAAAAGGAAAACAGAGAAAATGTAGTGTGATTGGCAATAATGGCTACTTCAATTTGATAAAGATCTTGAAATGCTTCTTGTGTATTGTGCCATCAGTAGAAAGAAAATTTAGTAAGCTTTTTACCAACTTTTAATAAGTTACGAAAATTAATTATAAAATGTGTGAATGTTGTCAGTTTTAACGTTAAGTGTAAATCTCCCTTCAAGATATTTAGTACAGATAAAAATGCAGACCTTATAGCACTTTCTTTAACATTGAAGTAAGTTGAAAAAGTACAACAAATCTCTTTTTGGCACAATGGCGAAGATGTATAGATTTGTGTTAAAAACACATTTGTGACAGAGGATAAACATCTTTGATAAGTTAAAGAATGTGAAATGAATAGTTATTGTCAAGGCTCTATTACCCTTCCACAGTGCGAGTAGAGCTTACTTTTAAAATAAGAGACATTATTTACAGTTTGTGTGTGTTTTTGTGTGTGTGTTTGTGGGGGGGGGGGGGGGTCATAGTCACTTTACAGATGCTTTGTTGGGACGTGGCCAATAAAAGGTTGGGAAACACTACTGTATACATAACTATACTTTTAGAAAACATTAGAAAATATTTTTAAAAATAACTTTTGTTTTCCGGATTACATTTATAAATGATTGCGATCCTATTTGGCGGATTTTTTTATAGATCAGTGTCTAAAGAATTGAGTAAATTTTCGTGCAAATCGGCCGACGGATTACTTATTTAAACAATTGAAGAGCTCATTGGATGAACATGTTATGCCACATTTTCTAAAAAAAAAATTATCTTCTGGATGAAAGCGTTATGAGGTATCCTATCACATGGTGAAGCTAAAATACTAAGATTCCATTTAGTCTTGAAGATTTAAGACATTATTCATTAATATTTCATATTTTAACATTTAATAATGTCCATAATATTAATAATTTTTAATATTTGAAAATTAAATATGAATAAGTTTTTATGAGAGAGTTTAGTACCATACATGTTAATATTTTAAACACATGTTATCAACTAGAAAATAAATCATTAAAATTGGCAGCAAAAACTTTCACTTCAAATTTCTTCAAATGTAATTTTTGCTACTTAACATGTTCTTCCACCTAGCTCTTCAATTTTTAAACTATTTTATGGGCGACTCGATAAACAAAATTACGATAGAAGTACTACCGAGTATATGTCATTCTAATTTCAGCGATGTAGTTAACGTTGGTTGTGTTTATGACGGCCAATTATCAACACGAGGGATATAAGCCCTAAGAGGATGGGAGTGCCCTCCGTGGGGTCTTTCTAAGGGAACCTAACCCGTATTTACGCTTTCTATGTAGTTAAGTATTAGTGATTCTGAGTTAACGTCTCCTATTTCGAAACGCGAGGTCCAGTGTTTGAATCCAGCTGAATATGATTCTCAATCATTTTCCTGATTCTCAGTCATTCTGTATCAAAAATTTATTTGAATCCGCGATATTTTAGAGAATGTTAGGAAAGTGGATTGGAGGCACATTGTGGATTTTTCTTTCTTAAGAAATGGCAGTTATACATAAAGAGTTTTATCACCAATACATGATGAGTTAAAAAAAAAAAATCTTTCTTTTCCATGGATTTCAGAAAAAGATTAACTATCACTGCAAATTCTTTTAGTTATATTTTACTTTTTAATTACATTAGTTTTTAATTTAAGATACAAATTTACCTCTAAAAACATTGTATATTTTTGGAATAATGAAGTATCTTCTTTAATCACTCTAAAATACTTCATAAAACTTCTGGAGCATCAAAAACACATTCAAACGCATCGTATAATTTGATAAAAATTTATAAACCAAGTATTCCTATTTAAAAAGGTATTTAATGAGAATGTTACTGAAAATAATTACTTATCCAATTAATTCCAATAAATTAATTTAAACATCCTATTCAATTATTCTTGAAATGTATTGCGTAAAAAACTTACTGAGATAAAGTTATCAGAAAAATTATAGTTGCACTGATTAAACAATTGTTTAAAGACTTATTTTTATGTTTTTTTTTCTCAGAATGAATTTTAATAACTTAATTCTTCCAGCGGAAATTTAATATTTTGTTATTTTTTTCTGATTAAACTGAAATTCATCGAATGAGCACAATGACTCGCAGAAAAAAATATAGTATTGTACAGAAGATAAAACCATGCATGAATATTTTTTATAATTTGAAAATTTAAATACAAGAGAGAAACATTTACACAAAAATTCAAATTTGCAGACTGTAAAGTGAATTCAAATACGATGTATATTAATTTGAAAATGGAAATGTAGATATTAAATTTAATTGTTGTTCTTACGCATTTTGTTACAAATACGCTCTAATTTATAAATAGCATAATTGAAAAGCGGTTTCGGAGAAAATTTTAATTACAACTCAACATTAATGTGAGAATGTATAAATTTGATATATTTTTCTATGCAATATAGTATTGTACAGAAAATAAAGCCATGCATGAAATATATATATATATTGCAAATTTAAATACGACAGAGAGACAAAAACGCAAAAATTCAAATTTGCAGACTGTTAAGTTAATCTAAATACGATGTATATTAATTTGAAAATGAAATGTAGATAGTAAACTTAATTGCTGTTCTTACGCATTTTGTTACAATGACGTCCTAATTTATAAATTGCACAGTTTAAAATGCGGTTTCAGAGAAAATTTTAATTACAACAGAATATTAATGTAAAAATGTATGTATTTTTAATATGTAAATTATTCATTAGATTACTAAATGTTACCGACAGATATTGCGTCAAAATACATTCTTCGAGTATTTTTGGTCTCAAGTCTTGTTTCAATTCTTAAATTCTTATTGCCAGTTGTCTGTTCAGCGTAAAGAAAATCACCAATTTAAAAGTAACAACACCGATAAAATACTAGGATGAGCAAAACGTTCTGGGAAATTTGTGAAAGCATTTCGTAGCCGAAATTCCGGAACTCCTATAGCAGGGCTCCCAAATAGACCGCCAACTGAATACCAATATTATTTTAGAAAAAGTTTCTTTTTAGATTTTTCTTACAAACGCCCCAGAATAACCTTTGAAAATTAATTCTAGCACAAATCTACCATAAAATTTTCTGTTGAAATGTATTGGTACTCACTTGGCGGACCATTTGGGAGCCCTGCTATAGATATACCACTAGTATGGTACAAATTCTGGTAACTATTAGATTAAAAATTTCCCAGAACTTTTTGCTCAACCTAATATTAAAATTCATTGGATAAAAAAAGAGGATATTAATAATATTACACGGATTCATAATTAGTAACGGATCTACCACACCATAAAAAAACGTTTTAACTCTTTTAGGAGCAAACGACTTCTGTTGCTAAAATTTAGAAATGGTTGAATGACACTAAAATTTGCGAATTTTTTTTCCCCAAAATAAGTACAATCATTTCTTCCTGTACACTATAAAATGGACACTATATTCCAAAATACAGGTGCCACTGTTACAGTTAGGAATTTAAATTGAGCAGTATAAATAAATTAACACCTCTTTTCAAACCGTTAAGTGAGATAGCTCACATTGAATGTAATAGTAATTAAATTGCCATTGGATTGTTCCACAGACACTAGCGCCTCAACAGTGATCTTAAATAAGCTTGCGCAGGTCACTATAATTTGCTATTTAACGCATTTTTGGGAACCTTTTTAGGTGCGTTCGTAATTATATAAATACGTAGTGCCTGTAGTCTCCTTCAGTCCGTCTGTCGGTCCGCATATAACAGAGCAAAAACTACCCAACCGAATGGTCTGAAATTTTAAATATATAATTTTAGCAAAATTCTGTCGAGTGATTTCAAATTTCATGAAAATGCGATGTATAGTTTAATTACAGGGACAGTCAAAAATTTTCCGTTCCATTACGGCCAATGGGAATAAATTATTTAAAGTGCATTTCAATGATGTTACATCCTTCTTAATGGTCTGAAATTTTAAATATATAATTGTTGCAAAATTTTATCGAGTCATTTCAAATTTTATGAAAATCGGATGTATAGTTTAAATACAGGGACAGTCAAAAGTTTTCCGTTACATTACGGCCAATGGAAAGAAATAATTTCAAGTACATTTTAATGATGTTACAGCCTTTCGAAAAGAATGAAATTGATATGCACTTATGAAGTGCACAAAAATATACATTCAGTACAATATGCGGTGCAAAAAATTATTATAAAACTAGTTATAGTACGAACGCACCTCATTTGCCATGTTTGACGAGCAATTTCCAACTTGTTAATAATTATGCTTATTTAGAACATTCGTGTGCTTTAATGAAATATCATTTCGTACATTTCATTTCACAGAGTGATCCCAAATATTATTAAATTTCTTGGATTTAGGGCAAGCATATACTTTATAATGCTGAAGTTCCAGACGAATCCGACAAGTGTAACTTTAAATATTCGACAAAATGCCTAAAATTGAATTATCCGGTAACTAATAGCCCTATATAAAAATATCGAATAAAGCCTTTGTGCAACAATATCAAAAAGCAGAAAAACCAACGTTTAAAAATGCACAAATAATACATGAAAAGCAGAAAACTGCTGCTTCAAATCTACTAGCGAGATTCTTCTTCAGTAAAAGATAGGGAAAAATGTTCTTCTAACCTTGATCTTGATTTTTGGGAAGCTTAACACATCATTAAAAATTCTCTCGCTTTAGTCAATGACTTATCTAGTACTCCTGATTTTCCAAGTATTTGGAAAGCATTAATTTAATTTCCCCCTTTTTTGGTCTATTTATCTCTCCTTCTCTGGTAGATGTCGCTACTTGTCCACCCAGTCGTTTCCACTGTTTTTCTCAGATTTGTTGTTTTTGTCGACAGCTACATAGGGTATATAAGCTAATGCGTCTCTGTCTATCATTTTGCACAGCCTTGCTTTTTCTAGCACGCAGTTCCTTTTTCCCTATCTTGCCCTGACGAAGAATCTCACTAGTAGAGTCGAAACAGCTGTTTGCTGCTTTTCATGTATTATTTGTGCATTTTTAAATGTTGGTTTTTCTGCTTTTTAATAATAGCCCTATAGTGTATATCATATATAGGACTACACAAAAGAATTGTGAGTATTTTTCTGATCATAGATGATAATTGCTCAAATTGTGTTTTTAAATGTGTTATGCGTTTTTTAAATTGTTTACGTATACATCATATTTCACCTTATTAAACAGTGAAGTTTTGTTATAGTAGTCCGAATATGTTGGAAAGCGTTTCGTAATCTGTTCTTGACGCACGATTTTTTTTTTCTTAAATTTTATTAAAAAAAATTAACTTCAGTTCGCAATTCATAACTACATAATAAAAATAACAACATCATTGCTATAAATATTTTTTTTATGATTTATTTATTTGTTTATCCATTTTTATTGATTTTAAATTAAATTAAGAATAAAAATATATTTTCTACTCATATTTCAAACAATCAGCAAAAAAATAAAGCTATTTTTTACAACTTTGTTTTATAATAAGTACAGAACTTGTGTGAAAATATAAATTATTTGAAAACAACATTTAAACACACAATAAAAAACAAGCAGATTTGACCATACGTATACGTTTCGTGAGGACTAGGACTCACATCCTCAGTGTAAAAACTATAAAAACTTTAAAAATAATATCCCCCAACTACATGTACGGTGAAAAAAAACCCAAATGTCAAAACATGATACCAAAAGACCATCAAGCTCTAACAGCCAATGAAATTAATGCGGAAGTGAAGTGTCGTGACACAACAAATCCATCCAGAAAGTTGATATGTATGGTGTACTAGATAAATCATTAACCAAGGAGTCTTTAAATTTATGGATATGAATAGCCTCAAAAAAGTCTAAATCCAGAGGAGTAATGCATTTCTTGATAATGGTAGCTGAGTCAAAATTAAAGCTGCTGGGGGGAGGGACATAAATTTAATTTTGACTCAGCTACCATTATCAAGAAATGCATTACTCCTCTGGATTTAGACTTTTTTGAGGCTATTCATATCCATAAATTTAAAGACTCCTTGGTTAATGATTTATCTAGTACACCATACATCTCAACTTTCTGGATGGATTTGTTGTGTCACGACACTTCACTTCCGCATTAATTTCATTGGCTGTTAGAGCTTGATGGTCTTTTGGTATCATGTTTTGACATTTGGGTATTTTGCACCGTACATGTAGTTGGGGGGGATATTGTTTTTAAAGTTTTTATAGTTTTTACACTGAGGATGTGAGTCCTAGTACTCACGAAACGTATACGTATGGTCAAATCTGCTTGTTTTTTATTGTGTGTTTAAACGTTGTTTTCAAATAATTTAACTTTGTTATATATTTAAAAAAAACACCTATGCCAAATATAAAACAATTATTGTTAATTTTCAGCATTTTAAATTAACTACTTTGACAAATCATTTACGTACATTGTTACAGAATCTGCTTGGAAGAAACTTACATAAGTGTACTATATTGATTTTCTGGTTATATTTCCTTTACTGAAGTTTACAATTAACACATAGACCCAATTAATCATCGAATGTAGTTCTTCGGTCACGAATAAATATCTAAATAGCTGACGTTAAAAAAAAAAAAAAAAAAAAAAAAAAAAAAAAAAAAAAAAAAACTCTTGATTGATACTTCTATGCATCCTACAAAACAACCAATTAAAGGAGTGATTATTTGTACAGCTGCAAAGACAAAAAAAAAATAATCGTTGCAATCAACTGTGTTCTAGCGGAATAACCATTTAAAAAAAATAAACGCGCGAATATTTCGGATTTTTTGCAACTCTAGCTATTTTACTACGGGGTTTCAAATTTATTTTTAAGTTTATTTTACTGTATCATTTAACCGGTTGTTACAAGCTGTGCCAATAATGTGCATTATAGCCAACTAGAAACCAATTGCTTATTAGATCACCTTTAAAAGCGCTGACGTCTAAAGTGAATTTAAACCTATTGATATATTTATTCCACTATGGTGTATCAACAATGAATTATTTAGTTTCTAAAATAAGCAGGTTATAAGTAACTTTACTCACGAAATTGCGCAAATAAAATACTAAAGTGCTCTTTCAAAACATTTCGATGGTTTCAAAATAACTTTTAAATTGAATTCATTAGTAATTTTCGTTTCAAAAATAATATTATAATAACACAGACTATTTAATGATAATTATTTAATTTCGAAATACTGATACCGATTTGCATCTGGCTTTCAAATAAAGTGCTTAATTAAAGAAATTGTGAATTCGAAGAATATCGAATTTCAGGATATAAACTATTACATGAGGCTTACCGACAACAATTTCATTTTTAATTATATCAATGTAGGAACTGATTTCAAAACCAAAGTTTCATATGACATACGGTCACTACATTTCATGGCATATAAATTATATTCGAATTATTGTTTAAACACATGCCCTTAGTATTTGCTTAGGATGATTCGTCGATAAAATGGCATGGTGTGCTATTGCGTTAGACTATTGGTCTGTTTCTCTAGATTACTGTGTAAATGTTTTATAGTACTCCATCACAGTCAGCAAATAATTAATTGGTTAACAAATACACTTTATTTCAACACGATTTCACTTGTCTTATCGTACTATTTGTGGAATATTCCCTACACCTGAATTTAAATTTTATCAAACATCTTAGGCGGCAAGTCCTCCTCGTGTTCATCTATGCCCTATTTAAGTGGTGAAGATGACCAGGAAACATATCGTACATGCTGTGATCCCGAACAAGTAGCTTTATTTTGGACAGTGACTGGAAGCAGAATTCTTAAGTCACTTACGTTGCGAAACACCAATTTCCGCGTAATACAGATGCTTCCTCATCGTTATTCCCCTATTTTTGTACGTTGTATGTTCATCCAGAGAGATTGGATACAAATTTCATTGTCCCAGTCTAATCCCAGTATCTGGTTCTATGCTTTGATGATGGTGCTGCGCAAAGATAAGCGACCAGGTAAAGGACAGAATAGAAACTTATTATTTGAAAAGTGACTTGTGAAGTAGTTACTTGGTGCAGCCTATTTTGAAAGACATATGCAGCATTTCCCGATATGTAAGAATTACGTGGACACAGGTGCTTCCGTCTGTGTGACCTTGTGGAGCTTCCGGTGCATTACCGTGCGAAGGTGATTGGCGTCAGGTGTAAAACTCCTGATATGCTGCAATTTCTAGACCGTGGCCCTCGATGGCCCTAAATGAAGCACCACGAATCTCACAGTTGCTCCTAACCAAGCGTACTACGCGTAAACAGAGTTTTCACGCGTAAACGGAGTTTTCTGCGAAATCCTATTAGATTTATCAGGAGTTGCTTTTTTTTTCGTTTTAACGTTGGATACCGGAACTACTGGCTCCTTCCCAGAAAATTGATGATAAAAGACGAGTCCGACTTAATGGTCAAGGATTGTTGATTGTTCTGGAATATCTATGATTTACTTTTATAGAAGACTAAAAATTCACTTTACCAGAAAAATTTTAAAGAAAACTTAACAATCACCTAGGGTCAATCCATTTTAAGTGGTCCAGATTGGTTGCTTCATCATTTTTAAAAAATCTGAAATTTTTTGTACAAAACCGCAACATGATGGAGGTTCAAAATTACTATTATTTAAATTTTTATTATTATTCGTTTGTGCATGGCGGTCATCTTTGTTTCATCGTGTGCAGCATTTTCTCACATCCTAGGGCTTACGAAATTGTAAATAACTCATCTTTTATTTTTCCAATTCGAGTGGAGTTTAAAGATATTTGTTCAGAATAAATGGGCTAAAATCTGGTAATAAAGTATTTTCATAAAATAAATCCTTACTGGTGAAATTTCAGCATAAAATTTAAGACTTTTTCCAAAATCTGTCAGTTTACAAGAAGTTATTTTAGAAATTAATGCTGTCAACATGACACATTTTTTTTTAGAAATAAGCAAAACGTACTGGTACTGGCACGCCAAGTTCCAGATCTGGGACTTGTTTTGTCTTTGCTAAAAAAAAAATCGCAAATTTTTCAAAAATTTCAAAAATCGCACTTTTAAGGATTTGATATCCCTGGTGGGGCACGAGATAAAAATATGAAATTATGGCCTCTGATAATATTTTATGGTAGAATTATGCACAAAAAATTTAAAGATGGGGATTTGACTGCAAGCTGAGATATGGCGAGGACAAGATGTCAAAAAATGCAATTACGAGTACCTTAGGATGAATTAGATTTATCTTTTTTATAACAATATTTACACACAAAATATGGTTTGTTGAAAACGGTGTAATAACAAATATTTAATTTACTAAGGTACTATATATTTTCAACAAAGATCTGTGAAATACCTTCACAGAATTTAAGAGAGATGTTATGAGTTCGACCATTTATTTTTGTCAGTTCCATAGAGGGGATATTTCTCAAAATTTTGTTTGAAGGAACCAAGCTATCTCTTGATAACTTGAATGAAGTTCTTTGCCCTATTGGCTCATAGAAATGAACTTTGAAATCACTATGTTCAAGGCTCACTTCTTTAACAATTCCAAGATACCACTTCTTGTCATACACACATGCAACAATGTCATTTTTCTGCAGTATAAACGGTTTGTAAGGAAAATCTAAACAGAAAATTTTTCTAAAATAATATTGGTGTTCAGTTGGCGGACCATTTGGGACCCCTGCTTTTAGAATTGTACCCGCTCAATAGCTGAAGTGGCGTTTCGGAAACTTTGAAGTCTTTTTTCTCCAAATGAAGTTTTTGGGCATAACATGAAGGATATCTCAAAAACTTCTGAATATTGTTTCATAAAAAAATCCAAATATATGTTTCAAGGTAATTTGTATAAATTGAACCTAAAATTTCGTTTTTATTGTTCTAAAATATATATTTTTAGGTGATTATGTTGTTGAATTTTTCAAAAATTTTTATCAACTAAATACAACTTTGAATTAAAAATATAAAAATGCTTTAAATGCAAATTTATTTAGGTTCAGGATCATTATTAGAATCTGAAGTATACGCAGACACCAAAATTTTAATTCTAGTTGCAATATTTATTTTGTAATCGTGCGCAAAAACTGTTATACCAATTTTCTGCTCGTCAAATATCTGACAGTTTGGTACCTCCTGTAAATGTTAATTCTGCATCTTGCAATTATTTAAATACATAAAATGAAAGAACGTTCTTATATCTTTCATCTCAATAAAAATTGTGTTTTAAAATCATATATATTTTAAGATATTAAATATTGAAAATGGTCTCTTTTTTTTCATTTTTTCCAAATTTAAGAGTCCTGAGACCCCTTAATTTATTCTATTGAGTGCGGTATATTGCAGCTATAAAAAAGATGGAAACTGTCGTTAAAGAGAGCTGCAGATATTGTATAGTTAAAAATAATTCCAAATACATAAATTTGGTTTTTATTTTTTTGTCAAGAAAACTTGATAAATATTTGCACCAACCCATTATTTTGTTTGAAATAAGATTTTAAATTTGTTATACTTGTTATATGTAATTTCTAAATAACAAGTCAATCAAATTCGTTTAAAAAAGATAAGCGATTACAATTCATGCATGAATTATTAAATTTGAAGTATTTAACTCAATTTATTTTAGTCATTGCTAAAAGTACGCCTTTTCAAAGCATAAAATGGGTAAATAGTAATATTTAATATAAATTCCCTTGAATAATAATTAGTTGCTAGAGCTATGCTTATGTAAAAAAATTCTTTTTAATATACTCGAACATATTCAAAGAACCTAAACTAAAACGACCTGTTTTCACGTTATTACAACGGTTTAAGAAGAATTCATTCACCTAAAATGTTATCATTGATTAAATGTTTTTACAGACACAATAAATTTGAAAGCGGATAATTTTTACTTAATCTACATTAGTTACACAATGTTTATACACACTAATGTTAGTTACACATTGTTATAGATAGAGATGGGAATTAAACATTTTATTTTACTTTATATACATTATGAGAATTTACTATCAAATCGTAAATATTTCATTTTAATATCCTTCATATAATCCATGGAAATTTTGGATTTAAGGGTAATATTACAACAAAGCATGCTTAATGTCAACACTAGTGTTTTGCTCCTACTTATTAAAATACAATAATATTAGTATATTTCAAAATATTTTGTGTGATTAGTCAATGATTCAGCTCAGATTAAAATGTATTCTTCCCTTCAAAAAAGCATTCGGGTATTAACAATAAACTAGAAAGAGTATTGTAACGTAGTTTATTACAAGTGGCTGAAAATTGAATGTTAAAAATAGTAATTGTATATTGATTATTTTAATTTCAGGCAACCCATTAGGATATATTTTAAGTCTATGTTAATTTATTTCATAACTATGCGTTTTATGTCTCATATTCTCGAAACAATTTCTAAATCGCTTTATATTGCATATGAAATTGAAATAAATGTCATTGTACAATTTGTAAAAATCAAAAGAAACGTAAAATAAAAAAGAACGATAACTATAACCACAGTCTTAATTAATGAAGGAAAAAAGAAAAGTATCGCTTTAATTCGTAAATTTTTTATATAATGGTGGTTACTTTTGTCATAAGGGGTCACCTACATATTAAAATTGAATCATTTTTTTAAATATACAAAAACAATACCCTGATTTTATTGCATATTTAAGTTTATTATGCTAAAATACACGTCAAAATACAAATTGACATTAGTGTTGAATGTTACGTTAGTGAGAAATAAATTATTGAATAATGAACAAATCTTTGTTAAAAATAAGCGTCTGCTAATTAGGCATACATTGCGCAATATATTAAGTGTTTCATAACTTTTCATTTCATATGATGCTTTGTAAAAGTCAAGTGTAACTCTCATACATATTTTCTATAAATATTTCGTAATAATAAATAATAATTAATATCAAATTATCAATATATCAAAAATAGAAACATACAGTTTCTCGTCACCATAGAATACCCATGACGGAAAGCTCCAAATACAAATTTTCTTCGCTTCTCAGCATGAGTTGTCATGTTAACAGTAGATGTAATATTTCTCAACTTTAAGGGGACATACTTAAAATTAAAGTTAAATTATCTTCTCTGCTTCTAATTTAAGATAAGCATAGCATGTAAATAATATATTTATGGATTTCTTGAAGATTTTTGTTCTCTTTGTTTACATAATATTGTTTCATGCTAGTTCCATGGATTTTGTAGTGTAAGTTACATAGCTAATAACTGCTATGCTTATTGGTCGACGTTATTTTCGAAAAGTTTGGTTTGCCTTATTCAATTAATGAGATATCTCACATAAAATAAGTCATATTTTCCAATCTAAAATACTGGTAGCCAAAAATTGCGGCATGTTACTTACACTACAAGTACTCATGGAAATAGCCTTCACTATTATTTTAATATCTTTAAAGGTAATTGCACTCAATGTTAAAAGTGCGTTTTTCAATACTGACACAGTACGAACTTATGGTTCGCGTGTCTTTAAACGTAGAGCCATGTGAATATGTATTCTAGGTAAATGCGACAAGGTAAATTGAATAAAATTAAGAAATACAGGAATATAATGGTATGGGATGGTATTGCGAATTTCAAATTGCTTATAAAAATATATGGGCGATTCTCTACTAAGTGTTTAATTTCACTCTGTGATTTAATGACAAATAAAAGTTACATAAAAAAATTAGAAATTGATAAGACATAAGGAAGTGAGTAGTGTACAATATTCCGGCATAAACTTTAAATAGTATTTTTCTTTAACCTACCTACCTCTAATCGACCCGTTTCCATAATTTATTGTATTAGATTCAAACCATAAATTTTTTCATAAGGTTATTAAGTAAAACCCACATAGAACTAAGTTCAATGAATATGTTGAATAGATTTAAATAAAAATTCTGGTGTAAAAGTTTTAATAAAATGCTGATTATAGGGTAGTGAGCTGATTTAATTTCATTGAAAGGGGACTGAAGTTACAGGGACAATAGTGACAAAATTAAGAAGATTGCGTCTGTGCTCATAGTAAGTTAATCTTAGTAAGACTGCAACATGATGTTTTGAACTAAACAAAAGTATGTTACATCATGACAGAATAAAAAAAAAATTAATAATAATAAGGAAAATTTATGTACGAGACAGTATAACATACGAGATAATAAACATACTATTATCTTATTAACTATTTTGCATGTTGTAATTGCTTTTGAAGACCAGATAATCTAACCATGTGACTTTCTAAGAAATTAAAATTGCTGCTTCTGCTGAATTTAACTGTTCTCAAAATTTCATCTGCATTTTTCATGGCCACATGAGCAACGGGACAGCAGTGACATAAAAACCAAGAGAAAATATTTCTCTGTCTAGAATAAGAACAAAACTATTTATAATTCACAATAACAATTTTTATTTTATACTTTAGAATGTAATTTTTTTTATATTTTATATAGTAAAATTTCTATAAATACTTTATTACTACACTCAAATTTGTTCCAGAAGATAAGTGCATGGAGTTTGGAAAAGGGACAGAAGTGATAATTTGAATATTTAAAATATTACTGGAGTTAAATCTACAGTTATTTTCTTTAAAATTATTTTCGAAATTGTATAAAGTCATTACAGATTGCATTTTATGCTACGAAAATTTTATAAATGATAAAATGTAGCATTCAACTACAAGGGACACAAATTATCAACCTATTGGAGAATCGCCAATATATGTATATGACTTTCAAGAAAATTTCCCCTTAACATGAATGTAGAAAACCCGAAAGCGGAAATTTTAGTGCAAATGGATTTATTTTGTGACTTTTAGGTGGATTTCGTAAGAAATACTACCTATTACATTTTCCCCTATGTTGGAATTTAATTTTTTATGGACACGATAACTTCCATAATTGTGCACAAATCTCTTCCAAGCTGATACAATGAAGGTGTACAACGAGACAATGATGACAATGAAGGGGTAGAATATCTCGTTCAAGTACGTTAATGGGTAAAATCGGACCAACGAGGTGGAAATAGAGAGGGGTTTGTGAAAACCGATCCCCCTCCCCCATAATTTCCTAGTTATAATACTTATGAAATAAGTTTAAAGTTATTATTACCTCTTGGAAAAGGGTAAAAAAATTATGTATCACAGATTTTTCATAAAATTAAAAATGAGATCAAGGGCGTGGCGAGGTAAATATGGTTTTAGGCAGAAAAAATTTCATAACTTCGTCAATTCTTAAGACATCAAATTCATTTAAATTTATTATAAATCTTCTTAAGATTATCTACAACTTTTATACTGACAAGTTTTTGATAGGGCCAACTCTTACTGAAAAAAAGATAAAAAAATAAGAGGATTGAAGAAGAAACAAATTCATAACTTCGTCAATTCACAAGATATCCAATCCGGTTAAATTTATTATACATCCTCTCAATATTATCTACAACTTTCAAATTGACAAGTTTTTGATAGGATCAACTCTTACAGCAAAATAAAAATTAAGCAAAAATAGGGGTTGACGAAAAAATTATCGTATTAAGGGTGTACTCAAATCCAAACGGTTTATTTTCGGACTCATATTTAAATTAATTTTTGCTCTCAAATGCATCCAATTGGCAGGCTCTGTTATTCAGAAACTATATAATGTGCAGTATTGGTCGATTTTCTAATAAAGGGAAGATATATTACAAAAAATGCTGTCAAAGTAGGCATTTTGAACCGAATTTCCCCGAAGCGTAGTGCTGGAAACGAAAAAAAAAAAGGTCGTAATGAGAAAATAATTGTTTGTAATTCAAGTTATAATCAATTGAACGAATAATAAAAACACAGGTTGCTTATAAATCTCTTCAAAACATCTTGTCAGCAAGTTTCATGTTTTTACTTTTAAAAATGAGATTAGAATGTCAGAAAATTTCGAGTTGTTGTGCGTGAAAAAATATTTTCATTCAATACCGCCTGAATATGATTTTGATAAAACGAGCTCTTACATAAAAATGAAATTAAAAATTCGTCAAAAGTGGAGAGATAAAATTGTTAAACTGAGTTTATCTCTAATCTCGATTTATTTTTTGTTGCTGAAATTACTAGTTAACTCCGAAATCTACCTCCGCCTGTAGGCCGAGCCACAGGGATTTTTTTTTTTAATTGGGGGCAATGCCCATCGTTTGGATTTGTTTTTCTTTTTACATATTGTACTTGACTTGGTACAGTTACCAGGCTTTACTGAAAAACCATGAGAAAAGATGGGATAAATAATTGATTGACATTTTATAATCATTTGAAATATGTTTTAGTTGATGGATATTTACAAGAAGTAGGCTGAGATTCGTTAAACAAATTAATAATACATATAAATGATAAAATCATCTGACTGAGAGAAATTTATTTAGTAAGTATCCTCACATCTAAAGATTTCTTTTGATTTCAAAAATTAGTTATTTATTAATGAACAGATTGAATTATCTGTACTGTGTATGCATGGAACATTTACTACATTGACTAATATAAATGTTCAGTGCTCAATGTTTTATTAATAATTATTATCATTGAGTGTAACGCATAGTTGCAATAATATTTAATTGGCATGAACATGCCTGTTTTTTATGTTGTTATAAGGAATCAACGAATCTGCATCAGTTATTCCTTGGGTAAATTAGCATAAATGGGTGGAAATATTTCCTAGACTAAAGATATTTATACGCTCTAATCTAGTAAAATAATTGCGGAAATATTTGAAAGTAATTAGGAAAAAAATCTAAAATTAAATAGTCTAACGCTGTTTTGAAATCCGAAAATTTTGAAATCCGTGAGCTTCCGACTGTAGACGTTGCTACAATTTGTGTAATTCGATCATATCTAGCCATATTTATGAACGTTTATACTACTACTAGCATTGAGGCAATATGCGACCATACTCACATATTTCAGTCTGTTATCATAGAGTATGTTATTTATGTAAATTTGTCTGTACCGTACAATAAAGTATATATTAAAAAATTTGCTTCTCCAACAAACGTATAAAAAATCATATGTTCTGTCTCAGAATTACTTTTGCTTTGCTACTTTTAATAAATCAATGCTGTATATCTTCGACTATTAGAAGTAGTTATTTTCTCAAGAAACAAAGTTTTGCCTTCCTAATAGTATTTACAATGCAGACAGCATTACCGCTCGCTACGTTTTAGCATGTTTTCGAAAAAAAAAAAAATGTTCCGAGTCTTTTTACGTATCGAGTGTATTACATGTTTGAAACTTTTCAATTTTTATTTCGATTATAAAGCAATAAAAAGAAAATTGCCTAGTTAAAATGATGGCATTCACAGGCTATTCACACTAATTGTATATTACTATTATTTCAATTACTATTATTACTATTATTCATTACTATTATTGTATATTACTATTATTTCAAAGAGTATTTCCCCTCAAAAATTAAATGGAGAGATTAGACCCCGTTTCCCTCTTTCTAATTAATCAAAGAACCTCAAAATCTAATCAGGGAAGCTCTTTAACATAATCAACTGGCATACCAAATTTGAAGCAAATCAGATAATTCTGCATGAAAAAAACATTTCGTTAAATTAAAAGGGGGTATTAGATCCCCTATATCTCCCTTTATTCTCAACCCATGAACCCTCAACTCTAATCGGAAAAGCTCCTTATCAGAATGAACCTAGAAAAAAATAATTAAACTAAATTAAATATTTCTACATGAAAACCCATTTATCTTAACTAAGGGGAGGGACACTTGCCCCCCTTTCCCCCTTTTACACTTAACCAATGAATCTTCAAACCAAATGAAGAAAGACATATCGAAATAAACTTGTATATCAAATTTGAAGCAAATCGAATAATTCTGCAGGAAAAACCCATTTATCTAAATTAGAGGGTGGACTAGCACCGTCCCCCTTTATACTTAACCAATTAACCTCCAAATCTAATCAAGGCAGCTCCGTAACATAATAAACCGGTACACGAAATTTGGAGCAATTCGAATAACTCAGCATGAAAAACCCATTTATCTAAATTAAAGAGGGGGTCTAGCCCACCTTTCCTCCCTTTATACTTAACTAATGAACCTCCAAATCTAATCAGGGAAGCTACTTAACATAATAAACCGGTATACCAAATTTGGAGCAAATCGAATAACTCCGCATGAACCACCATCCCATTAATTTAATTTAAGGGGGTTCTAGCTCCCCCTTTCCTCCCTTTATACTTAACTAATGAACCTCCAAATACAATCAGGTAATATCCTTAACATAATAAACCGCTGTACCAAATTTGGAGCAAATCGAATAACTCTGCATGAAAAACCCATTTATCTAAATTCAGGGGTGATAGCCCCCCTTTCCTCCCTTTATACTTAACTAATGTACCACCAAATCTAATCAAGACAGCTCCTTAAAATATTTAACCGGTATTCCAAATTTTGAGCAAATCGGATATTTCTGCATGAAAAATCCATTTATCTGAATTAAGGGGGGGGGGGGGTAGACCATCTTTCCTCCCTTTATATGGTAACTAATGAACCTCAAAGTGTAATCAAGGCAGCTCCTAAACATAATATACCGGTATAATTAATTTGGAGCAAATCGAATAATTCTACATGAAAAACCCATTTATATAAATTAGGGGGGGTACCCCCTTTATATTTAAGAAATGAGCTTCGAAATGTAATCAGGGAAGCTCCTTAGCATAATAAACCGGTATGCCAAATTAGGAACAAATTGAATATTTCTGCTTGAAAAACCCATTTATCTAAATTAAGGGCGGTAGCCCCCTTTTCCTCCTTTTATATGTAACTAATGAACCTCCAAATGTAATCAAGGCAACTCCTTAACATAATAAACTGGCATACCAAATTCGGAGCATAGCGAATAATTCTAGAAGAAAACCCCATTAATCTAAAATAAGGGAGGGACTAGCCGCTTTCCACCCTTTATACTTAAGTAATGAGCTTCCAAATTTAATCAGGGAAGCTCCTTAGCATAATAAAATATCAAATTTGGAAAAATTTGAATATTTCTGCATGAAAAACCCATTTAACTAAATTAAGGGGGGGGGACTAGACCCCTCCCCCCCCTTTATACTTAAGTAATGAGGTTCCAAATTTAATCAGGGAAGTTCCTTAGCATAATAAACCGGTATACAAAATTTGGAACAAATTGAATATTTCTGCATGAAAAACCCATTTATCTAAATTAGAGGGTGGACTAGCACCCGTCCCCCTTTATATTTAACCAATTAACCTCCAAATCTAATCAAGGCAGCTCCGTAACATAATAAACCGGTACACGAAATTTAGAGCAATTCGAATAACTCTGCATGAAAAACCCATTTATCTAAGTTAAAGAGGGGGTCTAGCCCACCTTTCCTCCCATTATACTTAACTAATGAACCTCCAAATCTAATCAGGGAAGCAACTTAACATAATAAACCGGTATCCCAAATTTGGAGCAAATCGAATAACTCCGCATGAACCACCATGCCATTAATCTAATTTAAGGGGGTTCTAGCTCCACTTTTCCTCCCTTTATACTTAACTAATGAACCTCCAAATATAATCAGGTAATATCCTTAACATAATAAACCGCTGTACCAAATTTGGAGCAAATCGAATAATTCTGCATGAAAAACACATTTATCTAAATTAAGGGTTGGTAGCCCCCCTTTCCTTCCTTTATATGGTAACTAATGAACCACCAAATCTACTCAAGACAGCTCCTTAAAATATTTAACCGGTATTCCAAATTTTGAGCAAATCGGATATTTCTGCATGAAAAATCCATTTAGCTGAATTAAGGGGGGGGGGGGGAGCCCATCTTTCCTCCCTTTATATGGTAACTAATGAACCTCCAAATGTAATCAAGGTAGCTCCTTAAAATAGTTAACCGGTATACCAAATTTGGATCAAATAGGATATTTCTGCATGAAAAATCCATTTATCTGAATTAAGGGGGGAGGGTAGCCCCTCTTTCCTCCCTTTATATGTAACTAATGAACCTCCAAATGTAATCAAGGCAGCTCCTTAACATAATAAACTGGTATACCAAATTTGGAGCAAATCGAATAATTCTACAAGAAAACCCCATTAATCTAAATCAAGGGGGGACTAGACCCCCCTTTCCCCCTTTTATACTTAAGTAATGAGCTTCCAAATTTAATCAGCGAAGCTCCTAAGCATAATAAAATACCGAATTTGGAACAAATTGAATATTTCTGCATGAAAAACCCATTTATCTAAATTAAGGGGGGACTACCCCCCTTTCGCCCTTTTATACTTAAGTAATGAGCTTCCAAATTTAATCAGGGAATTTCTTTAGTATAATAAACCGGTATACCAAATTTGGAACAAATTGAATATTTCTGCATGAAAAACCCATTTATCTAAATTAAGGGGGAGGGTAGCCCCTCTTCCCCCCCCCCCTTTATATGTAACTAATGAACCTCCAAATGTAATAAAAGCAGCCCCTTTACATAATAAATTGGTGTACCTAATTTGGAGGAAATCGAATAATTCTACAAGAAAACCCCATTAATCTAAATCAATGGGGGACTACCCCCTTTCCCCCCTTTATACTTAAGTAATGAGCTTCCAAATTTAATCAGGGAAGCTCCTTAGCATAATAAAATACCAAATTTGGAACAAATTGAATATTTCTGCATGAAATACACATTTATTTAAATTAAGGGGGGGGGGGATTAGCCCCTATTTCCTCCCTTTATATGCAACGAATGAACCTCCAAATATAATCAAGGTAGCTCCTTAACATAATAAAATGGTGTACCCAATTTGGAGTGAATCGAATAATTCTACATGAAAAACACTTTTATATAAATTAGGGGGGTACCCCCTCCATTTATATAAATTAGTGGGGCACGCCCCCTTTATATTTAAGTAATGAGCTTCCAAATCTAATCAGGGAAGCTCCTTAGCATAATAAACCGGTGTACAAAATTTGGAACAAATTGAATATTTCTGCATGAAAATCCCATTTATTTAAATTAAGGGGGTAGCCTTCCTTTCCTCCCTTTATATGTGACTAATGAACCTCCAAATGTAATCAAGGCAGCTCCTTAACATAATAAACTGGTATACCAAATTTGGAGCAAATCGAATAATTCTACAAGAAAACCCCATTAATCTAAATCAAGGGGGTGTAACCCCATTTCCCCCCTTTATACTTAAGTAATGAGCTTCCAAATTTAATCAGGGAAGCTCCTTAGCATAATAAACCGGTATACCAAATTTGGAGCAAATCGAATATTTCTGCATGAAAAACCCATTTATCTAAATTAAGGGGGTTATCCCCCTTTCCTCCCTTTATACTCAACTAATGAACCTCCAAATCTAATCAAGACAGCTCCTTAAAATAAGTAACCGGTATACCAAATTGGAGCAAATCGGAATTTTCGTCATGAAAAATCCATTTACCTGAATAAAGGGGGGGGGGGGTAGCCCCTCTTTCCTCCCTTTATATGTATTTAATGAACCTCCAAATGTATTCAAGGCAGCTCCTAAACATAATATACCGGTATACTTAATTTGGAGCAAATCGAATAATTCTACAGTAAAAACACATTTATATAAATTAGGGGGGTACCCCCTTTATATTTAAGTAATGAGTTTCGAAATCTAATCAGGGAAGCTCCTTAGCATAATAAACCGGTATATCAAATTTGGAACAAATTGAATAATTCTACAAGAAAATCCCATTAATCTAAATCAAGGGGGGGGGCTAGCCCCCCTTTATACTTAAGTAATGAGCTTCCAAATTTAATGAGGGAAGCTCCCTAGCATAATAAAATACCAAATTTGGAACAAATTGAATATTTCTGCATGAAAAACCCATTTATCTAAAGTAAGGTTTGGACTAGCCCCCCCTTTCCCCCCTTTATACTGAAGTAATGAACTTCCAAATTTAATCAGGGAAGTTCCTTAGCATAATAAACCGGTATACCAAATTTTTTATCAAATTGAATATTTCTGCATGAAAAACCCATTTATTTAAATTAAGGGAGTAGCCCCCCCTTCCTCCCTTTATATGTAACTAATGAACTTCCAAATGTAATTATGGCAGCTCCTTAACATAATAAAGTGGTATACCCAATTTGGAGCAATTCGAATAATTCTACATGAAAAACCCATTTATATAAATTAGGGGGGGTACCCCCTTTATATTTAAGTAATGAGCTTCCAAATCTAATCAGAGAAGCTCCTTAGCATAATAAACCGGTATACCAAATTTGGAACAAATTGAATCTATCTTCATGAAAAACCCATTTATTTAAATTAAGGGTGGTAGCCCCTTTTCCTCCGTTTATATGTAACTAATGAACCTCCAAATGTAATCAAGGCAGCTCCTTAACATAATAAACTGGTATAGCAAATTTGGAGCAAATAGAATAATTCTACAAGAAAACCCCATTAATCTAAATTGAGGAGGGGAACCAACCACCCTTTCCCCCTTTATACTTAAGTAATGAGCTTCCAAATTTAATCAGGGAAACTCCTTAGCATAATAAACCGGTACACCAAATTTGGAACAAATTGAATATTTCTGCATGAAAAATCCATTTATCTAAATTAAGGAGGGGACTACCCCCCCCCCTTATCCTTAACCAATGAACCCCAAAAACTAATCAGGGAAGCGCCTTATCAGAATGAACATGGAAAAAAAATTGAAGCAAATTGGATATTTCTATCAAAAGTAATCGTTACGTACGTACGTACATTCAGAACCGGCAGGCGCATAAGCTCTCAGGCTTTGATAGCCTGTGAGCTAAAATGAATCATGACAGGGGTTCATGACAATGTAAAGTACAGAGCATTTAATTACAAATTAAATGAGCAAATCTTGTAGAATTTCATGGAGTGAATCGTCCTTACTCAGATTAAAGTATGTGCAAACGTTAAACCAATCTTTCTTGCAATCTTGCGCTGCATGAAGATCAGCACTTGAGGATGGTGAATACAATTCGTAACATCATTTGTGTACGTTTGTGTTACATAGGTGCAATTCGATTTTTTAAAAAATAAATCAGTTAAAAATCTCTATATAACATTTTCATGGTTATCACATGAACCAAAGGTATTATTCCTTGTTTGAAAATTAAATTTCAATTTGCAGTATAATATCGTACTAGCTGACCCGCCCGGCGTCGCCCGAGCTCATGAGGAAGGACCCTAAATTTAACCTCAAATTTGTATGATATTATTCCTGTAACTCCATTTAATCTGCATTCATATTTTTAAATGAAAAAAATATTGAATTGAGAGTATGTTCTATTTGGTATATTATTTTCTGCGTAATTTTATTTTTCGAGTTCATGCGTACCAAAAGCGAGCGAAACTGCGTCGGAACGCTCAGGTTTTTACTAAATTCGTAGAAAATTTCGTACACTTTATTTTGTAAAAACAACATTTATACCCGTCCAAACGTTTCAAAAATTTTGTAGGTGATGTAAATCTGGTCTATTGAGATGCTCTAAAATGATTGCGTTAAAATACGGAAATTTTGTTATTTTTATCACATAAAAAATATCGTCTCCGTGAGGCGCGAAGCGACCTTCGTACACTGATGTAGTTGAAAGGGTTAAAAGTCATATGTTTTAAACCCTATTACAGCATCAATTAGAAAAAGGTTTTAGTTTTAAGAAAATATTCTAGGTTTGTACCTCTAAATAGGCTCCTTGGAGGGATGAGACCGCGGCGAAACACTCAGGAATTTTACTGCTTTCTTCGAAAGTTTCGCACATTTTATTTTGTAAAAAATATTTCTACTCATCCGAACTTTTCAAAATTTTTGTAAATGATGTAAATCTGGTCTATTGAGATGCTCTAAAAAGATTGTGTTAAAATGCGGAAGTTTAGTTACTTTTATCGTAGAAAAAATATCTTCTCCGTAGGGCACTAACTCACCTGCGTTCGCCGATGCATTTAAATGGGTTGTTTTGCATACTTTTAATAAGCAGTTGCACAATCAATTAGAAGAAGGTGTCTGTTTTAAAAGGATTTATTTGGTTTGTAGGTACAGTCTTGGAAAAAAAAAGTAAACACCCCTTACTAACTCCTGAACAAATTATCGTAGACGAAAGTTACTGGTACCTAACGCATGGAAATAAAGTCTACTTTTAAATGATGTATATAAAGTTTTCTTAGGAGGCATCTACATATTAAAACAAATCCAAACTTCATTTTTTTCAATAGCAGTACCCAATTTTAACCAGATATTTCAAATCTTCGGTTAAAACTATGCCTAGACACCAAATTTCAAGTCATTTGAATGATAAGTTTTTGAATTATAAACATTCAAAATTTAGTGCTTCTAATGTTAAATTACATTTTCATATTTTTATTTATATGTCTTGAAATTATGCTCCTAATGTGCTAATGTTTCGTATAGCAATAATACTAATTTACCCAAACATAAATACGTTGAATTTGCAATTTTTATAATTTTATGATATGAATTATGAATTATGAATTATTAAATTAATATTCGAAAAAAATATGAATTGCAACCTACAGTTTTTTTTTGATTGATTTAGTTTTATTAAGTCCTGCTCGTATGGAAATCCAAAATTTCACAATTTTCTCTCAAGTAGTTTTCAAATTATTCTTAAAAAAAAACGGCAAAAGGATGTTTTAAGGGGTCGTCTGTAATAGAAGTGATTAGATATTTTAAAATTTCTTCTGCTGTCGTGCAATCTAGCAGGCTTCATTGACTACTTGAGTGGTGCTTATGGTGCCTTGATCAAGAAGGGGGCTCTCTCGGTTAACAATCGAGTACGGAACTTCAATTTGGATACAGCCCTTAAATTACGTTCGTTTTAAAATAATTAATTTCTTTGAAACTTATCGTACGAATTGCATAAAAATTTATTTTTAGGCTAATTGAATGGTGTAGAGTTCATTTATGCTCAGAATTGTGTACTTATTGTGTATTTATATAATTGTGTATTTATGTCAGAATTGTGTACTGCTATTGAAAAATCAAAGTTATGGTTGGTTTTAATAAGTAGATGTCCCCCTAAGCAAACTTCATATACATCATTTAAAAGTAGATTTTATTTCCAATCGTTCGGTACCAGTAACTTTCTTCTACGATAATTTGTTGAGGAGTTGGTAGGGGTGTTTACATTTTTTTCCACTACTATACCTCTAAAATTGCGTCCTAGAGGGGCATTGCCATAAGGGAGAGAAACTTTTTCGAAAAAAATGAACCATTTTGAATTTTTATTTCAAAGGGTTAACTGCGACATTTTTCCGAATTGATTACGGTATTTGAGACGTAAATCTACGATCTTTCGGAATATGTCTTTCAATCTTTACTGTTCGAAGCGGTTTGGGCGATTTGGATTGAAACAAAACAATTACAAAACAGAAATAAAGTCGAAAATTGGTTCTTAGCAAACTCCTGATGCCTAAATCTGTTTGTGCGCGTGCGCAAGTGCTTTCCTTTAGCGGAATTCAAATAGATGACTTTTTGATGAGAGTCAGTTGCGATGTTTAATTAATAACTCAACTAATTATTAGAAATTTGAAATTCTGAGTTTCAGGTGCATCAGGAAGCACTTTGGACAAACCTCACAAAAATTTTCAACCTCGTGCGTCACGAAGATTTCTCTAGCCATCGCACACAGACACACACAGAGACAGAACAAAACTTTCTTTTATTAGTACATAGATTATGATTTTTTATAGTGTAATATGCATGTGTCATTAAATCAGGGCTTCCACAAGTGACTATTTTTTAATTCTATTTCGCACCACGTTTTTCAAACAAAAAATATTTACATGCGCTTTAACGAAAAGTTATTTACATGCTCTTTAACAAAATTTGCAAGAGAAATATACTACAAAATGTACTTTTTAAGAATAGTGGTGCGAACAGGATATAAAAATAGTCGCTGTGGCAGACCCGTTTAATGAAAAAGCTGTTTTTAAAATTCGATATAGTAGCTACAGTAGATTCATGTGAGACGTCCAAAATTTCTTTGAATGCTTCTTTATTTCAAATTGAATTTTTAATGATAGTTAGCGATGTGTTGTCTCAAAATATTAAAGTACTTAAATTAACGTATACATATGGTACAATGTTCATTTGGTTATCAACCTTCATCTTGTTTAGCTATTGAAACACGAAGAAATGTTTTTTTTTCTTTTGAAATTGCTGGGTCATTTAAGCATTATTATTGTTTGAGACAATATAGCGCTACTGGTCGGTCGAATTTGGAACTAAAAGACGGAACAGCACACTGCTGGCCACACAAAATGCAACACACTGAAGAAAGCATGCAAATCATGTGAAATTTACATCATGCATTTGCGGCGATGAAATATGCAAATCATTAGCATTGCAGCGCAGACGCACATCACTGGCGACAGTAGCGCCATCCGCAAGCGCTATATAAGGGGAGAACAGATTGGCGATTTTAAGTACGGAAATTGTTTTTTCGGGCGTTTTTTTGCGTAGGCTGTTTACCTATGCCTTGTGGAAGACATCGAACGTCTTCTGATCAAGTTTCTGAAATCGACCGAGGAAGAATGGTAGCCTATAGGATTTTCGGATTGTCCTTCAGTGAAATCGGTGAATGTGTTGGACGAAACCAAGCAACTGTGATGCGGTTCTGTAATCGCTGGATGCAGGGGGGAACGGCGGGCCGACGGGGCCGATCGCATCCACCTCGTTACACCACTGCCCGTGATGACAGGCGGATTGTGTGCATGTCAGTGATGGATCGCACAGCCACATCACGAACCATAAAACAACAGATTCAGTCTGCTACGCATCATTCGGTGTCCGCTCGAACCATTCTACGCCGTTTGCAGCAGAGTGGGATGTCCGCAAGTCGTCCATTGCTTCATTTACCCTTGACTGGAGACCAGAGGCGTTTGCGCCGCAAATGGTGAGAGGGACGGCGGACATGGACAGCGGAATGGAACGACATTGTGTTTATTGACGAATTCCGCTTCTGCAACGTCACGGTGGTCGTATTCGAGTTTGGAGACACCGTGGTGAGAGGCTGCTGAACTGTTGCGTTGTGCATCGCCACACTGGTCCTGCTCCCGGTATGATGGTTTGAGGTGGTATTAAATTTCACTGCCGCACTCCTGTAGTACACATTGCCTGTAAACTGAACAGCCAGTGATACATCTCTGAGGTGTTGGAGCCCGTGGTTCTCCCATTATTCAGTGCTTGCCATCAGATATATTCCAACAGGATAATGCACTACCCAACGTCGGACGCAATGTTCAAGAGTTCTTCTTTACCCATCACATTGAATTGCTTCCTTGGTCTGCTTGTTCTCCCGATCTATCGCCAATCGAAAACGTGTGGCCCATGCTTGCACAACGACTGTCCTGGGATACAGCACCCGCTGTTACACCAGATGAACTTGGCAATATGTGGAAGCCACATGAATTGCTGTAACCCAAGGAGACATCCAAAACCTGTTTGATTCTATGCCGAGACGTGTGACAGAGGTTATAGCCAACAATGGCGGCTACACTAACTACTGATTTTGTCATCATCCACACGTCACAAGAGGGTGTAATTTTAATCGTTTGATCTTTGTGCTACATTCTATCTGCCAAATAAATTTCGCCGTGAAATCTCTGGTCCTTTTGGGTGTTGCATTTTGTGGGGCCAGCAGTGTACTTAATAAATCTCCCATTTCACGCATTAATTTCCTGAAATGATATCAATTCAATAGCTTACCTGCCATCTAACTTTAAAACGTTCATTCCACTTTAGGATACCCTGCATAGTTCAGTTGAAATATAGTATTTTTAACATTAATTAAAACAAAAATTCTTTTTCTTTCTTTCCGACAAATATAATAATATCTCAAGCTTCACTAACTTTTAAAACATGGTATATTTCATTTTTATAATGCTATTATTTGTCGATACTTATTACTCTTATCAAAAGAAAAATGAAAGTAAGAGTGCTCTGTACTTGACAGAGCATCCTATGACAGACACATAATGGGTCATTACCCTTCATATCCATGCAAAATATATTTTTATGGCATATTCTTAATATATCATTCACTTCAAATATGTTATTTTGCAGCATAATCCAGTTTAAAACAACAAAGGTGTACTTGCTTTTTCTACAAAAAATAATTATTTCTAAAGCTTCACTAACTTTAAAATTCGGAATATTTTGTTATGTGAAAGTACATTTTAAAAATTCTTTTGTGAGGAAAGTTATTGTTCAGCGCTAGAAGAGTCTTAATCCTCTGTACCCTTCGATGAAAGATTATCTTCGTATCTGACACGTCGTTTAAAAAGATGTTACTCTGGTAATTACTTTTTTGAAAGAGCTTAGACCGGAAATTCTCCTTAAACTCATCTGTTATAGTTTTCCTCTGTGTCGAAAGCAGCTTTGGGAAATTCTAAAAAAATTCATTTACCATAAAACACGCTCCTGTGCTTCTTTCATAAAATAAATTAAAATGTTTATGTTAACAATATAATCTTTATCAGTGAATACTTTAAAGTGAAGCATTAATTTTTAATTCAATTTAAAATTTTATGTAATCAAAATAATTAATTATAAATGAGATTATTCTATGAAAATATTTAACTGCAACAATATGTTTACTTAATTATAAGTATGATACATTTAATTGATTTTTTAAATAAAGTATCATATTAATTTAAATGCGTGTTTTTAGTTGAGCTTGGAAATGAAATGCAAATAATTAACTTGTATTCAAGATTATATGTTTCCAAATATAAGTTTAATATTAATATTTGTGTAATGAGGCTTATACAAATATTCAATAATATTAATTAATCATTATTTTACAGAATAAAATTATGAATTTCGGAGAATTCAAAGTGTATTTCGCCATAATTCAAAATGTATTTCATCATAATTCAAAATGTATTTCACGATAAGTTATATAAACACATCAAAAACACACATAAAACCCAATTTCTGAGTAGTGTATCTGATTGCTGAGAATTGCAATCTTTTCTGAGCTCAAAAAATATTATAAATTGCTTATTCGCGTTTTGATAAAAGCACATTTTAACTATATTCTTACAGTGAAAAAATTAATGTATTATTTATTTTTTCAAATAGAAAATCATACTTTGATGCATATTACGAATTAAAATTAGGTCATGTTACTCATTGTGAATAATTAAATAGTCAATTGCAACTTTTTTCCCACTAATGCAGATCATGTAATTAGTTATGTTTTTTAATAAATGGTATGATAGTAAAGAATTTTAGCATAAAAATATTAAAATAAGTGAGAAATGGCTGTTATTAGTCTTAGCCAGTCGTTGCCAGCATCGTTCGGACATAGGTTAATCCTAATACTTTTCCTGATATATTTTTATTATTAAATTTAGAAGAAATTTCTGACGACAACAGAATAGTTTGATTGAAACAGATTGGGTATTTTCGCTAATGATTAGAGTAATTTTTTTGTCGAAGCTAGTCGAAGTTTCTTCGTCATCACATGTAATTGAAAGTTACTGTGCATGATTAGAACATCAAAAGGTGGGACACGGATAGGCGAATGGCAATTAAACTGTAATTGTTTTATTTTAATGGCGAACACACATTTATTTTATCTTATTGAAATTTGCGTAATATAACAATTCGTAAATAAACACACATTGTTACAAAAGAGACATATGCTTTCGTAAGTGCTCTTTCGGCCTGTGAAAAATGATTCACCAGCACAAAAGAAACTGACAAATATCCTAAGCAACAATAAGAAATTTGATATTATCTCAAAATATCCTTGGATATAAACGGTGATAAAAATGTCGACAAGTGTTCAGAAAAATTAAAATTATACGCTAACATACTATCCAAATGTACAAGGTGTTACCAATTTTGACTGACAAATTAAGGGGGGACAAAATCAGAGAAAAACATTTCAACGGAACATGGAGTCGCAAACCATCTATTTAATCAAACGTACAGGATGATCTACCCTAACTCACCTTGTGTTGCAAACAATAACTTCTGATAACTGAAGTATATTATAATGAAACATTTAATAGACATGCTCATTTTTGTTCTAACTTTGGTAACATAAAAAAAAAAAAAATTGATGCCTCACATTTTGAACTGAGAATACCAGTTCATACGGAATTATCGATTGTGTGAGCAATATGTTTTTTCCAGAACTTTTCATGATGTTATCACAATTCATACCAAACGAGGAACATATCGTTACATTTTCATTGCAGAATTTTTATTTTTAATAAAATTATTGCCGTCAAGCTTACTTCAGTTAGAGTGAAAAACCATGTATATGTTAAAAAGCAAGAAACCAACGTTTAAAAATGCACAAATAATACGTGAAAAGCAGCAAACAGCTGTTTCGAATCTACTGTTCGAATCTGCTGTTTAGATTCTTCTTCAGTGCAAGATAGAGCAAGACACATCATGCAAGAAAATGCAAGGCTGAGCAAAATGCCAGAGACTTATATATCGGCTTATACAGGGTGTCCGGTCTCAACGGTGTCCAATGGCTAATTCCTAAACCGTTAGTCATTGACATATAGTTCCAATTACAAAAATGTTTTAAATCAGGTAAAGAAATATTTTAAAAGCGATTTGGGTCAACAAAAAACATTTCTTAAAAAATTACGAAATTTAAATTTTTATACGGTCCCCCGGTCCTCTAAGTTATATTTAGTAAAATTTTACTTAAGTAACTTTTACTTTAGTAAAATTTTATTTACCCAAATCGCTTTTAAAATATTTCTTTACCTGATTTAAAGCATTTTTCTAATTGGAACTATATACCTATGACTAACGGTTTAGGAATTAGCCACTGGACACCGTTGAGACCGGACACCCTGTATACTCGATACGGGTAGCGAATGCGCCAAAACAACCAATGAGACAGAAGCAGATGAAACGACTGAGTGGACAAGTAGCGACCACTACCGGAGAACGAGAGAAAAATAAACCAAAAAAGGGGAAATTAAATTAATGCTTTCCAAATACTTGGAAAATCAGGAGTACAAGTTAAGTCAAGGACTAAAGAGTGAGAATTTTTAATGATGTGGTAAGAGTCCCAAAAATCAAGATCAAGGCTAGAAGAAGGTTTCTGGGTAATGATGGCTGAGGAAAAATTGAACCTATGTTGAAAAGACCAACAATGTTCAGCAATAGAAGAACGTTTAAGCTCTTGATTTTTAACATAATCTTCATGCTCTTTTAAACGAATTCTAAGAGCACGTTTAGCCTGGCCAATATAAGATAGACCACAATGGCAAGAGATATGGTAAATGCCCCAGTTATCTACGCGATCAATGGGATGCCTAGTGTGTATGGGGGCAATGAGTGTCTATTAGGTAAAATTAGTGTGGAATTGGGTAACATTTTAGATTCGCGTATTTGAAGTTCGTAGAATTCGATTTCTCTTAATAAATTTATAGATCGCATTTCATATTGGTTCGAAAACATGTATTTTTAAAATAATCTTCGAATAAAATATAAATTGTAAACCAAATCTTTTAAACATAAATCTATTTCTAGAAGCTTCCAATATGATAATGCAAAATTGAAACATTTTCCGTCCTCTAGATTTTCATTTATGAGAAACAAAACTGTATTTCAACAATTACAAATGAATTTAACTATACTTGACGGGAATTTTCCTTTTGGTATTTAAGGTAAATCTTACAAAAATATACAAATTTGATGTCCTAATTAGATGGTCGTATTGAAAATTTTAGACATTGTTACTGTTTCTTTATGAAGTTGACCACCTAAGCTTATTTTTTGTAACAGGAATTGAACAAGGCAAAGTTTTCTGTTCAAAGGTTGTTTTTTCTGTAACAATTTTGGATATTGATGTGTATTGGAGCGATCTCTTTATTTTTGCCGAATGCTACTAGACGATTTCATTTTACGGGATTACAAATACATACTTGGTGAAAGAAAACTTTGAATATTGTTGCAATATTATATCCATTGTAATATTTTTAGAGATATTAGTGTCAATAGTAAGGAAGGCTCTCCCCTTGTACATCTTCGAGTTCTTTTCGTTAACTTCAATATAATACGTTAGCATACATCAAGCAGGATGATCGTTCTGCATGACAAGCTAAAAAAATATAGTATGCCCGCTAAAAGAACTAAAGCCAAATAGCAAATATCAGACTGCTAAAAGCTTACGTACGGTAGAAAATATCCCAATGTTAATTCGACCAAACATGCCGGCGTAAGATAAAAGATATCAAAGAAACCAATCATCTGAAAAGAATAAAACGAAAGGTAGGTAGAAGAACCTTTTGAAGAAGTTCCTTAATTTGAGACCAATCATATATTTCTAAGTGAGTTATAAACATGGAATTTAAAATAAATCTTTTAAAAAACTGAAAATGAATTTTCGGTATTCTTCGTTAATTTTATTTTTGAAACAACATAGGGACTTAAAAATGGACAGAAAAAAGTAAGAAATGAACAATAAGACAGGTAATTACTTAAGTCACGTGCTACAAATTTTATTAATATAATATATATATATATATATAAGCATGATGTCATCTGTCGTCATCGTAAAATATATATATATATAATCGCAAATTATTAGTGTGAATACAACAAACTTGATTTTAACTAATCGATTGAATGCTTAGAATGTTGTATAAAATATGGAAATATGGCCGCCAAGCACATCATGCATAATTTTTTTAAAGTTTTACTTTCCGAAACACGTTATGGGGTATTTAGTTCAGAAGCGATATATTTCTATCAACATACGATACCTAGGTACTTGACTTATTTAAATATGACAAATAAATTAATAGAAAATGTTAAATAAGTATCAGAATATAACATAGGAAAATTGATAGCCTACAATTTTTATACACAAATTGCAACCAGTGTTTTTACTTTCGCTTTTTTTTTTTTTGTACTTTAAAATTTTTTTTTTCTTTATTTTAAAATTCGTTGATTAGAAGCACTGATATTCTCACTGGATAAGCAAAAAATTATGCTCGAATAGGAATGATAACCTATTTTGGAACATCGCCATTATTTGTTTATGCGTATTGCCAGAAACACTTAAGGTTGCTAGTCACTCAGCTTTCGAATTGTTCTTGCTAATGCTAAGTCTATTGGTATAGAATGCATTCGTATGTTTAAAATATCTCCTCGGGAAATTCATATTTTTTCTCCTTTACTGCGTAATCTTCTTAAAGGATGTCTCTTTTTCTCTTAGTTCTCAAAATAGTTCTAAAATCTATGCTTAATTTAATATTTTATGTGTTAAAAGTTGACGAACTGTGAGTAAGATTTTAACGCTTCGTATAAAATTAAGCATATATTTTAGAAACATTTTGTGAACTAAGAAAAAAAAAGGAAATCTTTTAAAACGATTAACAGAAAAATAGGTTAAAAATATCAATTTCCCGAGAAGGTATTTTAATTATAAGAATGCATTCTATGAGATTTAGCATTCCCATAGACGGAATTCAGAAGCTGAGTGACTAGCAGCCTTAAGTTTCCAAAAGTTTCTCTAGAAGTGGCATTATCAAGAATAAAAATAAAACGATATTTTACTTTTGAAGTAATCTTCCTTCCGTTTGTTCATTTCTATATGCATGCTGTCGACGTTGAACTGTGACGCTGTTTCGTGAATAGTTGATTTACATTGGTAGACCTCATTTTTTAAAGTTTTATTCAAGAATTTTCTAGTAATAAAACTCTTGACGAAATCCTGAAAATAGAGGCTTTCAAAATCACCTGGTAACATTTAAATTATGTATCGTTGCCCTCTGCGCACACATACCCACATATGTCCATGCGCATGTCTGTGTCTGCTTGTAAAAAGAATAAAGATACATGACGACTCAAAAGCAGTCAGGTAATTTTTCACTTGATTAATTTTAACACAATTATTCTAATTGGTAAACAACTCATATTAGATGTAAATTTCCAACTGGGCGAAAAATGTCCGGACCAGGATTCGAACCAGGAATCTCCTGGCTGAAGCCGCCAGTGCTCTGCCATCTGAGCTATCCCGGACGAATCTGGTGGGACTTTTTCACCCAGCTAACCTTCATGATTATAGCATCTGGTCTGAAACCTGGTTCAGCTCAACAGAATAAATCACTGGTAATGGAACTCCAGAAATCGCTGGATACGAAATTACACTAGATTAATTTTAACACAATTATTCTAATTGGTAAACAAATCATATTAGATGGAAATTTTCAACTGGGCAAAAAATGTCCGGACCAGGATTCGAACCAGGGATCTCCTGGCTGAAGCCGCCAATGCTCTGCCAATAACAAATCATATTAGATAGAAATTTCCATCTAATATGATTTGTTTACCAATTAGAATAATTGTGTTAAAATAAATCTAGTGTAATTTCGTATCCAGCGATTTCTGGAGTTACATTACCTGTGATTTATTCAGTTGAGCTGAACCAGGTTTCAGACCAAATGCTATAATCATGAAGGTTAGCTGGGTGAAAAAGTCCCTCCAGATTCGTCCGGTATAGCTCAGATGGCAGAGCACTGGCGGCTTCAGCCAGGAGATCCCTGGTTCGAATTCTGGTCCGGACATTTTTCGCCCAGTTGGAAATTTGCATCTAATAATTTTTCACTTATTAGCCCAGTAACGACGAGCTTCCTTTACATTTCTTTTAATTCTTCGGCACCAGGTTTGCGACTTTCTAATTCTAATTTTGAATTATTTAATCGCTCAAAATCTGAGATAAGATAATACGAAAATTTCGGAACTAAAATACTGGTAATCAAATAAAAAAATTTTGGTCCCCTTGCATGGCAAGTTTTCTTGTCAACCGGCATTAACCCTTTCGCTGCGTAATTGTTTTATCAAAATAGCTTCAAAAATTGCGTACTTAATTCCTTCGCGATGAGCGTCTTTTAAGAATTTTTATTCTTTTGTCACTGGTTTTTCAAAACAAAATTTTTCGTCTTATTTCGTGAAAATGCTCCAATTAGATAAGACAGAATTTAGACTAAAAAGTAACTGGTGGAAATGATCAAGGCGGGTTAATTAGACGGAGAAAATGCCTCCCCGATGAAACCTCGGGTTGCGCAAATTTTGCTACATTTACGTTGCCCGAGAAACTCTCGTGTTTCGCAGCAAGAGGGTTAATGAGTTAAAGCTTTTCTACAAATGTGTTTTCTGCAATTTGCCAAAAGATGTATTGTACACACACTCACACATATCTATATATATATACACATAATCATGAGTAACAAATATTCAATATTTCCAACATTATACTGCATGTTATTAAAGAAAAGTTTTAATAAAAAATTATAAGAATTTTTAACGTAAAATGTAGTTTAATTTATATTTTGGTATGATATTGAAAATTATTATTTACATATGTTTATCGATACTAAATCATTACTTTATAATATAATCCTTCTAAAATCATTTATTAATGTAAATTTAATTGGCTTTTCATTAACTACAAGATCTTTTAAACAACATTATTCAATAACAAATATAAAAAGATTTAAAATGCGGTAAATTATTCTTTAATTATAATTAAGATGCATAAATTGATTGTTTTATAACAACGCCCCGAAAATTTTGAGATCTATGTTCCGGATATTAAAAATATATATAAGTTTATAAACCAATTACAGAAAAGCAAGATTGCACTTAAATTAATATGCTTATGATTTGTTTTGTTCTTAAAAATATTGTATCTTTGTTCAATGCTTATTTAATCCGAGAAAATGAAATTTAAAATAAAGGGCGTGAGATTATTATAAGATTTTTATTTTTCACTTCTTTCTTGTCATTTCCTAGTGCCTTGTTTATTACTCTTCAACTTAGATTTCAATTTGTATTCATTATACTTATTTGTATCAAGTACGTGAGATAAACTTATTCCTCTTAATATTTTTTCACATATTTTCGTACTAAAATGACGGAAATTTATCGAAAGAAATTATACAATAAAAAAATTGATTAACTACTTTTAAAAGGTTAGAAAGTAGCGAGACACATTATGTACGACATGGATGATATTATTACATATTGAAAATCATTTTTAACGAGAACGGGTCATTCTTCGGTAACACTGCCGAATGGTACGATTACTTGTCACCACTAGTCCCAAATAGCAGTATTCTACTTATTAATACAAGTTTTCTACAGTTAAATAAGGCGAACAAGTCGGAAATCATGGTGATAGAAATTAATAGCATTTGGCTGTTATGGGCAGAGGAATTGAGCTATAATGAATAAGATTAGCTAGGTGAATTAGATGCACTAGCTTCGTCCGGGATAGCTCAGATGATTATTGGCGACTTAAGCCGAGTTATTCCTGGTTAGATTACTCGTCCGGACATTTTTCGCACAGTTGGAAATTTACATCTCAGAGAAATTGATTTCAAAAGCACTTCTGACACTACAATACTTTTTAAATTTACACGGTTAGTTTTTAGCTCTCATGCTGTCAAAGTCTGAGAGCTAATGTGCCCACATGATCTGTATATACCGGGTGTCCCAAAAAGGACTGACTGATTTTAAAATTCAATAACTTGCAAGCGGTGACAGATATTTAAAAAATTCTTGCAGGAGGGTTATGCATAAGGTCAAAAGTTTTTTTACAGTGATTTTCAATTTTAGTTCGAATTACAAACAATAGATGGCGCTGCGATCAAGAGACGCTGAATTCAGGCTCAATTTTTGGTACTTCGTGGCCCGGATAATACATTTCCATCTCCTTTTTCAGCATGGAACAAGAGAAAGGACCAGAAATCGAGCCTGTATTTAGCGACTATTGCTTACAGCGCCATCTATTGTTTGTAATTCTAACTAAAATCGAAAATCACTGTAATAAAACTTTTGACCTTATGCATAACCCTCCTGCAAGAATTTTTTAAATATCTGTCACCGTTTGCAAGTTATTGAATTTTAAAATCAGTCAGTCCTTTTTGGGACACCCGGTATGTACGTACGTACGTAACGCGTTAACTCTTGATAGAAATATCCGATTTGCTTCAATTTTTTTCATAGGTTCACTTTGATAAGGCGCTTTCCTTATTAATTTTGGGGTTTCATTGATTAAGTCTAAAGGGTTGAACGGGGGGGGGGGGTATAATCCCCCTTAATTTAGATAAATGGATTTTTCTATACGATTTCCTTCAAAATTTTTATACCAGTTTATACTGATAAGGCACTTCCATGATTAAATTTGGAAGTTTATTGGTTAAATATAAATGGGGAAACGGGGGTATTTACCCCCCTTAATTTAGATAAATGGGTTTATCTATCCGATTTCCTTTAAATTAGATAGACCAGTTTATTTTGATAAAGCGCTTCCCTGATGACATTTGGAGGCTCATTGGTTAAGTATAATGAGTGGAAACGGGCGGGGACACCCCCCCGCCTCTTTGTTTATTTTTCGAGGGACATTATTCTTTGAAATAAGAGAATAATATACAATTAGTGTGAATAGCCTGTGAGCTCAATACCATCAGTTTAACTGGGTACTTTTCTTTTTTATTTTATTTGTTATTGGGCAATAAAAAAGAAAACTTCAGAGTATCACTTTTATAATAAAGAACTGGGATTCATCTCATTTTCAGATTACAAAATGCACTGAAACTATATTATTCTATATACTATATTATACTATATATATTATACTATATTGTTTTTCAAAAGTCCGAGTAGACTCCTATGCTATTCATGGTGGACGCAAATTATCTGTGCCAGTTCGTATCGCCATAATTTGCGAAACATTAATTACAGACCTCAGTGGAAGAAGATGTTATGCAACAAAAATTTAAATTCGAGAAAACTGAAGTGAAAGTTTTTTGTTGTAATTTAGTTATTTTTTAATTCCTTCTTAGTAGCATATGTTTGAATGCTAATTGGTGATACTAAGCTCTACTAGAAAAATTACACTGGTCAACAAACCTTATACTTTGAACTTTTGATCTGTTCTAAAACAGAAATTAGTTTTTTGTGCTGATTCCGAACCTAGTTTTAGATTTACTCCAGCACGTCAACTTTGAGAGATATTTGCATATTTTAATTTATGCAAATTTAGTAAATTTTATACAATTATTTGCAAATTTAAGTTATAAAGCAATAACAGACAGGTTTTTTTGTTTTATTTTATGATTACTACCTAATTTATTTCACAAAAACGTTGTTTCTGAGATTATACTGACAGAAGACCGTAAAATATTGTACCCAATTTGCATATTTTTCATGTTTTTCTTATAATGTTTCTTGACGTTCAAATATTTCTGCCGCACGAGTACGCTAATATGTTTCTAAACCAGTTTTTTGAGCGGATTTTAAATATTGTATCTGTTTTCTTCTATCACGTCCAGTTTTTGAAAAAAGTGAACTTTTAGTTATTGGTCGAAAAGTCAGAAATAGCTTTTTATGATACTTTGTATGATAAACTTTATCTAGTTAGGATAGATTCTACTACTTATTTTTTTTCGATTATATAAATTTTTGTTTATGTCTCTGATATGAATCTGACCCTGTTCACCTTTTTGTCAATGAATTACACACCCCTAAAAAGTATCTTATATCAAACCTGTGTTAATGCCGTGCAAAAGTAGAAATTCGTCTTACTCAAAAAGTAGACATTACATAAGAAAACAGACTGCACATTTGAAATCAGCATAAAAAATTAGTCTAGAAGAACATTACGTCAATTCTGTGGCAACTGTTTTAAAGTTGATAGTGATGTAAATATTACACCATTGAAAAATATGCAAATTAGGCTTAATCACTGGTAAATAAATGTTAAGAATATGCAAATCGTGACATTTATCTGAAGCAAATAGTCAAGTAGTCATTATCTAGAAAACGTAATTAGATGTGACATATATTGTATCTAAAATTTGCATAAAATAGCACAAAAAAGCTTAAATTTACATAAATTTAAATATGCAAATTTCTCAAACCTGGACCACCTAGAGATAAACAGAGAGTGTATTCGGAATCAGCACCAAAAACTGATTTAGGATCAACTAATTTTACTTCTAGGACAAAACCACCGTTGTACAGTGTTATTAACATTTAATTATTAAATATCGATATTTTTTTTACCATTTAAATTAATAAGCATAAAATAATTAAATATTAAAAGATACTGTCTCATATCTTCAATCCTAAATAGACTTTTTGTATTTTAGCTTTACTATGTGATATAACACTTCGTAAAGCTTTCATACATAAATAAATCATATTTTGAGAAAATGTATCAAAACATGTTCTTCCACTAAGCTCTTTAATTCTAAAGTATCATTTAAAGAGCAGATTACTAGTATTGTATCATAAGTCTGCGGATATACTTATCATTCAGTGCTGAATTCTCAGTATTGATTAGTTGCGGATGTGTTATTGTTTCGGGACTGAATTATATGGCGGTCATGATGACTATAACGATCACCGGTCCTTCCACTTTTAGATTTCAGTGTATGGTTTTATGAAAAATCGAGGTTCACAGCCTCGCGCTTACAAAACATATTCATATATTTAAGTCAGGAATAAGCATTGTACATTGTTTGATAGACTTGACCATGCTCAAACAAAATAGCAATTGCAAAATAGAATGAGGTAATTCGGGGGGAACACGCAAGTTGGGGGAAGACGCAAATTTGTTCCTAGTACTTTTATGTGTTAACAGATGCAAATAATAACCAGCTTGTGTGACGAGCTTGTGCCAGTGTGCACGTGTTTTGTGAATTTACCTTAATTTGTCGCATTTAATCGCCGTTATTTTCGAATATTGGGAGCATTTAACCGGATGAATAAAGCCTTTACAATAATCTTTTGCTCATATTTAAAGTTTATAAACGGATGTTTTATATTAAATGAGATGTTAGCAATATAAGTGAGTTCCGCATTCTGTTACACACACAAGGCAAGCAGAAGCGGTCATAATTTTGCAGCAATACGGAAATAAGTGTGTGTGGCATCTTCCCCTACACCTGGGAGACGATGCAACATGGTTTAGAAATAGGCTAAAAGAAAGACAAAAATTAATTAATTCTTTTCTCTCTTCCAAATAACATTACGCAGTACTTACAAACACTTGGTCACTCATTTTTAAAACCATTAAAGACATATTGGCGACAAGCTCTGAACGCCTTGATCCACAGCTAGCCACATCGTAAACTTTCAAGACGTCAGTTCTGATCTCTTCTGAATACAGCTTGGAGCAAGGCAGACACAATGGGAAATAGCACTTCTGTTTTTTCAGCTACTGGAATTTATCCCTATAACCTACAAGCAATCAGAGAACATGCGCTTGAAATCTCTGAGGGTTCCATTAATGATAGAGCTGTTGCTTCCACTAGCGGCGCATGTGACAATAGGTTACACAAGCAGTTGATTCCACTAACAGATCATGTGAACCTACATCAGCAGTTTCTTCCAACAGCAGATCTAGAGGCAGTGGATTGTCACCAGCAGTTGCCTTCACCAGCAAAAGAAAAGGATTTCCTGTCTAGAAGCAATCAGTCTTATTCCTCAGGTCAGAAAACCTACACCATCTGGGCGTAAGAAACAAGCAGCAAAGGTCTTAAATTCATCAGACAGAAGAAAAACTATCTGGGAAAAGATAAAAGAAAAGGTAGAGAAAATAGAGAAAAGGTAAATTAAATAAAAAGGAAACCTCAGAAAAAAACAGAAATAAAAGAGGCGTGTAAGCGCGTCTTCCTCAAATGAAGAAATTCCTCGGGATACAGGAAGTGATAGTTTTGATGAGGATAATTATGAAGATTTTTGTGCTGTATGTAAAGGATACTTTTACGCTAAAAAATTCTCTTAAGTGTGGTTGGATTCAGTTCATCAAAATCAAGAAATGGTTGCACGAATATTGCTATAGTGATCATTTGCACTAAATGAAATTTTGTCCAGGCTTGTACCATTATTAATTTTAGCAAAGTAAATTTGAAAAAAAAAATGATTTTAGCTTACAGATTTGTTTGTTTGACCATAGTTATTGTTAATTTACAGGTAAAATTCCTATATTAGTCTTATTTTTCTTATTTTCTATGGTGTGGCATCTTCGCCGTATATATGGGGGAACATGCCACAATTACACGAGTTTATTCAACATTTGTCAGTCATTTAAACACTGGGAAAGGAATTAATGAATGTGCATTACCAATTAAATTTTAAAGAGCATGGTGGTATATTTTTTATTTATCTTATCATTTCAGTGTTCGGTCTACTAAGCAAAACATCCTTATATGTGGCGTCTGCCCTCGAATTACTTTATATATATATATATATATATATTTAAATGATTAAAATAAATTTCTGAACATCGTCTTCATTTTGAAAGACCTATCCAATGATACACCACTCAATATGGTGCGTAATTTTTTTCGTCTCTACCGCCATTTTGTATTTTAAGGCCGCCAATTTTAATTTATAAAAAACTAAACTTAGCCTATAACCATTGGACGGTTAACACGAATCGATAGAGACCTCATTTATTAAAATCCCTCCAGCCGTTGGGATGTTTCGAAGGTATAAAGAAATCCACATACCCAAATACGCGTGAAATTCATAACCATTCTTGGCAGTCGGGTTATAAGTAGCATTATTAAATAGTGGTACTCTTGAAAAAAAAACAGAGGATTATAGAGAGTTTCTTTAATAAAATTGTCTTTTTTATTTTACTGCTTCTAAAATTTAATCTTATTAAATTCAAATATTTAACACATGTTCGTGTTTCATCACAGAAAGGTCTTGAGTATCTTCTTCTCGTAATAGATCAAAAACATATTTGAAATGCCAGTCCTTTTAAAAGAGCTTAGTAAGAGTTCTCATTAATATTGTGGCTTTACATTTCATTCCAAGTAATAGTTTATTTCTCGAAACAAATTTCTGAAACAACTTTCCTTTAAATCTAAAGTTACGAAGAAATAAGGAAGGAAAAGTTTTTCGTATATTTAAGGAGAAATTTTAATGATCAATTTTTACTCAAATTACAGGAAGTAAATTTACTTCATAACTATTTGTTTCTCTATGTATGTATAATGTTGCAATATATTTAGTGAATTAAAACTTGTTCTTCACAGCATTAAATTTATTGAACAAAAAAATAGCTTAACTTATCACTTTTATTAAAAACAAAATTACAAGAATAAAAAATGATGTTTAAAATATTTCTTTCACTTTACAATTATGAAACCTTACTCGATACTTTTGCTTTTCTAAAACTTATTCTTAATACCAGCTACTAGTTTTCACGCTTTTATTTTAAGTCAATCTTTAAAAAGCTTCGAAATGTTCCATAAATTTTCATCTTGGGAAAACTCTCGACGTTCAACCAAAATGATTGCTTCACAGATACGGTAGAAAGAATATTGATTTAAACAAAATGTTTTACATGTAAATATTTTATATAAGCAAATGAGCTGTTTGTTTTTGAGTAGGTATGAGCAAGATGAATATTTTAAAAATAATACCATTTTTTCCGTGATGAAGCATATAAAAGATTATCTTCCTTTTTCTGAAAATTGAAGTATGATGTTGAAACAACTACTGAAATATTAAAATGATTATTCAGTTTATGAAAAAAAGCGCTTAAAAGAATATTTCCCGTATTTTAAACTAAAAATTCTTTTGTGTTTCGTATTTTGTGTAACGTATATTTTGTCCATTTAAACAGCAATAAATAAATTTTACGATAAGCTATGCAAAAAAATACAGACTTGTTTCCCTAGAACACAAATTATGTACTGAATATTTTTTTTATATATTTCCTAGATTTCATAAATTAGTAGTTATTATTTTTCTGTTACCTATTATAGGATTTATTATTTAATTTAGTACCTTTTGCGTTTTAGATGCTTAAAAAATACATTGCATGTGCAATTTAAAACAAAATTGTTTGTATACACACACATAACACTGTCGTTTTAAGATAATTGTAACTTGCTGTCTATTCCTATGTTCAATCATAACGGAAATGAGCAAAAAAATATAGACTATTGAAACTCTGTAGCTAACGAAAACGTTTATGAACTGATAGTACAAGTGAGAGGGGCATTCAGACAATATTATCGAATTGCAATGAAAAAACAAAACATGCAGTCTAACAAAACACTTCATTATAAACCGTAGTACTATTGGTCAAGAACTATTTTTACGTATTAATAATGTACATTATTAATACTTAAAATTGAACTGCAATGCTTGTCGATTTAAGAATACCTTATTTTTAGTCCTTATTTTTCGGGTCCGACAAGGGCCGATAATTTATTTTTCCAGGTATTATCAAGACAATTTTAAGCCTTAAATAGTGGAGAAAGTATAGGATAAAACAACATTTCTTTGTTTCATTTCCTTTCTTGTGATTTGGTAGTAAAGCCTCGATAACGGACACCTCTATTTGACGAACACTATTTTAATCCACAAATAGCTATAATTTGTTTTTCTGTTTTTACCATGGGGTTACTATTTGACTATGGTATACCTACGAACAGGAGACAAATTTTAGTGACCTAAGGTGTCCACTATTTAGAAGATTTACTTTATATATATATAACGTCCTTAAAATGTGTAGTGTAGATTTTATACAAATTGCAATCAATTTAGGCTTTAGTTAAACCTACTCACAGCATAAAATTAAAAAGGGCATTTCTTTTCATATTTTTAAAATCTAAATTATTTTTTCATATCTTTTTGAAGGATCTTTCCAAACAAGATGTATTGGCTGGTAGGAAATATGAATCTATGCGAATGCAAGACAATAATAATCCGGATATGAATGTTTCCAGATAACTATGGAACTCTCGCCTTGTGAACGAGGTAAAGTAGTGACAAGTGCCTTAACATTTCAATGTTCTAACTGTTTAAACAAATACAACAGTAAAACCTATGAATAGCGGACTCCTCGGGGCTTGGAATTCATGTGTTACTCGGCGATACCCAGTATTCAGAAGTAAAAACATACAAATGCACATGTATTACTTGAGGAATTTAAGTTTTCGCTATTCAGAGGCGTAAGTTAAGGTGCTTTTACGCCTTTACGGAGCTACTTATAAGAATTTATTAAACATTATGAGTATCTTTATTTCAGATACTTAAAGTGGATATTGGAAATATCCATAAAAGTGTCAGTTTTCGAGAGATTTTATTTATAAAAGGGTTATATGTTATCAAAAGTGTATACTAGCAGCATTCGAAAATGCTGAGATAGACGCCCGACCGCCTCCATACAAAAATGAGCTAGTTATTTAAATAGAAATTACCATCTATGTTAAGTATTTTGTCGTGACTATGCACCATAATTTGAATTCCTGTATTGACGAATCCTTTGATGTTAGCAATGTGGTGGCTTGCATAACGGGACATAATGCAACGATAGAGTTATAACAGTGATTAGCTGGTTCACTTTATTGTTCCACTTGTGCACCAGTGTTTATGTTACTGGAGATGACCTTCCACTGAATTCCCCATCCCGTGCTTTGTTCCGTTAATTCGTTGAATTCACGCACCCACCTTTTTATCCACGATGCATTTATCTTTTCACCATGTACTTCACGAGAGATTCTGACAGCTTGCTTGTATTTAAAAACCACGTGATTAAACTCAGTTCACAATAGGAGCTCATTTCAATTTCCCTTAACAATTATTCAACCCCCTACCGATTGTCTTTAAGGCAGTCTTCGTTAACACTGATGTGTCTGCCGTCTAAATAGGTCCAACTATGCTGCGAAAATATGAACTCCTTCAAACGCAGAGTTTCTGTGACAAAAAATACAAATGGAACTTATTTTAATGATACTATTGTAACAAAGTATATTAAAGAAAGCTAATGAACAACCAAGCGATTATAACTAAAGGTAATAAAAGCACGACAAAAATATGTCCTTAAGTTTGGATATGAAAGATGAACTCAGACATTAACGATGACTAAAGTACGAGTTTGTGAAAACAAAAGAGCTAGAAATGTAGATGTTACAGATGTGATGGCAATCTGATAGAGAGAAATGTAGTTCTTACCGAATACATTTAGGCATAGCAAGAGTTTTCATTATTATTTATCTACTGGGAAAATTTGCATTTTTTCCGTTATGGTTAAAAATGATTTTGCAGAGAATAAAATCTGGAAGTTGTATATAAGCAAACAGGAAAATAAATATCAAACAAATCTTCTCTTGCACGATTGAATCTATAAATTAATCACTTTTCCCAATAATAGGTGAGGCCTGAAAATGAGATAACCCTTTGAGGGGCGGTGGGATAAAATATATCCCACCTAATTTAAACAAGATTCTCACCAGAAAATTTTAACTAAATTTTATATTTTTAACTTTGGAGGAAAATCGTTAAAAAATTGCTTTTCCTTATTTAAAAATAAAAAATTTCGATTATTCCAGTGTGAATTCAATATTTAGAGATATGTTTGCTTGTCCCTCAAGGGATTAAGTTAAAATAAGTAAATGAAGGTTAATAAGGTAAGTAAATAAGGTAAAATAAAGCAAAAATAAGTAAAGTAACTGAGCCAGTAGTGAATAGTAGACGGTAGATTACCGATGTAATTTGTATTGACTGCGATAATGCCGAATGTTCGGTATCTCAAGAAGGACTTTCTGCACACGACTGTACTAGGCAAAATTTATGATTTAAACTTTTTCCGCACAAAATTTAATTTTTTACGACGAACTTAAAATGCACCAGTAGTGCCAACGGAAAATCCAGTAGTAGACAAGTGATTTCTTTCAATTGTGGTCATTTTTAAAACCTTCCAGGTAATATCAAGTAAAAAGTGAAACGGCTAGAAAATTTATTGTATTGCCTGAAAGATAACTGTTTTAAAATTAATAAGTTTGTAGAAGTAGAAAAATGATAGGCAGCAGCAAATAGTGCCTCTAATCAACTTTGTAGCATATTAGTTAAGTAAATGGAATTTAATCACAGCTTAGGTAGCAACATTATAAAGTTATAGCCTGTCTCACCACCTTAATAACAAGCGTGGTGACTGGAATATTGGCGGTGGTCATACGAAGATTTTTTCGAAGTTCTAAGAGATCTTTGCATTTGGGAGCAACATTTCCTAATAATAATCTTCACCTTATTTGCATATATTAAATAATGCGAAGGTTACCCTATTAAAAAGATATGTTCGGAAATGGCGAGCTTAACTAAATGGTTTTGTACCCTTTTAATGCAAAAATTATGGGATTTTTAAAAAATGCTCCCTCATCGGCGTGATAAAAATTTACTAGAATCTTACAGTATTAACCAGAGTCCATTTTCTGACAGTTGGCTCCAAGAAACATTTCCCCGTCATAAAGATAGAGAATAAATTATGCAAATTGTACCTAAACCAACAGGAAACTAAATATAAAGGCAATATTATTTCGCATGGCTAAATTTAGCATTTAATCACTTTGAACAATAATAGATTAGTTCTGAAAACTATTTAAAATATCCCACGACATTTGACACACATATTTTAAATAAAGCAAAAATAAGTAAACTAACTATACCAGTAATGGATTGTAGATAGTACAGAAAAAGGTCTAAATTTTATCGACTGCGGCAAACACAAATGTTCGGTATCTCAATTACAACTTTCTATACACTACTATGCTGCAAAAAATCGATGCTTTAAACTTTTTTCCACATAAAATTCAATTTTTTACGAAGAGTTTAAAATGCACCCATAGTGGAAACGGATTACCCAATTGTTGACAAGTGATTTTTTCAATAGTGGTCATCTTTAAAAACTTCGAGACAATGTCAAGTAAAAGACGAAACGCTAGAAAATTTAATTTATTAACGAATAGGTATTTGCTGTTAAATTAATTATTTATTACAAGAAGAAAAATTATTAACAAAAAGCAGTCTCTAATACGTATTTGTAGTATATCAAGTAAGTCGTAATGCACAAATGGAATTGAATTACAGCATTAGCTATTGATATTATAACGGCCTATCGTGTCCCTCCTCTTTAATAATAGGTCTACAGGATGACTGGGAAATTTGGGGCTGTCATAGGTGGATGTTTCTCAAAATTCAAACAGTTCTTTGAAATTGGAAGTAATATTTCCGAATAGTAATCTTCGCCTTAGTTTCAGCTATCAAATGAGGTAAAGATTACACTATTCGATAAAAAGGTATGGTCGGAAATAATAAGCTTTATTAAACGGTTTTGTTCCCTTTGATTGTCAGAATTAAAGGATTTTTTTTTTAATTGCCATCATGGGCGTAAAACAATTTGCTTGAATCTTAAAATATTGTGTGAAGTCCATTTTCTAACAATTGTCTCCGTAAACCATTTCCGCAGAATCCGCATTAATACAGTTTATATTTCTGTTAAAATCTGATCCATTTGAGATGCAATGGTTGGGTTACCGCAAAAACGCATTAAAAAATTTGAGGCCTCATTGGTTATCCACAAAATATGTTCTCCTTATCCACTTCATTTTTCAGCTTTTGCACACTGCTCGAAATGTTTTCCTCTGTTACCCATATTCCAGCTTTTGACAGTTCTATCCATTACTGGTTATGGTGATATGCCGCGGTACTAATTCATGACACCTGTATGACATGTACCAATTTGATGCTAAAGTAAGCACGATATATATATTCTACAGACGAACATTAGTCATATTCTACCCGAACGTTCAGAATAGCGGCTTTAAAAAAGGCAGATTCTTTTCTGTCTTATTCCGTATCTGATTGCTTGATGCTGCAGTTTCGATCATTGAAGTTGCAATCATATCCCTGCGGAGGGTACGGAATCCTTCCGGAAAAATGGAGGGTTGTATCAGTAATCCCACGACAGTGGTGAACCTCTGGGGTATTTTCAAAACGTATATTGTAGTTTAAATCCAAAATCAAATTACTTTAAATCCACATCCAGGTTAAGTATCAACCACTGCTAAATTTCCCTTTTAATACTGAATGCTTAAAAAAATTGGAATACAAAAAGACGCATTCATTTGTTACATAAATTTTTTGTTGGAATTTCTATTTACTTGTTTGCAATTTTTTGGGAAAATAATGTAATATCTCTTATTTAATTAAAATGTCTCGCTAAAAAATAATGACAATTTACAATTTTTTGTTTCAATAGGTATACACATTGATTTACTAAAAATGTAATGAACTATAATCTAAGGCGTAAAATAAAATTTTCTATGAATATGCTCATTCAAATTATCACGATAATTACGTTCGACATATTTTCTGCATGCACAATTTAAAAAATAGCAGAAGCATACCAGTGCATTTTCAGATATTTTATCCGACTTTTTATTACTCTCATAATATCACACCAATTTTACACGATCACTCGTATATAAATATATTAATAATTTTGGGCCGAAGAACGTTTCTTTGTAACAGGTTTTCTTGAAAAAAAAACAAAAAAAAAACATGTTTTCATGTAATACATTTCAATATTTTATTTCTGAAAATCTCCTAGATATATTCATGTCTAATTGATAAACGTCTACACATTTAGATATTGCACCTTTCTTAATATTCATTTTAAAGAATCTGGATTTGTTCTTGAATCATTTTACATAGCAATTTCCGGTTACTTAAAAGAAAAGTCTTTCTGATTGAGTGCAGAAAAATAACCCAGCCATATTTTCACTTCAAGTTATCGGACATAAAGAAAATTGTTTGGCACAGTTAATTTTACGATCCTTTAAATAAACTTATATTTATTCTGAATTAGCTAATTAAAATTATTGGCACTTTACCTAATTCTCTGTGTTCAAAACCAAAGGTGTCACCGCCGCCTTTTCTCATTTACAGTTGGATTTATCTTACATTTTATTATAGAATATAAAAAAAATTCCATCATACCCATTTTTGTTGAAGTAAATATATTTTCCATATCACAATTTTTATCATAATGGAGTAATTAAATTTTATTTTAAGAAATCTTTTAAAAATTATATTATATCTTATACACTTTTATTCCTATTAGGATGTAACTTTCACGTAGTGGATAAAAGTGAAAACCCTACATTACTTTAGGGCTTTATTAAAAAAAATATCCTATCCTAGCCTTAAATAACATTATGCACTGTAATTATTTATAAGTTTGTATATAAGATTAAAATACTTTTTTATGTTAGAAAGAAACATGCGTAACATAAGCATTTCTTTTTATGGCTTATACTTACGTTTGTAAATTATTTTCTATTTTATTTAATTGCTCATGAAAAAATCAAATAAGTAGGATGATTTTTATCGAAATGTGTAAAACTATAAAAGTTATTTTTGTGTAAAAGTAGTTGCTTTTAATTATATATTTTATAAAAACATAGTACAATTTTTAAAGTGAAGTGACACTGAAGATAGCATGAATTCTTTTCGATAGCAATTTTTATGCGCCTCGAGGAAAACACATTTTAATTGCATTAAAAATTGACTAAATATTTTTCAGAGAAAATATACATTATTCGTAATATTATATGTAAGAAAAATGTTTAAAATAATTTTTAAGAAGAATATAGTAGGCTAATGTATATATATATACAAGGTGGCAATGATTAAACTGACGGTACTCAGAGTTTTCTGTTGCGCGATCTAATTGCGAGAATGGCGCCAAATTTTGTAGCAAGATTAAACAAGACGGGGGGGAAAAGGATTCCGTGAAAAAAAATTCCAAAAATCACCACCAGAGGGATATGAAAGAGAGTTTCAAAAAAGAAGAATCAATACTGAAATAAAATTAACGTTTATTTAGCACATCCAACTCAGTTTCGATGTGGCCGCCGTTTTTGTGGACCACATATTGCATTCGGTGCACAGCATTTACAACAGCAGAGGGTAACATGTCTGCAGGAATCTCCCGTACAGTTTGCGATATATTATCATTCAACGTAGGCAGGTCCTGGACACCTCCGTGATAGACCTTGGACTTTAGGTAACTTCATAGCCAAAAGTCTCAGGGTGTGAGATAAGGGGACCGAGGTGGCAATGCAGTTGGAAAACAGCGGCTAATGACTCTTTCTGTTGTGATTTTCTGTCGTATCAGCTGCTGTACCAGCAAAGCAATATGAGGTGGGGCTCCATCTTGCATGAAAATGATTTTTTCAAGCCACTGTTTTTGCTGAAGTGGCGAAATAACAAAGTTGTTTAGCATTTGGCGATATTTGTCTCCGGTAACAGATCAAGTTACATGTCCTGTCGGAGTAATGTTCTCATAGAAGAATGGACCTATGATCATATCTCCTGTAAAACAACACCAAACAGTTATCTTCGGTGAATGCAAAGGAATTTCTTTGAATACTCTTGGTGACTTGTTATCCCAAATTCGGCAGTTCTGGGTATTTACAGTTCCATTAGTTAAAAGTGGGACTCGTCTCCCCATAAGATTTTCCAGGGGCAAGCATCATCCAACTTCATTCTGGCAAGAAAAGTGAGAGCAAAAGTCAATCGCTTATCATGGTCGGTGTGACGTAACTCTTGTACACGGCTGATCTTCTACGGATAGAAGTGGATAATCTTTCGTAGGATATTCCATACCGTTCAATTAGGCATATCGAGGTTCCGAGCTATCCCACGAGCGCTGTAAGTGGTAGCAACATTGTCTGGTGTTCTGTCGACAATTCCTGTTGCCATTTCTTTGATTGTATCCTGTGATACGGGCTTTTGTCCTCTGCCTGATTGAACATTTAGAGAACCTGTTTTCTCAAACTTCTCAACCATTGCTTTTAAACCATTAACTGACGAAGGACCGTTACCTTTACGCATTTTTGTGGTTTCTAAAAGTACGAAGAGCGACTGGCGCATTGCACTGGTTGAGGTAAAAGAATTTGGCTAGTAGAGCTCGCTCGACGAAAGAAGGAGACATTATGAAAGATAACTTTCAACGAAATTGCTTCTAACAGTAGCACATTTCCTTTTAAAGTGAAACCAGCTGGCTCTGGACCAAAAGATGTAACGTGAAATTTGAATAAAGAACTTCTTCTTCTGCTGTTGCTTTCTTTGGTCTCTGTAAGTGAAATTGCAGATAAAGAAACTTTAGCAGTGTTTATGTAAATTTTTACCTTTTTATAAACTGTTACAATTTTGAGTTTGCATTAAATTGCTAAATTCGTTAAATAAACGGTAACTTTATTTCAGTATTGATTCTTCATTTTCTTAACTCTCTTTTTTGAATACACAGCGCCACATATTCCCCTGGCGGTGATTTTTGGAACTAATGTTTTTTTCACGGAATACTTTGTCCCCGTCTTGTTTAATCTTCCTGCAAAATTTGGCGCCATTCTCGCAATTAGATCGCGCTACAGAACACTCTGAGTACCGTCAGTTTAATTATGGCCACCTTGGATATTATCATATCACTCAATATATATTTTACATTTATATAAATTCAGTGAATTGGTTTTCGGTTGTCTAGACTCTTTTCCAAAAATGTCCTCAAGGTTATCAGTTTGAAACAGCTGGTACTTCGAATTGCATTACTCCATACATTTTGAAAAAAAAGTAACGTTTTACATTATACACAATGAGAATAGTAACAACTGTGCAGTTTTCAGGGCATTTCTTTACATGTAACCCACTGGCAAGGATCAGCCAACAGCGCAAACCTGGTTGCGCCGTTCTCCCAAACCTCTAAACCGAATAAAAAATTAATTCATAAACAATATAAAAAGGGTTGTAAAACTGCGGGGCACCAGGTACCCCTGGCGACTAATGTAATTATTTGCGGTTAAATATTTGTTGATTTTTTTACACAAAGGGTTAATTTTTTTTAATGAACTGGGCCGATATCCCCATCAATGACAGGAAAACTAAGATTATGCTTAGTATTCTCGTTTGAAAATGAAGCTATCGCGAGAACTAACTACAACTAAGGAAATTAAAAAAGTGTCAAACAATATTGTTAGGAAAAATATTTTATTAGAAATTGTTAAAATTTATTGTTTTAAAAATTTTTAAAGAACAAGAGTTATTTTATAAGTTTTTGTACAAAACCACATTAATTTGTTTGGTTTATTAGTGTTTAAATTCCACAATTAATCATCAATGAATTCGAAAGAATGAGCCCTTCTTCATCAGGCAAAAAGAAAAAAATTGCTAGTGATACTACAGCAGAAGTAAGAGATCTTGCTTTTTCTATGGTAGCAGTAACATATACATTTACTCCAATTCATCCGATATTGAATATTTTAAATTTTATGTTGCTTAAAGAAGTTTTTAGAGATTATTATTTGTATCTTTTCACCAGTGTTTAAAATTTTTTAACTGAAGCTATAGATTTTTTTTTTACATTTTAGTTTATTCATTTATTTGTTTTACAGTAAATATTCATATTACTTGTTAAACAATATATTTAATTAAAAAAAGTAATTTGCACTTTGTATTTACTATTTTAAAGTTATACTCCAGTTTTTTTTCCGTTTTTATAAATGTGTTGCCTCTGGTAACTAGCTCCTAGATTCCTTAAACCTTTTTAGACCCATGAATATATAAATATACGTTAACATAGGCAACTTTTTTCTCAAACACTCTCAAAAATGATATATATATATATATATATGTATAATCTCCATCATCAAATAATTTTTTTTTTTAAACTTTAGATTATTTTTCATTTGTTTATTAAAATATATTAAACTTCACGCGTTAAGTGCAGCTCCTAGAAAGAAATGAATTATCATCGGATCGGCTTTTGCACATCTAAATATAAATATCACTTCTGTGAAAGCAATGAAACCCACATTTAAGCTTTTAAAAGTTCAATTTGGGCCTACAACTTTTACTTTACTTTCAATGAATGAAGCTGATAAATTCTGCAGAAAAAGATATTTGAGTAATAATTTTATTGCGGCATGCATTACTGCAAGCAATACAACAAATGAATTGTCTAAAGATTTTAAAAACTTACCTTCTCTCGTCTAAAATGCGCGGCAAAGCAATTGCGCGCGCAGCTTTTAGCTTTATCCACTTCTAATCGAGTTATTTTCAAGCATGAATCAAGGAATATCTTGTGTGATTTATCATGAGACATTTCGCAAGCTCAAATTTGGTCTGAATCGCTCTTGGATTGCCAAGCATGCGTTATCATGTTAATATCAAAGAAAAATCAAAATTGTTTCAAGCAAATGTGCTCACTGGTTAGACATATCTATTGTGAGTTATAAGAACAAAATATGTTCTATTTATATTGCGTACACTAAAATTTAGCTTAATGGATCACGAGTTTTTTTTTTTCTGAATCTGTTAGTTTTTCCCTTTTTCTCAAAATAGAGGCAAGGAAATTGCATACGAATACATTGATATAAATACGTATAACATTATACATATCTATAACATTTGAACGTATAAAATTGCACTTGTAACACAAGTATCTATCTATATTATAAAAATATGTGCTGCCATATGAGAGTGATTGCAGCCCCCTAGGGTCGAATTCTGAAAATTATCAACCCTATGTTTAAAACTATCAGATATAGAAAAAGATCGTCCAATTCAAAAGTGTAGAAAATCATTGATTTGGTTTTAAAATATCGCATTGCATGCAAATTAATTTTTAGAAGCTATAAAATCTATGTCAAGTGACTGGTTTATATACGGAATACTCGTATATAGAATTTGCTTTTTCAGGGCTATATGACTTTAGTTTTCATTCGTGCATTTGGAAATATTAATAAAGAATGGGCTATTATCGAGATTTTCAGTTCTCAAGCATTTATTTTTGCATTATCAATTTTAAAATGATATTGATTGTTACTGTGCTGAAGAAAAGAAATGAACGTACTTTTTTTTTCTAGAGACAAACGAACGAATATTTATATGCATGTACAGATTAACAGTTTCAGGTCTTATATCTACTCTCGGCTACCAAAACTTTTTTTTTACCATTCCAGTCGTAGGGGAGACCGCGGATAGTAGACGCAGTTTTGAGTTATTGATTTTTGTTTAAGTTTTTTAACAAAATTTCACCGCACTTTTAAAGCAAAGACATTTGGCTATAAGTACCCGGAGGTCTAAGTTTGTAGCTTTTGTAGCTAATGTTTAGAGTAATCCTGAACTAAGAGAAAAAATTTATTATAATCTACTACGTCGCGGGAAAGTTTCCTATACCTATAGGGAAAGTTGGCACACGCATCATAAAAAGTTAAATAAAACTAAAATAGGACACTCAGTTAAGCGTTATCAATTTTATTATTACCAGCAAGTTTAAACAAAGGTATTATTCCGGTACAATGTAATTTCTAAATTATACAGACATAAAAATAATGAATAAATCATTAATATTAAGTAACTTTTAACCTACTCGATATCATCATCAGAGTTACGGTTATCACAAATGTAAAATCGAGTGTTTCCGTTTGTGCATGCCGCATGTGCCCAAAGCTTGCATTGCAAACACTTTTCTCTCTGTTTGCTGTTTTTAAAGTACTAACACACACCATACAATAACGTTCCTCCTCACCTGAGATATTGTCAAGATTCGTGCTTTTCTCAATTACAAGTTTTCTTTTTTTATACGTGGAAACAAAGTTTTCTTTAAGCTCTTTACATTTGCAAACTTTTTCTGTTGCCTTTATTTTCTTCTTTTTCGTAATTCATCCTTTTTTACTGTCTAAAACCTCCTTTTTTCTCTTTCTATGCCTTTAGATTTGGTGAATCTGTCAATATTCTTGTGGTTTCCTTTAACCTACGGCTATTTTCACCTATTTTGTCTTTTTTAATGGTCTAACATACCCAGGAGTTATTGTTCCACCATTCTAAGCCAAAAACAGAGGAGCTTCAGCGACTGCTGGAGATAAAACTGAAATCGTTGATACTAAATATTTTGAATATCCAGCTTCTCGATTGTAATAGGTGAGCTATGGACACTGTCACTCCGTTGAGCTTCATAATTTGGCAATATCGGGTAAGACTTCTTGGAGGAATATTAAAAGCTTTAGCATGTTTCTTAATAGATCGTCGGTTAACTAATATGGCATCCACATCATTTCTTTTAACATTCTTCGGTGTCTTATCCTATTCAGTTTTTTGTTAATTACGCATGTTTTCTGTAATAAAAGTAATTAATTCATCAAACGAGATAAAATAGCAGAAAATATTACGAAACAATGTAACGCGGTTAGTTGGCGCACGGAGCCAACTTCCCCCGTGTTCAATGCGTCTACTAGCCCCTTAACAAATTTCTTCACCAAACTAAAGATGTAACCTTCTAAACATAAACAATCCAAATAAATCACATATGGAGTAGGTAGAGTTAATCATACGCTATGAAAAACTACACAAGTTAAACAATTATTAAGATGAGTATTAGAAATTAGAAAAAATAATGAAGCAACGAAAATTGACTTATCAATAGAAAAAAAAATAAAAAAAAATAATAATAATCGTAGTAAATGCCCAATGCACATGGATAATGCTGCAAAAATACAATGGCGATTGCAGAAAGGAAGAAGAAAGTCACTCTGGGACTGGCTGCGCCATCTATCCTCCAACAGGCAAATTATGAAGACTGCGCCTACTTACCCCTGTATCCAACTAGTCCCGGTCTCCCCTATGTTTGCTCTCAGCTAACACAGAAAAGAACCATACTGATCTTATATTATATTAAGTCGACAAGCATGTGAGATACATATAATTCGAAATACGAATAATATTTTACAAATCGTGGTTAGGTGTAATTAGGCATTTTCACTTCTTAGAATATTTTTTAAATAATACTTTAAAATGGCAAAAATAAAGTTACCGAAATAAGTGTCCCGTGAAATTGAAAGTAGTTTAAAAAAGATAAGATATAAGATGAAAATAGTATAGATTTTTCTGTATGTTAAAAGAGAAAAATTAAGTGCTGCATATGGGAGACTCCTTTCGAAAGATACTACATGATGGAAAACAATGAAATGTAACTTTTACATAAAATTAAAACATAGTATTGTGTTACATATATCTAAGGTTTTTTAAAAAAATAACAAATTTTGTTTTTACTTGATAACCTTGCATATTATGTATTCCTGTTCGTTTAAGGAAAATTAAGTCCGGCCAGCATGACACCTCACTATAAATTTTTTACAACCGCAAAGGGTTAAATATAGCGTATGAGAAGCATCCTATACAGGCCTCCATAGTACATTGACATTTATAACGGTAAAATAATGAACATGATATTTTTAGAGAAGGAAAATGAATTTTTATCCACAAATACTTTTTAAAAGAAATCCTATGAGTAGAATTCTCATTTAGACCTCTATAATACAATATGAACTAATATTTGGAAACATAAAGGTAACAAAAAATGTGCCCTGGTGCGTCGTTTAATATTTTAAATTCTATTTACACTGTTAAAAAAGATAAATCTTTCTTAATGTACGAAAATACAATTACGAACAAAAATGTAGAATGATCCTTTACCCATGATTCCAAAGAGCTCTGTGTATTTCTGTGTACCAATTTATTTTCGAGATTATAAGTAGAATTTTTTAAAACCAAGATTTCTTTTTCTGCCACTTATATTCCGAAACATTTCCGAGTAGATTTTATAGTGGTTTAACCCGGAAGGACGCACACCGGGCCTGATAGGCCCAGAGTACTTATGGTTTTTACAATTGTCACCACTATCTTTTAAAAAGCAATCTTCAACTTATTTTATCGCAAGATTTTTAACAATTGTGTCCGACTAAATAAGTTGAGATTATTATTTGCATTTATTGGTGACAAAGTAAAAGCCATTCATAACCTGGGTATGCGCGCTCTCTTCCGGGTTAATCAGTTTTCCCAAACTGGATTATCAGTTATTTGAATGCCATAAATTAAATATTTTCAACTGCTTAATTCAATTTATAGATGAAAGATGAGCAAATAAAATTAATGTTAATGTTAATTCGTCACATTTATCTGCACAATGTATTAGATAAACATCTACATGTATACCTGAGAATTGATAGCATCTAAATAGCCTATATTCCGGCTGAAAAACTGATTAATACACCTTAAAAACTATCTGGAAGTTTCCGAAAACAAGCGTCAGTAAAAGAAATTTTGATTTTTAAAATTATTCTTTAAATCTCGAAATGATATTTTTTGCTGAATTTTTTAAAGATGAAGAACTCTTTTTGTAATCTATGGGAACTCGGAAGAGGATATGGTATATTTTCGTCCGTGATTATATTATGTTTTCCTAGCATAACCCTTTAAGGGGCAAGAAATTGTATTTCTCTAATGTTTGGTAAATGTAATCACACCGGGATTTTTTAAAAAAAAATTCAAAATAAGCGGAAAAAATTACAATTTTTTACACCAAAGTTATAAAACTAAAATTTAATTAAAATTTTCAGGTATAAATCTGTATTAAAATTAGGAGGGATGAAATATAGCCCACTGTCCCTCAAGGGGTTAAGCGACATCAGTCTTTTTTACATTGAATCCATCCAAATTATGGATTATAAAACACCCTTTTAATACAAATATGCAAAAATCCATATTTTTGCAAATATCTCTTTTTTTTTAGATCCTCATCATATGAATCACAATAAAATAAAGTAGTACTACAGTAACAGCCATATTCTAAATTAAACGTATTTATGCTCCAATAACGTGCGTTTTTTAAAAATAACAACATTATAGTAAATACACGAAACACGATCATTTTTAGCGCACAAGATCAACTTATAAATTCTCAAATTAACTAGTGTTAATATACACATATTTACATAAACTATCATTTGAGAAAACAATTCTTTCTGAAAATAAAACTCTGTAAAAGATTATAAAAGGAAGTAAAAATATTGAGATTAGATTAGTTTTTATTAAATGAGCATTCATATAACAATAAAAATGTTTGTTTTAATTGTTTAAAGTGTTACAAGTGAATTAAAAATAAAAAGGCCAACCTCATAAATTTTTAGTACAATTATCCTTTGTTTTGAGTAGAATTGCTTTTGGGTTATTTTAACTGTCTCTTCATTTTTTTTTTTTGGAAATATATGATCAAGTGTTTTAAAACACAGAGAATTTCGCAACCACATTTGAAAAAAAAAAAAAAAAACCTCAAATGCTTATTTCAACATTTATGTTCAATCTCATTAAAATATATCAGCTTGGTTTTTTTTTAATATAAAATAACAGGAATTTGAAAATCGCTGAATGAACAAATGAAGAATATTATTTTATTAACATTATTTTGTTAAAATTGAAAATTTTAGAAAGTTGTATTTTTTATACATATTACGGATAAGTATAATTAAATTAATTGTATAATGTTTACGGTCCCCTGAGAAAGAAGTGATAAATTAAATATTTTCATTTGTCAGTGTGAATAAAGTTTTCTCTAAAAGTAATTAATTTATTAATAATTGAATTGATGCTGTTTTAAATGATTTAATGAAAGTCCTTAAACTGAAAACAGCATAATAAAGTTAAAAATGAATTAAACTCATTTTAAATTTGATAAAAGACTATTAAACTCTGCTAATGAAAATTTGAATGTAGATTTTTTTTTATATATAATTTTTTAATTTTAGGATTTTTTATGTTAAATACTTATTATATAAAAAAAAAACTTATATTAAAATAATTTAATTATTTGTAATTATTTTGTATTATTGAAAAGGTTTAATATTATTTGTCCATTCTTATTTCTTTAGTATTAAAAAAATATATATATGCGTAAAAAATCGTAAAATTGAAATTTCTAAACCTTATAATTATGTTTATTATGCAATAGTCTCAACCGATCTTAATATGTGTACATTATATATTTGTGATTAATTGATACATAACAACATCTGACTAAACTGTTCAACTTTGAGAAAAAGAAGAAATCCCACAAAAGTATCTCTAATTACACTGGTCAACAAATTTGAACTTTTGCTCTGCCCTAAAAGAGAAATTAGCTGTTTTCTTATGCGGTTTTTTGTGCTGATTCCGCATCTAGTTTTAGATTTACTCCAGCACGTCAAGTTTGAGAGATATTTGCATATTTCAATTTATGCAAATTTAGTACATTTTATACAATTATTTGCAAATTTAAGGTATAAAGCAATATCAGACAGGGTTTTTTTGTTTTATGTTATGATTACTACATAATTTACTTCACAAAAACGTTGTTTCTGAGATTATACTGACATGTGACTGTAAAATATTGTACCCAATTTGCATATTTTTCATGTTTTTCTAATAATGTTTCTTGACGTTCAAATATTGTCGCACGAGAACACTGATATGTTTCTAAACCAGTTTTTTGAGCTGACTTCAAATCCTGTACCTGTTTTCTTCTATCACGTCTAGTTTTTGAAAAAAGTGAAATTTTAGATTTTGGTAAAAAAAGCCAGAAATAGTTTTTTATGATACTTTGTATGATAAATTTCAACTAGTTAGGATAGATTCTACTACTTACTTTTTTCGATTATATAAATTTTTGTTTATGTCTCTGATAGGAATCTGACCCTGTTCACCTTCTTGTCAATGAATTACGCACCCCTAAAAAGCATCTTATATCAACCCTGTGTTAATGCCGTGAAAAAGTAGAAATTCATCTTACTCAAAAACTGGACACGACATAATAAAACAGACTGCAGATTTGAAATCAGCATGAAAATGTACTCTACAAAAACATTACGTCAATTCTGTGGCAACTATTTTAAAGTTGATAGTGATGTAAACATAACACCATTGAAAAATATACAAATTAGGCTTAATAACTGATAAATAAATGTTAAGAATATGCAAATCGTGACATTTATCTGAAGCAAATAGTCAAGTAGTCATTATGTAGAAAACGTAATTAGAGTATGACATATATTGTATCTAAAATTTGCCTAAAATAGCACAAAAAGCTTAAATTTGCATAAATTTAAATGTGCAAATTTCTCAAAACGTGGACCACCTACAGATAAACGGAAAGCATATTCGGAATCAGCGCAAAAAAACTGATCTAGAATCAACAAATTTCAATTCTAGGACAGGAGTGGAATTTTTTTTTTTCCAATGCATTGCTGTCCGAAATTACATTTATGTGTAAAATCCAGACTATCTTAGAAACAGTTATGTCATTTAGGACACAACATTCCATATACACTGCTCAAAACAATTAAATGATATTGTAAATCTTAAATAAAATAACAGTATAATCTAATTTTTTTCAGAAAAAGGAAGAATGTAAATTTTTCTCATTTTGAAACTTTGTAATATGCAAATTTAATATCAAAAATGACGCTTGAGCGGCAGCGATTGAGATGTAGCTTTCAACCCACTGAAAGACAAAGCGGAAAGCAATGATCGAGATTCAGTAAGTGCTTTGTTTTGATGTTTGCGATGCCTCAACAAATTCATTTAACCGAATCAAAAATCCGGACAGTTATTGGTCGGTTAAAGAAGTTGGGTGGAGGGGGACACAAGCCTAAGTAAAAAAAGCCACTGGAGTTTCTCAATGTATGATTTCCAGGGTCTGGAACCATTTTTGAACGGTAGAAATGCAGGCCGAAGAAAAGGGCTAAGTCGTCGTCATGCAACAACGCCCGATGAAAACTGATATTTAACGCTAACGGCTCGGAAACGCCGAAATATGATTGCCACACTTCTTCAACAACATTTTCGCTGGGCTATTGGCACCAAAGTTTCGACCCAAACTGTCCGAAACCGGCTCCATGCTGTAGATCCGTATGCTCGCAGACTAATGGTATGTGTTATGTTAACAACAAGGCACCATGGCTCCCGCAGGGAGTGAGAGCTTGTGAACTGCAGGAGAAATAAATGTCTCAATATTCTTTTCTATGACGAGTTCCGTTTTTCTGATCATCTTAATAATAGGCATATTTTCATCTGGAGAGAAATTGGCACTAGAAACAATCCTACGTTCGTGCGAGGAAGTGTCAGATTTGGTGGTGGGGTAGTGATGATCTATGTTGGCATCTTTTTTGACGGGCGCACTGACCTCCACATCATACGAAATGGAGTTCTGACCAGTCAGCGATATAAGGATGAGACCCTCAGATCAATTGTAGTCCTTTACGCTGCATCAATTTGACATGATATTGTGTTAATGGACGACAGTTGCAGCCCACATCGTGCTCACTTGGTAGATGATTTCTTTTTCGAGGAAGGAATCATACGAATGGAATGGCCAGCGTGTGCTCCGGACATGAATCCAATAGAGCATCTTTGGGACAGACAAGTTGCTTGCCACCTACCACCCGTCCTTCCATGAAGAATAAATTCGATTTCTCTAATTTCCAATGCAATATTTTCGCCTTCGATGAAATTTGCATTGCACGAAGTTTCGTGCAATAAGATATATTATATAAATGTTTCAAGTTTTACAGAATTATATCTGTGATAACATAATTCATATCTGTTACGCTTATTACTGTTCGTTTTAAATAGTCAACCGAAATATATTTAACCGAAATTTTACTATTATAGCTTCAAATCGAGATATATGGGAAGATATGTAATACATAATTCGACAATACTGAATAATGAGTTTAAAATAATAACTTTTATATTGTTAAATGTAATACTAAAAAATGGCTTAAAATAAAATCTGATAAGTGCTAAAAAGCAGAAAATATATTCTATGTGAATGCTTTTTCCGGCATAAAAATATTTGCGGATAAAAGAAAAATGAATATGTGATTAAATACAGAATTCTTGATTTCTTTTAAATTATAAATGTTCTTGTTTTTGTATACTTGTATTTAATATTAATTGGTATTTTTTTTTATGAAATAATCTTAGCGTTTCACCATTAATTAAGCATACATATCTTCTTTAAACTCATGTTTCATGATATAAATATATTACTTTTTTAAATATTACGAAAATTAATTCTTTTCTGTCGATATGTATCATTTTTTTTCCAAATTTATCATATTATTTGTATGAAAAATCTTTAATTTGTAACATTGTAACTAAATAAAGCACTCGTTTATTAAAAAGTACGACGAGCCCATGCTCATGAGAAAATTTATAGTGCACTCACTGAAAGGTTAAACACATAAAAATAAATACCTTTTCCTTATAATCATGAAGCCGTTATCATTAATCATGTTGTATAGGCTTTGCGGAAATATAATTGTACTAGTTAATGCTGAATGCTCTGAAATATTTAACTGAAATCATCAAAAGGTATTTTCTAGAAGCACTTTTTATTCTGTTAGAAACATTTATCAAGCCCTTCGTAACACTTCTCAAGTAATGCTTTTTTTTTTTTTTTTTTTTTTTTTTTTTTTCGCATAGCGCCTAAACGCAACTTTTGTCTTGATATATTGTAAGTGGCTTACCTCGTTCGCATACATAGATGTTTCGGAATATAAAACGCATGCTTCTTGTAGATTCTGCTTCTAAACATTATTATTCATTTTGCTGCTTCATGGATTATTCCAAATTATATTCGGAGCCATGAAAAACGATTTTAGGCTTTTATGATAACTTCAATTTCTGAATTTAATACAGTAACTTATAAATAATCTTAGATCAAAATACTTGCTTTGCTTTAGTATGAAATAATGCCTTGATTTGCGTATCGCAAACAGTTTATTGGAGTTTAATAGTGTAATTATAATTAGGTTTACTTTGCTTGGTGTAGAGCAATTACTACGATTCCAAAAAAAAAAAAAAATATTTAGCTTTATAAAGCTCTGAGACAAAAAATTTTCGAGATTTAAAGAAACATCTTGAAAAACTAAATTTCTTCCGGTGCCACCGTTTTTATAAAACGTTTCCAATAACTTTTTATTTTTTATTAAGCAGTTTTCCAACCCGAAACATAGATTTTTCGGATGTTATCAGGTAAAAAATTCAAGAAAAGTAGTTTATCGCGTAAAGATTTTCTGTTCAAAAAACATATTTTTCTGATAGACATGGTAAATTATCAGAATTTATCATAACATTAAATTTAAAACTGTTTTATTTCCCTTGCATGGAAATATTCAGTTATGCAGCTGGAATTTATTTCAGAATTGATGTCACCCAAATGTCCAGACTTCACGGATGTGAAAAAGGCCGGTGGGCATACATCTACCACGAATTAAAAAAGTCTTTTACTTGTTTAGTCACTGTGATGAAGTAGTGCTATAAAATTTACTCAGGAAAGTTTTCAAAAATAAGTGGCAGCAAAAGAATATTTGTTTTTATAAATGCTTCTTTAAATCTGGAAAATATATTTTTTTTGTGGTGTCTTAATATAACGAACATTTTTCGGAATCGTATGTTAAATAGATGTGGTTAATGCATATCTTCGTTCGTGACTATATTAGATTTAAGAAGTTCAAGGGTTCTCATTTCTCTTAACCCCTTAATTCTCGCTCCCGTGATGTTCACGGTATGTGTCTTTTATTCAGATTTTATTCGATTACCACCACTTTTATAAAATAGTGTAATTGGCTTTATTATTGTATCATTTTACCTGTCATTAAATAAGGTGAATACTTCTTTTTCAAAAAAGTGGTGCCAATAAGCAATTTGAATTTTTAAACCGCCATTTAATGGGACAGTTAAGGGGTTTAATCTTCAAAATTTTTGAAATTTTAATTTTTTATATGACAAATTCTTAACTTTTCGAAATATTTTCATATAATTGTTTCATAGAAATTCTAATTAGAACATATGTTATGTCTTTTAGAATTATATGCGTGCAATACTTGAAGCGGCGTTTCCGGAATATTGAAGTCATTTTTCTGAAAATGATTTTTTGTGCATAACGTGCAGGATATCTCAAAAACTTCTCAATATTTTTTTCATAAATTTTTCAGAATATATGTTTTATATTAGTCTGCTTAAACCGAACCTAAAATTTTCATTTTGTTGATAAAAAAATATTTTTTAGGTGTCTATATTTTTGAAATTTTAAAATTTTTATATTAGCTAAATACAACTTTGTATTAAAAGAATAAAAATGCTTTAAATACAATTTTTGTAGGTTCAAAGAAATTATTATAGTCTGTAATATGATTAGATAACAACATTTTTGATCTAGTTGCAAAATTAATTTTGCAGTCCTGCGCGAAAGCTGTCATACCAATTTTCTGCTCAACAAATGTCTGACAGTTTGAAGCACTTAAAAATATTAATTCTGCATTCTGTACTTTTTTAAATATATGAAACGGAAGAACATACTTATACCTTTCACACCTCTAAAAATTATGTCCTAAAATCATATACATTTTAAGATATTAAATATTGGAAATGGTCTTTTTTTTTTTCATTTTTTCCTTATTTAAGAGTTCTGAAACTCCTTGAGAAACATTTGTCTTTTTTTACAGTGTGTGAAAGTTAAATTATGCCAGCAGTACATAAAAAAAGAACTCAAACATATCTTGTTAAATAAGCGATATGCTTTTAACATTATTTTCTGAATTCTACTAAAATCAGTCTGCTTTCTTCAAACTGGGTGTCTTGACGTTTTTCATCCTAGAATCCCGATTATATATTTTTAGTTTATCTATACATTAGCGTTGAGATGATAGATAATGTTGATTTATTTTGCAGAATAAAGGGGAAAAATAATCTGTTACTTAATTCATTGCATCTCTGATAAACACAGATTACAGAGAAATTCTGATAAGGAACATTAGACAGCTGCTTTAATTTTAATTGCACCATTTCACGGAATATCCCATGTTGTAATTAAAATATTTCAAAATATGTTCATCCCTTTTCCGTTAATACCTTTTACTAATCCCCATGAAATGAGAAAAATCACGTATACAATTAAATCAAATTTTGGATCTACGGAAATTTTTAAACTGCCGAAAATTGATTGTTTGAATAGATTACTATCAACAAGAACAACTCTCTATTTCCTTGAAATTTCCAGACCTGATTATCTATTTCAAAAGTAAGCATGAAATTGTTAAATGAATCACAAGGAATGTTATTTTGCTGTGGAATCCACATTTTTGAACATTTAAATGTTTTGATTTTAAAAAATTAGTTTTCTAAGTATTCATAAATGAAAATGTTTTATTTTCTAAGTATAAAAGCAACTTGTGCAGTAGTGTGTATGAAAACTAATCAGATATTTTGGAAACACTCAGATAATGTTTAAATGTATAAAGTTGTGAAGAAAGGTCTCTAATTACACTAAAATGGTTATGAGTAAGGTATGAAAGTTAGCGAAGTGCACCTACCTAATGTGGAAGTTATCGACCGTACACTGTAAAACAAAGTATGTGATTTTACTGAAAAGTACTTAGTACCATTACAAATACTATAGAAGTTACTAAAAAAGTCACGTGTAACTAAACACTGCTAGTAATATTACAAAGAAAATGGTTGCAACTGAATGCTTATCGAGCATGCGTCTTTCTCTGTCCTTAAAATCTGTTATAAAATATTAACCACCACCTGAAATTTATTCTATCCAAAATACGCTACGCATTTTTTTATGTTTCTGCAACAAATAATTCAGAACACATTCAAACCATTAATTCAACAAAGAAAATTCTAGTAAAGAATTATATTGATCAAGCAAAATTCTAATCATCCATTAACCATAGAAAAAACCTAATAAAATATGAAGCTTATTAAATGAAACTTGGAGGGAATATAATAGCATAAATAAATTTACGTTAAGTCCTCTAAAAGTCAACACGCGGCAGAATCTACTTCATCACCCATTACTCGCATTTAAAATCGTTTACAAACATGGCTCCAGAAGCAAGGTATGTAGAACGCTCGATTCCCAAATCCCAGATATTGAGTTCTGTTCTTCGCAAAGGAAAAAAAAAGGGACGCAAATCTCCCCGACTAATAAGTATAGGTGCTTCTCCAATGATGGCCTCACCAGCGACTTTTTTTTCACATTTTATACACAATTCAGTTCACATAATTTCTTAATGAAGATACAAGAGAAGTACTTATAATACTATTAACCATTTCTTAGTACATATATTAAAAAAGCACATGAAATGGCTACTAACGATTTTTTAGTATGTTCACTAAGGAAGTTTATGTGCTGATTACTAGGTGAAATACAGTAATATTACTTAAGAAGAAGCTGTATTAGTTACTAGAACAATTCATGGAATCTCAGTTGCCTAGAGATTTTCTAGTAGTACTACAGATTTTTTTTTCAGTGTATATAGAAATCTTTGAATCATTGTACAATTTTAAAAGTATACAGAGTCCTCGATTTGCTATGAAATGAAGTCTTACATGTAAAAATAACTTTATAGAAGCCCTAGAGTGTTTTATTTATATCCAGTTATCAATTTTAATACATCACTAGTCGCAATCAGAAATGAAGCATTATGATGCAAATGCGCATTTACTAAAAACACTAATGTATATAAGAAAGGTGCAATTTATTTTAATAAAATATCAAGTCAAGTATGGTTAATATTTAGATGATCTGCAGCATTGCATGTTTACGCATACGAGTGCTTATGCAATTTTTTTAATATAAATGTTTCTATAGCATATCTATGTTAGTTTTATTAATAAATATGTATTTGTTAAATAAATTTCATAATTCCTCTCTATCTTTTGTAGTGTTGGAAATGCTGTGGATATCTTTCAAATTCAGTCTCTATGGGAGCCACAATACTCTAATCTAATAGGTTTGCCACGATTTTCGAAAAGCCGTCTACATCATTTTTAAAAGGAGAACTCTGCCATTGGTGAAAATTGCTGTTCAGAAATACTGGTATCCATAAACACCTCCTGCGTGTACGCCCTTGTCCAAATCCAGTTTCTCAGTTTAAATGTTATTTGTGTGTATCTGACTTTAATCTGCGCCTTGTGTTTTCTGAATGTACAGTCGTGGAAAAAAAGTAAACACTCCCTACTAACTCCTCAACAAATCAACGTAGAAGAAAGTTACTGGTACCGAACGATTGGAAATAAAGTCTGCTTTTGAATCATGTATAAAAACTTTGCTTAGAGGCCATCTACATATTTAAACGAACCATAACTTTGTTTTTTTTTTTCAATAGCAGTACACAATTCGAACAGCATAAATGAATTCTACACTATTTAATTAGCACATAAGCAAATTTTTATGCAATTCGTACAAGTTTACGAGAAATTAATTATTTTAAAACGAGCGTATTTTAAGGGCTGTATCCAAATTGAAGTTCGGTACTCGTTTGTTAACCGAGAGAGCACCTTCTTCATCAAGGCATCATAAGCGTCACTCAAGCAGTCAATGAAATCTGCTAGGAAAGCGTAATTTCAAAATATCTAGTCACTTCTATCATAGACGGCCCCTTGAACCATCATTTTGCTATTTTTTAAGCATAATTTGAAAACTACATCGAAGAAAAATGTGAAATTTTGGATTTCCATAAAGCAGGATTTAATAAATCTAAATCCATCAAAAAATTGTAGGTTACAATTCATATTTTTTTCGAATATTAATTCCATAATTCATAATTCATATCATAAAATTATAAGAATTGCAAAATCAATGTATTTATGTTTGGGTATATTAGTATTATTGCTGCACAAAAAATTAGCACATTAGGAGCATAATTTCAGGAGATATAAATAAAAAATATAAAAATGTATTTTAACATTAGAAGCACTAAATTTTAAAAGTTTATAAGTCAAAAACTTATTATTCAAATGACTTGAAATTTGTCTAGACATAGTTTGAACGGATGATTTGAAATATCTCGTTAAAATTTGGTATTGCCATTGAAAAAAATGAAGTTTGGATTCGTTTAATATGTAGATGCCCCCCTAAGCAAATTTTATTTCCACCATTTAAAAGTAGACTTTATTCCCAATCGTTCGGTACCAGTAACTTTTGTCTACGATAATTTGTTGCGGAGTTAGTAGGGGGTGTTTACTTTTTCTTTCTCACGACTGTACCTCGTTAAATATATGCAAATCATATATATCAGAATAGATTATGTATTTGTTGTTTCTTCGAGTATTTTTCCTAAAATTTTACGGATCTTGATCATGATGTAATTAATTTTTTCATAATTAAAGTATTACAAGTACCTTTTGAAGCTATAATTTCACCGTTTCCCAATTTTTTTGAAATATTTCGTGTTATTTTATGTACAATGTAATGTTCCTTTATAAAAGTAACTATACAGAGGTGTGAAAAATACGAGAATAATTATGAAATTTATAATAAAATCTTATTATATTAAACAAATAATACATTATTTAAAAATATTGATAAATTTAACATTTAGTGTGCATCCTCTCTTTTTTTTATTAAAAATTCGATGCGTCTTGGCATACTTTGTATGATGTTTTGGAATTAATTTGTATTCCGTTGTCATGGTGGCAAATTTGGATGAGTCTTTCTATCAGACCATTGTTTCTGAAGCTGCATTTCTTTATTTTATTTTATTTTTTTTTTACAATGGCCCAAAATTTCTCTATGGGATTCATATCTGGACTGTTTCCAGGCCATGGAAGTGTTCTCTTTAATTAAAAATTAAAGAAATACAACATCACGAACAAGAATGGTCTAATAGAAAGACTCATCCAAATTTAGCATCATTACAACGAAATACAAATTAATTGCCAAAAAACAAAAACTCATACAAAGTATGCCAAGACGTATCGAATCTTTAATAAAAATGAAGGGATGCACACTAAATATTAAATGTATCAATATTTTAATGTAAATTTCACAATTATTCTAATAATTTTCACACGTCTGTATAAGCTGTTCAATATATTTTGAATAGAAATATTATTTCACAACACAATTTATTTTTATAGTATCGAAATACAAACACTAATTACTTTTCTCTGGTGTAGATCAATACATCTCATGAAGACATCCTAAAATGAGACGGGTAAATCAATCAACAATTTCCGAAACGGTTTTTCCGATCCTCCCCAATAAAAATATGGTTATATTCCGAAAGGAAGAAAGATAACATATCCTGGAGAAGAAAAAAAAAAACAATAGTTTGTTTTGTACGTTCTTCTAAATCAACTGAGATTTATTCTGTCAAACATAACAACGCCAATATTAAGAGTTACCTTTAAAAGAAATAGTTGATTGAAATGTCAATTTTTCAGTAGTTTTAAGAATTATTATAGATTTTTCATTTTCTTTTAGATATATTTAATAGTACAGTAAAATTTTATAAGAAAAATTATGTTGTATTTTGAAGATCTTTAAGGGCCTTAATTTGTTACGATTCTCTATAATTATTAGAAGTCATATTGTAACAAAGACATGAGAGGTATTAGTTTTAATAAGTTTATAGTCGTAATCTTCTTTGAAAATGAATGATTTAAACAAAGGAGAAAGAATCAAAGACCACTGTTTGTGCAATACAGGGTGTCCAAAAATGGATGTCCTAGTTCCAATGGTATATTATAACAGTTTAATTTAGACTACTTACAGCAAATCATACATCAAATTGAAGGTAAACGAACCTATTTTTTCTTACAAGTGTTCAACATGTGCACATTTAGTTATACTACACACATCCAGACTAAAGTCCAATTCTTCCCATATTTTGGTTAGCAAGTCCGTAGTAATTGAAGCAATAGCGTCTTCAATTGTGTGTCTCCTCTGGAAAATCATTAGGTAGCTGCTGAACGTAAACACGATCTTTTATAAAGCCCCAAAGGAAAAAATAGCATGGCTCCAACGAATTTTAAACCTTCAACCTAGCAATAACACTTGACACTCAGGAGTCGCCATTTTGCATATGTGGCATTCCAAGCGAGTCAATAACAAAAGAGTACTCGCGCATGCGCTTATCTAAAACTGTTTGAAACCCTTTATCTGTGATCTTGAACAAACAATCTACAAAGCTTACAGTTGATACTATTAAGATTTATAACACGGACATTCTTTTATGGGCACCCTGTGCTATTACTTAAATTACAAGAGTAAACCAACCGATAATATATAAACCGATATTCCATTCCAGCACATGCTGAGGGTGTAATTGTAGGGCAAAGCATGTAGATGTAGTTGGTGTGAACAGCACCTCTATAACCCGTCTTTGTTTGGTTTATTCAAATCAATTTATTGTAAAGTGAGGACAGATGCCGCAGTTTTTCTTTTCTTCTTGTAAAATGTACAATAAAGCAAAAAACAACAAACTAAGTACCAGAAATCATTGATCAAACCCTTTAAAATCTAACTTCTATGTTAAACAAGTTAAAGCCCTCTTAATAAAGCAGTCATAATTATTTTCCCAAACGTCCTTTTTTAACATCATTTTTAAGTGCTGGGTAAGATGCCGCATGGGGTGTGGTACAGATGCCGCATAGAGAGAAAAAGCTATGCTGTTTATTTTTCTCAAATAAATCACATTTTTATTTCCTCAAATTACTTAAAATAAAAATAAATAACAGTAAACTTACATAAATTATATATATCACTAAATTGTGAAAAGTTTAACGAAATTGCAAAAGTGTAAGCTCGAAAAATAAAACTTAAGACAAAAAATGAAAATGAAACGAAAAATATTTGAATTTACGTGAATGGATAGCATAATTACTGGAAACAATAGACAGCATAATTTAAAAAAAAGATATAAATCACTGGTTTACATCCAGGCGAACATTGCAGTTTGCTCTTAATGTAAGCATTACTTATATTCTATTTAGGCCCTAGTCTAATTTTTGTTGGTCTTTCCTCTCATTCTTTAATTTTGTATTTCCATTCGCCCACAATCACATCACACTTCCCGTTGCAAAAGTAAAGTGAGCCTTTGTCATGCAGCTATCGATTGAATTTGATGCACTGAACCCTGTTCGCTTTAGACTTTGTTCCTTGATAAGACTCCAGACACAATCAGTACATTCTGAGTCATCAAATTCCAATCCAATACATACTGCCATCAAAATCTATAAAAGAACAATTTCGCCATTATCGGAAGATGACTCATATTTTAGTTTCTTCCTCAAGTAAGGTGTGTTCAAGTTGATATTTCCTTTCCGTTTTTTGAACATTTTACTTCCACCAAGTAGTCGTTCTTTGACGCTTTCCAGTGTCTTTTGCTTTTTATTTGATTGTTCTTTTTTATTGTTTATAAACTCTCTGCTTGTAATATTTGCATCCTTTTGATTTCTCTTACTTGGCTGTGTGGGCCTTTTGACCATTGGGATAAGACATATTTTGCTTAACAGTTTAAATGGTGAGACTTGTAAAGGGTCTATGTTTTCCTGATTCACACATGGAGAACCAGCATTGTTGCTGAGAATATTTTGATAAGTAGCAGAATGCGCTACTATACCTTCATTTAAATGTTAGTTATACTTAAATCTCAGTGATGAATTTATTGAACCGAAAAACAAAAATATATATTGCGGCATCTGTCCCTCAACCTCTGTGCGGCATCTGTCCCATAGTGGAGGGTAAGATGCCGGGCCGCCATTTTGTGTCATGTGAGCGACGCGTGAGAAAGGCAAGCACATGTCTGTATTCTATGATGATCTATTCTACAGTTGCAATTGGTTTGGGATGAAATCTCTGCTTATTTTGCTTAAAATATGCAATAAAACTTTATTAGAATAATTTTAGCAACTTTCCACGCAGGTTTGAAGCATAAAAGCAGGCAGAAATATTTGAATACTAATAGTTAAGCAGTGGAAACGCATACAACACAACAGACAGCACTTAAACACACAACGAAATTCTTAATTTGGCTTAGGGATCGCTAGTATCGCCAATACAATCTCTGCGGCATCTGTCCGACCGCAGCGTCTGTCCTCACTTTACTATATATTCAACATTCGGATAAACGAACAGAGGGTACAGCCTTCCTTTTTGCAGCTGATATAACGTAATTTCCCGCGTATACACCGCAACCCAGGTAATTCGATTTCATACCAGATATCGTTTTAAATGAAATGTGACTTGCTTTTGCTTAGCATTTATTTGACTTCATTTTTTTAAGTACAATTTCCGGTATGAAAAAGAATTAACTGAGCCGTGGCGTATACGCGGGAAATTACGGTATATTTACTTTCTTACAATAGAAGTTGTAAAAACCAACATTTATGAATACTGCTCTTTAAAATGATCATGGAAGAACGAGACGCTGTTGTAAATTCGTCGCATGATTAACCTCCTTAGAAAATTGTGACATTTAAAAATATACATACTGATTCCCGCCTCATAATATTTCAGCTTACTAGCCGTTCCAAGGTGCTACTGGCGTACATATCTGGCCAAAATTACAAAGACACTAAAAAATGTAAAAAATAACACATTTTATGAATACGTATTAAAAATATTATTTAATTTCTATTAATAATACAAAGAAAAGTGTTTTCCCATTTTTATTTAAAAATAATTAATAGTTATATGAAAAAAAAATAAAATCGCATTTTTTTTAAATGTTCATAATTATAAGGACTCTGCATATAAGTTGAAACAGATAGAATTTTAATGTAAAATGTATCCATCTTCATTTTGCAGACACTGAGTTATACGACATGCTTCGAACAAGATTTGATAGTTATGATATGGATGTACGCTCCCAGGGATTGTACATAGTTTCCTCTAAATCTGCAATTCACATATATTGCTTGTCATATTTCGAGAAAATTTCAGTATTGCACTCCATTAATTTTTTTTTTATAAAGTTCATATCACGAGACCAAGGTGGACAATTATTAATGGGATATCGTTATCATTGACACTTTTTCTTATCTTTTCGTGAATGGCGCGTAAATTATCTTGATGGATATTGTATTTTTCACATTTAAAATCAACCATATGCCAATGATTGGATTTCTAATACAAAAGTGTATACCATTGATCTCATAATCTTAAAAAATAGTAGTTAATTAGTTTTTTATCGAGTTATCACCTCATTTTACACCATGGCGTATTCTTCTTCATTCTGACGGCTACATGCAACTTTTCTATCATGTATTATAATACTAGCAAGTCTTGGTCTATGTGTGTGTTTGCGTGTACATGCATATTTTATCTAAAAAAAGGATTTAACGATTTTTAGTAAATTTTGTATCGTACCGTATTGGAGCAGTTAAGACAATTGGGCTAGGTCACATGTTCGAGAAAATTAGATTGGTGGGTCATTTTGGGGACACTACGGGTCATACAATTTAATGGGAATGAATGTTGAAATAGTTTTTAAGTTGTTGAGCAGTTGGCAGTAAACGAATTTGCAAAGTTGGCAACATAAATTTTGCGAAATATTGGCGACATTAGTAAGATTTGGCGGAAAATCGATTTTCAAGATTTCCAATTGCAAAACACAAACCTGAAACCAAGTGGAAGAATGTCGGAAATTTGACGCAAAATAACAGTTTGTCAAACTTTTGACGATATTTTTGAACAAATCGGCTTTTAGGATCTGAAGGAAGTTTCTAGAAATTCCCAATAATAGCCGATATACGTAATTCAACCAATCAGAGTTCATTTAAAAATGTAGTTTGGAAGGATGTGTTTTGTTGTAAATATGTAATTAATGTAAAATTTAGAAATATGTGGCATAGTTTTAATATTGATTGTTTACGTAAATAACACTGTTATAAAATAAAATACTTTATAGCAATAAAACAGCGAGAATTTATTGTTATATTGAGTTGAATGCAAAGCAAATTATAACCGAGTGGAGCTCGGCCTTCCCCGCTGGTTCTACGAGAAATCCTGAAATTATTAGAATGTACCTTTAGGCTCTTCAAAACTGAACTTTAAACTGCTAATACATGGTTTCTGGAGCTGTGCCAGCTCAAGGAGAGACTAATCTAGTCGGGTTTTTTAAAAGAAAATTAACTTAAAAGTGTACAACAAAGTGTACAAGTATGTATGTTTTATAAACACGGATTTTTTTATATAGTTTATTTTAGGGGGCAGATAATTTACTTTCCAACAAGATCATACAGACAACAAGATTTACCATATCTCAAGATCTACTTAAAAGTCGTTCAGTAATGAGAATATTAATTTACTTAACTGACCCCCTCGATCCCAAAATATGGACATTATAAAAGTGGGGTGCACAGGTGAACACTTTACACGGGTAAACTTTATTGATGAATCACAAATATTGGGGAAAGTCTTTATAATCACTGGGTACATATAAGAATTATAAAAAAATATTCTAAACATCTCCAATCTTGTGACACAATGTCTTCAAAAATTTTGTTCCATTTCTTAATTAGATTGTATCTATTCAAACCTATAAGTAGTGCCTTTATAATTATGACCATTAAAGAATTGTAATATTTTTAATTTTTAGCGAAAAATATTTTCCTTAGAACAAGGTAGCATGATAGTTCTTTCTGGAATAAAAAAAAAAGATTGTATATTGCTCATCCATACTTGAAATTGTATACAAAATATGATAATTTTCATTTTCGGTATCATTGTAATTTTGGCCAGATGTATATGACGCTATTTTTAACTCCTTAATTCTCGTTCCCGTGATATTCGCGGGCTGTCATGGGTTGTCTGTTTTATTCAGATTGTTTGATTTGTACCAGTTTTATAAAACAGTGTAATTGGCTTTATTCTGGTATTATTTTGCTTGTCGTTAAATAAGGTGAACACTTTTTCAAAAAAGTGGTGGCAATAAGCTATCTGAATTTTTAAACCGTAATTTAATGCGACCGTTAAGGGGTTAATGAACGGGGGAAACTTTCATATCGGCTGAAAATGCGTAACTTTTAGATCAAGAACGTTATCCTCATTCATAAAAATGTTTTATCCTAAACTGCAACTTTTAATGAAAGAAAATTAAAAGAATGAATGTGAACAAATTTAGGTCACTCTGCTTACATTCCAAATTAATTACCCTGATGTTAATACATATTTGGGGCATCATGAAAGGCAATTTGAAGGCATTAAGTTAAATACTACACTGCAAATTCGTGAAACACTGTTGTAACACTAACTGAACATAATAATTAACACGTCTAACTAAAATCATTTTCTATAGTGTTGTGCAAAATAAAAAGATTGTGCAAAAAGTGTTGTTAAAAATTAATAAAGGAGAAAATGTGTTTTCAAAACATTTCTAAACATCCAGTTTTAAAATTGTGTAATTTTAAAGGTACCATATAGAAAGTGTTTTGAAAGTGCTTTACACGTGTTGTTTTATAATGTTCTAAATTGTGTGGTGCTTATAATGGGTTCTTAATTTGTTGACAAAGTGTTGTGCAGCACAACACTATTGTAAGAACATCAACACTATAAAACATCAACATGATTTCAACACAATTGACGACATTATTTTTAGAACACATTTTTAGATAAGAACACTTTTGCAACATATTAAGAACACATTTTTAGATAGCAACACATTTGCAACATATTAAGAACACATTAACAATACAAAAAATATTTTGTATATGAAGTTTTCTAATTCACAACACATTAACGTGTTGTTAATTTGATGACAAAAAGTGTTGTAAAATGTGTTTATTTTTGTGTTTGAGAATTTGCCGTGTATGCATATTAGGATGATAGAACAAGAGGAGTGATATATTAATCTTTCGCTGTGGAAAGTGTTAAAGCAGGCAAACAAGTTTTTGCGCCCTCTAATGTATCCACTATTTTTGAATTTTACTGATATAAGTACAATAGCAGTGCAAGAAACAGGCTAAACTTGGGAACGCAAGAGTAGTTAGGAAAGGCATCAATTGACATCATTTATATCAAAACATCCTTTTCTATCCTCCTAGCATAATGCCTACGAAACATGTATGCGCAGTTGACTTCAAAATCAGCCAATAATATTCTACTATAATCGAACTCGCTAGAAAAAATATGTTTTGAAATGAAGAGGTTGTGTAGATAGATAATATTGTATCAGTAATTTTGTATCTCATTTCAATATTTTTAAATCTGTAAACTCTGGTTTAAATTTAATTGATCCTAATAAATAACTAAAAACAATTTTTAGAATTCTTACCCTTTCTACGGAAGTGGAACGGGTCAGAAATATAAGATTCTACTATACTGTATATCCACTAATGTTCTGGTCATTCTAGATGACTTTAAAACGGCAAAAGCTATTCATGAATTGGCGTCGTACCTAGGTTAAGTAAAAAGGCTGCGCACTGCGTGATGAAACCACTTACAGTTCCATCTTGCGGTAAACGGCTGTGTTAGCGTTATTTTCTTTAAAACGGTAAAAGATCAGAAAAAGTCAATTAGTATAATGTAAAAGCTCAATGTGTTACGCACTGTTTATCTGCCGTTGTCAGCAGTCCTTCATCACGCATTCTAAATGTATTCTGACACTGGACACATTATCGTACTTAACTTGAGTTTCATATTAATATGCACTGTACCATGTAAAAGTAACTGCATGCAAAAATAACTTATTTACAATAAAAAAAGCCGTTTTTATATCAGATAAAATACGGAACCAATTTATGAAGAAGTTTGGCATTATAAGGCAGAGGCATATTTACGAACAAAACTAAAACATGTAAGCAAGGGATAGTGTATTATAATAAGGAAATCAAACTGAATATATTAAACACAGTTTGGCCACCATTCACAGAAATGTTGCATCATAAATTCTGCATGTATTCTGACACTCCTCAAATTATCATATTTAACTTGAGATTATTATTAATATAAACTTTACTAGGATTACATGTGTTAGTTGTATTAATAAACGTGCCTCTTCTTTAAAATGTTACAATCCTGGAATTATTTGCGTATTTATGCTAAGAATATAATATAAAATATATACATTTGAGGGCTTTTAATAAAGTTATTTTTACATGTATGACATTATTTCATACTAGATCGATAACGCTCTACAGCATTGTAATTTACTTTTTTTCGCGTATCACTTACCGATTTCGAAATAGTAACTCGTTTCAAGTAATACAGATTAGGCTCGCGCTGTAAATGGTCTTATCAAGTACCGCATAACCATTAAAATATTCCTTGATCACAAGCTCATGACTAAAAATGTGCCAGATTTGATTATAATATTGATAATGTTGATGGACAGGACTTTAGTGCGCACCATGCATAATTAACAAATTTAAATTCAAAACATCTCATTACACGAATAAAGTATTCTTTCTTAAACAAGAACACGAAAACATCTAACACTTATCTGGATAACATTTTGTTTCGTAAAAATAATGCTGCTGGAACGTGTTTAATCGTGAGAAATTCAGGAAATTAATTCGATTATTTTTAAGTATCGAGTTAACGGTTGAATTTAAAGATCATGTTAATCATCGACACTACACATAATGATATTTTCAGGGGGGTAATTCTTTTTTATATTTAAAAAGGCATTTCTGCTGTAACACTTGAAAGAAGGAAATTAACTTATAACAGTTAATTTACAGACAACTGTATAAATTTTCATTACGTTAGCCCTATGAGTACAATAAGAGAATGAATTAAGAAAATTGTAGTTTCCTATAATTGATTTTATTGATTATGTAAAAATGCAATTCTGATTAGTAAATAATACACCGAATTCAAACGCATAAATCTAAAATGAATGTATTTTAAGAGGAGTATTTTACAATTATTACTATATATATTGCTTTTTTGTATTCCGAACAAAATACTCACAACATATTAAATTAGAAATTAATAATAAACATATAAAGTGGGAAAAGCAATATCAGTAAATAAAGCTGTATAAAGTATGTAAAGTATACGCCGAAGAGCCAAAACATTATGACCTTCCCTTCATTTTGCAATGAGCGCATGGTCAGGTACGAATGTTATTTAACTGTTTCTGGGGAGTCTGATGAATCATTCTTGCGCTTGCTTCTGCATGTGATGCGAAAGGATTCTGATTTAAGCGACTTTGATATATGGCAGATTGGAATGTCCCTAAGTCTCGGAACGAGTATTCTGGAAATTGCACTATTCTTGGGTTGTTCGCGACTTGCTGTTGTTAGTACTTATGCAAAGTGAATGAATGGCTGTGAAACCAGTAGTAGACACCACGGCGTTGGAAGTCCACACGTGATCAAAGAAAAAGGACGTCGGAGAGTGTCCCGCTTGGTTAGGCAAAATCGACACCAGACAGTGGCTAAACTGACAGCCCAATGCAATTCAGGTCCAAGTAGAATTGTTTTGGAGCTAATAGTTCAGCGGATACTTTTGGAAATGGAACTAAGCAGCAGTCGTCCCGCTCATGTGCCACTGTTCACCAAGCGTCATCGCTAACTACGCCTACACTGGGCCCAAAAACATCGTGACTGGACCATGCATCATTGGAAGAGAGTTGCCTGGTAGGATGAAACACAATTCGTCATTCATCATGCCGATGGTCATGCCAGGGTAAGCCGTATTCCAGGCGAACAGTTGCTCCCCCAGTATACAGCAGATCATACAAAGGCCGGTGGTGGCGATTTTCAGCATTGGACGACGTTCCCATGGGCATCTTTGTAACCCGTGGTTATGGTACAACAGACCAAGAAAGCAATGGATAATCTAAACATCATTGCGGACCAGTTGCACCTTTACATGATGTCTGTCTTGCCAACTGGAAGTGCAGACATACAACAGGACAAAGCTCCTTGTCACAAGGTTCGCATTGTGCTCGAGTGGTTCCAAGAACACAATGCTGAATTCCAGTTAATGTCCTGGCCACCTATCTCACCGTATCTTAATCCGATAAAGGTCATGGAACGGCAGCTCAAAACTCAAAAACCACCATTTCGGATTATCCGAGTTTTGCGTGACCGCTTCTTTAACACCTGGTATAATCTACTCCAGCCTTCTTCCAAGGACTTGTGGTATCCATTCCAAGGCAGGTTTCTGCTGTTTTGTGTACCAACGATTTATTAGGTAGGTGGTTATAATGTTTTGGCTCTTCAGTGTATTCAGAGATAATTAACGTTAAATTAGCGAACGCATTTATTTTTCAATGTACAATCCTGTATTAAAAGTGATTGTCCTTACTAATGGAAACAATCATACGAAAAATATATAGGTACCAGTCGAATGGGAAATGTCTCTAATGATACATATAGTAACTTTATGAAGTCATCGGTATATAAAAATTGCACGTACTTTTTCTATCCATATATCAACATGGACGTTTGACTCATTATTTTAATTTTGTGTGCTATTTCTTATTTTGAATATAGAAGCACCAACATTTGACACATTATCCCTTTAAGACCGGGAGTTTTTTTTGATCGAAATTGACATTTTGGGTGGTTTCCCCTTATCGATAGGATCGTATTTGATTGAAAAAAAATATTTAAACAAATACCCGACGTCAGGTTATGCCAAGGGTGTACCCACGCAATTGTGTGTGTTCGGCCTTAATACAGCTGTTTTGGGGTAGAATATACACAATTGTGTAGCTTCGGATTATATGTGCAAATATCTAATTAATAAAAGTTTAAGCAAAACAGTTATTGTTTATTGAGATAATTTTTATCAGCCACAATGAAAATGTTTGAAACAATTTTTGTTTTTGGACAGATCACTACAATTTTATTTTCTGAGACGTTCTCTATGCTCGCACCCCTCTTAAGAGCCGTTGACAAATGGTATATGCCCTTCACTCTGTTTGGATTGCGCCTGATCGTTCAAATTTCTTTTTTTTTAGTTTTTCCAGCAGCGGTATTTTGTTCAAATACCGATCGAAGTACATAAAACTAGGTCTGAACCAGAGTAAGGACTACAGCAGGTCCTAAGCCTAAATCCTTGAAGACCAGGTCTGTACTTTCCCACTGGGATACTACAAAATTTAAAACTATCCCAGATGATGCTGTTACAACTGAGTGTGGTTTTTTTATATACTGCTTTACTGAGGCACGTCCTAAACAAGTGGGTAAGTGTGATCATACATCGCACAAAGGGTTTCGTTTAATATTCCTTTCAAAACACTTTCTTTCAAAACGTCCAGTACATTTATCGCCATGGAATACCTTCTAAATTTTGGCAAACACATCCTAAACTATGTTAAAGTTTCAAACATATTCGCCTTGTTATATTTCCTAATTTTGTTCGCCCCCCCCCCCCCCCAAAATGCTACGATATATCAAATGACGGGTATCTGCCAAATTTAGAAAATTGCCCCCCTTGGGGGGGAGTGGACAGATGGTCATCATGATTTTTGACGCTGCCTGATTTTAAAAATTTGTTATGTTTTATGAGCCATATTAAAGTTTCAAACAGATCGTATAGTTATATTTCCTAATTTTGTTCGCGCACCTCCCTCAACCCCCTCCCCCTCCTCGAAATGCGACGCGCCCTTCTTCTTTATAATTTATTATCGTGTGTTATAAAGTATCTTAAAGTTTAAAACAGATTGAAATGTTAGATTTCCTACTTTAAATGAAATCGCGGGCTGTTAATTCCACATTACACTACCAGGGAGCGCACTGTATTCTTAACAAAAGCGTATCTGAACGAAACTCCTTTACACAACCCATTAGTAGATATGTTATTCGAGGGGGTGGCGGTCTTTAGCAAGAATTTAAGATAATTGTTGAAATTACTATTCGGAAATAGTGGTAATTTAATTTTTGATATATTTATATTTAATAAGTATAAGTAGCATGTATCTGAGGACTCCATCAAAAAAAGCACCTGAAACGGTATGAAACAAAAAATAAATATTTTGCCCCTCGCCCTCTCCCCACCTTTCCGAAATTTCACGCGCCATTTTTTATAAATTTTTTCTAATGTGTTATAAACTATCGTAAAATTCCAAACAGATCGCCTTGTTATATTTCCTAATTTTAACAAAAATGTTAGTTCCACATTCCACCACCAGGGAGCGCACTCTATTTTTAACAAAACTGTATCGGAAGGAAACTCCGTTAAACAACCTATAAGTAGATATGTTACTCGAGGTGGTGGCGGTCTTAATAAGAAATTAAGATATTTGCTGAAATTAGTATTAGGAAATAGTGGTAACTAAACTTTAGACAATTTTATATTAAATAAGTAGCATATATCTCAGGACTCCCTCAAAAAGTCACCTAAAGCGGTCAGAAACGCTAATTTTTTAAATAGAAATCTAGCGTCCCCCCCCTCCCCGGAATTTCGCGTGTCATTCTTTCTTACACTTTATCTTATGTGTTATAAAATATCTTAAAGTTTCAAACAGATCGACTTGTTAGACTTCCTAATTTTAACAAAATCGCGTTATGTTAGTTCCACATTCCACCACCAGGGAATGCACTCTATTCTTAACAAAAGCATATCTGAACGAAACTCCTTTATGCAATCTTTCCGTAGATAGATGGGTCGGGATGGTGGCGGTCTTAAACAAGAATTTAAAATATTTGCTGCGGTAACAAACGCTAAGATTTTAAAAATAATTCTAGCCCCCCCCCCCCCCCACAATCCTCGAAATATCACACTCCATTCTTTTTTACACTTTTTTCTATGTGTTATAAACTATCTTAAAGTTTCAAACAGACTGAGTGGCGGTCTTAACCAATAATTCAAAATATTTCCTGAAATTGCTATTAGAAAATAGTGGTATGAAGTAAACTTTCTGATGATGAATGAGTTATACTTATCTCATATCGCTGTTCAAAAAGCCCAGGCAAATTATTAGATTTCCTAATTTAAGTTAATTCGTGGTTAAATAAGCGTCTCTTCATTTTAATCGATGCATTTGATAGGAATAAACCGATTAATTAAATAATAATTAATATTTCAGCTTGTAATTAAGATAGGACTTAGATATGGGTATCAATGAAATCAGCGCGAAATTTGACATCGGGATGCCAAAAAATTTAATCAAAAAATTTAATATTTAAAAAGTTAAAATTTCGTATTAAAATATGCTATTATGGAAAACCGCAGCGTCGTCATGTCTACCTGCTTTCCCGCCGAATTGAAATCTTTTTATTTCCTTGTCTTTCCAATTAAAAAAATTAAATTTTTATCGATCGATTTTTAGTGGATATTTTAACTTATACAGATCGCAGAAATGTGAACTTTATACCAAATGAAAGTAGATTTTTTTCTGCGTCTGTCTATTCCATTTACAAATTTCTCGCACCAATATTTTCTGATATACGATTTCGCTTTAAAATATCCACTTCATTTTTCGGCTTAATTTCCTCCGTGGTAACCGTGCATTCGGCTGATTTTACTGGCAACCCTTAGGAGAAACACGGATGATTTCGAGAAAGTCCGTTTGAATTTGCGTTAAAAAGGTGGACTGGTTAATTTTAGAAGTTAATTAGCCCGTAATTCGGTTAATTACCAACTTTTTCAAAATGTTATGATTTGTTGTTTGATGTGAGGTGTTCAGCTATAAGTACCCAAAATTTCAAGTCTCTAACATGTATACCCAGCTAAAAATGAACTGCAGTGAAACTTTAAAAAAAATGTAGTTGGAAGACTGCGGTGATTTGGCACAAATCCCTGCAGTGTTTTTGAAGTCGACATAACTATAAATTAACCGCAGTAAATGTGTAGTTGATAACTACACACTCACCGCAGTAAATTTATAGTTATGTCGACTTCAAAAGAACTGCAGGGATTTGTGCCAAATCACCGCAGTCTCCCAACTACATTTTTTTTGCAGTTTGAATGTAGCCTTTTAAAAATTTATTAGAAAATATGAGGAGAAATGCCGGATGTGCATAACATAAATAAGTCGTATTAGGCCTTTCCAACAAAATGCCACATGATGGGTGACTCCAAAATTTAGAAAAAGTGCCCCGTTGGGGGGGGGGGGGCAAAGTGGGGGGAGGGAAGACGGATGTGCATAACATGAATAAGTGGTATTAGGCCTTTCCAACAATATGTTACATAATGGGGACTGCAAAATTTAGAAAAGTGCCCCCCTTGGGGGGTGGGCAAAGTGGGGTGAGGGAAGTTGGATGTGCATAACATGAATAAGTGGTATTAGGCCTTTCCAACAATATGTCACATGATGGGTGACTGCAAAATTTAGAAAAGTGCCCCCTAGGGGGGGAAGTGTGGGGAGGAAAGCCAAATGTGCATAACTTGAATAAGTAGCCATTGGCCTTTCCAGCAATGGGTCACACGAGGGGTGTCGGCAAAATTTAGAAAAATGCCCCCTCAGGCGGGAGCAATGTGGGGGGGGAGAACCGGATGTGCATAACATGAATAAGTGGTATTAGGCCTTTCCAACAATATGTCACATGATGGGTGACTGCAAACTTTAGAAATGTGCCCCCCTTGGGGGGGGGCAAAGTGGGGTGAGGGAAGCCGGATGTGCATAACATGAAAAAGTGGTATTAGGCCTTTCCAACAATATGTCACATGATGGGTGACTGCAAACATTAGAAAAGTGCCCCCCTTGGTGGGGGGGCAAAGTCAGGTGAGGGAAGCTAGATGAGCATAACATGAATAAGTGGTATTAGGCCTTTCCAACAATATGTCACATGATGGGTGACTTCAAAATTTAGAAATGTGCCCCCCTTGGGGGGGCAAAGTGGGGTGGGGGAAGCCGGATGTGCATAACATGAATAAGTGGTATTAGACCTTCCCAACAATATGTCACATAATGGGTGACTGCAAAATTTAGAAAAGTGCCCCCCTTGAGGGGGGCAAGTGTGGGAGGAACTGGATGTGCATAACATGAGTAAGTGGCATTAGGCCTTTCCAAAAATATGTCACATGATGGGTGACTGCAAAATTTAGAAAAGTGCCCCCCCTTGGAGGGGGCAAAGTGTGGGGAGGAAAGCCAAATGTGCATAACTTAATAATTAGTCATTGGCCTTTCCAGCGATGGGTCACACGAGGGGTGTCAGCAAAATTTAGAAAAGTGCCCCCTCAGGGGGGAGCAAAGTGGGGGGGGAGAAACCAGATGTGCATAACATGAATAAGTGGTATTAGGCCTTTCCTACAATATGTCACATGATGGGTGACTGCAAAATGTAGAAAAGTGCCCCCTAGGGGGGGGGGGGGGTACCGGATGTGCACAACATGAATAAGTGCTCACAGGCCTTTCCAACAATATGTTACAAGGCATGTTGGCAAAATTTAGAAAAAATCCCCCTTGGAGGGGGGGGGCGGCAAAGCGCGTGAGGAAAGCCGGATGTGCATAATTTAAATAAGTGGTGATGGGGCCTTTCTAACAAGTTACATGAGGGATGTCGGCAAAATTTTGAAAAGTGGGGGTTGCACCACCTGGAATACACCCTCACTTCTCTATGAAATTTTTATATATTATAAATGACATTTATCGGAGGGCTCTGTAAAAAAATCCAATCTAAAAGGATGAAAATATTAAAAAAGTTCAAAAAGTAAGAGAAATAATGAAATTCTTCGATCGGACGTGGTGAAAATCTGCGAAATTCATCCATCGACAATATGAAAAAAATCGCACGAGTTTTGCAAATCGATCGCAAGGAAGCTCCCGCACATTTCCCCGATCAGTAGAAATAAAATATTGCAAAACTCGAGAATTGGTAGCGTGCAAAAATCATTACTCACTCAATGAAAAGATTTATGAAATTCCCCAGTCCATTATTGAAAAGCCCCACCAGTGGCCGAGAGGTTCTGCTCTCGAAGCTGGTAGGACGGGAGGTGCTGTGTTCGATCCCAATAGCGCCCGTTGGCCTAATCTTTTAGAGTTTTCTTCGGACCTTGGTTTTCCAAGCATAAAAGTCATATAATTTTTATGACTAAATTTTCTAAAGTTCCCTTAGAAAGACCACCCACGGAGAGCACTCCCCCCCGTTAGGGCCTATATCCCTCGTGCTGATAACTGGCCATCATAAACACAACCAACAACCATTATTGAAAAAAAAAAAAAAACAGAACAATTATTCAGTCGGCTGCTTTAAAATATTGTGAAACTTGTCAACCTGTTGCAGAAATCAATCGTGAAATTCATCAATCGTGACAAAACTCACAAGATTCTTCAGTTGGTGGCAGGAAAAAATGTGAAATTTGTCGACCGATTGCAGCTGAAAAACTGCTAAATAAGTCACATTAACTGATAATTGAAAAATAGTTATTGAATATTAATATTTAAAAAAAGGAATGCATAATAACATTAAATGGGGGGAAAATCGCAAAATCCAATCTGTCACAGGAAAACATTGCAAAATTTTATTGATAAAAAATAGAGCTGTACTGAGTACTCGGTAAATACTGAGTATTCGGCATACTCGGCCAATTTGCCGAGTACTCGGTACTCGGCGAAATTTTGGCCGAGTACTCTGCCAATACCGAGTAATTGTAAGAATTTCAAACTGATCAGTAAAAAGTTATTCGAATATCAATGTATAATATATGTAATAATTCATAAAACTATTTACTCAGTATTTAACAATATGTGTACAAAATATAAAAAAAGTTAAGCAAAAACCCCTCATAAAATAATTCAAGATTAAAATTTAGTTTCACACATACAAATAAAAGTAAGTTTTTCTTATTACACAACTACTCGGTATTCGGTACTCGGTCGAGTAGTCAGTGGCCGAGTACTCGGTACCCGGCCAAAGTACTACTCGGTACACCACTAATAAAAAAGGAGTCTAAGAAAACCAATTCAAATTATTTTTTGTGAACAAGGTACACGAATGCAAGAAAAAAATTTAGGTGCCAATGGGCAGTCTCTCACCACTAAATTTTATTTGTTATTTTTTGTCTAATATTTCACCTAAATTTTTTGTAAGAATTTAAGTGAAGAGAACTAATAAAATTTAGTGGTGAGAAACTGCCTGCTGGCGCCTAGATTTTTACACTTCTATTCTGCGAGTGCCCTTTTTTAAAAATTCGCACACAGCAGTCCTTTTTTCTAGAATCATCACTATCCTAGTGTTGATTCTAGATAAAAAGGGCCACTGGGCGGAAATGTTTAAAAAACAGCACACTTGTACCTTGTCGCTTGCAGGGAAAATCTGAAAAAGTGGTCTGAAAGTCGAAATTCATTCATCGACCATATGATAAAAATCCCACGAGTTTCACAAATCAGTATCAAGAAAAAACTAAATTTTACCAGTGGGTAGAAATATAATATTGCAAAATTTGTCAATCAGTTGCATGAAAAAAAACTGAAAATAGTCATTAAGTCATCAGAAAAATTTGTGAAATTTGCCAGTTGATTGTTGGACAAAAAAGAGAAATCCTTTAGTTGCGGATTTTGATCAAAAATTCACCTTAACACTTTGGCTGCCGCCCATTTTTCAAAATCTGTTCCCAGGCACCGAATGCGTGACTTAGAGATCTGCACGCCCCAGAGTTGATTTCAGGGGATGGCAAGCTCTCATTGCTCTGGAAGGAATGTCCCCCCCCCCGGACCACCCCCTGAAATCAACTCTGGGGCCACGGGTCTGCCCGTGCAGATCTCTAAGTCACGCATTCGATGCCTGTGAACAGATTTTGAAAAATGGGCGGCAGCCAAAGTGTTAACGTAAATTTAAGGATATTGTCATTTGTTTAACATTAGCTTGTGAGTATTGTAACATGACAGTGTACTAAGCTCATTCAATGTCCTCCTATGCAAAAAAAAAAAAAAAAAAAAAACATTTAAAATAATTAAGGATATTTTCAGTGGTTTAACATTAACTTGTGTGTATTGTAACATGACGGTGTACTAAGCTCATTCAATATCCTTCTTAATAAATGAAAAAATCATTTAAAAAATTTAAACGTATATGAAAACTCTGTCATGTAGAAAAAAAAATAATTCTTCGGTCGCTTGCAGGGAAAATCTGAAAAAGTGCTCTGAAAGTCTAAATTCATTCATCGACCATATGATAAAAATCCCACGAGTTTCACAAATCAGTATCAAGAAAAAACTAAATTTTAACAGTGGGTAGAATAGAAATATAATATTGCAAAATATTGCCTTTATTATTTGATTCTGAGAAGTGTCATAATTGACGAAAAAAACTAATTTGGCCCTATTACCATTCAGAAGTGCAAATTTTCTTTTTACAATAACACAATTCATATGACAGTAAAAAAAGATTGCTTCATTTAAAAAATTTAATATTTTACATAATTAGTGAGTACGTACTCATAAAATAAAAATTATTATTCACTCTATGTTATGTTATTAACACAATGTGTCAAACCGCTTTGTATTACATAAAACTGGTTCATTCCTAAAAAGAAAATAAGTTACTTACCTGTGAAATGTTATGCACTTATTGTAGGTATCCTAGACAGGCATCAAGTTATAATTTGAAGTTCAGTATTGATTTTTTGTGTAACTGAACATCAAAACATACTTTAATACAAAGCACAGATAAGTATCTGTATAAGATATTTAAAAATTCTGAAACTCCTAATCTAAAAGAACATACTGATTGAAGCAAGTGTAAATCTGAAATAAAACATTGTTAATTACTATAAATAGATAAGTGCACTAAATCAAGCAAAATCGAACTATCTGGATTGTCAGAAACAAAATTTTATCAAATGTTTTGGAAGACATTTGAATTTAATTAATCCTGTTAATATGAAATGGACCTATTTTTTTTTTTTTTCGCATGCATTAACCGTTAATAGTACAATCTCATCTGGATTTGAAATACTAACGATGATTGTACAAAAATTGCGACGGTTTATAAATCGTTATCACTTTATTCAAATTAACTCAATCGTGTGGATCTGAAATTAATTTCTTTCGATTGAGAATGTAAAAATACCCATACAGCCACTTTATTTCAATAAACAGTGGTGATATTTTTCGCCAAACTGCAAAATAAATGAACTTCTTTTAGCAAATCAACGTGGTACTCCGCGCCATGAAGGTAGAGTAGTGCTCTATCTCCCTGTCCGCGCCGATTTTCATAAACAAGCCGGCGTTTCCGTGAGTTGAGGTGTTTCTTTAATGCTTCTCCTGCAGTTGCAACGAAACCATGGGGTTAGACATTCAGCTGTAAGGGGTTGAAAAATAAATCATATGTCCAAATGAGAAATTTAAATAAAATAAAGGAAGAAAATTATACTATTCTTTTGTTGTTCTTCTTTGTTTTTATGAGGTAAAAGTGGAAAACTGGAAGTTATATGTATGTCCGATATGGAAGAAAGACAATTTATGCAATATGCGATGAGTAAACCCACCTGTGTTTCTAATTTCTAATCATGGGCGACATATAAAAGAATGGTTGGGCCACTGTCCCTCTCGATTTTGAAATTTATCTAATTAAATTTCCTTTTTCTTCGATTTTGAAAAACATAGTAAATTTTTTTCGAGTAATTTAAAATAAAAGAGGAACTAAAAACTAGTTATGAACATAGTGGGGCAGTGAGCAAGGGAGACCTATTGCCCCTCCCTTGATTTTAAAATTTAATTAATAAGAATTTCTTTTCTTCTGTTTTCAAAAACATTATGTAAATATTTTGAGTAACTTAAAATGAAAATAAATAAGAAATTTTCAATTAAGGGGTGGTGGTGGTGTGTGTGTGTGTGGGGGGGGGTGAGACTCATTGCCCCTCCCTGGATTTTGAAATTTAATTAGCAATTTTTTTCGCCAATTTACAAAAACATAGTAAATTTTATTCTTTTCGAATAACTTAAAATAAAGGAACTAAGAACTTTCTTAGGGGAGGGGGCATATGTGAGTCATTGCCCCTCCCTAGATTTTAAATTGTAACTATTTTTTTCTCTGATTTTTGAAAAACATAGTGAAATTTGATCTTTTCTCTTATCTTAAAATAAAAGAATTACTAAGAATTTTCTCTTAGGGGAACGAAGTTAGAAGAGAGCTATTGCCCCTCCCTAAATTTAAAAATTAAATTAATTAAATATTCTTTTTCTTTTGTTTTCAAAAACATAGTAAAGTTTATACTTTTCGAGTAACTTAGAATAGAAAAATGAGAAATTTTACATTAAGAGGGAGGGAGGGGCCGGGGGGTTAAGAGGTTCATTGCCCTCCCCTCCCTGGATTTTAAAATGTAACTAATAAAAATTTATTTTTTTCCACTTTTGAAAAGTAGTAAAATTTATTCTTTTCGACTAACTAAAAATAAAGAAACTAAGAATTTCCTGTTAGGGGAAGGGGCATAGCTGAGCGATTGCCCCTCCCTTGAATTTAAATGTTAACTATTTTCTTCGCTTTTGAAAAACATACTGAATTTTTTTTAATTATCTTAGAATAAAAGATGAATTAAGAATTTTCAGTTAGGGATAGGGTAGGGGGTAGGAGAAACCTATTGCCCCTCCCTGGATTTCAAAAGTTAATTAATTAAAATTTCCTTTTCTTCTATTTCAAAAACATAGTAAAATGTATACTTTTCGAGTAACAATAAAAAAATGAAGAAATTTCTCATTTCCCGCCCCCCCCCCCCTGGCTTTTGAAATTTAATTAAAATATTTTTCTCCGATTTTGAAAAAAAAAAAAATATATAGCAAAATTTATTCGTTTAGAGTAAGTTAAAAAAAAAAAAACTAAGAATTTTCCGTAGTGGGCAGGGGCACAGGTGGGTTGATGCCACTGCCCCTCCCTCGATTTTGAAATTTAACTAATTGTTTTTCTCTGATTTTGAAAATCATAGTGAAATTTAATTTTTTTTATCTTAGCTTAAAATGAAAGAGGAACTAAAAATTTTGCGTTAGGTAGGAATGTGACTTTCAATTAAGTCCTTAAAAGTCTTGGAAAGAGTATTAATTATCATTAGTATTTAAAAAGTGTGTTTCATAACATGCAACTCTCACAAAATTAAAACAATTTTAAACACTTTAGAAAATTCGGGAAATATCACACAATCATACAGCATTGTGTCTTGCAAAAGAATATTACAGTAACTGCTGTTATACTGTAGTTACTATTATAATAATCATACTTACAAAATTAAGACCTGTAAAGTTCTTCAGAAACTACAGTCAGACTGCAGATGCATCACCGAAAATTTTTGTGAATTAATTGCTATAAAATCACTTGAAATTCACTGCCGTTTTACTGTAGACATAAAGTCTTACTATTTTTTTAAATTTTGTGTTGAAAAAATACTTGTCAATAACTGGAAAATAACTGAAGTGTTTTTACTGTTGATATTGCACTAGAAAAAAAACTACAGTTGACTGTAGAAAAACTTGAAAAATACCTCATTTCTGTAAAAAAACTACAGTTCATTTTTAGCTGGGTAGTTTCTGAGAACGGGCTCTGTGACGGACAGACGGACAGACAGACAGACAGACAGAGGAGCGAGACGAATAGGGTTTCGTGAGATGAACGAAACCCTAAAAAAGGAATCGTCTGCTCATCTATGGAAAATTTTCCCTGATCTCCTGGTTAATTCAAGCAGAGTCTACGGAATCTGTCGAGCATTTGCTGAACTTTCCATAATTTATTATTTATTACCGGTGGTTTACTTGCTGTGTCGACAAAATGGAATGAATTTATCAAATTTAAAATTCTATCTCGTGGTACGGATATAACTCATATAAAAACTATCATTTTTTTATTCAGCATTTTATGCATGATTTTTATGCAAGATGGTGCTACTACACACATTAGCACACAAGTTAAGGATTTGCTGCGGAGAACATTCGGAAATGATATAATGATAAACCGCAATATCCCAACAGTCTGGACAGCTCGATCTCCTTATCGCAATCTTGCGATTTCAGGTTTCGTGGGTACCTAAAAAATACTGTATATTACAGTGGTGTTACGAACTTAGCTGACCGGAAGGCAGGACCAGATCCACAGCCTGCAACCGGATACTTTTCGTCCTGTTGTGGAACATGCGGTTTCACGTTTCCATATCGTAGCTTAAAACCATGGAAACCACATCGAAAATCTAGTACGTTAGTTGTACAGATCCGTAAGAATGTTTTGCTCCATATTTTAAATTAGATCTGTTTCTGTGAAGGTTTTCGCAGTCCGTTTTCCAAATTATTGCTTTCTGTATGTTTTTGATATGCGTAATGAAGTTTTCTTTTTCTAAAACTACCCTCCATTGTCCTCCCCGGCCCCGCCAGTGTCTGAGAGGTTCTGCTCTCGAAGCTGGTAGACGGGAGGTGCTGAGTTTGAACCCAATCGCGCCCGTCGGCCTAATCGTTTGGAGTTTTCGTGGTTTTCTTAGAACCTTGGATTTCCAAGCGTTAATACGTGTTAGGTTCCCTTAGAAAGACCCCCACAAAAGGCACTCCCCCCTGAGCCTATATCCCTCGTGCAGATAATTGGCCGTCATAAATACAACCAACCAACCAACCATTGTCCTCCCCCCCGCCAGTGACGATATTCTTTGTTTCTGGTAACTTACAGCGCTATCCGTCTTTGCAATTGTAAGTTTTTTAACCACGCCTAAAAATACCCATTGCCTTGGGAAGCATACTGATGAAATTTCAGGTCATTTGGATCAGTGGTTCTTTTGTTATAGGGTTTTGCTTTCACAACTTTAAAAAACCCCTCTGTACTTAGTCAACCTCAAGACACCATAAAATGCATTGTCGTTGCTCAATCAGTATAGAGATACTGGGCGATTTCTTATTATGAAAAAAATCCTGTTTACTACACAATATCTGGAAATTTATTGCTTATTTTATTTATGCATTGTTACTACTATATTGTTACTACTATATATTGTTACTACCTATAATAGTAATATGGATAAAAATTAGAAGAAGAAATCAAAAAATTGCAAAGTAAGTAATTTTTCTCTGACAAACAACTACGATCAATACACGAGGGATAAATCTCAACCAAATTAAATGCAGATAAACTGAGGGTGAATTCAAACTCATGGTCAAAACTTTGAAGGGTAATAAAGCACATCTAAACATATATCTAAATAAATACAATCAGAGATCATTTACTAGTTATTGTGTGATAAAGAGCTCTCCAAAATCAGAATGCGCCCAGCAGAGCTTCACTGCTTGAGATAACGTTAAGCATTGTATGACATTTTGAATACGTCTAGCTGTATTTGCTTAAAGTTTTGCTCAGGAGCTCAGATTCATTGTGTATATAAGTTTTAATATTGAGTTTAGCTGGAAGAGCTTTTGAGATTTTATTGAGTGCACTTGAATGAATGAATACACTTGCATTAGAGCCAATGGTGGACGCACAGATTATAATTAACTTGGTTTTCTTACTAAAATGAATCGTACCCTACTTATGTTAAATGTTTTTGCTTGCAAATGTGCATCTGCTTTATAATATCACACATCTGGAAGCAATTTGACGTGACTTTAAGGCGGTGATTGGATATCGAAAAACATAAATTTTAAAGCTTCTAATAAAATTAATATTCCTTATAAAATATCATTTAATGCTGTATAGATGACGATATGTACTTTTGCAACTGACTTTATTTCGCATATATCTCATAAATTTACATAAATTCTACGGGCGTTGCTATCGATTGCATTATGTCAGGAGTAGCCAACTTAATGCACAATTTTCGCACTTTATTTAAATGCGAAAATTGTATAGTACACTGTAAAAAATATCAGAACTCCTACAGTCCATAGCAGAAACGTTTTCAAAAATGTAGCGTAAACTATTAATTCTCTTGAGTTACTGAATAAATCGGAATCGTTACGCTCATTTATGTGTAAAGTATTTAAAGTAAATACTTTGTAAAAAAAAAAAAAAATCAGAACAGTTACATTCCATTGCGGAAATGTTTCCGAAAATGTAGAGTAAACTATGAATTCTCTGGAGTAACTTATTAAATCGGACATGGTACTCTCATTTTCAAGTAAAGTATTTCATGCGAATATTCGGATTTTCTGCACGTGCCCAATACGTTCTATAAATGTCATGATCACATGACTTATATTGTTATGGGCTTGAAATGAACGAAGAGGGGTAATGTATATTTTGAGGAAAGTAAGCATTTATGTTTTATATTTATTTTTATTTAAGAAAGTAATACGCTTTTTTAAAAGAATTAATATTATTCGACTGAATTTTATTGAATAATAATATTAGAGTTACTGTTTATTGTTTCTTGCAGATACAAAGTTAAATAACTCGTTCGAAATATATACTCTTGTCCATGAATCTATGATAGATATAAGATATTAGATATTTGATTAACGAATAATACGCGTCAATCGATTCAAGGGATTTTAGGGGTTTTTGTAGCAGATACACATATGGCAATTGCTGGTTGGTATATCTGAATATGGATTTTATTATTATTATTAATAATTAAGACGGATATTACAGAGGTGTGAAATTATTAGAATAATTGTGAAATTTACAGTAAAATCTTGTTACATTAAAGAAATAATACATTATTCAAAAAATATTGATAAATTTAACATTTAGTGTCCACCCCCTTGTTTTTTATTAAAAATTCGATTCGTCTTGGCATACTTTGTATGAGTTTTCGGCAATTAATTTGTATTTCGTTGTAATGGCGCCAAATTTGGATGAGTCTTTCTATCAGACCTTTGTTTGTGATGTTGCAGTTCTTTATTTTTTTTCTTTACAATGGCCACAAGTTTCTCTATTTGATTCATATCTGGACTGTTTCCAGGCCATGGAAGTGTTTTCTTTAATTAAACATTAAAGATATACAACATCACAAACAAGAATGGTCGAATAGAAAGACTCGATTAAATTTGACATCATGATAACAAAATACAAATTAATTGCAAAAAAAAAAAAAAAAAAAAAAAAAAAACATATAAAGTATGCCAAGACGTACCGAATCTTTAATAATAATCAAGGGATGCACACTAAATATTAAATGTATCAATATTTTTAAATATTGTATTATTTCTTTAATATAACAAGATTTTAATGTAAATTTCACAATTATTCTAATAATTTTTACACGTCTGTACTTTACCAAAATTCTGGTAAAAGGTCCTTGAAGCGTACGAACCCTGAATAATGTTGTTCTAGTGTTAGTGAAGTACAGATAGCTCTGTTTATATGTTTTTACATCTTTTCGTTTTGAACTTATGTTCCATTTCACTATGAACTATATCGTTTATGTGACTGAAGAAATTCATTATTTCGTTTATACTATACGTTTTATCCTATTTGTTTATGATTCCTACATTTGTAAAAAAGATCTTATTGAAAATTTGATTAATTGATATATAAAAAAACTTTTTTAAAATTCGATCTCGTGAGTTCCATCCTGCAAATAGATATACTTTGAAAATTTTAATTTCTCTACGAAAATGGATGTATTTTTTTACATTTTTTAATATTTTTTTTCTCTATCTCATAATTATAGAATACTATTTCACAATATTTGATATCTGTTGAGTAATTAATTTAGTTTCGTGATTATAATACTTATAAATAGATATATTTTTGAAAATGGTTTGTCTGTTAATACATTTTCAATATATTCTTTTACTATTATCATGCTTTTAAATATATTACTTTAAAAGTATTTATTTTATTTGTATAACTTGATAAGTGCTGAGATAACTTGAGAATATATATATTTATAAGCATACAATTCATGAAAATAAAGTAATTAATGGCAGATATTAATTATTTTGAAATAGTGTATCTTTTTATACGAAAAGAATAATTATATAAACGCATAAAATATTCATCTATTTATTTGTAGTGAAATTACACATTTTTACAATGTATTTATTTACAGGATAGAGCTCACGAGACCGCATTTAAAAAAAGTACTATTTATACATATGCAAATCAAATTTGCAATTGTCTCTTTTTACAAATATGTAACTCATAGATGAGTTTGAAACGCATTAGTAGAAGTGAAATTACCAATTTCTTCGACCATATAAACGATGCATGTCATCATTACAAAACTTGTGAACCAGAACATAAGTTCAAAACGAAAAGGTGAAAAAACGTATAAACACTTGTATTCGTACTTTAATAATACTAGCACTACATTATAATTCATTAATCAAATATCTATTATAGATTCATGGACAAGAGTATACATTTCGAACGAGTTATTTAACTTCGTATGTGCAACAAATGATTAACAGTAAATCTAAAATTGTTATTCAATAAAATTCAATCGGATAATCTTAATTCATTTTAAAAAGCGTATTACTTTTTTAAATAAAAAAAAAAATGTATGACATATTCAGGAAGGTTTCCTAAATGCACAGAAATATTTACGAAATATACACAAACATATCCAATATATGCACAATCATATCCAAAATACACACAAACATTTCCGATATATACACTAACATTTCTCGAATATCCATAAACATTTTCGAAACACGCTGTGTCCTTTCCGAATATTCTACCGAAATACGTGGAAACGTTTCCGAATATCTGACCGAAGTATGCAGAATCCTTTCCGAATATCTGACGGAAGTATGCGGAAACATTTGCTAATATCTGACCGAAATATGCGCAAACGTTAGGAAATATGACCGAAATATGCGGAAACATAACAGAATCTCTGGGCCATATTGCTGCCACACGAGGTAAAGTAACGCTCCGAATTTGTTTTACAGTGTAAGGTGACTACGCCTGACATAATGCATACTACAACTTACAGCGTACACAATTCTTTTAAGGATAAGTTGGTTTTCCTATGTATCTCTATAAATGAATGAACAATCATATATTACCTGAAATTTCTTAAAAGAAATCACAGGTTATGACAATGGTGTCGCAAAGATACTCGCCTGGAAGGGGTTTCCAAAAACTGATACTCAGAAAAAAATACGATTTTTTTCGTGTTCATAAATGGGCATTTAGAAAATTCGTGAAGTGTCAAAAGTGTTACAATGAAAAGCAAAATTAACCAAAGTAAATTTAGCATACAGGTGTTTCAAGGCTTCATAAGTCCAATTATGACTTTTATTTCGATTTTCTGAGAAAAAGAAAGGAGAAATGGCCATAACTGTAGCGCACGTAATTTGCAGATATTTCTCCTTGCTTTTCTTTCATTTCAGAGTGACAAAAAATAATCCGGGCAAAATTCAGATTCAAAGTAAAAACACCACTAAACTCTATCACAATAAAATATAATCTCTAAATACGAAATAAACTTCGGGACTTACTGAAATAGATTATTTATGCTTTTTGATAATAGTGTATGAAAATATTGGTATTCTCGCATTAGTACATTTAGTCGGCAACGAGTCGGCATCAGTAGGCAACGAGTCGGCATCAGTAGCCAACGAGAGTTCATTTGGGTACTAAAAGTTCCGAAATAGACTGTATCGAATCCTATGAAATTGTTCCAGTAACTTGGCCTAATTGAGAAAAACCAGGTCATGGAAAAATGTACGTTCAAAATTTCAAAAAGCAAATTTACTGACAGAAGGATTGTACGCATTCTGAAATTTTCGCAAAAATATTAATACATTCGCAAAGCGGTTCGACAAATTATGAAACGAATCGAAGAAAATGAATCAGTGGGAGGATCTAACCGTGGCAAACAAAAACGTAATATTTCAAAGATTGACAGTACCAATGACGCCGACCGCTCATGATCGGTGACAAAATGTTTTCAAAATTTTCACAGTCAACATAGTTATCGAATACAATCAAATTATGCTCTACCATTTTTGATATTTTGCAATAGACCCACTCTGTTATGGTTTGAGATAGAATTTTTTCAACAAGCAAACACCACTTGCTTTTGTACTTGGTAAGGTCAAAATTGAACATATAGTTAAAGAATTAATTAATAAAATGCTACTTGCCGCAGAATGATATAAATTTAAAAAGTAACGTTAAAAACGCCAGGATAAGCAAAAATTCCGCAGACTAGTTTCGGTAGCGTTTAGCGTACCGTCCTCTGTGCAAAGAATAAAGGAAACTTACTCATTTATATGCAAGAGAAGCGAATGCAACTGAGAAGTTCATTAACCAATGGGGAAACAGGAAAACTTGGGTACCAGCCAGGTTTTCCTATTTCCGGATTCAACTAAGAAGTTCATTAACCAATGAGGAAACAGGAAAATCTGGGTACCAGCCAGGTTTTCCTATTCTTCCATCAGCTGGTACCCGGGTTTTCCATTATTCCCATTGGTTAATGAACTTCTCAGTTGAATCCGCTTCTCTTCTATATAAATGAGCAAGTTTCCTTTATTCTTTGCACTGAGAACGGTACGCTAAACGCTACCGAAACTAGTCTACGGAACTTTTGCTTATTCTGACGTTTTTAACGTTGCTTTTTAAATTTATATTATATATAGTTAAAGACACTTGACTAATTTTAACACTAGAATGCTCCCTGAGGTACACCTGTACCTCAGAGGGATGTATAACATGCGAATTCTTGTGGCTAAGTAACACGACAGGTGTATCTATGCCGTAAGTTTAATACTGCTAGTAGTCAGCCTTGATTCGTTATTGATTACTTGGATTCATGTGTTAGTATGCCACTTAAAGATTATCTGGGGTACTCCTAAACCCCTGAGTAGTTGCATAGCTTATTTCTGTCTGTTATTTTACGATAGTTTTTATGAAATTGTAATTATGTTAACGTGAAATGGAAGATATAAGATTTAAGATACCGTATACATCCGCTATTCCGGCATCGTAATGTCCGCCATGCTGGCTAATCCAGTACGACTTTCGGAAAAGAATAGTATTCCTTTTTTAATCACTCCTGATGTTTATAATAAACTGAAGTAACTTCAGAATGAGGAACGAAACAGAAAACTTTGGAAAAAAAATCATGGTGTAAACCTTCGCTTAAAGTAATGGACAAAAATGTTGAAGTGATTGAAAGCGATACCGTTGACGATGAACTAAAAGATGTTTTAAAATGTTTGCTTTGGAGAAACATCATGTTACAACTGAATTGGGAAGAAATAAAACAGTGGGTTGAAACAGATTTTGATAAGCTGACAGTGGTAATTTTGACCGATGAGGCCATAATTCTGACACCCCCAAAGACATTGACTTTGATGGAGATGATGAACAACAGCAGTTGGAATCAAGTAACTGATGTCTTGAATATATTTTTCAAGATTTCTGAGAGCAGCAGTTTATTTACTGATGTAGAAATTATTCAAATTATGTAACTCCACATCACCAAAATGCCTTCTTAAAAAAAGAAGAAATAAGACTGCTACAAAACAAACGGTTATTAGAGATTCGATTAAAATGTCCTCTACGAGTAGCCCTACAATGCATTATTTATTTTATATTCATGTACATATATTGTACGTTACATTATTGAATATTTTTTTTCTTATTCAAGCTGTGTAAATAATAAAAACATGCTCTACTGTTATTTTTTGTTTAAATCTAATTTCTACACTTTTTTTCCGACATTGATCCTGTAATCCGAAAATTTCGTAATCCGGCGTTATCCAAGTCCCGAAGGTGCCGGATTAGAGGATGTTTACTATATTAACATTAAGGTTATCTTATTATTTTGGATTTTTCTTTAGGTTGTTTTCAATTTGCGAACGAGTTCCAAGAAGAAGGAGTAAAAATGAGTTCCAAAACGATTTTCGATTTGACGAAGGAAGGGGACATATCCCAAATTCAGAAAACATTTTTTACTCTGAGGAAGAGGATATTGCTTCAGCAATTATCCTTGATTTTAGAGTGAAATGTGCCGATCAAGAAAAACCTCCGAATACTTCGTCGATTTCATTTCAAGTTCATGCAGAGTCTTGAGATCTCATTTCTCATCAGGATGAGATAGTAGAACACTGTAGACCATGATGACCAACGCACCTGAAACGATGACGAACCACATATATATATCAAACGATAATGGCACACACTTTACAAACGAAGGTAAACGTGTAATTTTGAATGCACCTAGAAAAGTTAGGTAAAGATCGCTTCAAATTTCAAGGCTCCCAAATGGTCCGCCAATTGAACAGAATTTTTAACCGTTTTTTATTTAATTAATTACCAATTTTTAACAGAAACTTTCATGGTAGGTTTCTATAATATTTGTGCAAGAATTAACCACCGAAGGTGACTTCTGCACAATTTGCAAGAAAAATGCAAAAAATAAATTTTTTTCTAAGAAAATATTGTGCTAGTTCCATGAGTACTTGCAGTGTAAGTCACATGCTACAGTTTATGGCTACCAGTATTTTTAATACGAAAAAATGTGACTTGTTTTATTGGAGATATCTCATTAATTGAATAAGGCGAATCAAACTTTCGGAAATATCGGCGGCCAACAAACATAGCAGTTATGAGCATTAGACATACACTTCAAAAACCCATGGAATTAGCCATACGTATTCAGTAGGCGGGATGTTTGGAAGCCCTCAAATTGAGTGGAAAGAAAAGAAAACATCATAGAAGTATAAAGAAAAAATTAATCGGCTATATACATGACAGCAAGAGAGAGGAAAATGATGTAAAATCAGGTTTAGAAACATGGTAATTATGTTTTACTGAAGAAAATTTAAATTTAATTACGCAATTTACAAACAAAAAGATAGCTGTACAGAAAAAATTCCGAAATGTGGAAGATGAGGATAAGGTAATGGATGAAGACATGAAGAAGATTAACATAATACAAGCGTGAGGCCATCGCTTGTATGGGATACAGATAGTGCATAAAATTTTGCCATAATTGGGATATATTTATATACATATCTTATGAATATGCAAGGAGTATTCAGTTAAGAATCATTTAGTAAGGACTCGGAAATATCACTATTTCGGGTATCGATATCTAACGCTTGCTTGCAATTATTACTAAATTGTGTCAGATTGATAATAAAGATACTAGAAACGAAGGATTGTGAAGTGTTTGAGAGAATATTTTCAAACATGAAACAATTATATTTTCATTAGAATACACCCTAATGGTTGAGTAGCTTGTAGGATTCAGGAGCCAGTGGTTATTCAATATGCATATTACATCATAACTGGATACAGACAAATTTAGATCTTGATGTATTGTAATTTCAAAACGTAATTTGCTCTAAATATATAAATATACACAGCTAAATGATCAACACTAGAAAATGCCCCTGCAGCTCAATATTACTACGGAAAATGATAACTTCCTTCGTTTGGGCACATATAAATTTATCCTGAACCGTCAAAAGAATATCTGCTTTCTGTGCTTCATTACAGGAACATAAATCGAATTTTGTATGCACCACATGTAAAAAATGCATCTGTTTGGAGTAAAATATAAGTTGTATTCCTGGTCTCAAGTTTGACATATCTATTGCTTTTAAGATGTAAAAGATCGCACAGAACAGTTTTTAAAGAAAACGAAATTTGAAAGGGTACAAGAACATAAAGTTTCGATTCCTAAACTAAAGAAAACTTAACCCTTATCGTAATCGAACTGTAATTAAACCGTAGCTTAACTGTATAATAACCGTGCACGCTCTGCAAAGTGCTTTAATTCAACTTTCCACCGTCAGGGGCCACAACATTTTTTATATAAACAACCGATACGGGTTCCCGCTGCCTGCGGCACCGTATAGTTTGCGTTCTGCGCATACTCTGCAAAATCTTTTGGTTCCACTGTCCACCGCCAGGGTGCGCATTCTTTTCTAAACAAAAATATATTCGAACGAAACTACGATTTTCAACCTGTTCTTAGATATATTTAACCTATCCTTAGATATATTATTATTTTGGTGACTCAAATAAGAATTAAAAAAAATTATGAAATTACTATCCGGAAATAATGGTAACAAGCACTCAATTACGATCTCAATATGGTCTATCAGGACCTAGAACACGGGTCACTACTGCTTGCGGCGACGTATTGGGGCTAGCTGCGCACGCTTTGCAAAATATGATTGTTCCACTTTCCACGCACTCTGTTCTATACAAAACTATATCTGAACGAAATTCCATTATTCAACCTATACGTAGATATATTACCAAAGGGGGTAGCGGGCTGAAATAAGACTTTCAGAAATTTGCTATACTTACTGTTAGGAAATAACGATAACCACTACTCAGAAATTCAGAGCGCAATATGTTCCGTACGAAAATTCGTCACGGGTCCCCGCTAACTGCGGCACCGTAAAGCAGGCGTGCGATAAATTCAAAACATTCTGTATTTAAAAATCAAAAATCAGGATAAAAAAGGCACTTAAAAAATGCCTTAAAAAACAAAAACACTTCTGCAATAAAAAAAATACATTATTGGTATCAAAAATGAGGATTTAATTTATATTTTAAATATTGCTACTAGTCACAGGAACATAAAGCATTGGATGCAGGGACCTACTGCTGCCAATTTGTAATTTCTCGTTGTAAAAGATACAATAAAGAGTGTTCTCATTTTTTATTTAACGTTTAAAAACAATATTTCTTGTTATCTAAATCGATCAGTTTCAATCACGTGCCCCCAATTTTTCACTAACCAACCAAAGTCATCGATTATTCAGCGGATATTAACGCTCAACCAATCAAATTATGGAAGAACCAGAAAACCAATGGGAAAACAAAATGTCCGTGATTTTGTCAAATTGTTTGCTAGTGTGCGACGTTAGTTGAAATTGGTGTATTCTTTTAAACTTTCCAGAGTAATAAATAAAATTCAAAACCATGTCTTTAACCTTCGTGCTAAAATATTGATATTTAGTTGAAAAAACATAATTTTTGAAACATCAAACACTCAGATTGGTTTATTTAACTCTACCTCGGTTTATTTTATTATTCAGGAGAAATCTTTATACAATGTACCAAGCGGAAATAAAAAGCATATTTTTGATGAGAAAAGCTTTATAAAACCAAGCAACTAGAAGCATCCGGGAAAAATGTGCACTTTTGATAAGAGTTCGTTGTAATTTTTAATTAACAACAGCTAATTATCATAAATTTTAAATTTTAAGTTTTAGGTGAACCAGGAGAGGCCTTCTACTACCCTCACACAAACTTTGAGCTTCGTACGTGCAGTAGATTTTGCTATCCATCGCGAACAGACCGACACACACAGATAGAGCGAAACTTATAGGTTTGTATTATTTCGTGATAAAATCGATTACTAATTGAGTTTAATTTTATGACAAAATATGTTGAGAACGTGATAAAGTAGTTTTGAAGGGCTTTGTGGTTCAAATATACATTATAAGCGTTAGAAATTAAAATATATATGCATATGTATATATTTTTTATATTAAATGAGAATATATTTTGATAAGAATTTATTTCTATCTGCTAATCACACATACTTTTATAAAATACTGTGCTATTATTTTTTTCAATCCAGTGTGTCTATTTCAGTAGAAAATAACATCATTTACGTAAAATTCAAAACCAATTAATAACAAACTAGACCGACTACGTGCATATTAATTTTCAAAAGATAAATTAATCTTTACTGCATTATTATAAAAGAATAATTGCGTATAATTAGATAAAATTAATTGAATTCCAGAAAACCCTTTTGTATAATTGCAACAGAATTCCTGTGATAGAAAATTAACTTCATATTTCATTATTAAATATATTTAATTTTTTTTCTGGAAGTAAAGCTGGTTTAATATGTGCTCTCAAAATATAGTTACAGACAAATGAGTTAATAATTGACATTTTTATATGAAAATAACTGTCTCTAAATTTCATACATTTTCAAATAATATTTTTAATATATATATATTATGTGAAATAGCATAATATACAGGGTAGTAACAAAAAAAAAAAAAAAAAAAAAACATGCTGAACCTAAGAGATGGAAGAATAATGAAATCTGAAAAAAAAAATTAAGTTAGGTATATAAATGTATTCACTTATGATTGAGATGAAGAGCAACAAAGAGGTTTTATGGCTGCGATTTAAGTGACAGCATTTCGTAAAATTTAAATGGCAACACCAACAGTTCTTTATTGCAAAATTATATACACAATTGAAATATTAAATTGCTTTGAAACGGTACTGTACTATTGCGCTATTGCCGTTTATTTTTATATTTTAAGTTTATTCCTACTACTAAACTTCGTGGTTTTTTTTTCTTGCCTATGTTGTATAAATTTACTACAAACATTATTATTTAAAAAACAGATGCACAAAAAGTCTAAATATTGTTACCATTTAACAAGATACAGCGACATTAGGCAAAGAAATAGAGTGAATGCTTAAATTGAACTGATAGAGCATTTCGGAGACGGTATCTCTATCGTTATTTCACGTTTCCATGGTCTCCATGATAACCCTATTAAATTCCGGTATTTTTCTGTATCTGAAATATCTCAAATCCAATGTATATAGTCGCATCGTCAAACTTTGTCGAACATGAAAAACACCATTAAACTCGGAATACTGCATATATCCCAGAACTCGATTTATTGTTTTCACAAGTTCTCGCGTGCATAGTTTCCCTCCAGCAGACTTCGCTTGAATATTCTGAAATCCGAATAACATGTTTTATTTTTTGTTTGTCGTATTTATTTGTTGTTTCAGTGGCTTTTCAGGGGCTTTTCAAATGGCTTTTTTAAGTCGTCGCTATTTGTGCAAAATGTTCAGTTTTAAGAGCTGCCAGATTAAAAGGATTTTCATTAGCAACAGTTTTGAATAGAAATATTTCATTCTATAATCGTAGAATTCTGCAATTTAAAAAAAAGCGAATGTTTCTAGTTGAAAATACTGCAATTGAAAATTCGGTAGACTTCTAAACTATTTTTATAATGCCATGTATGTTTTTTTTTTTTTTTTTTTTTTTTTTTTTTTAATCATAGATCATTTTAATACGCAAAAATGTTTCCGCTGCCATTTGAAATTTTTCAGGCAAATCATAAGACCTCGATATTTTTATTTTCCTTCTTCAGCAGATAGCTATAAAAAAAACCCTACATTTTACACTTTATTCTAATTCCTATAACACACCGGTTATTAGAGCCTGATATACGGTCAATTTCGTTAACCAACTTCCATCGAAAAAGGTTATTGAATAATTCGTATGTATATTTTTTTTCTGTGTGGAAACGGATGGTCAGATTTTCATTTAAAGCTTTAATTTAAAAGCGCTCTTTCTAAAGTTTATTCTGTTATGTATCATTAGGCCATAGAAATGATATATTTGTCTATCTGTTGGTTTATATATATATATATTTTTTTTTTACTGTACAGCCGTTGCATCCGTAAGTATTGATGAATTGTCATGCATATTGTGCATGCTGTTTAGGCTACACATTACTACTGTTCGTATTTAATAGTTGCCATACCATGTACAATCTACTTATATGGATACCTAATATATATTTAAATATCTTTGTCGACTGCGAATCAAACTGAATGATATTCGCAACAATGAGATTTAATATGAATATAAATTATGAGTCCAACTTTAGGCTGGGATTTGTGGTTCTAGCAGGTAAAGTATCTCAATATTTATATTTTGGATTTAATTTATGAAAACCATGCATATGTATAATATGTGTAACATGATATATATGTGTTCCAAATTTTGCTGTGACAAACAGGTGCAAAGTCCATCATGGAGTTAGTGTGTGTGACATTTATGTTGTAACACGGCAGTTGTAACTATTTCTTATCTTGTGTTTATACTCTATAATTTGTAAAACAAATAATTTTTATTTATGAGTTCAAATTTAGGATCATATTTATCTTTCTATTGTCAATGCATAGAACGTATTTATATCCACACACTCAGAAATGGATACTCAGATTTCACGGAGACTACTCCGTATTTGACGAAACCCTTTCTTGTGAAATCTTCCGTGCGAATATTTCACCAAATTGGGGAAATTACTTTCTTCGCTTGTTTGAGGATACAAATTTCCTCAAAATGTTTGTTCGAAAGGTGCAAATTTAGGCCGGTGGTACCATCTATTGATCATTTTAGAAGCATATGTATTTATCGACAGCGGAAAAAATTATGTCGCTCATCTTTTCATTTGAGGTGATTCTAACTCACGACCTCCGGTATGAAAGTTCTTCGCTCTCCCAATCTTACTATTAGATCCTTGCATAGATGTGATTTGAAATGCATGTAATGGATTCTTCTGTGTATTTATATTTTTATAACGTAGATTGCAATTTTAACCCTATCGCTGCGCAACCCGATATTTTCTCGGGGTGTATTTTTTCGTCTAATTAACCCTCCTTGATTATTCCCACCAAATATTTTTTAATTGTAAATTTTGCCTTATTTAATCGGAGCATTTTCCCATTTAAATTATGCAAAAAATTTTCTTTTGAAAAACCGGTGACAAAAGAATAAAAATTCTTAAAGGACGTTTGTCGCGAAGCTATTTTGATAAAACAATTACGCAGCGAGGGGGTAAAAGGTGCTGTTATAATTCCTGCAAGTTTTAATGAATAAGGCTAATTTGTTATTATGGTTTTCCTGCTGGTAATGAATAATTAGAATTTGGCTTGGTTAATATAATTTATTAGGGAAATTTTATTTGCTCAATGAAAAATTAGAATATGGTCTGGTTAATTTGTTGTTCAAATATAACTAATTTTGAAGTGCATATTGGGGGAGAGGTTATCAATTCGAGATGGTGGCTAAACTTTTAACACTTTACTGTTTATAGAGGGGGGGGGGATCAATTATACATATTTTTAAATTGAATGTTAGATGAATATATTTTTTAAATGAAAAAGGGTTCCTGAAATTTTGAAATTTATTGACCAAATGTTATTTTTGGACGATTTTCTAAAACACAGGAAATTTATTCTTTTCGAAATAAACCATAATGAACAACAGAAAAATATATTATCAATAAAAATAAACATTCCTAAAAACTTTAACAGCTAAAAAAGGAACAAATACAGAAACAATAACTATTATATTTCGGTATTCCCTAAGAAACACTAAAAAGTGCTATTTGTTAAATAAATAGTGACAGGAATAACATAAACAAGCATATATCTGGATCTATATCTGCATCTATTACTAAAATTCGCGGGATTTGAGGAGGTACAGTAACGTGCCCGTCGGCAAAAAGCTAGTGAAACTGTTCTCTTAAAATGCTTTGAGTCTGGCCGTGAGTGAAAAACAGTTTCATCAAATACTTGAAAGTTTACATTTCGTTAAATGTCACGTGATTTTGATACGAAATGATTGTCAAAAATAACAAAATATAGCTCAAGGTTTGCTGAATCGTTAAAAGAGAGAGTTTTACTTCTGAGAGTGCAGAATAAAAATATGTATAGTACACTAAATTATTCAATTGATTTATTTTTTTTAATTTTTTGAAGAATTATTAATATGTAGTGCATTTATTTAAAAACTTATATCAAGAAATACTCAACTAATGTTCTTTCATAAAAAAGTATTCTCTGGTTGATTTAAATTATTTTGTTCATTACAGGGTGAAACATAAATACTGTGATGTGATGAAAATGTCAATTTATTTTAATGTTTTTCTCGTTTTTAAGATATACTATTGTTTTTATCGTGTTTCTCGATATTTTCTTTGTTATGTAATTGCTATTTCAGCTGATATTAATTCACTCTTTTGAAAGAAAACATATTTTGCAAAGAAAACCGGCCAGCGATCGTCGTCCACCACGAGCAGAAAATGCCAAATCCTGCGATCACCAGGGCTCTGAAATCGCACCAGGAAGGGGTTAGTCTCGCCGTGATACATTTTAAAGAGACCGGAGAAATCGAAGACAGTCAACGAAGAGGAAGACCGCAAATAACAAGGGTGTCAGTGCACAGAAACCTGGTCAAGAAGAATATCCAGCCAAATTCAAAGAGATGCCTCCGAAAATTGGCCAAGGAGCACAATGCCGACCCATAATCCGTGCGAAGACACGTTAAAGGAGAACTGCAGCTCGTCTCGTTCAAAGTGGCAAAAGAACAACATCTCACGGACCAAATAAAGGCGTCAAAGACTCGAAAAGTGAAAGAAGATGAAGTCCATGTGCGCGCGCGATGCCCTGAACCGGATTATCTTCACTGAGGAAAATATTTTTATGTTCCAACCTTTCCGGAACTCGCAGATCTAAGGCGAGTTGCTCACCGCTCATCGTGAAGGTGGACAAGACTATTTTCCCGAATTCTCTGATAAATGTGGGCGGTGATTTCCGGATTGGGAAAGACAAAATTTGTCTTCGTCCTAAAAGGCATTAACATCAACAGAAGCGTGTCAGAAGCTAACTTTGAATGCGCCGTAGTGCCGTATACCGAAAAGAAAGCTAACAACATCGACTGGAATTTTCATCAATACTCGCCACCTGACCACGGAGCGAAGAAGATGCTGGTGGGGGGGGGGGGGGGCGAGGCCAATCTCTCGTGATTTTGGACGAAAGACGTTTGGACCTCCAACTCCTCTGACTTGAACTTTACGGACTTCGCTGTTTGGAGAACCCTGCAGCGAAAAGCCTGCTCAATCAAGCACAAGTTTCTGGATTCCCTGAAACGCGCTCTGGGGAAAGCCCGCGCTAAAATCATGCCGGAAACAGTCGCGGCCATCTTGAGGAATTTACAGAAGCGTCTAGACGCCTGCATCGCCGCGAGAGGAAGACATTTCCAAGGATCGTACTTGTCCTGAAATTTCAAGAACAAGAAATTCTTCGGTAACAGTATTTTCTTAATAGAAAACCTCTTCTTAAATAAGGCGAAATTTTGTATGTTTAACCTAGATTTATTTTTCTATAAAAAATATTTATATTTGTCCGGAAAAATTCCCTGAAGCGTACGACCCCTGCATTTCGAATGATCTTGATTGTTTATTATACAGAAGTTTCTTCTCTTTCGAACGGTGAATGAAAAGTTATGGTCTTTTATTTGCATCATAGTATTTATGTGTCACCCTGTACATTTAGATGCGTTGCAAATGTAACTTTGTTTCCTTTATCGTGCATATAATAATAAAATATTATTAAGCTGATCTTGTCTTGTCTGCTTTTTTTATAAATACTATTTCAATCGCACAATGTGAAATATGTGAGGAAAAAATATTCTGAGTATAATGCCAGTTATTTCTTATAAGCATGTTTTTCTTAACATTTTACTAAACCTTTTAATTATCGAGAGCCAGAGTTTCTATGCATTTCGACATTTCCATTTCCTCTGCTTTTAAGTGTGCATATCTCAAAATAATTACGTGTGGATGAAGTCATTTTTAAGACATTAACTGCAAAGATAATTATGCCCGATGCTTTTCTGAAAATATTTGGTAATCACAAGGGATATAATTTAGGGCACAGAAACTTTGAAGAAAAGTTACATAAAAATGCTGCTTACTGCTAATTTTTATTGGTATTTCAATTTTAATTTTGTGAAAAGAAACTGTTTTTTTTTTTCGAATATATTTTTGAAAAGTAATGTATTAAAGTTATTTATTAGATGCGAAAAAGGTTTATAATGGAAATTTTTTTAATGAAGTTAATTACAGTAAAATGTATGATCTACAATGCAGAATATTATATTAATATGCAGTTGTATTTTTGATTTTTTTTATAAATGTTTATACAAAACCTACCCATATTAAGTTAATACATTTTTAAGAAGACTATCATTTGATTCCGTCAATCAGCATCCATAATTGGTATTTATTTTATGAAAATCAGCGCATTGTAATACATTTGTACCAAATGTTTACTATGAACAATCAATAGTTTCAGATATCCTAGTTTTTCTGAAATTAATATTACGGTACAGCGATTTTATGTATTCTATTATACTTTGTTTATATTCTGAAATTCAGAAACACATATGTGTTTCTATTATATTTACGAATTATGCAGCATGCTTATCTTCAATGGACAATGCACAAGACAAGTTTGCATTCAGAAAAAAATGTAATATTAAAAAACGTTCGATACCAGGTGTAGAAAAAGTTCTATCCATTTTCAAAAGATGCCTTTGTCGGAAATATAATTAGTCGTAGGTTACTAGTGCTTGTATAAGTATGCACAGCCGATCATACGGTACAAACTGACTACGTAAGTATGCTATAAACGAGGCTAACGAAAAAGACCGCGGTGGGTCCGATTCTTCTTTTTTTACAGACCGATGGAGTCACGTGATGCTCGAATGCATCAATGAAGGAGTGCGAAAAGAGCATCACGTGACTCCAGCGGTCTGTAAAAAAAGAAGAATCGGACCCATCGCGGTAGCCTGTCTTTCTCGTTCTCGGGTATAAAGTTTAAAAAAAACTAATTTTCTGTATTTGTGACGTTGAATGGGGCATGCTGTTTTACGATCCAGCGATGAATGGCGTTTGCTGTTTTATGAGCGACGACTGGAGCATGGGTTTTCCTCAATCAGGAAAATCTGTTAAACGTCACACACTTTAGTTAAGGTGTCACGTCACCTTGGCGTGCGGAAATATGGTACAAAACTAATAACTGTTTACATATGTATGAAAAAAAATATTTAACACATGTAAATAGAGGTTTTATGAAAAATTAAAAAAAAAAGTAAAACTAATGAAAAAATTGAGAAAAGGCGGTGATATGAGCCGTCAAGTACGACCCTCTATTGAAAATCCTTGCTGATTGTGCAATTTGTTTTCTCTTTATGGCATTGTATAAAAAATTAAAATAACATTTATTTCTTATTTCGAAAGGTAACAGCTAAGATATAGCATAGAAAAAAAAAAGTTTTTTTTTTTTTTTTTGTCGATATAAATATATTTTTTGAAATAAATATCCTTATCAAGGTTTTGAGCTTTAAAAAATACATAAAATATGAACGCGGCATCTAATAAAAAAAATCCTACACTACATTTTATATAATATTATAAAAGAGTATGTGATTCAAATTTTATCAAAATCGGTTAATTAGATCTTGATATATCTTGTACACCAGTTTGAAAAATAGTAGTATCGAGATAAACTCAAAAAAGTACCACGTCAATGAAACCAAATATTTTTCTATTAATTATGCTGAGTCTGAGATTCCTCGACGTACATGATGACTTTCAGTGATGACGCGATGTCCTCTGATTCCTTTTGAGCAGCTTTTTTAATTTCCTGGTCTCTTTAGTCTGTTGTTGTGCTCTCATGCTCGCCATATACAAACATCTTGTTCTTTTTTGAACTCCAAAAATTAATAGAAAATTTTGCCTTTTTTAATTGGCAGATTACGACGATTTAATATGTGAAACTTGCTATTAAATTTTTGTAGTACACAACAGCGAAGATTTGGCGGCTATGGCTATAGACACTCAATTCTGTGATAATCGAGCCCTATAACTCTGGAAATAATTTGGATTTTTAAATGGTTATAAGCTTAAAATGTTCTTTAAAGTGTAAAATATTTCTGTATGAAAAAAAAAAATAATAATTTCGATTTTTTGAAAATCTTCGAGTTTGTGTAACCACTTAAATCATTTGGCAGATAAAATCCAAGATAGGGATATTATACCGGGTATGGGCATCGACCTATGATATTACAAAAAGAAAACGATAGGATGCATGCCCTGAGACACCCAAAATAATTTAAAATGGAAAATTTTACCGCGTCTGACATATTGAGTAAGCGCTGCTCTATGCGATTACCAACTTTTTCGTTCGTTAAAAAACATCTCAGCATAGCAACAATTTCAGACTAAAGACAGATGTGCAAAAACAATTGATTAATTTATATCGTTAAAAAACAAACCTTTTTACGAGGGATTACAACAGATACCTGAGAATTGGCAAAGAGTAACGGTGGCTGAATTGATTGATTTTTGTATTTTGTTTGATTTTTATTATTTTAAAAAGTATTAATAATGGCTAAAACTTTTCATGTACACACAGTACTATTAATACAATATAAAAATAATCAGCTAATGATTTTATAAAAAAATGTTTGGTGGTACTATTTGTTGAAAAAATTTGTTTGCTGTTTAAATATAGATACATTAATAAGAAACGCAACTCTGTCTCAGTTCATTTTGTCGTGTATAAAATAGGAAAAAAAAAACATTTGCTTGATCGTATTTACTATTTTTTTCATATGACTACCAAATTTTCAAAATTACGTTAAATTTTTGCAATTTTAATGATAGTTATTTCTTATATTTTGTTTTTGCTAAAAACTTAACTAGATATTTTAATTATCAAGAACTAGGGTGTTTATGTATTTCGACATTTCATTTCCTCGGTGTTTAAACCTGCATTTCGTAAAATAATTATGTGTGAAATAAGTCATTTTTAAGACGTTAACTACAAAGATAATTATGCATTGCTGCAAATGTTTGCAAATTATACTGGCTATGCCCAATCCATTGTTGAAACTATCTGGTAATCACAAGGGATATAATTTAAGGTACAGAAACTTTGAAGAAACGTTAAATGAAAATTGTGCTTACTGATTGTATTATTTGTATCTCAATTTTCTTTGTGTATAATTTTTGGAAAAATAAATTGTTTCTCTGTGGAAAATATTGATTGAAGTTATTTATACAAACATCATTAATCAGAAGTGTTAGTATTTTTTAAATAAGGGAAACTTAATGTGTTTTAGTGAAATTAATTTTTGAATGTAGGATGTTCATAAAACATATATTTTTCCTTGATGTACTTGAATTTTTCAGCATATTTATTTTTCGTTCACAATGTACAAAATGAATTTATTTTCAGAAAATAAAAATACAGTTAATGATACCAAATGTTTGATTATTTTTTTTAAATCAAATATTTATGAAAAATACTATTAATATAATGTATAATTATCAAAAATACCTGATCTGACATTATTGCTTGTAAATATCCTTTGGTAGACATCAGGTGGTTTGTTCTTTAATTACAGATTCTTCACAAAACTAACTCTGTTTGTTCTCTTTTAGTACATAAAAATAATAAGAAAAAAATCAATCTTGAAGACATTTACTTTTTATTCCATATGACTACCATCGAGTAATTTTAAATTTGCATTAAAAATGTTATGAGTTTAATTATAGTTATTTGTTAGATTCTGTTTTTACTTAACACTTCAATAAACTATTTAATTATCAAGAGCTGGAGTTTCTATACGTTTCGACATTTTCATTTCCTAAGTATGGAAAAGTGCATATATCAAACTAATTATGTAAGGAAGAAAGTATTTTTAAGAATTAACTGCGAAAAAATTTATGCACAATGTATTGATGAGAATATTTGATAATCACGAGGTATATTATTTTCGGTAGATACGCTTGGAAGAAAAAATTGCATAAGAATAATGTTAGTGATTGAATATTAGTATCTATTTTGTATTTGCTTATTTAATGTGAATAGAAATTTTTTTTTGTTTTTTTTAATATTGATAAAAGCGTATGTTAGACAAGTTGTTTAACGTAAAGAGAATTTTTTTTGTTCTAAAGTTCCTCAATACGAGAATTATGACATTTTAATTGAATCTGTTTTTGGTAGTTTGTATAATCTCGTAATTAACGTCCGGAAATAACTTGCAATGTTTCCTACAAAAACAATCTTAACTTAACAGGAGTTATACCTTCATCCCCTATATTTAAGTATGACTTATCTTTTCAGTATGAAGTCTCGCATGCTCATTACTGTCCAACATACATTTGAATAACTACTTTTGACTTCCAGTAAAATGTAAAAGCCATTTATCACAGAGCACTGAAACATCAATACTTAAAAGTATTTACATTGCAGTCATTTGGTTCGTTGATTGTAGAGTCAAACAAAAACTCTTTGTTTGGTGTTATTGAAAAGATCTTGAATAGGCTTTGCGTTAGTTGTCAGCAATGAAGGAAATATATTGTAATGTCAAAATATGTAGACTCCGTTTATCATAATAAAAGAAGATTAGAGAAAATAAACTGGAAATTAAGATTAGAAACTCACTTGAATTTTTAATGTATGATACGTGAATTTTAATTTGAGGAATAAATTTCATGCATTATGTACTTGATTTTACAGTACACATATTAAAATCGGACCGATACATAGATGTTCAGCATGACGCCTGCGAAGCATGACGCCTGACGGCTGAAAAGCGACAAGCAAAAATCGTGAGGCGTTCCACAATTTTATGTCTTGTATTATTATTTTTTTTTGTTTATCTCAGATTTGAAGGTGATTTATTTGAATTAGAAGGGGTGTAAAGCCATCTTCTTGGTGTAGACAGGATTCAAATTTCCGACACGTGGCTCCATAAATTAGCCTATGCATTGTGTAGCTATTCATATTTATCATTGTTCAAAGCTCTTCTTTTTATAATTGACCTATAATAACGAATGTCATAATTATGTATAAATTTTTGGTCATAAAGGATTGAATGCAAAAGTCACAACGACCGAATTACAGATATTTCCTAACCCTATGAATACCACAATTTTTAAACCAAAATTATCATTGAATGTTAACGTCAACATTTCAATTGCAAATATTGTAGAAATATAACACGAAAATTATTGCTTAGAGAAAGGGGTTTTCAAAAAATCTCCTAAAACCTAATGATAGGTTCGTCTATAATTGAGTTACTAATGCTTGAGTTGTATAAGTGGATAAACAAATTTTATACGGATATATTGCCATTGATCTCTTTTTATGAAAAAATGAATGTACGTCATACTTCATAATTTTTAATGTTAATTTATTAGTAATTTCCATAATAAAAAATATATTTTGAATGGAAAAATCTTGTAGAATATATTTGGATTTATTCATTGTACCTCACTGATAAAGAAACAATTCAATCGGATATTTGTTTTAGGAAAATATAAATTAAAGTTTATCACGTGTATTTATCATTAGCTTAATTAAGCTTCGATCTCTTCTAACGCTGAGGTGGTTTAAGAAATTTAAAATAATACCTTTTTTCGGTCTGCTTTAATTTCATGTATGACTGCTTTTTAACTTTGAAATTTACGATTTGCGTCCATTAACTACACTGGTGCCATTTGAACCTATTCTAATAGTTTTCAGCCTCGTGGTCCGAAAACTATATTTATACAGATTGGTCATCGATCATACCTCATGTTACATTATCACCATATTTTCACAGACAGATACTAGAAGTACGTTTGAATGACAAGCGTGTCTATTTTTCGAATACGAATTCAATGATTGGCTGAGAAGATTTTTTGTTTACTTATAAAAAATTGTACTAACTTTCAATTTAGAACAGGAAACAAACCTTTTCTGACAATAAATGAGTTCCCAGGATCAAAGTAGCCCAGAAAATGTATAGTTCACGTACGTTTTCTTAAACATTCATTGAGTTATAAAAGAAAATGTGTATTTTTATACATGTAAATTTTATCCATGAATTTTCAAAACTAAAATTAAGATCTCCTAAGGTAAAGTTGCAACCAGAAAATGTACAGAGAAGTTCTAAATGTAAAAAATGGTCAATTTGTATAAAAGAGTATTCTTTAAAAACGTTTGAAGCTACGTTTTAAGATTTTCTTTTCTATTGGTGCAAACGATAATAGAAGATACTCCCCTTATACCATCGAAAACTAACAGTTTTACGTATATCAACAGGGCGGAAATTGTATGTCAAACGTGGCAAATGAGGTGCGTTCATACTGTAACTAGTTTTATAAATATTCAGATCTTGGTGCAATAGCTGTTGCACTCTTATTCTCAAATGCATGAATACAAACTTTATTACTATTATTTATATTAAATTCAGTAATACGGAAATAATAGGATTCTATCTTAAATAGGACATAATCATCATACCAACCGAGAATCATTACCTATCATGGGATATCATTGAATTAATTACGCATGATAGGATTTAATGGAAAGAAGAAAGCTTTTATTAATATCTTGTTAAATTTTGATTCGGTTATCACAACATTTGAAATGACTCGAGAAAATTCTGCAAAGATCATATGTATTAACTTTCAAACCATTTGATTTGGTAGTTTTTGCGCTGTTATATGCGGACAGATAGGCAGACAGATAGACGGATGGACCGGTCGACGACTATAGGTGCTACGTATCTATATAATTACGAATGAACCTAAAAACTAATGTTAGGTACGTCTATGATTGAGTTACTAATGCTTGAGTTGTATAAGTGGATAAACAAGTTTTATGCGGGTACATTCCCACTGATCCCTTTTTATGTAAAAATGAATGTACGTCATACTTCATAATTTTAATGTTAATCTAATAATAATTTTCATAATTAAAAATATATTTTGAATTGAAAAATCTTGCAGAATATGTTTGAATCTATTCATTGTACCTCATTGAAAAAGAAGCATTTCAATCGGATAATTTTGTTTTAGGAAAATATAAATTAAAATTTGTCACCTGAATTTATCATTAGCTTAATGAAGCTTTGATATTCTTTACCTCTCAGAAAGTTTAAGAAACTTTAAAATAACACCTTTTCCGTTCAGCTTCAATCAAACCCAAATAAAATGTCTGAGTTGTGTGTTATCTTTTGAAAAATAGAAGTTCGTAAATTTTGTAAAATATAAATAACCCCTATTTCAAAAATTGCATTTGGAAAGTAGCTACAATTACACAAGCCTGCGCAACTTGGGTTGTGTCAAATTGCTTAGCTTTTGATAATTTATTCTTACGTATTTTGTAGCTCTGACTCTGAAAATGGGCTTCATTTTTTACCATCAGTTCAGGATTTTTTTGCTAAATTTTTATTTTTTAACTTTGAAATTTACGATTAGCGAAAGATTCTGATTCGATGGGGAAAAATGAAGGTTATTTTCAGATTTAGTGCTAAAATGTACATAAAAATCAATTATCAAAATTTTAAAAACACAACTAACACATCTATTTTATAGTATCAGAATTTTGCTATTTTTGGACTTTGAAATTTACGATTTGCAAACAATCCTGACTTGATGGCTAAAAATGAAGGTCATTTTCGAATTCAGCGCTAAAAAATATACAAAAATCAGTTATCGAAAGTTAAGATACACAACCATTTCCTGTATCTTTCAGTATCACATGTTCTCTATTTTTTTTTTACTTTTTACCATTAAAATTTACGATTTGCAAAACATCCTGACGCGATGCTTAAAAATGAAGGTCATTTTTGGATTCAGCACTAAAAAATACATAAAAAGCAATTACCAAAAGTTAAACAACATAACCACACAGGTTTGTATTATCAGTCGAAATTTACTCTGACATCTCTCTTCGACAATTTTGTCATGAAATCGTAGAGGGGGGTGCGTTTTTTTGCATGAGTATACATCCTTTCTTTAAATTTGCATATTAATTCCTTATATGTAAAGCACAAGCAAGGTCAGAAATTGTATCTACTCTAAATTTTTACCGTTCGCCTACTGTTGATGTTCAGTTTCAAACTTAGAACAATAATGATCATTTTACATTTTAAAGGTTTTTACATTTTTTTACCCGACTGAAAAGAAGGGTTATGTGTTTCACGCGTATCTGTGTATGTGGATTTCTTTATACCCTCGAAAAATCCCAACGGCTGGACAGATATTAATGAATGAGGTCTCTATCAATTCGTCTTAACGGCCCGATGGTTATAGGCTAGGTTTTGTTTTTATAAATTCAAAATGGCGGCCGTAAAATGCAAAATGGCGGTAGAGACGAAAAATTTTACGCACCCTATTGAGTGGCATATCATTGGATATGTCTTTCAAAATTTACGATGTTTCATTGACTATTTTACAGTCAGAAACTCCGTTAAAATATTATACAACCTGGAAGTCGCGTATGTAGGATCTCTAGCTTTACTGCAACTCTAACCATCATAGACACTTACAGACCTCATCAAAACAGTGTTTATAGGTAGGAAATAACAATTAAACACCACTTAAAAGTCATCAATACAAGAAAATAATAAAAATTGGTAAGTAATATAAACAATTAATATAGAAAAAAAATCCCTGCCTACAGGCAGAGGTCGATTTCGAAATTAAGTATACTAATTTCACCAACAAAAACTAAATCATTATTAGATATAAATCCACTTTAACAGTTTTGTCTGTCTGTTTTGACGAGTTTTATTTCCTTTTTATAAAATAGCTGGTTTTATCAGAATCATGTTAAGGCGATATTAAAAAAATATTTTTCCATACTCAACAACTCGAAATTTTCTGGCACATTTTCAGATTAATTTTTAATTAAAAAAAAAAATATGAAACATGCTGACGTGATTTTTGAAAAGATTTATAAGCGACCTGTGTTTTTATTTTTCTTTCAATTAATTAAAACTTGATTAATAAACAATTATTTTCTCAGTAGGGCAATATTTTTCGTTTCTAACACAATCGCTTCGGGAAATTCTGTTCCAAATGTCCACTTTGACATCATTTTTTGAAATATATTCTGCCTCTATCAAAAAATCGATCATTACTGTACATTATATAGTTTCTGAATAAGAGAATCTAGCAATTGGATGCATTTGAGAGCAAAAATGAATTTAAAAATGAGTAAGAAAATAGTTTGGATTTGAATGCACCCTTAATAACATGATTTTTTTCTTCAACCGCTATGTATTTTTAATTTGTTTTTGCTTTAAGAATTGGTCCTATCAAAAACTTGTCTATATAAATGTTGAAGACAATATTAAGAAGATATATGATAAATTCATGGAGATTTTATATCTTGTGAATTGACGGAGTTATGAAATTTTTTCTTCTTCTAACCCCCCCCCCCCCTCTTTTTTAAACCATTTTTCCAAATGGTTATTGTTCTCGTCAGGGTAGGTAATCAAAAGCATATCTGAAGGTTTTTATTGGTTTAATCCGCATTTTATTCGTGTTCTGATTGGACTATACAGTAATATGTATTTCCCTTTACTTTCAACAGAGATGATTACTTCTGTTGCCATTATGACAAAAAAGTATTAAAAACTACAAAAAAAATTAATAACTCAGAAACAAATTGAGATACAGCTTTCAAACAAGTTGCATTTAAAAGTACAATTTTTTCTCTATACGACGGTGTAAAAAGTAATAGTGTGGGATGTTTAGAAGTTTAAGAAATAAATTTCATTTAAAATTGGCAGTCAGATTTCTTGGAAATCTGACGATGGAAAAGCCTTTTCCCGAACAGTCAATGAAATGCTTGGATAATACATAAGTTTCAGGTGAATATTACGTAGGAGTTGCAGGCGATTTCTGTTCCTTGGAATTTTTACGTGTAAGAACACTATTAATGTTTAATTCATGGCGTACGCAATGTATGGTCAACTCTGTGCGATTTTTTATGTCTTAAATTTCAGTCTTTGAAAAAATTATTTTCGAAATGGTCGTTGTAATTTGTTAAATTGCATTTTTTTTTTTTTTTTGTACGAATTGGTCCTATCAAAAACTTGTGAATATAAAAGTTATAGATAATATTAAGGAGATGTATAATAAAATTATTGGATTTGATATCTTGAGAATCGGCGAAGTAGGGAATTTTTTTATCACCAAAACGCTATTTTTTGCGCCCCTTGAGCCTATTTTAAATTTTATCAAAAATCTGTGATGCATGAATTTTTGGCGCTATTTTTAGACGTAATAAAAACTTTATACTGATTTGATATGTACAGAAATTAAGAAGTTATGGGGTTTTTTCGGTTTTCACAAAAGACCTCCCTATTTCCATCCCCTTTGTCCGCTTTTGCCCATTAACGAACTCGACCGAGATTTTATGTTCCTTGATTTTCTGTATCAGTTTGGAAGAGATTTGTGCAGAATTGCGGAAGTTATCGTGTCCAGAAGAAAGTGATAACGCAATTGCTTCGGGAAATTCCGTTCAAAAAGCCCACTTTGACATAATTTTTTGAAATATATTCTGCCTCTATCAAAATATCGATCCTTGCGGTACATTACATAGTTTCTGAATAAGCGAATCTACCAATTAAATGCGTTTGAGAGCAAAAATGAATTTAAAAATGAGTCAGAAAATAAGCAGTTTGGATTTGAGTGCATCCGTAATGCAATGATTTTTCCAACACAATCCGCTTCGGGAAATTCGGTTCAAAATGCCCACTTTAACAGCATTTTTTAAAATATATTCTGGCTCTATCAAAAAATCGACCATTACGGTACATTATATAGTTTCTGAGTAAGAAAACATTACCAATTGGAAGCCTTTGACAGCAAAAATGAATTGTAAAATGAGTCAGAAAATAAGCAGTTTGGATTTGAATACACCCTTACGAAGATGATTTTTTTCTTCAACCGCTATGTATTTTTAATTTGTTTTTGCTGTAAGAATTGGTCCTATCCATAACTTGTCTATATAGATGTTGTAGACAATATTAAGAAGATATATGATAAATTCATGGGGATTTTATATCTTTTGAATTGACGGATTTGTGGATTTTTTACTTCTTCAAACCCCCTTTTTGTTTTCGTTTTAATTTTTTTTTTTGCGGTACAAATTGGTCCTATCAAAAACTTGTGAATATAAAAGTTGTAGATAATATTAAGGAGATTTATAATAAAATTAATTGGAATTGATATCTTGAGAATTGACGAAGTTGAGAATTTTTTTCTCCCAAAAATCCTATTTTTGCGCCCCTTGAGCACATTTTTAACTTTATCAAATATCTGTGATACATAAAATTTTGGCCCTATTTTTAGAAGTAATAAAAACTTTAAAATGATTTCATATGTACAAAAATTAAGAAGTTATTGGGGGTTTTCGGTTTTCACAAAACCCTTCCCTATTTCCATCCCCTTGGTCCGATTTTGCCCATTAACGAACTTGTTCGATATTTTATGCCCTTTGATTTTATGTATCTTTTTGGAAGAGATTAGTGCAGAATTACGAAAGTTATTGTGTCCAGAAGAAAATGATATAGATAGATAGATAGATAGATAGATAGATAAAGTTTTTTACTGAGGGTGGTTTTGGCTTCTAGGAGTCATGTTCGGTGTAGATCTGCAAACATTTTTCAGAAATTCCAACATAGGAACGATCCCAATAGGTAGTATTTCATACGAAATCTACCTAAAAATATTTTAAGCCAATTCCTACTTAGGTCAATAAGAGATTTTTTCTTCTCCCATTCTTCTTTCCTCTTGAGAGGAGTTTAAAATGCCTTGATCAAGAAGAGGGCTCTCTCCATTTTAGAAAATTAATTAATTTAATTTAATTAATGAATTAATATTTGTAAAAAAACTGGATTAACATTAAGTGTCATCCAATACAAGTTTAAAAAAATTTTGAGCTTGATTGGATGAATCATAAGTAATTTATTAATGATTGAAAATTTGAACAATATACAGGGTCATTCATAATTCCCTCCGGGGTTTCGAAACGTTATAGTAAAAAAACGAAGACGAATATGAAAAAAAGAAACATATGAAATTATTCCGAAACTATTCATGTTTTACTTACATACATTACAGGTGTTCTATGTGTGAACCCTTGGTCACACGGCATACATCAATGCGATAGTCCAGTTCCTGCCATACTCTACTCAACATGGTACTGTCTATGTTATTGATAGCACGTGTTATCCTTTCACGCAGGTCAGCTAAATCACGTGGCATAGGTTGTACAAAAACCTGGTCTTTCACATACTCCCACAAGAAAAAGTCACACGGTGTTAAATCCGGTGACCGTGGAGGCCACTTTAGAAGAGGTACGTCATCTTCAGAAGCTCGTCCAATCCATCGATGAGGTAAGTGTGTGTTCAGGTATTCACGCACATCACACAAAAAATGGGGAGGAGCACATCTTGTTGAAATACGAAATCATCCTCATGTTCCTCTAACTGCGGCATTAGCCACAGCTGCAACATATCCAGGTACATTACACCGGTAATGGTCTTCTCTGTAAAAAAGAATGGCCCATAAACACGTGAGGAGGACATAGCGCAAAACACGTTAACTTTTGGGGAATCCCGATAGTGTTCCACTACAGCGTGGGGATTTCCAGTGCCCCAAATGCGTACGTTGTGGCGGTTGACAGTGCCACACATGTGAAATGTGCTTTCATCACTAAAAATCAATTTCGACATTAGTGTTTCACGTTCATGGACATCAATGCAAAACGTGAAACGAGAAATGCAATCTGCTGGAGTCAACGCTTGCACCAGTCCCAATCTGTACGGCTTCAAACAAAGACGTTTTCGCAGAATTCGCCACACTGTTGGTTGAGAGATCCCCAATTCTCGGCTTCCGCTAGCGGTTGATTTCGTAGGACTCCTTAAAAATGTTTCCCGTACACGATCTACGGTGTCCGCAGATAGACCAGGCCGACCACTTCGTTTCCTGTCACATAGGCATCCCGTTTCTTTAAATTTCCGATACCACACATGAATTGTTTTGTCAGTTGGTCCCTGTTTTCGATATTTATTACGAAAGGCCCGTTAAACTGACACCACTGATTCAGATTTTGCAAACTCCAACACACAAAAGCTTTCTCTTCGCCTGTAAACGCCATTTTTCTTTACTACAACTGACTTCAATACGGATGTTACCGCCATCTACCGGAAACTAATTAAATTAAAACTTGAATAGTTTCGGAATAATTTCATATGTTTCTTTTTAGGGTTTCGTTCATCTGACGAAACACTATTCGTCTCGCTCCTCTGTCTGTCTGTCTGTCTGTCTGTCCGTCTGTCTGTCCGTCTGTCTGTCCGTCACAGAGCCCGTTCTCAGAAACTATACATGTTGGAAACATGAAATTTTGGGAACTTATAGCTGAACACCTCACATCATACGACAAATCATAAAATTTTGAAAAAGTCGTATATTTAACCCTTTGGGCTCCCGCATGTGTATTTTAAACAATTCTTTGTAAGTGAGCTCCTAATTATGTTGGAGACATGAAACTTTGAGTACTTATAGCTAAACACCTCACATCATACGACAAATGATAAAATTTTGAAAAAGTTGTACATTTAACCCTTTGGGCTCCCGCATGCGTATTTTAAACAATTCTTTCTAAGTGAGCTCCTAATTAGTTTGGAGACGTGAAATTTTGCATACTTATAGCTGAACATCTCACATCAAACGACAAATCATAAAATTTTGAAAAAGTCGTACGTTTAACCCTTTGGGGTCCCACATGCGTATTTTAAACAATTCTTTCTAAGTGAACCCCTAATGATGTTGGAGACATGAAATTTTGGGTACTTATAGCTGAACACCTCACATCATACGACAAATGATAAAATTTTGAAAAAGTCGTACATTTAACCCTTTGGGCTTCCGCATGTGTATTTTAAACGATTCTTTCTAAGTGAGCTCCCAATTAGTTTGGAGGCGTGAAATTTTGCATACTTATAGCTGAACACCTCACATCAAACGACAAATCGGAAAATTTTGAAAATGTCGTACGTTTAACCCTTTGGGGTCCCACATGTGTATTTTAAACAATTCTTTCTAAGTGAGCCCCTAATTGGGTTGGAGGTGTGAAATTTTGCATACTTATAGCGGAACACCTCACATCCAACGACAAATCATAAAATTTTGAAAAAGTCGTGCATTTAACCCTTTGCGGTCCCACACGTGTATTTTAAACAATTCTTTCTAAGTGAGCCCCTAATTATGTTGGAGACATGCAATTTTGGGTACTTATAGTTGAACACCTCACATCAAACGACAAATAAAATTTTGAAAAAATCGTACATTTAACCCTTTGTGCTCCCACATGTGCATTTTAAACAATTCTTTCTAAGTGAGCCCCTATTTAGGTTGAAGGCGTTAAATTTTGCATACATATAGCTCAACACCTCAGATCTCAAGTCAAATAAGAAATTTTGAAAAAGTTTTATGTTTAACCCTTTCAACTCCAGCTTGTTTATTTTAAGCCATTCTTTCTAACAGAGCCCCTAATTGATTTGGAGGTTTAAAATTTTGCATACTTATTGCAGAACACCTGAGACCAGTCGACAAATCATAAAATCATGAAAAACCCTTACGTTTAACCCTTTTAGCTACCACATATGTATTTGAAGCAATTTTTCTAAGAGAGCCCCTAAGTAGGTTGGTGACATGAAATTTTGCATACGTATAGCTGAATGCCTCAGACCACACGACAAATCATAAAATTTTCAAAAAGTCTTTTATTATTTACCCCTCTGGGCTCTAACTTGTGTATTTTAAGCAATTTTTCCAACCTCCGACCTTTTAACCCGGGGAGAAATTTTCCAACTTTTGCCGACACCCCTGACCATTCTTTCATATTATGCACCATAGCCTTACATATTTTAGTTCTATTTTTTTCCGCCAGGTGCGCCTACTTATCTCGGTTGCTATGGGCCCAATCCCCTCGACTAATATATCTACGGATAGTATGTAAAACGGATTTTCGTTCGAATACAGGTTTGTTTAGAATCAAGTGCGCCCCCTGGTTGTGAAATGTGGAATTAACAGATTTTTCAAAAGGATGAAGTGTTTTGAAAGGAATATTAAACGAAACCGTCTGTGCGATCTGTGATCACACTTACCCACTTGTTTTCATATTCGTCTTCGTTTTTTTACTATAACGTTTCGAAACCTCGGAGGGAATTATGAATGACCCTGAACATGATATATATTTGAACAAGATATATATATATATATATCGAGAGTGTGAGCTAATAGTAGGAATTGAAAAAAAAATAGTTTCACATTGATGAGAAATAATTAATTAGTTCGCTTTTTACGCAGTCGGGTTTTTTTATTTTTTAAATTTAATTGTTTATTTAAATGATTTTGTTTCACGTCATCCCAGTTCTTGTTACCAGCAAACTGGAATGAGGATTAATCTGAAAGTAAATTCCGAAACGTTATACAGTAAACCCTCTTTAAGGCGGAATTTGTGTAATAGGAAAATCTGTTTAACGCCGAAAGATTTTCAAGTCCGTGTGAATCCACAGTCAAAGGCGTTATGGTTATTAAGGCGATCTGCGTAAGTCGAAAACTACATATTACGGAAAGGGGCAATTTTTAAGGCCTCACTACAATCAAACTTTTGCATTAGGCGTAAAAAATAATAAATTTATTTTTGTATATTCTAATATATATATATCTGTTTTTTTTTTTTTTTTTCAAGTGTCGAAACACTAATAAGCAGAATTTATAAAATATTTTTATAATCTATACTAAACAATAAATGTATTATAGTAAAAATTATCAAAACATTCATAACGATGATTCTTTAAAATTTATTACTAATATAGTTGTTGATGAAATATATATATATAAAGCTTTTCAAAAATTAAAAACCTTAGATATTAAAATAAGGTAAAGCTCTAAGAGATCGCTCGTCTAAAGCTAAGACATTATCATGGAGGAAACCAGTGGAAAATATTTCGATGCTAACCGAAACCAGGCGACAGGAAACGTCTGCAAAAATGTCTGCAGTCGGTCGAAACCACTAATAATGAGGGGGAGAGTGTTAAAGAAAGCTTAATTCCACGATTCATTCCAGAGATCAAACTCTTCTGTAACTTTAAGTAGTCCGAACAAAATACGAGGTATTTGGTAACACAAACCGTCATTATAACAGTTGCTTGCTTGCAGTAAAATTTCTAATGTTTCCAGAATTGTAGAAGTATTAAAATCAGAAGCTTGCATAATGATTTTCGCTCAATTAAAGTGGATTTTAATGTCATTAGCTTAGAACAACCTGGAGAGGGTGGCAGCAGGTCTAATATAATAACATCCTATATATACTCATTCCTACTTATCTGGAATTTTCTAGTTGGCATTCCAATATAATTTAATATTTTCTTTTTTTACTTTATCTCTGTATAGATCATATAAATCCCTGATTTATTGGGCATACCAATAGAGTCAGTTCTTTTCAGTAGATGATTGTTTAATTTGGCATCGTGCCTGGATATATTATAATTCGTATTGGCTATTTATATATTATACCGTATTTCCTTAGGATGTATTTTAACATTTCATATAAGTGAAGGATATAATCCACCGCTATTTAATTTAACTTCTTTTATACCAATTTTCTCCATTTCGGTTGTTTCCGTACACTTAAATTTATAAATCAACTCTTAAAAACAATATAAGAATCAACAAAGAAAAATACTTTTGGTGATTAACTTAATTTTATTTAACTCATCGCGTAGGTGGATATCAGAGCAAATTTCAAATGCACGCTTAACCCTTTGTGCTCTGGGGCTGTTAGCGGATGTGTGTCACTAGCCACCAGTGTTTCCGCGCATGTGACAGATTTTTATTTTATTTTATTTTATTTTTTGAAATTTTGAATTCACACAACAAAAATTTCATTGGTAATTTTATTTTACTTTATTTATGGAAAAGTAAATTATCTTGTAAAGCCAAAATAAGAGTTACAATTTTATCGTGCGAATTCGGAATGACTAGTTCAAAATATCAGTCATATATCATGACGTACGCTGCGTACGTGATCCTTGGAAATGACCAAAACAGCATGACGTACGTTGAGTACGTTACAGAGCGCAAGAGTTTATTAAAAAAGAGGTAAACCGTAGCTTTATGATGAAACGGAGAATTTCTGTTATAAAAAATGGTACTGTTTGACGACATGATTTCCTGTAAACTGTTGTGTAGATGTAACGAGTTAGTTCATTTCTGCTTAGTGAACATCCAAAAAACGTAAAGATTTATTTACTACTAATAACAAAGTTAATTTTATCTTACTGTCACAGTTGCTTGAATGTTCAAGAAAATTTTATCTTTAAACCAAGTTTATGGGCCAAGTTTGTAGACGATATTCTAATTTTATAGTATTATGGCATTCTATCCCTTATGAATTATCATGAAAATTCAATTTTTTCATTATATTTTTTAGTGCAAATTTAAAAATGATTTTTAGTAAAATTACTTCTTATGTAAAGTTATATTTACTTTTCGAGCTAAAAAAAAATCAACACTTGTTTGTTTAAAGAAATTTATTTTCAAAGAGTCTAATGTTTCATGCACGTTTAAACAAGCGATGCATGTAAAAATATATGTAAAATATGTATTGTAATAAAAACAAACTCAAATCATGTGCCTTGAATTTTTATAACGAAATTCTCCTACGAACCTCCAGTGGATCCAAGATGATATAGAAAACTTCCACGTTATAAAGTTGCAATAAACTGATTTTACTCGAACGTATGCAGTGGCGGTCAAAAGTTCCCGGCCAGTTAGTTTGTCTTATTTGTTTGCCAGAACGTTCTAGCGAAGAAGAAGCGCAATCGCTCCAAAAGTTGGGAATATGCTGAACCACGTGATTAACTTGATTGGATACTGAAGACACAGGCTGCAAAGGGGAGGAATTCGAAATTCGCGTATACAAAACATTCCGGCCATTCGTCATTCGCTACATTTGCTATCGGTATAGAGTCTTTTTGGCAGTGTTTGTTAATTAATCATCTTGAATAACGTAGTAGAAATTCAAAAATGAAAAGTTCAACAATTATTCTTCGTAAACGAGTGATTTGTTTGTTGCTAAAGGGCCAATCCTCTCGTGAGATTGCGGCAACGTTATCGATCGGAAAATGTACTGTGAAAGATATTTAAAAATATATATAAGGATGGTCATGGCCTTCAGGGCTTGTCACTGTCCAGGAGACCCCGGAAAACGAGTATTCGTGTGGCACAATTATCAGAAGAAAATCAGTTGATGACTTGCATAAAAATGCCGTTGCAATATCCCGTGATTTATGGAGTGAAAATATTGCTGAAATAAGTCGGTCTATCGTGTCAGGACACTTACGCAACGTAGGACTTTATGGAAGTGTCGGTGTTAAAAAACCTGTTATAAGTAAAACAACTCAGAGGGCCCGAATTTACCAAAGAGCACAAAGACTGGCCAAGTGAACGCTGGAAAAAGTACTGTTTTCCGATGAATCGAAGTTCAACGTCTTTGGGAGTGATTGCAGACCCTACGTCAGATGGCCTAAAAACAAAAGATATGATTCGAGATATGTTATTCCCACAATGAAGTCTGGCGGAGGACACATTGTAAAAGAACGGACTAAAATACGGAAATTTTACTGGCAATGGAGACGCCAGTACTATTTCCGTATTTTAACGGAATTTTTTCCAGTAAATTCCAGAAACATTTCCGTTTTTCTGGAATTTCCTGGTGAATTTTCCGTTAAAATACGGAAATTGTACTGGCGCCTCGATTGCCAGTACAATTTCCGTATTTTATTCCTTTTTCTTTTCTTTTTTTTTTTTTTTTACATTATACATTATGCTGTGTGAAACATTTTCTGGAGAAGGTGTCTGTCCGTTAGTTGAAATCCACGGCAAGATGAATGGTGCAAAGTATAATGATAGCATGCAAGATCATTTGAGACCTTATTGGTGGAAACATTGTGGTCGCAAGTATTTGTTTCAGCATGATAACGACTCAAATCATACATGCAAGCTCGTCAAGCAAAATTCCGCTTTTGAAATGGCCAGCCCAATCACCCGATCTGTATCCAATAGAAAATCTTTGGAATGAACTTGAAAAATGCGTTCGGAATTATACATATTCCAATTCAGCAGAATTTCCCCCAAAAAGTGTGGGATTGGAAAAACCTACCATAGGCTATCTTTAACTGTTCATTGAATCGATGCCACGTCGCTGCGTGGCAGTAAATGTTGATCACTGTTATTTTCTATTATAATTCTAATTTTTTCTAAACTTTCTAAGATGGCCGGAAAATTTTGAAAAAAAAAACGCGTTTTCCTTTGCAATTAAGTTTGTCAATTAAATTTATTGATATTTATGTGTTATTCCATAAATAAGTTCTTAACTATATGTCAATAAAATGTATAAGTATCACATTGAGATTATTCTTCATATGTGTATACATACAAATTAACTAAAAATTTTATGCTGACCGGGAATTTTTGACGGCCACTGTAGACCTTTGACACCTGTAAGAAGGACTGTGGATTTCAAAATAACGTCTTTGATAATATAACCTATTAACAAATCATATAAATTCAAGATTAATTCGAAAAGTAACTTTTATTAATATATTAAAAAACAGGATTCAGATGCGGACAAAGATACATATATTTACCATGTATTGAAACACATTATACACATTTATACACATTATGCTTATTATTAAAATTTTGGAATAAATTTAGGTCTTCTATCAACATAAAAATATAGTTCAGCAAATTTATATATACGATCATTTAATGCAGTGAAAGTAAAAACACTTCATACGGTGTTACAGTTCTATATTTTATGTGGACATTGCGCAATGAACTGAACCCCAAAATACATTGTAGTATAGCTGATAAGCTACCTTCGCATTCTTTTTGGCATGTATGAAATGGAGTTTGTTCTCTTTTTTATTCAATAAATGCAATTGTAGTCATTTACTTATACAGGGTGGCTCAAAAGTTCATGACCAAATGGCACGTTTGGGTGTGTCAGGCCATGAGGAGGAAGAATTACATAGGAAATGGCGATCGTGACGGTGCAATTGCATCGTGGCCGTAACGCAAAATAAAGATAACAAACGTTGTAAAAAGAGTTTTTATCAATAATTTAATCAAAGTACAAAATAGAAATGAAAAATGTTGCAACTCAAAACAAGTGCTCAAAATGTTCCCCATTAGTTGTGATGCATGCTTCAAATTGGCGGCGCAGGGAATCGCGAATACGTTCCAATTGGCCAGGAGTCTCCGGACACGTGCCGCCGTTTCAGAGGTACATGCCATGGATCCTTGGCCGATGGAATGGGTGTCTCGTACACCGGGGATTTAATATATCCCCAGAAGTAAAAAATCTAGGGTTTTAGTCCCGGGGACCGTGGTTTTCACGGTAGAAGGCCGATTGGAACGTGTTCGCGATTGCATATGGCGCCGATGTGAAGCATGCATCACGGCTATTGGGACACATTTTGAGCACTAGTTATGAGTTCTAACATTTTTCATTTGTTGTTTGTACTTCGATTAAGTGTTTTGTAAAATAAAGGTCATTTTACACTTTTGGTCATCTTGTCTTTGCGTCACGGTCGTAATTCAATTGCACCGTCACGATCGCGTTTCCGACCCCCAGTTCCCATGTAATCCTTGCTCCTTATGACCTGACACACCGACACGTGTCTTTTGGATATGACATTTTGAACCACTTTGCATACAAGAGGGTCCAACCCCGGTTTCCCGGGTTACAGAACATATTGCCTTGATGTACAGAATATAGGTGATAACATATTTTAATTGATTTTTTTACATTTAATACATTTTTGTTAAATTTTCCCCTAACAACACCTAAAAGCAATTTTACTCGTATATTAAACATACCAATCGAATAAAGTTTTAAAATGTATTAAAGCAATACTTTCGTAATACCCTTTTGCCAGGGGTTAATTGCCGAAGAACTATCTAAAGATTGCAGTATTATGCTTTCTTTTATTTTGATTATTTCAATGTTTAAGCGCGTAGTACAATATATCTGTTACATTTATTTTTTATTTATTTTATTTTTTTTTTCTGTTTAATGATGAAGTTTTAATTTCTTTACAAAATATTAGGCAAAACAAATGCTGTACTATTTATAATCTTTTATGTGCGAAAAGACCGAACTTCTGTAAGCTGCTGCACGCGATAGAGATAGATTTAAAAACAAAGTATGGCTTAAAATTATTTTTAAATCGTAAAGAAGATAGGGATACAGTTGCAAAACAAATTGTATTTATTTCCTATTAGTCGATACAAAATTTGAAATTGCGCGATGTTTAGAAGTTAATATATTTTCAAAAAGCATACATTATTACTTAGGCTATTGCCATTGTCAATATAACGTCAAAGTTACCCATGGACATGTTTTTGCTTTGTAATATAGATTCATATTTCTCAACCGATAGGTAACGATCATAGATTACAACACAAGACTGGTATGGCAGCTTTTCAGAGTAACTGAATTAATTATTAGCATTGTATATTTAATTAAATAAAAGGAATTGTGCGTTTATAGGGCTAAAAATATCCTTATGAAAATCTCTCTTTTAATATCACAATGATATGCTCTGTAATTTATTGAAAAACGGGAAACGAAAAATGAAAAAAATATATATTAAACAGTTTTGTATTTACTCTCACATAACATTTCTATTGAGTCGTAGCGAATCTCGCACGAACTCGCACTGAAATGCACATATGATATTCATCGATAAATATAGTCAGCCTGAGGCAATCTGTCTTAAATCATTCTCTGTCGGAAATTACAACTGACAGTGATGATTCGGATTTATTTTATAGAATAATATACCCAAAAGTGAATTTTCCACCGATTATAGTATATAATACTGGTACCGATTCAGATTACCTAGATAAGAGCACATACAATTTGTATAAATTATATGAAGACATTTATTTATTATCTCGATATTGCAAAAATATTTTCAGTATTACAGACATAATTAAACTTATCATAGACTTATCATGATGGTTGTGTTTATGACGGCCAATTATCAGCACGAGGGATATAGGCCCTAAGGTGGGGAGTGCCCTCCTTGGGGGTCTTTCTAAGGGAACCTAACCCGTATTTACGCTTGGAAAACCAAGTTTCGCTGAAAACCACGAAAACTCCGAACGATTAGGTCGGCGGGCTAGATTTATCATGAAGGCATAATAATATATAATTCTCGTAACGGTAAAGAAACTGTTGAGTTATTTAACACTATAAAGGCTCTCATGTTTTTTGAAAGTTTGAATTTAAACGAAATTTTTCAGAATATGTTTTTTGGCATCAAGAAATAAGTATTTTTAAAGATTTGTGTCATAACAAAGAAAAAATAGAAGGAAAAATATTCTTAACACGTTAAGCGTCAGTCACCGATGGCTGACACTGAACTTACCGTTTAGAACGCGTCATTTTACGATGACTTACGGTCCAAAATATGATATAAAACTAAAGATATATGTATTGTTTTAAGTAATTACTGAAAATTTATTTAAAATGTACTTACCTTTTATTTATTACAGAATTATACTTTCTTAAAAATTACTTAAAACATTGTAAATTTTTCAGCTTCAGTGTCAGTCACCTTCGCACTCAACGTGTTAATATTGTGATTAAATTTGGCACAAGATATCAAGTGAAGGTTTTTAGGAAAATAAGAGGTAAAAGTTTCTACAAGATTTAAATTAAAACTTTTATTTGGTTTTTAGAAAATCATGATTTTTATGAATATTTAGTTCTAATAAACGTTTTATTCCCAAAAGTTATGGTTACATTTCTATGAGTAATCGACTGGATCTTAAATCCTGCTGTTTATGACTGTTATGAACTGTCGGTTTCAAATTTGATAAAATACCGAAACTTTAAGAATATTTAACAGATACTGTGAAACAGAATCTAGTTTTTATCTAGTTAAATGTAATATAAACACGAATGAAAATATACGGTAACCTCTTCTGAGTTACCCACTACTCCAAAAAGTGTTTTTATTTTTTGATAGCTCAGAAACCAATATATTTTCAAAATTTAAAGAAGCATTTATAAAAACAATATCACTTTCACTTCCACTGATTTTTTGAAACGTCTCCGAGTAGCATTTATAGTGTATTAAATTTTTTTTTATACCCGGAATGTTGGTTTTTCGAATGCTATCGTTGCCAAGTAAACATTTCCATGTGCAACAAACATGTTTTATATATATAAAAAAAAAACACTATATATTAAAAGTATTAACGTTAAAGGGACCGGGTAAGCGAAATTCAACCAAAAAATCGATTTTTACTTTTTTTTATATCATTAAATAGTTTAAAATTTTATCTTTTCAACGATGTATTACACATGTTTATATATTAAAAAAGTTATGGATTTTTTCATTCTTTCTAAGAGCACTTCACAGCAGTGGGCTACTTTTTAAAATTCAGATTTCTTGATTGGCACCACTTTTCTGAAGGGATAAAATTCGCATTCTTTTCGCCTTAATTAATATGTTATTAAATAAGGCGAATTTTACAGTTTCAAAAATTTGGTGCCAATCAAAAAATCAGAATAAAAAAAAAAAGTAGTCCACTGGCAGCACTGCTTCACAGCTTTAATTGACTTTTTCTCAAAACTTCGATTTTTAAGGTTTGTGTTCCTGTTTTTCAATATCTATTAAACTCAAGAACTCAGATTTATCTAAATACTTATATTATGTCTTAGTGCATACGTTAACACAGGGATTTAATGATTTGTTGAGAATTATTTTTTCAGTGAAAACTTAACAAAAATGCTAATTTAAAAATGCCTTTCAATAAATAATTAATAAATAATTTTCAGTTTCACTTAGAAAGAAAATGGTGTTAAAATACGTAAAGCATATTATTGAATCTACTCTAAAAATCTAGACCTCTATCTTTTACCATTGCTCAGAAAAAGGTACACAAAGTTGGTGTATTTTAACATGGCCGAGATACAGCTTACCCAGTTCCCTTAACATTAAAATATTTATTTTTCTTTTATTCCCGCACGTATAAATGCAATTAAGCAGAAGAAAATATTTAATTGTAAACTTATAGCATCCTAAAAAGATATTCCGGCATGAGAAAACTGATATATGTATAATATAAAAACTAATCGGAAGAGTTTGCGCAAACCAGTAGCAGAAAAGAAAAAAAAAAAAAAAAAAAAAAAAAACTCATTTTTGTAAAGGTTACATTAAATCTCGACAAATATATTTTTCTGACGTTTCTGAAGATAAAGAACGGATTTCTTAATCACAGGTTACTCGAAACAGATTATAGTATATTTTAGGTAGCTTTCTTTACAAAAAAGGTACCTATTGCAGCCGTTCGGAGGAAAGCGATTTCAAAAAATTTTGGTATATTTTCATCGATCATGACCCCCAGACCCCGAAACCACCCTCCGTTCAAAATTGATATATATATATATATATATCTGACCTATGTCACACTGTAACTCCCGTAATTATGAACCGATTTCGATGTAATTTGGTGTGTACATAGTACATACCAATGTCTCGACCGAGTTCGTTGGCCAGCTTCATCCGCCGGTTTGTTTCAAAATGGCGGCCATTTAAAATTTTTTTAAAAATTTAAAATTTGAAATGTGGTACCAAAAAATTAAAAATGGAAAAATATTTTTTTCTTATGTATTTGACCTTTATACAAAGATTCCGGAGCAGTTTTTGTTTCGTCTATATCTTAAAAAATGGCTGAGTTATAGCATTTTAGGTAGCTTTCTTTACAAAAAAGCTACCTATTGCAGCCGTTCGGAGGAAAGCGATTTCAAAAAATTTTGGTATATTTTCATCGATCATGACCCCCAGACCCCGAAACCACCCTCCGTTCAAAATTGATATATATATATATATATATATATATATATATATATATATATATATATATATATATATATATATCTGACTTATGTCACACTGTAACTCCCGTAATTATGAACCGATTTCGATGTAATTCGGTGTGTACATAGTACATACCAATGTCTCGACCGAGTTCGTTGGCCAGCTTCATCCGCCGCTTTGTTTCAAAATGGCAGCCATTTAAAATTTTTAAAAAAATTTAAAACTTGAAATGTGGTAACAAAAAATTAAAAATGGAAAAATATTTTTTTCTTATGTATTTGACCTTTATACAAAGATTCCGGAGCAGTTTTTGTTTCGTCTATATCATAAAAAATGGCTGAGTTATAGCATTTTGAATTTCTAGCGTGGCTGACATTTTGAAACGTCCTGAATTTTGTCACGCGATAAAAGGCGTATTTATGAACCGATTTGGATGTAATTCGGTATGTACATAGTACATACCAATCTCTCGACCGAGTTCGTTGGCCAGCTTCATCCGCCATTTTGTTTCAAAATGGCGGCCATTTAAAATTTTTAAAAAAATTTAAAATTTGAAATGTGGTACCAAAAAATTGAAAATGGAAAAATATTTTTCTCTTATGTATTTGACCTTTATACAAAGATTTCGGAGCAGTTTTTGTTTCGTCTATATCTTAAAAAATGGCTGAGTTATAGCATTTTGAATTTCTAGCGTGGCTGACATTTTGAAACGTCCTGAATTTTGTCACGCGATAAAAGGCGTATTTATGAACCGATTTGGATGTAATTCGGTGTGTACATAGTACATACCAATCTCTCGACTGAGTTCGTTGACCAGCTTCATCCGCCATTTTGTTTCAAAATGGCGGCCATTTAAATTTTTAAGAAAAATTTAAATTTGAAATGTGGTACCAAAAATTGAAAATTGAAAAAATATTTTCTTCTTATGTGTTTGACCTTGATAAAAAGATTCGGGAGCAGTTTTTGTTTCGTCTATATCTTAAGAAATGGCTGAGTTATAGCATTTTGAATTTCTAGCGTGGCTGACATTTTGAAACGTCCTGATTTTTCTCACGTAATAACAGGCGTATTTATGAACCGATTTGGATGTACCTTGGTGTGTACATAGTACATACAAATATCTCGACCGAGTTCGTTGGCCAGCTTCATCCGCCATCTTGTTTCAAAATGGCGGCCATTTAAAAAAATTAAAAATTTAAATGAGATACCAAAAAATTGGAAAATGAAAAAGATTTTTTTTGTATGTGTTTGACAAAATACAAAGATTCCGGAACAGTTTTTCTTTCGTCTATATCTAAAAAAAAATGGCTGAGTAATAGCATTTTGAATTTCTCTTGTGGCTGACATTTTAAAACGACCTGATTTTTGTCACGCGATAACAGGCGTATTTATGAACCTATTTGCATGTAACTTGGTCTGTACATAGTACATACCAATGTCTCGACCGAGTTCGTTGGCCAGCTTCATTCGCCATCTTGTTTCAAAAGGGTTGTCATTTAAAAAAAATTAAATTTAAAATTCAAAATGAGGTATTAAAAAATTGGAAAATGAAAAAGATTTTTTTTTATGTGTTTGGCCTTGATACAAAGATTCCGGAGCAGTTTTTGTTTCTGAAAATTTGTTCTTTTGTTGATATCTTAATAAATGGTTGATTTATAGCACTTTGAATTTCTAGCATGGCTAACATTTTGAAACGATCTTGTATTTGTCATGCGATAACACACGTATTCGCCTATTTCGATGTAAGAAGGCATGTGGATAGTATACATCAACACCTCGACCAAATTCTCTGGCCAGATTCATCAGCCATCTTGTTTCAAAATGGCGACCATTAAATTAAAAAATATAGATATATTTAAAGTGAGGTGCAAAAAAATTAGAAATTGAAAAAGGTTTCTTTCTTAAGTATTTGATCTTGATATAAGGATTCAGGAGCATTTTTTGTTTGTCTTTACCTTAAAAAATGGCTCAGATATAGCAGTTTCAATTTCTATTATGGGTGACATTTTGAAAAATCCGATTTTTTGCATGCGACAGCACTCCTATATATTAACCGATTCCGATGTGAGTGAGCATGTGCACAGCAATTACTAAGGTCTCGACCAAGTTCACTGCTTAGCCTCATCCACCATGTTGTATTAAAATGACAGGCACTTTAAGAAATTGCCGAATTTGGCAGCCAAATATAAGTTACTTTAAAGAAAAGCAGCTTGGATAAAGCTGACTAATTTCGCGAAAATCTCATTCATTTTATTGATAAAAATTAGTATTGAATCTCCTACATTCGGTTTCCACTAAATTGAGCTTCGTGTGTTTGCATGATATAAGTTGGCTTTTTTAAAATAAGGATTATGAAAGCTACCTCCTCCTCCCGGCACTGGCCGGAAGGACTTTTGAATTTCTAGCTTGTCTGACATTTTGAAACGTCCTGAATTTTGTCACGCGATAAAAGGCGTATTTATGAACATATTTGGATGTAATTCGGTGTGTACATAGTACATACCAATCTCTCGACCGAGTTCGTTGGCCAGCTTCATCCGCCATTTTGTTTTAAAATGGCGGCCATTTAAAATTTTTTTAAAAATTTAAAATTTGAAATGTGGTACCAAAAAATCGAAAATGGAAAAATATTTTTTTCTTATGTATTTGACCTTTATACAAAAATTTCGGAGCAGTTTTTGTTTCGTCTATATCTTAAAAAATGGCTGAGCTATAGCATTTTGAATTTCTAGCGTGGCTGACATTTTGAAACGTCCTGAATTTTGTCACGCGATAAAAGGCGTATTTATGAACCTATTTGGATGTAACTTCGTTTATACATAGTACATACCAATGTCTCGACCGGGTTCGTTGGCCAGCTTCACCCGCCATCTTGTTTAAAAATGGCAGCCATTTAAATTTTTAAGAAAAATTTAAATTTGAAATGTGGTACCAAAAATTGAAAAAATATTTTCTTCTTATGTGTTTGACATTAATAAAAAGATTCGGGAGCAGTTTTTGTTTCGTCTATATCTTAAGAAATGGCTGAGTTATAGCATTTTGAATTTCTAGCGTGGCTGAAATTTTGAAACGTCCTGATTTTTCTCACGTAATAACAGGAGTATTTATGAACCGACTTGGATGTACCTTGGTGTGTACATAGTACATACAAATATCTCGACCGAGTTCGTTGGCCAGCTTCATCCGCCATCTTGTTTCAAAATGGCGGCCATTTAAAAAAATAAAAAAAATAAAAAAAATTAAATGAGATATCAAAAAATTGGAAAATGAAAAAGATTTTTTTTGTATGTGTTTGACCTTAATACAAAGATTCCGGAACAGTTTTTCTTTCGTCTATATCTAAAAAAAAATGGCTGAGTAATAGCATTTTGAATTTCTCTTGTGGCTGACATTTTAAAACGACCTGATTTTTGTCAAGCGATAACAGGCGTATTTATGAACCTATTTGGATGTAACTTGGTCTGTACATAGTACATACCAATGTCTCGACCGAGTTCGTTGGCCAGCTTCATTCGCCATCTTGTTTCAAAAGGGTTGCCATTTAAAAAAATTAAATTTAAAATTCAAAATGAGGTATTAAAATATTGGAAAATGAAAAAGAATTTTTTTATGTGTTTGGCCTTGATACAAAGATTCCGGAGCAGTTTTTCTTTCTGAAAATTTGTTCTTTTGTTGATATCTTAAAAAATGGTTGATTTATAGCACTTTGAATTTCTAGCATGGCTAACATTTTGAAACAATCTTGTATTTGTCACGCGATAACACACGTATTCCCCTATTTCCATGTAAGAAGGCATGTGGATAGTATACATCAACACCTCGACCAAGTTCGCTGGCCAGATTCATCAGCCATCTTGTTTCAAAATGGCGGCCATTAAATTAAAAAATATATATATATTTAAAGTGAGGTGCAAAAAAATTAGAAATTGAAAAAGGTTTCTTTCTTAAGTATTTGATCTTGATATAAGGATTCAGGAGCATTTTTTGTTTGTCTTTACCTTAAAAAATGGCTCAGATATAGCAGTTTCAATTTCTATTGTGGGTGACATTTTGAAAAATCTGATTTTTTGCATGCGACAGCACTCCTATATATTAACCGATTCCGATGTGAGTGAGCATGTGCACAGCAATTACTAAGGTCTCGACCAAGTTCACTGCTTAGCCTCATCCACCATGTTGTTTTAAAATGACAGGCACTTTAAGAAATTGCCGAATTTGGCAGCCAAATATAAGTTACTTTAAAGAAAAGCAGCTTGGATAAAGCTGACTAATTTCGCGAAATTCTCATTCATTATATTGATAAAAATTAGTATTGAATCTCCTATATTCGGTTTCCACTAAATTGAGCTTCGTGTGTTTGCATGATATAAGTTGGCTTTTTTTAAAATAAGGATTATGAAAGCTACCTCTTCCTCCCGGCACTGGCCGGAAGGACTTTTTGTTCTGAGTTATGTTATATTATCGTAGATTATGAAACGTCTGTCTTTTTTTGCAGTCTAATACTTGCTTTCAATAACATGCATGATAAATTAAAATACGGATAATGCATGTATAATCACGAAAACGCACAGACAAAAAAGGATGGAATGATGGTCAGAAAACTTCTTAAAGTTCGAAAAGAAGACACATGAATAATTTACCATAAAGTCCCGAAAGGTTTTTTAAAAAAAATTATTATTTTCTATCTTTTTTATGTTAAATTACGGATCGTAAAGGCTATGTAACTGAATGGTGGCAAAAGGGTGCAATGGTTTTTGGCAGGGAGAATGGGCATATACACTGCATGAAATGACAGAATTTGTTGAAGTACCTCATCTACAGTTGGCAATGTAATAATCAATACTAGGATAAATTTGGTTAGAATCAATATCAACGTAAGGTTTGTAGGCGAAAAGATATCATGATGCACATGTGTCGCAGTTGTATGGTACTACTAACAACCACTGATATGCTCCAACCTAAACAAGAAATGCTACATATGGATGCTACAAATGCTACATATGCTGGATCCAGCCAGTCCATATCAGAAAGAACTTTTTGCAGAGAATTGCGTTGATTAGACATTTGTATCCGTATGTATCGGGTACATAAGAGATTAACAACAAATCGCCCACTGAATAATACGCCTAGCTTTGACATAACCATTGCGGTTGTCTGGTACTTTTTTGTGGGCTTTTACGGTACTTTGAATTTTGACACTAGTATTTTATCAAATTATTCTTCGTCTTCTTTTTCCGAGATTAAATAAGGCGAATAGTGCTTTTATTAAGTATTGCTGTAGAATTTCAAGGAGACACACAAACTCTGAGACAAATTCATCTACAACAGCGGCCTTTTTTGTGTCAGCCATGGACTTATTATTCAAGTGAGGGTGAACAACTATTCAAAAGAAAAAGCATCTACAGTGGACAAAAAATCATTTTCACTTGACAATTGAGCAATGGAGGCGAATAATATGGTCTGATGTATCAAGATTTTGTTTGTATTCCAATGATGGCCGGTACACAGACACGAAAAGTGTTAAAAAATCTTTCAAGCCTGAATGTATTTATACAGCTGTGCACAAAAGAGGTAGAAGTATAATGTTTTGTGGTTTAATTAGTAGTACAAGAGGTCCCTCTTTAGTGGTAGTTTTCAAACGTAAAAATACTGTAGATTATTTTACTGTGTTGAACAACAAACTTGTTACTATATTTTCAATATTTAAAGGATTAAAAACAAAAAAATGAAACATTTCCATGATGATAACTGTAGTGTCCGTTTATCCACAAATTAATCAGACATCAATAAGTTCAATAAATTTGAGACGTTGAAAGTGTTTTGAGAAGAGATTTGAAAGGGTTTTGAAAAATACATTTGTAGATCAACCAAATTTGACAACTGAATTTGACTTCATGATAAATTAATTATGCAGGGGGTAAACATGGTACGAATGTTATTCCAAATTACAGTGATAACGTTCCTTACTAAAGTAAATGTGTTGTTAAAACATGTCTGATAAAATATCATAGTAATGAATAAATTATTTTATAGATAGAGAAACTTATGTTAGATATTTTTTTTGTTCGGTGTATTTCCTTTAAATGCCTATATATCTGGAATAAATTTTATGGCTAAGATTATAGTTAATAACATGTTTTGTAACTCATATTGTATATTTATGGAAAAACAATAATAAATTATCATTATTGTTTTCATGAGTACATTTTTGTTACTATTAAATATTGAATTATTTTCCTTAAATTTCTAAATGTAAAAATACAGATAAAAAAATTATTTATTTTACATATGAATATGTTTATTTCAAATACTGATCTATTTATCATAATCAATATATTATTTTTTGTTTTAATTAAAACAATGCGTTGTATAATGAGTGGGATATCTTAAAGCATTTAAAATTTTTAAGAATATCAAATTTTTTTCACAAATTTTCCAAAAATTAATGAATTTGTTTCTTTAGTAAAAACATCAATGGATTTTTTTATTTTAATAATCCACACATAAGAGTCCAACCGTAATTATCTGTCATATGTCAAAATCTAATAAATCCTTGCCTGTTATAATATTGCGGCGGAGCAAACCTCTGGCTGCTAGAATGCAAATGTAGGTTTCACATGCAGTCACCCAGATCTACTCAAGCGATATCCAAATGCTGCAGAACGCACGTATTTGAGTATATCACAGGTGGTTTCCTGTTTATAACATCATGTTTAAATCCATAACATTTATTTGTTCTCATTCATTTCATTATTCATAGATATTAAGTTATCCCTCTGCATTTCACAACCTTTCACTTAAATAAAGCTAAAATTATAAAACTGATTGTTTAAAATAGGATAGGTGCACCAGTTATTGACAAATGAAATAAAAGAAACTCCAAAAAACACGAATTAGTATGAATACATTTTAACTTAGAAAATGTGTCTAACATCCAAAGAAATGCCTTTTTAGAAGTTATAGTTCCAAATAAAGATAATATTAAAGGTTAGGGGTTGAAAATACTTAATATGTAAAATATTTCTTAGTTTTAGCAATTACTATTTTTTTTATGGTTTTTCACTTTTTGATCACTCAGTAGTGTTGTCTTTCAGCAACATCTTTTAATACAGCTAATCGTAATTTGATTTTTACGCTGCAAAGACGTAATCAATTACTGCTGCAATGTTCTGTTCTTACTTATACTTTATATAATTTAAATTATATTAATGGAAAAAAGAAAATGCTTTTGAATTATGAATCATCTTAACAAAATCATCAAAAACATCTCAAAATTTACTTAAAAAAATATTAAACTCAAAAAATTTGTATTAAATGTTCGGTTACAACTTCACTTATTTTGATATTATTTTGATGTGAATTCATTTAAATATTAGAATTTTAAGTACAAAAAAATACAACGTATGATACTTTCGACAATGTTCAAACAACAAAAATATTGACACTGTGCTCGTTTCATAAAAAAATATATACTATTTCGGGCACCAAGAATGTATTGAACTACAAACTAATATATAAAATTATAACTCCTATAGACATACGCATTAAAATCATTACTTTGATAACTTTTCATACATTTTCTGTACGCTAAGTTATAAATATAGACGTAAAATATCTGGAAATACTCAGATAATCTAAAAAATAATTCATTACACTCAAAACGTCACATAAATTGTAGGAGATCTAATTCTAAAGACTATTAATTCATATTCTAGTGACTAATATTTTCGGAGATAGACCACTTGTTCTTAAATGATTATTCGTCAAAACCCTGATTTTTAAGAAAACGAAATTAAAGTTTTATATCTAAAGACCTATTAGAAATATTTATCTGAAGTTTCTAAATCTGCTCACATGATTCTGTTTTTCTTAATTTAATTTCGATATTCGAAGTTATTTTCTTTCTTAACACCCTTAAACAGCAACTTCGAGTTACTTTACTACACATTTCTGTTATGAGAGCTGTAACAAAACAGCCATAACTGAACTTCTAATGACAGTAAGGAATAATAAAAGTGTTTTTTTAGCTAATTTCATAGTGCTTTAAGTAAAATAATAACACGAATAGTTATTGCCCTGAATTGGTTAATCAACCAACGTAATGGGATGCGTTAAAGCTGTTCTGGAAAACCAAACTGGCTACTTTCTAGCACATTCCTGAATTTATTTTTTGTTTGTAAACACAAGCGAATAACGGGTACTTTTATTCAGAAACTATGAAATTGAATATCTTTATACATTTTTGAATAAGTGCAGATGTTCATTTAAAAAACATCAACTTTGTCCTTATGAACAGATTTAACAAACGGCACGGACGCAAAGGCTCGATTTAAGTCATCATAACAGCATTCAAGAGCAAGTCGAAACTCAACACATTTATTCAAAATGGAAAAACAATTCGATTCCAAATCTCGTTAATAATCATGCCTGAAATTGTCAGGATTTTTGTTTTGAAAAGAGAAAGTTTTTTCAGGAAGAGTAATTTTTTCAGAACACCCACAAAATATAATTTTCGTTCCATCTTAAAATTCATTTTCAAAATATGTATCAATCAAAGACATTTTATTAAAATCTACTGGATTAATTTAGTAAAATAAGTATAAAATTACACTCTGATGGGTTGCCCGCCAATGCTCAAAATAATTTACTTCAAACGAAGTATTCAGGTACTTCATCAAGACAATTTTCACATGTTTTGATACGATAATTAGAAAGGTTATAACAGAAAGAACAGTAGATATCCCATTTATAGATAATGGTTTGGCATAGTCTTCTTTTATGATCTTCACGTACTATAACATTAAAGTAACAGATTATAATTAGAATAATTGAAATCTTTTAATTCTGATTATGTTTTCAACTGAAAAATAAACAAGTTGGTTTAATATTTTACGTATAGAAAAAATAATGTCAGTGACCTCCCCGTGACGCACTGTAAGTCTCCCTGGTGGCGTCACATTTGTGACCAAAATACCAATTCTGAGTGATATCACATTTTGAGTAAAATATGAACAGCTTAATGAAATACAAGAACACTTCAAAATATTTTATACATTGTGAAAATTTTTCTGCTGGTATCTTTTTTTTTTTTTTTTTTTTTTTGGAGACATTATTGTGAGTCACGTACGTCACACGTCAACACGAGTCACCATAAAACGCCTATATTGTGAAGCCACATTTTGTCTAAAATATGAATTTTAAGAATCTTTGAAAATGAGAAAAATTATACTAAACCTTTATGCATTTGGGGTATTAGAACGGATTGATTTTGCCCGTCTAATGCAAATTAACTAGTATTCACTAATTTATTGACTAACTTACAAGAAAGGGATCTATAAGTAGATGAATGTCAGTAGTATACGATTGGAAATTATGATACAAAAATAATTTTTCATGTACTCTATGAAAAATAGATTTTTTTTAATTATTTCACATAAAAAAATACCTTTTGTTAAGTACATGAAAACCTTTTTTAAATTATAAATTACCTCTACAACCGAAAAAAAGCAGATATTAATATACAAGTGGGCGAAAAGAAATGTTTTTTATGTGTTTGGGTGTGGAGAAGTTTGTTCTAATCAGATGTTTTATTAAGATGCATAGCAACGCATGCATACCTTCAATATTTCTCTTTCGTTAGAGTGTAATTAGTTGTAGTAGCTTGTGAAAAATTAATTTTATTATTTTTTAAGTCGTGAAAGATGAAATGTTCATTGTTAAAATGAGAAAATCCAGGATGTTGGTGTGCCCTCATCCTTCCCCGCTATCCTATCCTGCTATTTGTAACAGATAGAATTTAAATTTAATATTTTCCGTATAAAATATAAATATATAAAATGTTTACAAAACGCAAGTGATAAATAATTATTCTTATTTGTAATTTCTTTTCGGAAATTTCATAAATAAATATTGTTATTTTACAAGCTGTTTTATTCTACAGAAAGTTACAATAGATTAATTTTAAGATTGTCAAGGAAATAACTCTCTACCCTCCCTCCCTATTTTTTTGCAACATATTTTACATTTATTACGTGTGATACAATTTTTTTTTTCTGTTGTCGAAAGTTTTTGCATTATTACTTATTTCTACTATTTTTTATTTAGAGAATGTTCGGTATTATGGAATGGTCGGACAATATGGAATATTTCAATATCTGGCGCAAACCGAGCTGCACCTAAGTTTCTATCTGCCATACGACTTTCTAGTACTCCTATGAGGCAGTGTGCTCAGTTCTCTTTGGATACCTGTTGTTGGAGCGACACTGTGAAATAAAGTCTTATTCCCAATTCCTACATTTACATTTTATAAAATGCGTATTAATTATTAAACATCATCGTCCGTGATGTTAACCAAGATCAGTATAAAGTTGAAAAGTTATGTATATTGCTTTTGTTAGTCAGTTTTCCTGTATGATAATTTTTTGACTTGTCAAGAGGTTGTTTTTCAAGATGGTATGTCGGATAATATGAAATACCAGATTGACAAGATAGATTTCAACACGAGTCTTAAACTTAAAATATTTTTTCAAAGAATCTCATGATTCATTGATGATGCACTACGATTTACTCATTAAATAATTTTCTTTATACTATTCAATCGTGGTTTTTATAGCTATTTTAATATTCCCCAGGGCGCTATCCCTTATTACCAGACTAATTGCAATTATGAGCTATATTTAAAAAGCTAAATATTATTTTGTATTGCTTTTTCTTATACTTTAAACGTACTAAAAACGTGTTAAGATATAGTCAAATTTTTTTCTTTACTAACATTTGACGTATATCAAATTTTTATATATGCTGATAAATACCACCGGATAAAAGAGTGTTCATTAAACAATCAAGCATGATATTGACTAACTGAAATAGACAGTAAAATTTTGCTAGACAGAACAAAGGTCGTATTAAGAAAGTACATCTGTTCTGTATTTAACGATAAAATTGTTAGGACGTGAGACCAAGAAATACGTAAATGTCAGTTCGCAAAAAATTACAATGGTTTTGTCGTCTTTATGATTTGTTCCCACCAGGGTTGCCATTTTGGCTCCATTTTTAATTAGAACTTTCGAGTGCATACCAGAATTAAAGAATAGTATTTTATTCTTTACTTAATGAGAGACATTTATCGATCATTTAAAGTAAAAATTATTCTTTCGAAATTTCTGGTATAATTTTCGGAACAAAACTGGAGACCAAACTGTCAATCCAGGTTCCTACCAACGTCGTTGAAGTTTTTTCGGATGACTAAATGATTATGCACCTAAAAGATTGAGGTGCTGGAAGTTTTTAAAACAATATATTTTAAGCACTGTGGGTGCATATAAATATTTTTTGCCTTCATTTCGAAATATATTTTTTAATGCTTTGGTACACTTTTCTAAAATTCTATTTCATATAAACAGTTGACACTTTCCAAAATATTACAACTAAATTGTTTCTTTAAAAATATCTAACATTATAGGTCTGAGCGAAAAAAAATAATGAAAAAAGAGTTCCTAAAATTTTTAGGATTTTCAAAGTTTTTTAGTAAAATATTTTTAATTTTATTTCCTTTATGCCAAAATGAAAATTGCTTTTTCTATTCTCAAATAATATGTTTTCCGACACCATAACAAATTTTATGGTGATATATTCAGCAGATATTTAGAAAAGTGTACCGAACAAATATATTGTTCAAAAAATTTTATAGATATGTGTAAAAAGTTAGTTAGTTCTTGAAAACTAATTTATGCATGAAATTAATTTCTTTTGATTTATAAATGTGTATAGAATGTGTATATTTACAGTAAAAAATTTTTCATTTCTATCTCTATTTTTAAGTAAAATATATTATGTTAAATGTTTCGCAAAAACTGCTTCATTTTACTTGTTGGGATGTTCCATCCGCTCTTAAGGAATTAAATTATACTTTTAATGAGTTAAATCCAAGCACAGCAAAAATAATTTCTATGCGTTGGTGTTTAGAGTTTGTCTCTTATATTCTCATTCCGTTTTTTATAAAGAAATGTACAACGTAACATTTCGATAGCTAAATAGTGGTAACACTTGCTAAATAACTATTACAAAAAGATGCATCAGCGAAAACATCTACTTATAATAAAATCCGAGTGGAGAAAAGTGTAGGTAACCATTCCGGCGCAAACCACTCTGGTCTGAGAATCAACCGTAGCTAAACGCCATGTTAGGCTTAATGAAAACTATATCCTAACATATGACAGCTAAATGATCATTTCTTCAACTTGAAATCAAGTTTGTTCAGCATATTTTCACATAAAGCATGTATACCATATCCATTTATACTGTATTAAGTTCTAAATTAAAATTAAGCTATTATAAACATAGAAATCGGATCTAAACAAAGGATACTGTTGCCATTCAGATTCAAATTCCAGCAAATCTACAAACAAATGAATGACTCTTTGAACGCTTCATTAAATAAAAATAAGAGTTAACATCGATGCTGCTCTTAAAATATTTGTAAAAGTATATTAAAATCTTTAAATATTTTAACTTTGTTTAAAACCTTCAAAAACTATCCAATTAAGTTCTAAATTTAAGGGCCAAATCAACAACAACATATTCTAAATTAAAAATAAGGGAAAACTATAGCTATCTGGTGGAGAAAAGATATAATTTTCGCTTTCGGAAAGTGCCGTGCAAGCACATTGCATTAAATGTATTTTTAATTTGTTCAGAATGATTATTCTTTTGCACAATTTCAGGTTTTTAGTGACAATTGTATTCTGTCTTATATGACAAAGTAAAAATTATCCTTATTTGAATATCTAAAACTTTCCAATGCATTAACAATAAAGAATTATTTCAATGGCACTTTAGCATTAGTTAAAGGGAAATTGAAGGGACAATTTTTTTATACCGAAGACTGCGAGCAGCGCCTCTGTAGGCCGTTTTAATTCCCAATAAATCAGGAGCTTGTGTTTCTTGCTAATTCTTTTGGCGTCATCTGTCAGCAATTAATATAAACAAAGAAACTTTCTGTTGTAATCCTACTTTTTTTAATGTATTTTATCAGATTTGAAGACATTGCAAATAAAATGAATATTTCTTTTCGTTACAACATATTTTAATTATCTTGCAGATAAAGTTATGAATTTTAACATAGTTTGTAGCGAACAAAAAGTCACGCTAAACCGCAACTTTTAATGTAGAGGGAACCTAAACAAACATTTTCGTCATAGAATGTGTTGCTGGAAATTGCGCGTGTAAGCGTTGGTGACTAAACTGTAGTTTACATAATTTCTTTGTTCCAATCATCAATCATATAATATTTTCTTCTGTAGTTAAATTTTTACTTTTATCTTACAAAAAAGAGTAACTTTCATTAAATATGTTGACAAAATCCTTTTTAATGAATTAAAGCTTATAGTTATTTTTTTTTTAAATGTGATCTAAAACAACGACTCCAAGATATGAATGAGTTAAGAAAATCTATTATACTGATATTTTTATTAATTAAATTTAACAGATACTGTACTGTAATATTTAATAAACAGTAATTTCAAAAATTCAATCTTACAGTCCCACAAAATCGGTGGAAATATTGATTTTTTTTTTATTTTTAACTCAGTTTAACAGATGTAACATTTTTATGACACTTAGTTAAAATGTCAAAATTGCATCTTTAATATTATTATATGCAGTGTTGCCAGAGGGCTACTTTTTTTTAACTCAGATTTCTTGATTCCTACCACTTTTTTGAAACGTTAAAATTACCTTTGTTTTCGCCTTAATTAATATGTCAATAAATAAGGCATATTTTACCATTTACAAAAAGTGGTGCCAATCAAGAATCTGAATTTAAAAAATGTAGCCCATCTGGCAACACTTATTATATATACACTGCTCAAAACAATTAAAGGATATTTGAAGTTTTATATAAAATAAAGATATAAACGAAATTTTTTTTGCCGAAAACAGAAGAAGAGAATCACAAATGCAAATTTTTCTGGTTTTCAAACTGTGGAGTATGCAAATTTTGAGTTCGACGTCAAAAACGTCGCTTCAGCGGCAGCGAATGAAATTTGACTTTCAACTGGATAAAAGAGAATGAAGACAAGGATGATCGGCATTCAGTGATTGCTTTGTTTCGATGAGTACGATGTCTCAGCGAAGTCATTTGACAGATTCAGAAGCTTTGAGAATTGTTGGTAGGTTAGAAGGGGGCCAAACTCAAGCCGAAGTAGCACAAGCCATTGGAGTGTCACAAAGTGTCATTTCCAGGATCTGGAACCGTTTTTTGGAGAGTGGATGTGCAGGCCGAAGACCAGGGCAAGGTCGTGGACGGGCAACAACGTCCAATGAAGATCGGTATTTAGCGTTAACAGCTCGGAGACACCGAACCATGAACGCTACTCTTCTCCAACAACACCTTCGCTCGGCTATTCTGTTTTCTGACGAGTCCCGTTTTTCTGTGCATCCGGATAATAGGCGTATTTTCATCTGGAGGGACCGTGGCAGTAGGAATAATCCTGCGTTCGTGCACGAAAGTGTCAGATTTGGCGGTGGAGGAGTGTTGGTGTATGGTGGAATCTCCATTGACGGGCGCAGTGACCTCTACATCATTCGAGATGGAGCTCTGACTGGTCGCCGATATAGGGATGAGATCCTCAGACCTATTGTAGTCCCTTACGCTGCAGCAATCGGAGATAACGTCATTTTAATGGACGATAACTGCAGGCCACATCGTGCAAACCTGGTGGGGGATTTCCTTTTCGAGGAAGGAATCGTTCGAATGGAATGGCCAGCGTGTTCTCCAGACATGAATCCAATTGAGCACGTTTGGGACGCTCTAGGAAGACGAGTTTCTGGCCGCCAACAACCCCCACAAACTCTCCAAGAACTGGAAAGAGCTCTTCTGGAAGAGTGGGGAAGAATACCCCAACTCGTCATTAATAGCCTCATTGAGTCCATGCCTCAAAGGTGTTCAACGTTGCTGGCCGCCCGTGGAAACCATACCCCCTACTGAAAATGATTTTCTTTGAAGAAAACACCTTTTCTTATTCTTTTTTTCTCATATGCACAAATTGTGTTTTTTTCCTTTAGTACACAAATGCGCAATAAAATGCATTTTTTTCTGCCAAACATGTGTAATTTATTCTCATATAACCTACTATGTCTGTCGACCATGTATCAATCAGCTAAACAGTTTACCAGATACAAAATCCACCTAAAACTGCAATATCCTTTAATTGTTTTGAGCAGTGTATAATATGTAACGAATTGTAGTTCAATGGGTTCTTTCTCAAAACAAAACCTTTAACCCAAAGCGATATAAGTAAGCGTCCTATCTTAAATGGGAGAAGTAACCGCAAGATTAAAAGCGAGGTCACACCAATCAAGGTTATGCGCCACGCAGCGGATGCAGTGTGAACTACAGGTAGATACCTAACTGTTTTCTTACTCACACCACTAAAATTGTAAAGTTTTTTTCACCTTGATTAATAACTGAAGTGTCCCCGATAAGGCGACGAAAACTTCGTGGTACCAAGTGCATCTGGATGCCCCTCTCGCTACGCCATTATTTTGTTATAAATGTGGTAAGCAAAATTCATTTCCATGAGTGATTAAAGATTTAGAAAATACGCGCCATACTAAGAGACCGCGTATGTGCATTATCACTCCGTCCACAAGATGGCGCAACTGTGTTAATTTACGCCCGATTACAGTATTAAATTTTACGCTTACTTATATCGCTTTGCCTTTAACCCTTTACTCATCGCGCCCTGTAAATGTAGGCTACTTTATTTTTCTAGGGCTACTTAAAAATTCAGATTGTTTGATTACCACTACTTTTTTGAAATAGAAATAGTCAATTTTTTAATGCCAGATAAAATGGATGCGAGAGTAAAGGCAATTATAAATATTAAAAAAAAAAACTGGTGCGAATCAGACAATTTGAATAAAAAAAGTAGTCTACACTACCCGTTAATGTAACGGGCATGAGAACAGAGGTGTTTTAACTTTTCAGTGGCAAAGCACTTTCGTTGCTAAAATGTTAAATAGTTTAAATGACACCGGTATTTATGAACAAATTTATATGAAAGTAAGTAAAAGGCTTTCTCCGCTTACATTATACAAAGCAAAATTTAATTCCTTAATTCTGGTGCTAATGTGGCATTTGGGAATTAAAATTAAGTATTATATATAATATACCGGTGCCCTTCAAGGGGCTAAATGGCTTTTCCTTTATATTAATTTTTTTATTTTTTATATTTTAAAAATACTATTTATTTTTGTATTGGACATAAGAGGTTTATGATTTTTTGTTCATGTTCTTTATTATGCATGTGAAAAAAATAAATGTATATGGCGAAGCTGTAAATGTCATCGTTTTCTCTATATATGTGCGGTCTAAGAATATTTTTATGGAAATGTGAAATTAATTGAATATTAAAATGCGTTGCAGTAAAATAATTTTTATTTTAATTCGTTAAATAAATAAAAGTACGTTTCCTCTTAATAGCAGAATCACGTAGTATTTATATATTATTTAAACATTTTTTAAAACTTAAAATAACTATAACTAAAATTACAAAAACAGTTCCGTTTATATTATCGAACATTCACTTTAATAAATGTAAACTTTTTATAATAATGAATATTTATACATGCATTTTCACATTTTTCAATTGTATGTGTATCGAACTTAGTTATGATCGAGTTACATGATTCGATAGCAGTATGCTAATAAAAATTCAACTTTCAGCAAAGGAATAACTAAACAAATACGGCAAAATAAACTTACCCGATTCAAATCAGGATCCTAATGGAAAACACACTTGCAGAAAAAATAAATTGCATTCGACTCGAGATGTGTTAGGTGCGCGTGACAACTAGTTACGTGGTTAAACACCTTTCAAATTCAATTTACCAGACCGGAGACCCATTTCAGGTTCGAACACAAACTTAGGCGAAAATTTATATAAATAAATAAATAAAAGACAATGAAAACAAATAATATTAAAAACAGTCCACCGATCCTGGCTCGGTTAAAATAAGAATATACCTCTGTATGCCTCATTTTAATCCGAATTCGACTTGCACTAAACGAAAAAAACGACATGTACCGTACAGGTTACCTGACCCGACGGCTGTTTTCAATCCATGCTCGATATAAAGAAATAAAAGCCAACTCAATTTTTTCTATTCGGATTCGGGTAAAACCGAATCGATCCGGAATCGTCATAAATGTCACAGTTTCCACTTTCAAATCCTGCTGTGAAAATTAAACTTTCAATTCAAATGGAAAACCCACATGCAGATAAAATAAATTACATTCGACTCGCAATGTGTTAGGTGCGAGTGAAATCTAGTTCCGTGATTAAACACGTTTAAATTCAATTTACCAGACCGTTTCAGGTTCGAACACAAACTTAAGCGAAAACTTAAATAAATAAATAAATTAAGTAAATAAATAAAAGACAATGAAAACAAATAATATTAAAAACAGTTCACCGTTACTGGCCAGGTTGAAATAAAAATATAACGCTTTATGTCGCATTTTAATCCGAATTCGACTTGCATTGAACGAAAAGGGCGACATGTACAGGTTACCTGACCGACGGCGGTTTTTCAATCCATGTTCAATATACAGAAATAAAAGCAGACCCAATTTTTTCGATTCGGATATGGATAAATCCGAACCGATGTGGAATCGTCATAAATGCCATAGTTTTCATTTTCAAATCCTGCTGTGATTTCATAAAGTAGTCACAGTGTGACGGCAAAGAAGGGCTTAAAAACAGTCATAACGATTTCACATCCACGTTACTGTGACTTCACATCGACGTCAAAAGACGTCACATCAACTGTAATAAAGTCACAGTGTCACGCTATTGTGAAATCACATTGATAAACGGGTTCTAAAAGCAATGAAGGAATAGAATATTATGAAAGCTACATAATTAATTTCGATAATTTGAACCCAGTTGCTTTGAAAATTTTATCCCCGATTGTTTTAAAGAAACAAGACTGCATGAAAGACGTTAAAGCTTCTTTGTGCATTTATTATATTAAACGCTGTCGCCAAGATTTTACCCGAAACGTGATTTTTCATAAACTATGTTTTTATAAATACCACCAACAAGAACATATTTTTACTGCTGATATACGTAAATATTCTTCTGGAAAGTCTTTCAATATTCTTATGTAAAATATCACATTCAAAATAACTTAACCACTGGTGCAGTAACTTGAATCTCATACAAATCGCTTTACGCTCTGAATATATTCGTCTTAGACGATGGGATACCTTGGGCCATGGTGAAACCTGCCTTTTTTATGTAGTGTTAATGACTACATTTAAAATTTTAAATAACTAGATTTAATTTAAACATTGAAAAGTTATTTTCATCAATATTAACTAAAACAAACAAACTAACGAGATTAAATCGAGACCCTAGATTAGGGGTGCACAACCTTTTTAAGAGAAGGGTCACTTACAAAAATGTTTGGGTTGTCGAGGGCCACATCAGTAACACAGAGAAAATTCTATATCTGGGAGGTAGGGGGGGGGGGGTAATAAGCCTTTATTCTTGATGAATAATTATTTTTTGTGTATAATAAAAATAAACAAACGGAAATAAATAATTCTATGAAGGAATGCAGGGCTTCTTCGCATCTGTCTGAGTAACCATTCAACACTTTATGAATACTAACGATTCCTTATTGACAAATGGTAACTTGAAGAAAAAAAATTACACAAAATTTCTAAATAATTGAACGTTATTGAAAATTATATAAAAAAAAATTATTGAAGAATAACTTCATTTAAAATAAAAGGAAACTTATTTTTGAAATAACAAGGCATGATGGACTAATTATGCTATTTTTTCTGCGGATTATTAACAAAACTCGTTTTTTTTCTTTTGTCAATCAAGTGCAACTGATTGACGAAATTCGCGATATTTTATCAACGACCGATTGACAGATTTCGCGGTAATTTTCTATCTTTTCAAACAATTAGTTTCCGATATCTGCGATAAATTGACGCAATTCGCGATCTTTTTTCAGCGATAACTTTTCAAATATCGCGATTTTTTTTCCATAACGGATCAACGGAAATAGCAATTTTTTCCGCCCCCCATCGAATTATTTCGCGGCCCTTTTGTTCTGCGATGGATCTTCGAAATTTGTTTGAAAAAAAGTTTTTTCCATGAACGATTGACAAAATTCGCGATTTTTTTTCATGTGTGATTGGCGAATTTTGCGATATTTTACGTGACAAATTGACAATATTTGCAATTTTTTTCCAATGACCAATCGACGAAACGTGATTTTTTCCTGATGTACATTGATGTAATTTGTGACTCTTTTCGCGCTATAAATTGGCGACAATTGCGATTTCTTTTACGCGCACAATCGATGAAATTTGCGATTTTTTCCTGCGACCAATGGATTTCTATTTCATGATATTTTTTGGGACCGACACACAAATTTTGTAATTTTTTCCATGAGCTATTCACGAAATTTGCGAATTTTTGGGAAAATTCACGATTTTTTTTCACGAGCGATTGACAAATTTCGCAATATTTTTGCGACCGATTGACAAAATTTGTAATTTTTTCTATAAATTGTCAAAATTCGTGATTTTTTTCCGCGACAGATTGACAAAATCGCGATTTTTCCTCAGTCAATCAACGAAATTTGTAATTTTTTTACCTCATCGACAAAATTCGTGATTTTACTGTGCCCGATTAACAAAATTCGTGATTGTTAACTGACTCTGATGAAATTTGTAATTTTTCCCTCGACAAATTGACGAAATTTTCGATTTTTTCCCGCAATAAGCTGGCGAAACTCGCGATTTTTCCGTAGCCGACCAAGAAAGCTTGCAATTTTTCCGCAACTCCTAGAAAAATTTCCCGATCAGCGTCCGATCAACGACATTCTCGATTCTTAACTGACTCTGAAGAAATTTGTAATTTTTACGCGACAAATTGATGAAATTCCACATTTTTTTCTGGCAATAAACTGACGAAACTCACGATTTTTTCGCAGCCGGTCAACAAAATTTGAATTTTTTCCTTTCCTCATCGTCAAAATTCGCGATTTTTCTGTACCCAATTAAAAAATTTTGAGACTTTTCCGCGCCGAGCCGACAAAATTCGTGATTTTTCCTCCCGCGATCATCAAAATTCGAAAATTTTCCGCACCCGATAAACGAAATTTGCGATTCTTAACTGACTTTGACGAAATTTGTAATTTTTCCCGCTGCAAATTGACAAAATTCCTTTTTTTTCTCACGATCAACTAACAAAACTCGCGATTTTTCAGCAACCGATCAAGGATTACATAATCGACAAAATTCGCGATTTTTAACGCTTCCGATCAACGAAATTCACGATTTTTAACTGACTCTGATTCCGAAATTTGCAATGTTTTCAGCGGCAAATTGTCGAAAGTTGCGATTTTTTCTCGCGATAAACTGACAAAACTCGAGATTTATCCCCAGCTGATCAGCGAAATTTGAGATTTTTCTGCGACTCATCGATAAATTTCGCGATTTTTCCGAACTCTATCAACGGAATTTGCGATTCTTAATTGGCTCTGATGAAATTTGCAATTTCTTCCAGGAGCAAGTTGACGAAATTTGCAATTTCTTCCCGGGGCAAGTTGACGAAATTTGCGATTTTTTTCCTGCGACATATGGACAAAAAATTGCAATTTTTCCAGTTATAAATTGACGAAATTGTGTAAAAGAAAGAAGAAATTACATAAATTGTGATCGCGGGCAACAAGTTAACCTATGACGGGCCACTTTTGGCCCGCGGGCCACAGGTTGTGCATCCCTACCCTAGATGTAGCTTCTAATGGAGTATCTTCTCATATACTGTTTGCTTCCTTGTGCACGCCGCGCCGACACGGATGAAATGGTTCCATATCTCTTAAACTGTTAGATTTGTGTAGGTAATTCCTATGCGTTTTATTATGATTTTGGCAAGACCTGACATTTACAACGATATCACCTACGACAAAATCCAGAAAGTTCCTCAGAAAGTGAGAAACACTTAAATAATTTAAAAACTCTATCATCAGCGCTGATGTCATAAAGAAACTTTAGGAATATGTTATACACCGTGGTGTAGCAAGAATATCCCTTTGGTGAAGGATTATCCTATTGCCCATTCCCAGGTAATATCGAAATTAGCAATCGTTAGCCATATTTCGAACTTAAACATTCTATTTTCGTTTGACATCCGCAATTTTGGACGCAGTCTTTATTCTTATAACTATGGAAAATTTGCTTGTATATACGGGAACTAAGCACGGTTTGCGATTACACCAAATTTTCTAGTTAAAGGAGATTTCTTTTCTACAAAATCCCTTTCAATAGAGATATTGCATCCGAAGAGCTTTCCTTTCGTTGACTAACAATGAATGGGAAAGATGTTCTTTGATAGTTTTTTGATAGTACGTAGATTCATAAGATGCAAACACGCTGCATCACATATTTTCCTAGAAAACTTCAATATCATCCTGACAACCGTTGCTTTATGAATACCAAATTTTATGCGCAGTTTTAGTTAAACAACATATGGTACATATTGTTTTTAAAAACAAATACAGAAGATATAAGCCGTATAGCACTGCATATCATTTGCAAAAGCCCTGGTGCTCATTCGCTTCATTAAGACATCAAACGTGAAAAATAATAGTAAATTCGGTATGCAGATACTCCCAATAAAAATATTTATATTTTCATTCACTAACTATTTTCAGTCGATTACACTTAGTTAGTTATTAATTTCTTTGAAAAAGACTGTCTCATGCGTGCAATTTTCCCATCAATTAATAGACGGTTTATTTACTGAATGATCGTTTTGCAAAAGAAATATTATTTTACCAGAGAAAAAAAAAGTGTCATCTTTTAAAGAAATATAACCGTACTCTTAACTACTCTGAAAAAAATCTGTACTATAGCTCTTGTAAGAGAAAGTTCACTTAAAATAAAATGATGTATAATTTTCGCTGATTGGTTGTATCTCTATCTTATGCACAAAGCGTTACTCAATGATCTTTAAATTTATTATTTTTTTAAACACAACTAAAAAACAACAAAAAATGTCTGCCCTCCAGCAAAATTTAGAAATATAAAAATCGATATTTTCTTTAAATTAGCGTTCATTAATATTCAAAATGGATAAATTAAATCAAAACAATCTCTTAAAATTTGTTCAAAGTACCTTCCTTTTTCTTCCAGTGTAATTACCATATAAATGTCAAACCTCCAAAGTAATTCAAAATGAAAAATAAAAATTACTAAAATACCCCACATTTTCATAATTTTTATAGTAAACATGAACATTATTCCTTGAATCTTTAATTGAAGATTCGGAAGTGTTGCATTTGTCTGTGCTGCTAGATTCATAAATTATTAGAATCTACCTAATTAATAATTGACTTGAATATTTCAAATATGATTTATTAATGCATATGCACTTTGCGTGCACCTGTCTTTTTTATTTTGAAAATATTTTGACGGAGCATGTTTATGAATGTATAATCCAACTAAGACATGATTAAATTTAATATATGAAGTTCCCATTACTCATATTTATCAATAACCGTAACATGGTAAAAACTTCCATGTTATGTATGTTTTTCGTAAAGTTGGCATATATATGTTAAATATTAACGGTCGCACAAAGGGTTTTTTCGTATGTATCTTATCTATCAAACAGCTTTTGTATAATAATGGCAATAAACATTTAAACATGGAATGCACAAGTGTTGCCATAAGATTTATTAATTGGGAGGATTTCTTTTATTTAAATTGGTTGATGGCCAGTAGTTTTTTTTAAATGGTAATTTTACGTTTATGTAATCTGTCATTCAATATGGCAGATATTACTCTTAACTTGTTCAGGGACGATTTTTTATGGTAAGAAAAAAATGACTTAATTATTTTTTTACGATTTATTCATTTTATATTAATAGGAATTCAAAAGCAGAAAAAAAAAGGAAAACAATATAAAAATTTGCAAAAAGAGAAAAAAAAAAAAAAAAAAAAACCGTCCACATTTATAGCCGTTGAGCGTTATTGGTAATTTATAAGTGAAATGATTTCTTAATATATATATTTTTTGTATCAAACATTAACGATTTGTTTAAATAATCCAACCACACTGGATGCCGAAAAATTACTTCACGAAACTTTTATATCTATAACTGTACATCGTTGCAGCCAAACCATAAAATTTTTACTTCCCTTATTGAGGGATTCTATAGTGAATAAGTTATTATCAAAGTTTTGTTCTTTTTATTACTGACAGTAATTATAGTTATAAAAAACTAAACGTCCACATACGTGGCCAAAGATGTGAAGAGGTTATGTATAAGTTTGCATTCAAGAAATCTGAATAAAAAAATTCCGCGCAACTGGCAACACTGATGGTAGCGTAATTCTAAAACGGGCGTTAAAAGGTTAATTAAAAACTTCTCAATTTTACTCTGTATAAACTGTGCTGTATATTACATTATTGATTCAACACGCACCAACAGCAGGTTTTGAGCTTACAAGGAAAGTCACCTTAAAGCGCATACTTGAAATAGTTTGAAAAAAATTCTGATGATGCTCCATATGTACCTATAAGATCACTGCATTTTACATTCGGAATCAAAATAGAAAATCTGTAACAATAATAAACTGTTGAGTTTTTAATGCAAAAGCATGTTCGCGACACGTTATTTTGCGAAAGATAATAACACTCTACAAATGCACAAGCCAGAATTTGCACAGCATACGGATTTTATTTATACAATGAAATAATCCACTTGAATACAATGAAATAATTGAATTTATATAATGAAATAATTCACTGATTTTTACCCGGCTGTCAAAAAGGGTTATGTGTTTCACGCGCATCTGGGTATGTGGATTTCTTTATACCTTCGAAACATTCCAAAGGCTGGATGGATTTTAATGAATGGGGTCTCTATCGATTCGTCCTAACCGTCCGATGGTTATAGGCTATATTTTTGTTTTTATAAATTCAAATGACGGCCATAAAATACAAAATGGCGGTAGAGACGAAAAAACATTTTACGAACCCTATCGCGTGTCATATTATTGGATTGGTCTTTCAAAATGAAGACAATGTTTCACTGACTATTTTACAGTCAGAAGCTCCGTTTAAATATTACACAAACTGGTAGGTGTGTAGGTAGGGTCTCTAGCTTTACTGCAACTCTAACCTTCATAGGCAGCTATAAGCCTCATCAAAACAGTGCTTATAGATAGGAACAAACAATTAAACATAAATTAAAAGTCACTAATACAAGTAAATAAAAAGAATAGTTAAGTAATATAAAAAATGGTTTCACATTGATGAGAAATAATTAATTAGTTCGCTTTTTACGCAGTCGGGTTTTTTGAATTTTAACTTAATTTTTACTTGTTTGTATAAAATTGTACTATAATATATGCAAGTTATGTCTATTTGAGTTAATTTCTTTAATTATTGAAAAAACTATTTATATATTTTACTTTAAAAGTTGCAAATACTTGTGTTAACGAGTAGTAGAGTTAACATTACAGGCCTTATTTTTCGATCTGGAAGAATTTTTTTTTTCTCTGGATTTTTTTTTTTTTAAACAATGTTTTTATATTTGATAAATAACGTCTGGAGTTTATTTTAAGAATATCCAGAAGAGGGAGCGGAATTAAAAACTACTTTCCGAAATTTTAAATTTATAGGAATATGCAAATAGCAAAGCATGTTAATATGCTTTAAGATTATAAAGATATTTTTAAAATTGAATATCTTTAATCGAACAGAGATTTTTATTCAGAAAACTGTTATGAAATACCAATAACAAAGTAAAGAGTGTGGGTTTCACATGTTTTATAAAGCATTTTCAAGAAAGCCTGTTGTTTGTATATTTTTTCTTTCTCATTTATTTCCACACATCCCTCCCTCCTCTTGTTCAAATCTTCTTCAGTTTACGGAGGGTATGCATAAATATAGTCTAAAGATTTTTAAGCAGAATTAATTCAAAATAATATTGAGTTAGACTAAATATTTTTTTTTTTTTGGCAGAAAGTTTGCTTTATTTCCGGTTTATGTAGTATGGTATTTTTATTTATACCCTCCATTTCAAGGAATTATACAAATTTCAAGATTTGTTCAATATAAAATATGTTTTTAAAAATAATTTTTTCTCAAAAAATATTCTAAAAAATTGAAATTTTATTCTAATTAATTCTAATTTTTTTGGCAGAAAGTTTGCTTTATTTTCGATTTATGTAGTATGGTATTTTTATTTATACCCTCCATTTCAAGGAATTATACAAATTTCAAGATTTGTTCAATATAAACTATCTTTTTAAAAATAATTTTCTCTCAAAAAATATTCTCAATAATTGAAATTTTATTCTAATTAAAATAATAAAATTTTTACACTCAAGAAATCAATTTTTTGAAAGGGTGAATACAGGTTATATGACTCATCGGGTTAGTTGACCCGTTTGCTGTATTTCAGCTATTGGACGGTAAGGCAAGTTAAGCACCCACCCTGGGAACCCGCTTTTGACTTATTGTTAGGTTTAAACCCCGAGACCAGGGCAGGGAAAAGTTCTACCGCCTACGGAACCCCAACCCAAAAAATATATTATAATATAATAAAGTATATTACAGATAAGTCAGTAAGCCATGCTCCAGTTTATAAAAAAACGTGTCAACTACCAACCCCACTGCCGATAACTGGGGGCAAGAGAGTGAACAAATGTACAAAATCATGGGAGCCCCGGGTTCCGGATGATCCATCCGACAGAGTTATCATGAAAAGAAAACTTCTAGGTAAGTTATTAACAAACCATAAAGATAATTTATGAGATAAATTAGACATGCCTAGCTCACTGATTGACACTAAAATAAACTGTGCAAGATGTTAAATTTAAGTATTTAAGATATACTAATTACACAGCTAATGAAAAATACTGTATATAAACAAAAATAGATAATGTATAAATATACTATGATAATTCGGTAAAGACAAAAACAAACGTTAACTTTGTACATGAAATTCCTAAGATAATATTGAAGGTTTTTAAGATAGAGTAACAGATGTATATATTTACAGATGGCACCTAGAACCACAATGAATAGAAAAAATCAATATTAAGTCATTATATTATGCATTATTAAAAATAATCATGAAATTTAAAACAGTATGAATATAGTATCTAGTAAAAGATAACATTTAATTGGGGGTTTATAGGTTACCCGCAACTATGATTGGAATGAGGTACACTATATGGCCAAAGGTGACCGGTCACTGACGATTTTTGACATTTTGTTAAATATCTAGAAAAATACATGAGGAATGAACCCGAGACTGCAGGTTTGTAAACAGTATAGTATAGGTCATATAATTCCGTGAATATTTTTTGCCGAAACACCATAGGGGACCGTCAAAAAATTGAAAAAAACGAATATTTTTTTGATAACCCTGTCAAACTGATGTAGCAAAAGCGTTTAACTCGAGATTATTAATGATTATTAATAAGTGGCTTATTGTAACGTACTGTGTTCATTTTTATGAGGATAGCCTGTATACTCGTACAGAAATTAAGGTTTTTATAAAAACAGTCCCAAATTTCGCCAAGTTTTTTGCTTAAAATTTGCAGAGATCTTAATATAAAAAAAAAAGTTATTTTCATAAAATATGACAAAGAACATTATACACAATACTCTGCAATCAGAATTAAAAATAAATAAAAATTGGATGAAAAATGAGCAGTAGGGTGGGGCGAAAAAGTTATTTTTTATAAACGATTTCTAATAGCGCGGAAAACTTGCGCATTGGCATCCTAATAACTGAAAACATTATATAAAAAAATACAAGTTGGTTTTTAAATCGCTCAAGAGCCCTAAAGTTTAGAAAAAAAAAGAAAATATATGCAATTTAAAAACGCGAAATTTTTTTTAAATAGTTTATTTCTATTAGTGTAAAAACTACTCTTTGTAGTTACCTATGTGCGTGAAAATTACTTTTGGACACATTGACGTTCATTTGAGTTTGCGCAGAAAGCCTTAACATACCATTTATGTTTGTGAAAACCTCATATTGCAGCTCTACGCCCATGTTTTTCCATGCTTGCCGCATGTTTTTCCTTTATGCCTAAATGACCGAGGACCTCCACGTGGAGGTGGCTGCAAGTCAAGTCCAACCCACACCCTACCCAACCAACCATTTTGGGTGTGATTACTTACACTGAAGTCCCTTTAAATTATGACTTCGTATCAAATTTTGGCATCAAAAACCTTGATCTTAAATTTGTCCTAATAAAACCTTCTCCGTTTCCATGTCCGCAAACTTTTCCAGCGGCTTCTGTAACAATTTTCATTCTTCTCTCTACCGACTGAGTGTGGCATGGAAATTTCAAACACTCAAATTCTGGCAGGTCTTTGTTTTTCAATAAAGTTTAAAAGTGTTCTGTTGCCATGTTTGACAACATTGGAGGTGGTGTCAGCTTACATTTTGTCCAAACAATAAGTTCAGTATAATCTGTGGCTTGAAAATTATTAAAGAATGCTTGAAGGCTCTATCGTGACCGACTACTGACGGCACATTTTTGGCTTTCAGTATCCTCCTGTAGCCTAATTATCGAATGTGTTGTCTCTCGTCCAATAACGCCAACAATCCCCTGCATTGCAGAAGAACGAGTTTCTCTGAATGACAGGATAGATGAATTTTTTAATGTTGTCTAGGAAGTGTCTTGTTGTTTGCATGACTTTCAGTATGTGCTTCGGACTGTCTTTCACAGTGTAATGCATCTTAATATCAAGTCAAACAGGAGCGTATGTCCTTACAGTTTAATTTACAAATGTCTTCATTTCGGTTGTCGGACTAATTTGGGAAACATAAAGATTTAAAACCCGGTTAGCACAGGTTAACCATCAGGAATGGCTGGGATGTCCGGGATCTTTAACAGCTAATTCTGGAACACAGAATCCAGTGATGACTGCACGAACAATGTCTAGAAGATACTGCTGATCTTTACTGAGGTCAGTTTTATTTATTTTTGTAACAAATTCAAATTGATTTGGCACAAAATCAACAACAGGATTTCTCTCACAGCTAGGCAGTTGCTTGCCAATTGGACCACTGAATGACGCTGACCCAGTTAATGTTCCGCCTAGCTGCTCAAACAAATGTTTATAAGGCAGTTCATTAAAGTGTAGCAAACAAATAAACCACTGCAGGGTCGCTGACACCTAGCTTTAATGTTATGTGCAACACCACTCTTTCAACCGGTGTTTGTGACTAACCCATCCAATCCGATGGCTACTACTGCACTCATGTCAAAATCTTTCTTTTTCATGTAGTCGAAAATACTTTCAGCAAAACCATTAGTATTTCCTGTTTTTGGTGTAACATGGCCAATGTATTGGCCACCAGTTTCACTAATTACGCGAAAATGGTCTTATTTTCTTACTCTGCGGTACATTTTAGCTTTTATTTTTTCTTGTGTTAATGTACTATATATTCTACCGTCGAAGTAAATTCCTTTTACATCTTTCAGCTTATGCTCTTTTTCCTTTATTGCTTTTCGAATCTTCACTTTTCCCCTTCAAATCTTACTTTTGCCAATCACTCATGACATATCTGAATCAGAGATCATGCCAACATCATGCAGGACATCAGAAGCTATTGCTGCTATGGTCCTGTCAGAAACGCCGTATCAATCGCTTATTAAGGAAGTATATGGCAACTTTGAACGCATTTGTGATGTAGAAAGCAATATGAAACTCATGTCACTGCCTGTTCTTATGGAAGTGTTTTGATTAATTTTACTCTTACTTATGCCAGGACTGACGGAGTCAGAAATAATAGATTGCTGCATCGAAAGCTGCTCTCTTCTTTCTTCTCTTTTAATCAGTTTAATTATCTCCTTTCAATGTAAATTACCAATAAACAGCATCCTGGTTGTTCGCTGATCGTGCATAAACCCCAATCCAATGTAAAGAATTTTTTTAGCTTTCTCACAATTGCATTTTACAACCACTGGACAGGGTTATTGTCGATTGGTTTATTCCCACGTGTATTAGAAGATGTCATAGTGCATTTACAAGCTGCAATATCGAAATTTTTCTTCTTAGCGTTGGTTAAAAACTCATCTAACGTTCTCTTATAAATTTTTTATCATGGTCTCGGTTGTATAATTTTTTTTTAACTCAATATAAGAATTGAAGTAGGAGGTGATCATTTGCACAATACTAGTGTGTGTGACAGTTCGAATTGAGGCTTTTCTATAAATATTAACTAATTGAGTTGCAACTAACTCGGCAACAGGTGAAAACGTTATAGCAGTAAAACCTTTAAAACGGTTGTTTAATGGTGTACTTCTTTATGTCCGCTTGCGAATTTTTGAAAAAAAGCAACTTTTGCTAAAAAAATGGTATTTTAAAGCTTTTTGCAGGAATTCAAATGAACGGTAATGTGTCCAAAAGTATTTTTCACACATTTAGGTAACTACGAAGAGTAGTTATTATACCATTAGAAATAAAACAATCTAGTAAAAAAATTATAAGTTTTTAAAAATTGCATATTTTTTCTTTTCGTCCTAAACTTTAAGGCTCTTGCGCGATTTCAAAACCAATTTATATTTTTTTATATTATTTTTTCCGTTATTAGGATGCCAATGCGCAAGTTTTCCGCACTATTAAAAATTGATTATAAAAAAAATAATTTTTTTCGCCCCACCCTAATGAGCAGGTTTACTAAAAAACGTTTCGCTGCGCAAGCGTGAAAGCAATCAAAATATAATGTGCATAATATGTTAACTAAATGTACAGAGCAACTTTTGTAAAAGTCTCAAAAACATAGTTTGAAAAGTCCGATAATTATCCGGTTATAGAATAAGCTCAAAATTCGTTGTTCCCAAAATGAAGCAAAAACATGAGGGGTTGTATCCATATATCGATTGAATAGTGCCAATTTAGCATACACAATATTGCACGTACTACTGCATTTGGATACAACCCCTCATCGTTTTATTTCATTTGGGAAACAACGGATTTTGAGCTAATTCTATAAACGATTATTATCAGACTTTTCAAACTATGTTTTTGAGACTTTTACAAATGTTGCTCTATACATTTAGCTAACACATTATGTACATTATATTTTGATTGCATTCGCGCATGCGCAGTGAAACATTTTTCAGTGAACTTGCTCATTTTTCATCCAATTTTTATTATTTTTTAATTCTGACTGCAGAGTATTTTGTACAATGTTCTTTGCCATATTTTCTGAAAAGGACTTTCTTTTTTATATTAAGAACTCTGCAAATTATAAGCAAAAAACTTGGCAAAATTTGGGACTGTTTTTATAAAAACTTAATTTTTCTACGAGTATACATGCTATCCTCATAAAAATGAACACAGTATATTACAATGAGTCACTTATTAATAATCTCGAGTTTAAACGCTTTTGCTTCATTAGTTTTTACAGAGTTATCCAAAAGATATTCGTTTTTTTCAATTTTTTGATGGCCCCTTATGGGGTTTCGGGAAGACATATTCGCGGAATTATATGACCTATACTATACTGTTTATGCATCTGCAGTTTCAGATTAATTCCTGATGTATTTTTCTAGATATTTAACAAAGTCAAAAATCGCAAGTGACTGGTCACCTTTGGCCATATAGTGTATATATGAAAGAGTTTATGTATGATTTCGAATAGGCTTGTGTATTTTTGATGTGATTAATAACGACTGGACACTGTATACAATCCGCTGTATGTAGGAAATAGTTTTCTACAGTATTACAGTTTGTGCATTGTATAAGTTCAGGTTTGTCAATATTTTGACATTCAGATTTACAGTGTCCTCTCGCACAACACGCACATATAGACTCCCTTTTGCAATGAATTGCTGTGTTACCGTATAATTGACAGTTCGAACAACGTAACACAGGCCTGTATGGAGAAAGTCTGCATTTAGGCAGTCCCACCTGAAGATAACCTTTCATTAGTATTAAGTTCGACTATACGTTGTCTGTTTGTATTACCAATTGATAACGTTTAGATTCATTCTTGTGTACGACTTTGTAAATCTCAATGACCGAGGTTTTATCTTGCTGTTGTTGCTGTATTAGTTTTAAAACATACAGGGATCTTCTTTTAAAGGCCTCCCCTATTCAAGGGCCACCTCTATTAAGGGGCAATATTTTTAGGAACGAAAAATTTTCCCATAGGCATAATGTTAAATTTACTCCTATTACGGGCCGCACCTACCCCTCATAAAGGCCATTTTTTCACATGTGCCTTAAATCCTAAACAGGTGTATTGAATTCCTGAACCAAAAGATAAAAGTTCTGTAAACAATTGCACTTGCAACAAAGAAGGCAGGGGAAGATGGGGAGGGTTTAGTAACACAATGAAGGACCACAATCTGTTCCACAAGTGAGACAAGCAGATGTTCCTCTCACTTTGTTTGACCTTTCAACATCTAGTGGTTGGGTTGTAGGGGAAACTTGACCCTTTGTAGTGGTCACACAGAAGATAAAAGGTTATCTAGAAAAACTGATTCCACATTTACTAAAACTGTGAATGCATATTGAAGCACAATTTTTACACTGGAAATTTTATGCTCAGGCTTATGTAAAATTTAAAATTATGGTACCTAAATCAAGCCAAATAGTACATTTGAATTTGAATGACAAAATTAAAGTTCTTAATTATCATGATCAAGGAACATCTGCAAGAAAATTGGCTTCACAGTTTAATTGCAGCAAGAATCAAATAAACAATATTGTTAAAACAAAGAGAACTTACTGAAATAACATGAAAAATCTAAAAATCGAGGGATAAAAAGAAAGAGAAATGAAAAATTTGGTCACCCCCATTCAAGAGCCACCCCTCATAAGGGCCAATTTTCAATTGAATGGCAGGTGGCCTTACAGAGAGGTTTCACTGTATTTATGTTCAATATAGTCTGGGACTCCAGTTATTATGATTTTTTTTTATATCTTCTTGTTTGTATGTTATTTCTGTTATGTTGTTAATTTATCAATTTTTTCCTATATTTTGTAGTAAGTTTGTAAATTTTCTTCTGTTTTTACTTTGATTACTATTATTTTCTTATTGCGAGAGAGTTTACTGAAGTAGGGTGTTAATTGTTTTTGGTTTACTTGTTCTTTGTTTAAAATTTCCTGAACCACAGCCACTGAGATACTGTCTTTACACCTGATAAGGATTGCTGCTTTTGCATATAATATTTCTTCTTTTGTATTATATTGTGGCATACTTTCTCCTATGTAGCTGTTTTCTATCTGCTGTTTGGTTTCTTCTAATATTTTTTCTAGTTTGTTTAATTTTTCTTCTATATAGGATGTGTCTTGTTCTTTCATTGTATGTTTTATTTCGGAGTTTTCTTGCAGGATTTTTCCTTCATTATTATTTTCTGCGTTATTATCCGTCTGTATTCCTATTTCTTAATTACTGTCTGAGTACTTCTTGTTGTGTATCTTATACTAGTTGTTGTTTCTTTGTTATGGAATTCCTTTTTCTTTTTCTTAGAATTGTGTCGGTTTTCAAGTTATTTTTTGTAAAATTTCTATCTTCTTGGTCTTATTTGTTATTTCATTTTGTTTTACTTTCAATATTTCTTCCATTTTCTTTGACTTATGTGTTAAACATATATTGTTATCTTTTTGTTCGTTGTAACTTTTTTGAAGTTCCTGCATTTGTATGTTGATTTTATTTTTCTGTTTATTTATTTCTTGTAAATTTTCTTCCAGAGTTTGTTTTTTCTTTAAACTTTTCATCTTTTTCTTTAAAAGATAAGTGTATTTTTGAAGTTCATCTGTTCTTTCTTTTATTTTTTCATCTTTTTCTCTTAGTTTTTCGTTCTTTTATTTTAGTAGATGTATGTACTCTAATATTTCTTGCTCTTTTTCTATTACCAGTTTATCTTTTCCATTGCTATCTTGCAGATCACTTGAATTTCAGAAGTATTATCTTCTTCATTAGATCTCGATCCTGACCCATCCCTGGAACTGGTCTCCTCTTCATATTCCTTCTCTTCATCACTATTTTTCAATTCACTAATTTTATTCTCTTCTTTTTCTAATTCTTTTTCATTGCTACTGTTAGCGTATTCAGATTCTTATGGGTCGGTATCCCCATGATGGGAATCATCTCTTTCTTCCTCGTCAGTCTCTTCGTCACATTCGTTCTCTTCATTACTGTGCTCAGAATGCAACCAAATTATGTTTTCTTTCTGCCCGGATCCGTTATCGCTGTCAGTATCACTGTCATTCTCATCACTGCTAGTGGGAAAATCGCTGTCTCCGGAGGATCTGTTATCGTCTATGGATTCATCTTCATCTTCAGAGTATCCATATTCCCCATCACTTATCTCTATTTCCTGATTTTGATCTTTTCTGGCATTTAGAATTTCTTTGAATTCATGTAGTGTTTCAAGTACTAATAAATAGTTTGCAAGTGGTTTTTTTCTAAAGCATTTGATTTGTTTTGCTGGGTCTGTCCCTTTATTAAATGATTTACAGTTTACAACATGGTATATCTTATGTGTTATATTATCAAGATCTTCTCTCGTCATTTGTAGCTGTATTGGGTATACCACTTCATTTCCTGCTTTGTAATAAGGATCTAAATTATAATTTTTAGAGACCATCGCTTCACCATGTTTCAGTGGAGTTTTAGCATTTCTTCCATTCTCCCATATTTCTCCTTGATGTTCATTTTCATTCGGAGTCTTTCTAATACTATATGTATTGGTTCTCCATATATATTTTCTTGTATTACCGAATATGGGCTTCCTTCATAATCACCCGACTCCACTACTTTTGCTTGTGCCAGTTGTCTTTTAAGGCTGTTTCTCACTGGATCATCTGATGTGTAGCCATAGTATCTCGTATAACATTGGATTAATTTTTTCAATTTATGACTGGTGATGTATGGCTCGTTGCAGTTTTCATTGATTTCATGTTTTTCTAGTTGTCCCATTAGCTCCATCTTGTCCTGTCTAGCATACTGGGACTGGTGATGCCATCTTACCTGAATTTGATAATACAGTTTTTAGATAGTTCTACAATATGTAGTTGTTGTGGGTTGGATAGCATTGTTAACATTTAGATAGTTTGCTTATGCTGATCGAGATAATATTTATTGTTCCACCATCCAAATGTTAAACTTTAGAAATTTGCAAGATAATATTTTAACATATATTAGTTAAGATATTAGTTCCATCATACACTAATTGGAAATAAAATATTTTAAATAATAGAAAAATCTTTATGAGATAAGGATGGGGAATCACTAGGCCCCTGTCATACATCTTTGAAAGAAAGGTATATAAATAGAAAAAGTAAAAACCACTAGCCGATGTGAAGGCGCCTACGTTCACATATTAATATTAAGACCTTTCCTCTTTCCCCCCTTTAAAATTACATTTTTTAAATTCTTAAATTTAATTATCTGTCTGCATTCGGATTCAATCTGTTTTTAGCGCTCTTTTCCCTTCATAAATTAAGCATTCAATTCTCAGTCTCTTTAATATTTTAACCGCAGCGCACTACAGTTAAAAGAAAAGAAATCATTTCCTTTTCTCGCCTAATAACTGGATTCTAATTTTCATCCTTCTGCCTTAGTTTGATGATATGCAGAAATTAGTCAGACATATTACTTCTACATTTTTAGTCGTTGGTCCAGATGTTAGATAGATGTGTCATTTCAGTTATTAACCCTGTCTTTATTTTGTTTTTGTTTTTTTAACGTGCTCTTTCGGCCGCTTCAATCCCATGAGAACTTTAGCAACCCCTATAGAATGTCTTTCGCGGTTTATGAGCTAAAATTCCAACACAGCCATTGGCGTTAAATATTTCTTATTACTCTTTTACATTCCCCATTCTTTTTCAATTATTGTACTTTGACCACATGTCTTCCTCTCTTTTTAATCTCGCCATAAAGTATATGTATTTGGCGAAATTCTGTATGTACATTTGCCAACACTCAAGATTTCGAGAAAGTGTATTTTTGAGTCAGACTATCTTCTGATCTCGCATGATGTGAATAAAAAAGAAATGTAACTCTTCGCTCCCTTCTCCAACATTGGCCGTGTAATTCTCGGCGGTGGTGGAAACGATCCCGGTGCACAATAAAGACCTTCAGAAAATTTCTGCCTTTTATTATCTCAGCATTTCCCTGCCTTCTTCTTAAAATAATTAACAATTGATTTTTTTTTACCTTAGAGTCGGTATTGAAGCTTAGCAAAATGAACCACCTGTGCAACAACAAATAACTTCTTTACAAATACTCATGGTGCTTAAAGCCGGTATTGCCGAGGTTACATTAGGAGAAGCGGAGCACGTGATATATATATATTTCTTATTCAAAATAATTACTAATACTGGATTATTACAAAAAAAAAAAAAAAAAAAACTGTTCAATTTTTTTTAACAAAAAAACTGCAAAACTCATGGACGATCAATTATGGACTACGTTCATTACAGTGGCTGTTTGCACGCTTATCTAGCCTGAAATGTCCACTACCCCGGTACTGAGACGCAATAATTATGACACCTGTAGTACCCGATTAGCTAGTTTGATCTTTGAGTGTGCTATCCAAAACAGATGTCTGAAACTATTTTCTGCTATTCCAGAACAGAGGTTCAATGAATGTTGCCTGCTAGACAAAAAAAAAAAAAAAAAAAAAAAAAAAAAAACTGATTCCCGTGATCCTGAATTAAGGTGAAAATGAAAGACGCCCTCGTACAGCACTGTACCGCAGATTTCCTGGTGGTCATCGGAAAATCCATGCATCCCCTTGACGGGGGATTCCGTCACAAAGTCCGCCAAACATCTCCTCTTTATTTCCAGCAAGAAGAGAAAGGAATAAATTATCATTCACGATGACTCAAAGTATATTTTTCTCTCACCGCCGAAGCAAAATTTTTTTTGTGTGTGTGTGTGTGTTGGATGGATGCGCCGTTTTACAAACTTTCAGTAGTCGCAGCCTTTTTAATTATTCATCGCTTCTGTGCGTTGTGTTTTGAGACATCTGCAAATGAACGTGTGAATTTAAGCAACTGATTGATTTCACAAAATTAACATGAACGTTTATTGCTAAAAAAAAAAAAAAAAAAAAAAAAAAAACTTTAAATACAAGTAAAATTCACTGGGGGCGCACACAAAATAAATAATTTTCCCTTCTCTATAAAAATATAATATAAGGTGAAAACACAAGAAATTAATTACAAAAAAAAAATCACTTTTCTTGTCTTTAGTATAACAGGTAAGCTATTCTTTTTTTCCTTTTACAGTATTCAAGTCATGTTACTCCCATAACTACATTTTATGGCTCCTATGATATAGAGGCATGCTAAATTTAAGTAATTTAAAGTGGTATGAACTCTGGACAAATACATCATATAATTTTTTTTTTTAAAAGGGCCAATGAAAAGAAATTTGAACTATTACTTTTGGTTCTTGTACCTGTATTTTCTTTAATGTATAAAATCTGATAGTTAAATGGCAAGTTTTATATATATTTACAGTGTAAATTGTAAAGTATTTTTTTTTCTTTCTTGCACTTTTAAAGGTAATGTTTGCTCTCTCCTTACCAGTTTTGTGCTTGTGCTAAAGGCAGAATTATACTTTTATGTTGATTCCTAAGTAATACAGTATAGATACTGTGTGATTAAATTTTTTTTTGCTACCTTTTAACAGTGGATATTGAAAATATTAAAGTATTTCAAATAGTGATGTTTTAGTTACGAGGATTGATTTTGCTATATATATATTGAGATAAAAAAAAATATGTAAAAAAAAATCCTCATGACTGGATTATATTGGTCTTTTAATATATATCTATATATATTAGTTTTGATGGCTTCTTACTAAAAATTAAGCATTTATTTTTATTAGTAACATGCTAAGATTTTGTATGTCTAGGGTTGCACTTCATATCCAGTTCAGTTTCAAAGTTTTTTTTTTTTTAAATTTAGATAAAAGATTGTCCAAATTTTTTTTCTTTCTTTTCACATTTCCGATTCTTATTTAATTCAATATATATATTTTTCGGTGTGGACAATGTTGCAATTCTAAGATGAGATGTTGTTTTTCTTATCTCTATTGGCCTAGGATTGCTGAACATGGTTGCTCTTGCTTAATTTCTTACATCTTGGTGCTGGTCGCAGTTTTTCCCTATTAGACATAATGCGTCTGCAACAAATATGTGCCACATTGCATTTTATATAAAAATGTTATCTATTATGATCACAGACAAAGTTTTTGTTATTTTGGTTCGTGTACTTTTAAAACTCAGCAATCCTGTTGTAATCAAGCAGTCTTCCCAATGATGGTGAAAACCTTGTTAGATAAAAAAAGGGGGCATAGCGTATAAAAAAAAGATAAATAAAATAACTTAAGGTAATTTTTTTTTTCACAGAACTTAATGTAATTTTTATACAAAAAAATGAGGTAAAAAAATGAAAAGGCTTAAACTGATACTGGACTGATATTATTATTTTTTTTGATTTTTTTTCTTACTTGTTGTTGTTTCTTGTTGTAGCACTTCCTACAGGTAATTTCTTTTTATATATAACATTTTATATGTTTTTTATGTGTATATTATATGTTTTGTCAGTCATCCATATCAATAAGATATGAAACCTTTAATACTCTAGATTACTATAAATATAGGTCTTTTAACTTTTATACTTAAGGATAAGCACTAGTGACATATAAAAAAAAGAGAGAGGATGGGTAACCAATGAGAGGACCAGTAATGGCAGTTAAATTTGCTCAGTATTTAATCTTTTTCAGTTGGTTGCTACTAATTTGAGAAAATTACATTTGCGATCTATACAGTACACTGTTCTGTTTATATACATCTCTCATAGTCCAATTTACACGGATTTTATACATTTTTATTCACGTCTCATTAATTTATTTCTATAGCATAAGTTAGGCTCCTTCGTTTTAAAATATAGCTCGAGTCATCATATCTTAATTTTTTTTTTCATAAAAAAGTCTCTTTTTCCTTTTGATTTCTATTTCTACTTTATAAAAATTTTTATAACATGAGTCGTAAACATTTTATGCATGTGTTAGATATCAGAATGCTTGTTACTGCATACACACACAATTTACACGCGCGCTACATTTTACATGTGTTTATATTACTTGAGGTAAATTTTTAATTATTGTTTCCTGTGTTGTGTAAGTGCTTTTTTTTCATTGCGCTATGATCCGGAAATAGCCCAATGATTAAAGGTGTATGTTTCAGTTTTGGCTAAGTGGATCGGCCGTCCACTTTCTCAAAAGTGGAATATATTACTTACATGATACAAATGTTCAATACCTCACATTAATTTACAAGGCGTTCGCGTTCTCTTTTATTTTTTTAAATGCATAATGACGTATCTCTCGTACTATTTGATACTCCGTACATGTTTTTTTTCTCACCCTAGCTTACTATGGGCAGATAGTGAAGTTAGATGTTTGTCTGCATCATTTTTTTTTTAATCTCATGTACACATTTTTATGATTTCAAGTTTAACCTGGTACTACACACACACACATATTTACATTTGCACTTCATATGGTCTTGTTTTGTAATAATTTTATCACACTCACCTTGGTTAAACATGGTCATGATTCTGTGTGCTTGTACATTTTTTTTTACATACTTTCTCAACATTAGTGTACATTTTTCACAAATACATAGTTTTACACTATTTTAAAGTTTGCGTATTTTTGTTGACTTGTCATTTTTTTTAATTTTAGGAATGTTACTAATTTTTTTTTTACATAATATAATTCAATACAATATTTGCACATGCATCTTAAATTTACATGCATGAGTTAATTTTTAGCCGGTATTTTTACGCATTTGTTAATTTTGTTTGTTTACGCGCGGCTGGTGACTCGTTGCTATTTTATTTATAACATAAGGTATTTTATTATAACTGATATGATATTTTATATCTTTAGGGGTTGTTTCTATAAAATTTATTCAAAGGCATAATGTGAGCTGTTATGTACACTTTTATTTTTTTTTAAAAGGCTATTCACATATAGTCATTAAACTAATTTTTTTTCTCACATTTTAATATTTTTAGTTGTAAGTTAAAATCTCACAGGTGTCTTGCGACGGATACATACACTCATAGATCATAAAGTATAACGCTTGGTATTTTGCTATTCGTTTTTTTTCTCTTTTCCAACCCTTTACTTGGAACATGTTGGGCTTGGCATAACTGCTACATTTTAACATAGAGTTATGCAATCTGTCGTGCACTCGTACATTTTATGCACACTTCTTTTTAACTTGATACAGTAATAACTTTGGCAGATACACCTTTATTTTAATTTTTAACCCTTAGTTAACCATTTATGCAACTTTTTTCCTTTTTTTCTATACAAGTAGTTCATGTGTTGAATATTTATTTCTGTTACACAAAATTTGCTCAGTTAGAATACAATTTTGTTCATTCATATACATACATTACACTAGTTCATGTGTTGATTTACATATTTTGTTCATTTGCTTTTACACATTGTACTTTGCTTACGATCTATTCGACAGTATTCTTTTTTTTTTTTCTCACAAGTAGTTCATTGAGTATAACACATATAGTTCATTGTGGCTGGTTTAGAGTATAACCAGAGTTTTCACACATTACACAGAGTTCATTGCCTTTATTAACCCTTATTCATTACATTTTGGTGATTGACTCACTAATTATGTAATTGAATCTCACTCGTATGTTAGTGTTTTGGGTTATTACACACCTACTGTCCGCATATTTTGTTGGCAAAGTGCATAAAAATGTTAGTTCATTGAAACATTATTACAAGTAGTTCATGTGGAATTATACAATTTGTTCATGTGTTTACTTACACGTTGTGTATGCTTGCGTACACACTTATTCATGTGTTTTATTTCATTTAGTTCATGAGTTTGAGGTTTCTTTTTCCCCTCCCTTCACACACATACAGTTTTTTTTTCCTGTTACTTTTCAATCTTTTAAACTTTACACCATGTTTCGATATTAAAATGTTCTATCAGTTTTTATTTTTTTTAAATTTTAACAGAATTGTTTTTGTTTATTTTGTGTGTTTGCATAATGTCATAACATATCAATGACACATCACTTTGTCTATGTACAAAGATTTTAAAGTTACTAGGAGTTATCCGTCACATGACATATTAAATTACACACACATTTCGAATCTGTTTACTTTTAACATGTAACATTTTTTTAACATTTTCATAAGATACTTCTTACTTGAAGGTGGCAGATCGAGTAAGGTATCTGGCTACACTATATTAAATCGTATGCAATTTCTTAGTAAATGTTTTTATTATTTTTACCAGGTGTTAAATTGTAATAAATACACAGAAGGTCTATACATGAAAATTCAGCAAAACTAAAACCTTTACATTATCAATTTTTTTCGGTGGCAAATTTCATTTACTGTGTTTGATTCTCACTGGTTATCGAGTGAGGAACTTGTTTTTCTTTTTCAAACTCATATGTCATGATTTTAAAGATTTCTTTGGGTAAACAACACTTCTTTTTTGATATTTTGCAAGAGACAGTTTATCTTTTGCGGTAACACTCCTTTTCCTTTTTCTCTTTTATTTAATTAACTTAAAGGTATGGATCCTGTCAATTTTACACTGATGCGTTTTGAGTAAATATATATATATATATATATATATATTTCAACGAATGCAGCAATATCTTATGAAATGTACAGTAAAAAAAAAATAAATTTAACCCTTTGGTAACGATTTTTTTTAAAAATACGGTACACCTTTTTCTCTTCAGTTACATTTTGCTGTTTGGTGCTTGGTGCATGTAGAGAATTTTTGTTCATAGTTAACACACACAGTAGTTCATAGTTTATGTTAGAGTTCATAGAAAAAACCCTTACACGAGTTCATTGCTTTGTCAATTCTTTGCGTGCATCAGGGACTAATTGTCACTGTTTTTACAACTGATTTTCAAAACACTTAGGCATTTTACTTCATTGATACATTTTTTTGGTTCAGTGTTATATTTTTTCACTTCAGGTCACTGTGATACACTTCTAGGGTTCATTTGTATACTAGCACACGTTTGTTATTTTTTATGTTATATATTTAAAAAAAAGGGTTCCTTTTTTTTGGTAACTTTACAGGATTACACTTTACTTTTTATTTTTTTTTCATTCGGTACCTTTCTTGGCTATTCAAGGTATTTCACGTGATAAGGTAGTTCTCTTATGCACGATTTTCCAATCACTCAGTACACAGGTGTGCATTATTTTTTTTTTTTGGTTTTTGTTATGCTCATTGACACATGTGGTTTATTACTGGTATATACCAGTCGTAACACCAAACGGTGTTATTTATGACTACATTCACACACACACATACATACTTTTGTGCCACCTGTTGTATAATGCTTATTAAATTTCATTAAATTTATTGTACATTTTTTACCATTTTTTTAAGGGGTACTTTCTCTGGAAAGTTCTGACTACCTCTTGTTTATACCTTATAGGAGTGCAATATATTTTAAAATACACTTTGGTTAAATTAGGTTCTCAGTAAAACACATTAAGTCTTTAGTTACAAGATAAAACGAGGGCAACTTTCAACTTTTAACAAATAATTTACCCCCATCTTCCTCTCCTTTACCAGTTATAACACCTTTGAAAACTTGAAATGTCACAAATAGTGCTGAAAATGAACAATTTTTATATTTACTATACTATGTAATGTTTGTTTTTATTTACAGTTCATGTCTAAAAAAAAAAATATTTTTATAAGTTGGAGTATAACCAACTGTTGTAGCAATTGTGGAAATTGCTCTTGCTTGAAGTGAATGTTCAAGCAATTCTATATTAAAATATTCTGGAAATCATAAAAAAAATATAATAACTGTGTGCACACGTTGAAAAAAAAAAATAAGAAAATAAGAAAACAGCTGTCCAGAAGTATTAACTGCAGTTCAAAAAAATTTTCAATATATTTTATTTTGGCAAGTCTTTGGTACCAACTTGCTTTGTCATGCTTATAGGCATGCTTTTTATATGAGACATGATTTATTTGTTCCTTACATATTTAGTATTTCTGTATATGTTTATAAACTGTTGGTCACCGGGTTCCCTCTACAAAATATTACATTTTTACATATTTTCTTTATGTGTAATGCATTTGAGAGAAGACATGGGGTAATTTTTTTTCTCTCGCGGTTCACTTCGTTCTTTTTCGGCTGTTGGGGAGATATATGTGAAGGCGCCTACCTTCACATATTAATATTAAGACCTTTCCTCTTTCCCCTCTTTAAAATTACATTTTTTTAAATTCTTAAATTTAATTATCTGTCTGCGTTCGGATTCAATCTGTTTTTAGCGCTCTTTTCCCTTCATAAATTAAGCATTCAATTCTCAGTCTCTTTAATATTTTAACCGCAGCGCACTACAGTTAAAAGAAAAGAAATCATTTCCTTTTCTCGCCTAATAACTGGATTCTAATTTTCATCCTTCTGCCTTAGTTTGATGATATGCAGAAATTAGTCAGACATATTACTTCTACATTTTTAGCCGTTGGTCCAGATGTTAGATAGATGTGTCATTTCAGTTTATTAACCCTGTCTTTATTTTGTTTTTGTTTTTTTAACGTGCTCTTTCGGCCGCTTCAATCCCATGAGAACTTTAGCAACCCCTATAGAATGTCTTTCGCGGTTTATGAGCTAAAATTCCAACACAGCCATTGGCGTTAAATATTTCTTATTACTCTTTTACATTCCCCATTCAATTTCAATTATTGTACTTTGACCACATGTATTCCTCTCTTTTTAATCTCGCCATAAAGTATATGTATTTGGCGAAATTCTGTATGTACGTTTGCCAACACTCAAGATTTCGAGAAAGTGTATTTTTGAGTCAGACTATCTTCTGATCTCGCATGATGTGAATAAAAAAGAAATGTAACTCTTCGCTCCCTTCTCCAACATTGGCCGTGTAATTCTCGGCGGTGGTGGAAACGATCCCGGTGCACAATAAAGACCTTCAGAAAATTTCTGCCTTTTATTATCTCAGCATTTCCCTGCCTTCTTCTTAAAATAATTAACAATTGATTTTTTTTTACCTTAGAGTCAGTATTGAAGCTTAGCAAAATGAACCACCTGTGCAACAACAAATAACTTCTTTACAGCCGAAACTATTGAAAATGACTAAGTGAAAAATTTAGAGAATTTTGCGGGGAAAACTTTTGAATGAAAATAAAAATAAATAAAAATAAAATAAATGATAGTGACAGCAAATTACCGAAAAGAGAAGAGGGAAAGTGCTTGCAAGTGCCTCCTGTGCCCCAAAACAGAAAAAAATAGCATGTTTCAAAACCTTTATTTATCTGATTTAATCTATGTAGCTTCAAGTGTGTTATAATCAATAATACAAATCACAATTTTAGTTCTAGATAATTGTGTTTAAATAACTTGCCAAAATATAATTAAAAATATTTACATATGTACAGTAGTGACAATAATAACATACAGTATAGAAAAAGTACAATTTTCGGAATCTCCCATAGGTCAAAAGAGACGAACTTAACAAAGCCGAGTAACTTATGCAATTTAAAGGGTGGCCAGGTAGGCAGAAATAAAATGTAATGTGTTTGCATAATACAAAGTAGTAGTAAGTAAAGTTTTCTTAAAAATGTTTTACTTACCGGTCCCAAAAAGGTCCCGCTGCACTTTCCTGTAAGTCAAGATACAACATAACAATACAGCTTTGAAAATAAATAAAGTATACATTATAAAGTGTTACCCAGAACTGTAAATTTTTGATATTGATTTGTATTTAGTGATATTAGGAAGAGAAATCAGTGCAGGGACCGCCCGTGAACCAGAAATAACTAGATATAATTTTTTGCTGGTGGGACCAATTAATATTTGCTCACCATGCAAAATGACGTAAGAAGTACCTTTCTAGCACTAATATTGTAAGAGGTTGAAATGTTAAACTTAAAGATGTGAATGATTAAATTTTTTGTTTAGGAACAATTTACAGTTTCATTAGATGTTTATTCGTTAAAAGACCAAAAAAATCCCATAGCAAACAAAAAAGTATCAATTGTTAGAGAAGATAGTTATAGATTTAAAATTCGATTTGGGACAGAATATTCGATTGTAATAGATTAATATCTTCACAAAAATCAGAGCCGTAGCTGCAAAAATAAAAAAGTGCAAAATGTTAAGCTAAAGTAGTAGAGTATGGAGAAATGTAAAGTATAAGAATGAATCAGGTCCACATTGATGTGCTAGGAAGTTACTAAAAAGTACAGAAAAGATATCGGTAATATTAAGGAAGTATCAAATGTTAAGGAAAAATTTATAATTAACTAAAAAAACTGTAAAATTACTAGTTGGGACAATGAAGGTACGTAATTTAGACAGTTATGGAAGAAGAACCTTGTCTCTAGCTGAAAAAGCTAAAAAGTAGCAAAAGTTAAGGATAAAAGAAAAAGAAAGCAAAAGTGCAAAAGTGGCAATGATGAAAGAAATTTGGTATAAAAGAATAGCGGAAGTGCAAGATTGGAAAAGCTGGGCTATTATGAGCTAAAATGTGAAAGGGCCCCAAACAGCCCCTTCTGACGGGGCTGTTGGGGGTCTGCTCAATTTGGGTCCCCCTAATTGAGCTAGAGGCAAACGGAATGAAGGAAAATAAAGGGGGGAGTTCACTTAGGTGGTTTATAGCTGATTTCGGCGCAGTAAAATTGCTCTACGATTGATAGTTTTCGCGATATTGGACAATTTATCCAAATTTCTTTTTTTTTTTTTTTTTTTTTTTTTTTTTTTTTTTTTTTTTACAGTATAAAGAAGCAAAATCGAGTCTAGAGAGGTAAGTTGGCATCCCTTGGCTAAGTTATATGACGTAAAAGTTTAAGAAGACCCCTAAGACTCAAAACCATCAAAAGAATTTCAGAAATTGAACAATTAGAAATATGTGGTGTTTTAATGGCATGGTAATGAAACTGAAGTATTAAAATTCAAGAAACAAAATGGAGGATTACACTTTATATATTGCAACTTTTTATAAGTTTTACTGTTTTGCATACCCTCGAAGACACTATAATCAGTATTTTTTCGCTGAAAATAGGTTTGAAAAAGCTCTAGTGGTTATTTCTTTAGTTTAATTAATCTCCATTGTATTGTCCCACAGGGAAATGTTTATGTCCGGAATTGCGTTGATGGCCCTTCAAGGGCCAATTTGTTGTACCAAAAATCTCAGCACAACCCCTCAAGACCAGAATTTAGCTTTTAAAGACAATATAATTCCTGTTAGAAGATTCTGGTTGGATTTAATTAAGTTTAACTGAATTGAAAATCTGAATACCACTGGCTGTCGGATAATCTTACTTTTATTTATTTTTTAACAGCCAATCGCATTTCAGTATTCCATTATGATGTCAATAGAGATCACTCTAATTTAAAGGTTATCTGACAAAAAACATTTAAAAATATTTATCAATTATTTTCTGTCAAAACACATACACTTGGAGAGCAATCAGTGTCAACCCAACCACACCAGAACAAATTTTATCAATTTTCAAATTAAAATTAAAAATACTTGAAGTTAAGTTAAATTAATAAAAATAGCACCGCTAAAAAGCTACAGGTTTCTGCTTTCAGAAAATGTAAAAAGTTAAGAGAAAATTAAGTTATAATTAGTAAAAATAATGGTTTAAAATGTAAACACCTTAATGTTAACGTATGGAGAAACCGATCGTTCCGAAAAAAATTTTACCCTTTCTCAAAAATTTTTTAAAAGTATTAAATGTTGTCCTAGGAAAGCATGAGTGAAGGCGGAGAGAAGCTAAAGCATAATAGTTTACAAATCCATTGTTAGTTTTGCAAAAATATTCGAAAAAGTTAGAAAACAAGCAAAACTAAAAAGTATAAACAACCTCCAAAATCCCATGCTTTCCTATGGGCGAGGGTTATTCCAAAATTCGAAAAAGAACACTTTTTAAAATACACATTTTACATATTAAACTTTGAGATTTCTTAACAAACTTGGTATTGCTGTAAAGCTTATGACCTGATTAAAGATAATATTAAAGTCGAAAATGTTTAAAGATCTTTTTAATAGTTTAATTAGTAATAGAATTCCAATGTTTACCCCATGTTATTCCTAAGGGGAAACACAGAGTAGAAACCCGAAAACATTACTTTTCAAAACACTGTTTACACATATAATACTTGTATGAAAACTTGAAAAACATAGCACCAAAATGATCTACAGATTATAAAATAGGTGAATCGAGTCATATTTGGAAGTTATAGATAAGGTATAATTGTTTAATAAGCATATGAAAAGTAGTAAAGTTTGAAAATGGCTCTAATGAACACCAAAGTACACACAATTCAAGGGGTTACTTAAAAAACTTTTAAGATATGTACACATATAAAATTGATACTAAATTGAAGTTTAGAGTTCATAGTACCCCAAATGAGCAATTTCTGATTGTTAAACACTATTTAAATAGGCACAGAAAGCATGTGTATAGCTGGCTAATGCCTGGTTCAATAGACATATGAAATCGAAAGAAGTAGAAAGTTTAAGTACTCATGTCTCCCGAACCCCACACATAGACACAAGTACCATATATCAAAATGTTCATTATAAAATAAGAAAAAGCAAGATGTATAGCACATGGCTCTAGCTTATCCCATTCCTGAAAACTCTACGAAAACATTGGGAGCAAATTTCCTGCGTTGCTTCAATGTTCGAGGCGATAATGGAACTTCAGCTATTGGACGGACGTGTGACAGATTAAGTAACGTTCTACAACTTTCGATTATTATATAAAAGTGTAGTAGATGTCGTTATAGCGATCTACAGTCGAGCGCTGATTACCGGAACTCCAATTAACCGAACTTCCAATTATCCGAAAAGCCTCTTTCTCTCAACAAATTTTTTAGATATCTTTCAGAATTTAATCTTCTTTTCACGTTTCATATTTCAATTTATCTATACTTTTGGCAACAAAATTAATTTAAAATAATGTAAACTATATTAAACCAATTATCATTACCCCAAAGTCTATTTTAATTCAGATTTCGTAGGTATTATACCTTTGTTTATCCCTCCGTTCCATGCGTTTTTCAGAGATCAACGTTTCAACCGTTTAGGTAAGTGTCGCATAGGTTTTAACGAAATTTTAAGTTCCAAATTTTTTTAAACAAATAGCATTTTTTTTTAAATTTTATAATAAGATATTTAAAATTCAATAAATGTAAAAAAGAACGTACTTAGTTTTCTAAACTAAAGTTTTAAAAATGCATATATTTAATTTTAACTTTATATCATTAACAATTCCAATGGAATTGGAATTTAGAACGTCTTTAGAATGTATTTCACACTGTAAAAAAAAAAATACGACCAGTTTTCCTGTAGCAATCGGAAAAATAGTTGCCCTTATCGTACCGGAAAAATTTCCGACCCAGCTCGGAATAATATACATAAAATACCATTTTATTGACTATTTCCTTTTTTTACGAATTTTATTCCGAGCTGGGTCTGAAAAATTTCCGGTACGATAAGGGCATCTATTTTTCCGATTCCTACAGGGAAACTGGTCGGATTTGTTTTACAGTGCAGTCATTTCAACATTTAATTTTTTTAAATATTTTAGAAACTGTCCTGTGCGAGTATGTATTGCTTAAAAATAAAAGCCATCTCAGATTTCAATTATCTTCTCGTAGGGGATCTCTATCACACGTGCGTATCATGTGCGTACTTAATTTTGAATACCGATATTTCCGAAAAGTAAATTTGTCTTATTTATTCGCAATATTTTTCGATTCAAACATGCAGAATTTTCTTTATGGCAATTTTGATATTCGAAAGAAAACACCTTTATGATAGCTGTCTATATACATAGATTCCGATGCATTACAGACGCGAAATCACTTTATAGCCTGTCGTAAATATTTTTTACATTCATGTCTTACTTGTTGCAACGCTATAACATACGTTGCTTTACAAGGCAAAATTTAGAATAAAATTTTACGGAATAATATGAATAAGAAGCAGCAATCTCAGTTTTCATTTTTATGTGCATATTTAGCTTCAGTTATGTTTTCATTAACTTGATTCTTGATTTCTTCAAATGATTGTTTCCGTTCAGTTCATGTAAAATTCAATATTTCTTCTTTTGGAATTTTAACATAAATAAATGTCATTGACAAGCAATGTATATCATTATTTGATTTTGTTTTTCTTATACATTATCCCTTCAAGTAACGTCTTTTTTTGAAAAATAAAATAAACAGGACAGCGTTAAAAAGAAAAAGAGCGTCAGTCGATACTTCTAAGATCGATATCTCATCGAATCAGATTTATGATTTTTAAGAGACAGTGCAATAGTTTAATCTAACTTATATGAAAACATAACCGTGTAAAAAATATTTTTCGGAATTTAATCCGTGTCCATCCTTTTGTAAATTAGATATACCTAACATTCAAATTTTTTTTATCACATTTAATATTTCTACAATCGATTGTTATATGTGAAGCGTTTGAGGGAACAGAGTACATAACCCACATTTTTATAAAAATCTGGAAATCTCCAAGTGAACATGTTCCAAGAACTACCTAACCACTGAACAAATGTTAGTAAAAAAGAACGAGAGATTGTGACATTATACCTCAAGCTGTTGCTCCACAAATGAAATATTTATTGTATTGTCTGTCAATAACGTCACAAGTCACTCAAAATCCACAATGTCGGACAAACAATCGATGTTGTGTAAATGAAGAGTGTAAAAAAGTGATTTAAATAGTAGTGAAAATGAAAATATCTTTCACTCAGTCAATAGTTTGAAGGACAGAGATTATTTGCCAACAGATTACAGAAATTATTAATATTGTGGCTTATAACCTTTTTACTACATTTTTAGTTTGGCATGAGACATTTATTTCTTAATATTATAATTTTCATATTTTAGGATGCTTTTAAATAGCTTTGACGACCTACATAGATATTAAAATAGGAAAATTACAACTCATCATTGGTTCAACATAAATATGCCATAATTGGCGTTTTGACTATAGAAAATTATTTAAATTCCCAGTGTGGCCAATCCCTTTTTGATTTGAAAATTGTCGTTGAAAACTTGTATTGTCTCCCATTGGGGAATGTGTTCATTTTGTTTACAAAATTGTACTTTCTTAAGAAAATTCATGTTGAGAAACATTGAAGAGATGTGTCTTCAGTCCAACAGAATTCTAAACACCTAGAGCAGTAAATACAAGGAACCTATGCAAAAATAGCAAACAATGTAAAGATTTAAAAATACTGCTGCAATCTGCCAATGTAAGAAAACATTTTCAACATATGCCTCATATCAGTCAGAGCTTCTATTTAGTTAATTTAAGGCAGCTGGAGGAGGGCAGAATATTGTAGAAACTAAAGACAAGGTTGACTAGAATTTGTAAATGGGGATGACAGCTTAAAATTTGAAGTCTATTAATATAGAAAAGGAAAATTTTCAGAGATGTTTTATATTGGAATTAAAGGGTTTTGCCTATTTGTGAACTTGAACTTGCTGATATAAATCAGTTCATAATAATTGATATTAAATCATAATCTACTTATAATAAAATCTGAGTGCAGGAAACTTTCAGAAACATGCCGGTGCGAATCACTATAGTCTGCGAATCAACCGTAGCTAAACGCATTGTTAGTTTTAATGAAAAGCATATCCCAACTAAATGATAATTTTTTCTACTTGAATTCATGTCTGTTCAGCATATTTTCACATGAAACACGTGTTTCATAACCATTTGTAATGTATTAAGCTCAAAATTAAAATTAAGCTATTATAAACATAGAAATCAGATCTAAACAAATGATACTGTTGCTATTCAGATTCAAATTCCAGCAAATCTACAAACAAATGAATGGCTCTTTCAACACTTCATTAAAAAAAAAAATACAGGTTAACGCCGATGTTGGTCTTCAAATATTTGTAAAAGTATTTGTATACTAAAATCTTTAAATATTTTAACTTTGTTTAAAACCTTCAAAAACTACCCAATTAAGTTCTAAATTTAAGGGCCAAATCGTCAACGACAACAACAAGTTCTAAAGTAAAAAATAACAGATAACTAATATAGAGGAGATTCCTTGTAGAAGAATGCGTGATCGTAAAAATAATGGCGCAAATAAACACAGGTACTGATGTGAAAGAACTCCAATATATGCAATGCACAGGTGGTTTTGTTCCAACATCAAAATAGCAGGGGAGAGGTACAGACAGAGGACCAAAGCACAGACCTCTTTTTAGCACCAAATCCAGTAGCGAGGATTAGAGCGAGGGTAACTCCGCAGCTAGAATTCACGTGCTTGGCGTGTTACAATATCTCCAATCTACAAGTACAAGGTGGCCATAATTAAACTGATGGTACTCAGAATGTTCTGTAGCGCGATCTAAGTGCGAGAATGGTGCCAAATTTTGTAGGAAGATTAAAAAAGACGGGGGACGAAGGATTCCGCGAAAAAAAAAATCACCGCCAAGGGAATATGTGGCGCTGTGTATTCGAAAAAGAGAGTTTCAAAAAAGAAAAATCAATAATGAAATAAATAAAATTACCGTTTATTTAGTACATCCAAATCTGGTTCGATGTGGCCGCCGTTTTTGTGGGCACATATTGCATTCTGTGCAGAGTATTTACAACAGCAGAGAATAACATGTCTGCAGAAATCTCCCGTACAGTTCGCGATATGTTATCCTTCAACGTAGCCAGGTCCTGGACACCTCCGTGATAGATCTTGGACATTAGGTAACCCCATAGCCAAGAGACGCAGGGTATAAAATAAGGGGACCGAGGTGGCCATGCAGTTGGTAAACAGCGGCTAATGACTCTTTCTGATGTGATTTTATGTTGTAGCAGCTGCTGCACCCGCAAAGCAATATGAGGAGAGGCCCCATCTTGCATGAAAATGATTTTCCCCAGGAATGAAAGTGATTTTTCTCTTTGCTGAAGTGCCGGAATAACAAAGTTCTTTAGCATTTGGCGATATTTGTCTCCGGTAACATAACAAGTTACAGGTCGTGTCGGAGTAATGTTCTCATAGCAGAATGGATCTATGATTATATCTGAGGTGCAACCACACCAAACAGTTATCTTTGGTGAATGCAAAGGAATTTCTTTGAATGCTCTTGGTGACTTGTGATCACAAATTCAGCAGTTCTGGGTATTTGAGGTTCCATTCTGGTAAAAGTTGGCCTCGTCTCCCCATAAGATTTTCCAGGGCCAAGCATCATCCAACTCCATTCTTGCAAGAAAAGTGAGAGTAAAAGTCAATCGCTTATCATGGTCGCTGTGACGTAACTCTTGTACAGGGCTGATCTTGTATGGATAGAAATGGATAATCTTTCGTAGGATTTTCCATACCGTACAATACGGCATATCCAGATTCCGAGCTATCCCACGAGCGCTGGAAGTGGTAGCAATATTGTCTGGTGCTCTGTCGACAATCGCCGTTGCCACTTCTTCGATTGTATCCTGTGATACGGATTTTCGTCCTCTGCCTGACTGAACAATTAGAGAACCTGTTTTCTCAAACTTCTCAACCATTGCTTTTAAACCATTAACTGACAAAGGACCGTTACCTTTACGCTTTTTTCTTGTGGTTTCTAAAAGCACGAAGAGCGGCTTTGCGCTTTACACTGGTTGAGGTAAAAGAATTTGACTAGTAGAGATCGCTCGACTAAAGAAAGAGACATTATGAAAGATAACTTTCAATGAAATTGCTTCTAACAGTAGCACATTACCTTTTAAAGCTGAGCAAGCTGGCACTGGGCCAAAAGATGTAACGTGAAATTTGAATAAAGAACTTCTTCTTCTGCTGTTGCTTTCTTTGGGGCCCTGTAAGTGAAGATAAAGAAACTTTAGCACTGTTTATGTAATTTTTTAGCTTTTTATAAACTGTTACCATTTTGAGCTTGGATTAAATTGCTAAATACTTTAAATAAACGGTAACTTTATATCAGTATTGATTCTTTATTTTTTGAAACTCTCTTTTTCGAATACTCAGTGCCACGTATTCCCCTGGCGGTGATTTTTGGAACTAAATTTTTTTTCGCGGAATCCTTCGTCCTCGGTCTTGTTTAATCTTCCTACAAAATTTGGCGCCATTCTCGCAATTAGATCGCGCTACAGAACACTCGGAGTACCGTCAGTTTAATTTTGGCCACCTTGTATTTTGCGCCATGCACAAGAGAAAAACAAAACATTGGCTGGCAAAGAATTGGCCAAACACAAGAGGTGAACTTATACATATATGAATTGCATACGGGTACCATATTTTGAGGTTTCAAGATTCTTGTGGTATGGGAAATGAAAAAAGACACTGCACTTTGGATATAACTGCGTTTTAAGTAATAACGGAATTTTTTTTTTCGATTATAGACAAAGGCTGGAGAAATTAAAGAATCGTAGGCCGAAAGGCATGAAAATACGGTTGCTGAGACAGATGTGAACACGAAGTTCTGTTATAAAAATATGCAGCATTCTAATACATATGAATGATTGTTCTTTTGCACAATTTCAGATTTCCTGTGACATTAGTGTTCTGTCTTATATGAAAAAGTAAAAATTACCCGACTTTGAATATCTGAAACTTTCAAATGCATTTACAATAAAGAATTATTTGAATGACACTTTAGCATTATTTAAATGGAAATTAAAGGGACAATTTTGTCTGTACCGAAGGGTGCGAGCAGCTCCTCTGTAGGCCGTTTTAATTCCCAATAAATTAGGAGCTTATGTTTCTTGTTAATTCTTTTGCCGTCAACTTTCTGTTGTAATCGTACTTTTTTTACAATGCATTTTACCAGATTTGAAGACATTGCAAATAAAAGGAATATTTCTTATTGGTACAACACATTTTAATTATCTTGCAGATAAAATTATGAATTTTAACATAGTTTGCAGCGAAAAAAGATAGTCACGCTAAGCAAGAAATTTTTAATGTAGAGGGAACCTAAACAAGCATTTTCGTCGTAGAATGTGTAGCTGGCAACAGCGTGTTTAAACGCTGGTTTCTAAATATTAGTTTACATAACTTCTTTGTTCTAATCATAAAAAAAAATCAAAGGATAATACTTTTTGATTAACAAAATGCATGAGTCATCTTTCTTTTTTTTAAGTCAGAAAAATATTTATTTTATCTATTGTTTTGAAGATTTATCATTTACTTTCCGTCATTTTTGACGGGGATTAGATACTAGTTTGTAATAAATTGTGTCCGTTTTCCATCCAAAAAACTTACATGTTTATTTAATTGAAGAAGGTTATAAGGGATGTTTTATAAAAATTCGTTAATGACATTAATACAAAAATATTTAATTTTTTTTTGTCGTAACGGTATGATGCGCAATCGCCTACTACATATCCATCAAATAATCAAATCCTGATTCCACGATTTGGCTAAAATCGTTAAGCCAAAAATGTTAAAAGCCATGCTTTTAAACATATTTTATTTGTGCCTTTATACGTTGTCCTTTTTCTTAATATATCGGCACAAAGTACAATCCTTCCTCACTTTTTATGTAAAACCTTTAAAATTGATTTTCACGAAACACGACAAATGTGGCTTATGACCTTCTTCCACCTAATGCTTCATATATAATCGCCATAACTTCCATTTTAAATCGCCATTATATTAAATCATTTATTAATAAAAATTATTGTTTTATGCATATATTTTAAGATAATGTGGTCTAAAATTTTTAAACAAATCCGTAATAAATCCACATCACGTTCCATAAAAAATGATCAAAAATCTGTAACATTTTCAAATAAATTAGAATGAAACATTGTTGTCGAAGCTTTTAGTATCAAAATGACATTGTTGATAAAAATAAGCATATTTTGTCAGTACAAAAACGCATATTTAACATTATAATATCAACTTTAATAAAATTATTAAGTGACATGTTATTTCTAAAATAAAGCACATTAATTACAAATAAATTGTGTCCCATAATCCCTTATCATTAGAAAACTTTTAACAAAGTTCTTATCGGAGTGAGGTTTTCATCTTATGTCATGTCAAAGAGTATGTTGTTTTGTAGAAAAATAGTTTAAAGAGGAACATATGTAGATTTTCTATTTCAATAATCATAAAAGAAATAACAAAATATCATGTCTGAGTGCAATTTGTGTCATGAGATATGTCAAATAATCAGACATTTTGTGTCAAATAATAATACAAAGATTATGTTTCGTTGTTACCAGAATGGTGTAAATCGTACTGCTGTACAAAACATTTAATTTTTTAATGTTTTTTTTTAAATTTACGCGAAGATTGATCTGTTTATGTTGGAAAAATTGTAAGTCTGACGTATCGTGGCGTGAGTTCGCACGCTCCGCAATTTATAAATATCTATAAAGTTCTAATTGCACTATGCCTCATCACAGCAAAATAGGAATAAATAAATCTCTTACCTTTTTATAGATATCCGTATTATCCGTATTCCGTTTAGCCAGGAATTAGTCATACCCCGTAAAAAAAAATCCATTCCCATCATTTTGTGAAGCCCGTAATTTTAGGGGTATAATACACTTTAAAACACAATGACACTTTACTTACTGTTCCGTAGGAAGGATATACCGTTACGACAAAAAAAAATTAAATATTTTTGTATTAATGTCATTAACGAATTTTTATAAAACATCCCTTATAACCTTCTTCAATTAAATAAACATGTAAGTACTTTATCCATAGTGATATTAATGCCCTTGCACGTTAAATAATCATCACAGAATTCGCTTTTTGGAGGGTTAAAGAATATGTTACGGTCGCAGTTAAGTGACATTATTTTTCGAAACGCGACTAACATGAAGGGTTACACCCCAGCGGAGGAAAATGTATGAGGTCGTAGCGTATTTTTGCTAACAGATGCGCTAGAACTGTAAGAATATGTGTATTGCCCTTAATTTTCTAAGTATCTAAGGGATAAAGCCGCTTATTTAGTAGATCTGACCTTTTTCATCAAATAAGGCCCTTGAAAATTCAAAGGTAAACGCTCATAAATTTACAGTTTTTTCTGAGACTGTATGCATATTTTTCATTGCAGTGTAGAATACTGTGTTGATGTATCATCTTTTAATTGTTATATTGTGATGTTGTTTTAAATAAAGGACATAATAATTTAAAAGTATGAGTGTGATTAAGCGTCTTAAAGACTCGTTGAATATGAGGATTATGCGCCGGAAGTATTTCGTTTAACAGTGTAGAGATAAAAGGCGTCCTTATGAAGAGAAAAGTGTTATGCAGATATATTAATGATATTTTTAGAAACGTATAAAATTTTATACATGATCGAATAAGTTATCGGTTATCCACTAAAAATCTTGAAGCAGAGACTATTTTTTTTAGTTCAGAGATTTGCATTTTTATATTTTAAAAGTTTCAAAAAATTCCTTATTCGGAATTTTAAAATGGTTTATACACGATTATTTATCCGATCTTTTGCAGTGGATCTTTTATAACAAATATGGACTTCTACAAAAGTTATGCATTGCGTGAAAAAATCTACATCATATCTTAACAACGGAATAAATAACCATACAGTAAAATTTTGATTTGATAAGTTAGAATAAATAATCTTATGAAAACCATCTCCATAAACAATCAAAGTGAATTATCATAAGCAGGTGTATAAGATTATGAAAATTACAAAATTAGAGTGCATTATTTTAAAACTGTGAAAAGAAAAAAATGTTGATGTGGCGTCTCTTAATAAAAATTCCAGATAAAAAGCCTCAGGTAAAATAAACGGATGATTTATATAATACTATAGTGTTTCTCTTAATATTACTCGTATAGAGGTAAAACGCATTTTTATGCAGAGAAGATTTCTGTGCAGATGCATTAATGTATTTTGAAAAATATATAACATCATTAAATTTTAAAGATGATCGTAGAAACGTTAGTCTATCCTCTAAAAATCTTGAATGATATATTTTTCTTTAGTTCAGAAGTCTAAACGTTTAAATTTGGAATTTAGGGCTGCACATCGTTTTTCCCGGAAGATCATTCCTACCACATTTTCTTAGAAGTAATGTTTGACTTATTCAATCGCAAAGTTTTTGTCGTCAAATATAGTGATGGAACAGTGGCGCAGCAATTGGGCAATTTTCACCCCTAAATTTTAATAGTCGCATTGAAAAATATCAGAAATTATGTGCTGAAATTAGTGTAAGAATACTAATGAAATTTTGCGGTGCCAATTAATTCTCTGCTGCTACACTATTCCGTCACTGCAAATATGCAAATAAGCAAATTTTTAAATTGTAAAAAAATTGTATCTTGGTGGTTTGCAGCCCGTAGCCTGTGTGTCTCTAATCTAATTCATTTATCAAAATTATAAAATGCATTATACACATTTATTTATCTGAACAGCATTAAATATTTTATCACTGATATGGATGCTATTTAGGTAAATATTAATGAACCTCGCGAAAAGATTCTAGATCATATCTAAACTGCAAGATAAATAACCATTTCGTGGAATTATGCTTTTCATATTTTAAAATAAATCACGAGCTTATAAATTGCGTCGGAATAAATAAACGATGTCTCCTTTAGCGAATTATCATGAGTAGCGTATAAGATTATCCCAAATGCAAGTTTATAACACATAGATTTTGAAATTGTGAGAAGAAATTGTGTGGGGTTTCTTTTTAAAATAGTATGTATGTTCTTTGATATTTTACTTTTTTAGATCTGTAAAGAAAGGGGAAAGTTGTTTAATTACGCTGTTATTTAAAATGTGCTCTAATAGAAAGCTGTGAAAGTCGCGAAACTTTACTATTAAAATTTTGAGTTTAACAGTAAAGTTTTTAGGTATAGCATAAGTTATTGACTGCTCACTAAAAATCTTAAAATGAGATTTTCCCGTAATTCAGAAAATTGAGTGTTTGAAATGTGAATATTTAATCCAGTTCATACTAATAACTATTAACCTAAAAATATAAAAGTGATTTTGTACAAACTTTATTTTTTTTTCTTAGACAAAAATCTAAGAGGAAACCCTCGGATAAAACAGAAGGACTCTTTCGTTAATGTTGTAATGTTTCTGTTGATAAAACAGAAATAAAAAGCGTTTTTATGCATAGAAATTTTTAAAGTCGAGATACATTTATGTTTTTTTTTTAAATATATATCTTTATTAAATTTTAGAGATGATAGCATAAGTTATTAGCAATTCACTAAAAGTCTTAAAATAAAATTTTTCCGTCGTTCAGAAATTTAAATGTTTGAAATGTGAATATTTAATTCAGTTCATTAATCATATTTTAAAATTCATTATGCACTTCTATTTATCTAATCTCCTGCATTGAATCTTGTATCAGTGACATGGGTTTCAGTTAGGTAAATATTAAAGAACCTTGCGAAAAGAATCTAGATCGTAACTGAACTGAAGTATATATAATCATTCTGCAAAATTACGCTTTTAATATATTAAAATAAATCATGCACCTATAAAATGCCTACCGAATAAATGATGTGTCTTTTGGAGAATTATTATGAGAAAATTTGTAAGATTGTGTCAGTTAAAATTAAGTTCATATTAATTTTGAAACTGTGAGAACTGAAAAGAGATGCATTTAAGAAGAAAAGGGAGTTGCTTTTGAGAAGAATAAATGGTTATGCTCTTATATAATAGAAAAATTGAAAAAGAGTTTAGAGCAGAGTGCCACATGCACATTGCGTTAACTTAACTAAAATAACTAAAATATTTAGCGATTTAATAAAAAGATGCTTTAAATTTATTTACTGTTCCATTACAAATGGAACATTGCTTGAAGAGGGGATAGAGTAGATCTATACCCTTGAGAATGATCACGTTTGTGATCGAAAGAATTCGGGTTTAGTGTAACGTCTTTCTTTACATATGTTTTTAATATCAGTGGTTTTAAGTTTTTAAGACCAGTTCATTTGTGATGGAATAGTAAAAAAATATACCTTTTTTTAGTAAATTGATACTTAATTTATTTATGTTCTTTGTCGGCATTCTGAAATCTTACGAGTTTATTTATTTATTTATTTTGTGCGTTTTAATTCACATTTTAAATTCAAAACAATAACTAAAATACCGTACAATTGATAGCTGTTCCAGGATTTAAACCTATCTTTTATTGCATGGCTATACAATGGCGCGTCAATAAAACATTTTTATTCAGGATTCAGTATACCCAATATCACTACCATGTTATTAATATTTTACTTAATGTTATACTGTTACATTTGTTTTATGCATAGATCATTATTGTGTTATTAGAACAGTATAGACATTAAATTAAAATGAGATACCAGTAATTTTAGTAGGGAGCTATAAATTATGTTATACAACATATGCTTTTTAATTCATTATATTAATATTTATGTTTTAAAGTATACTTATAATGAAGATATAAAATAAGCTTTGTGAAAATGACATATGTATCTTATAAAGATCCAGAAGAAACCCTCAGAAATTTCAATGATCAATGCGTAAATTATTGGCTTTCCGCTAAAAGTGTGGAATCAGTTATTATAGCTGAGTTCAGAAGCCTGTATATTTATTTTTTTTTCATCCAATTAAATAATTGAAATTTTAAAATGCATTTATTTACCCAATCTCCTGTATTTAATCTTTTATTACTCATATGGATTTCATCTATCCAAATATTACCAAATCTCGTGAAAGGTTTCTAGATCATATCTGAAATGCACAATAAAAAACCAATCCGCGATATTATGCTTTTAATATTCTAAAATAAATCATGTGCTTATAAATTACATCGAAATAAATTATGTTTCCTTCATTGAATTGCGTATTAGATTATCATAATTACAAATATAGCATACCATTTTTCTGAAAGTTTTAGAATATAAAAAGGATGATTTTAACAAAAATGTATTCTTTGTAAAAAGTAACCCGAATTGTTAAATAAAACCCAAAAATAAATTTATTCATCAAAATTAATTTTGCTGCCTTCAAATTTGGCCCCATCGTGTCCAATAGAACTGTGACACCAATGTGATTCAACACCTCATGCATTTTTCATAGGCTGATTGGAGTATACAATTAATTCCTTCAGCGAATATTCTTTTATGTCTTGAATCGACTCAAAACGCCTGCCTCGAAGTGGTAATTTTAGCTTCTCGAACAGCAAAGAAAATTACTATTACAAATAAACCAAAATAAAATGTCTGTACCGAGAAGACAAATATATTCAAAATTTTTTAAACAATTTTGAAGTTTACCTATTGTATGTTTTTATGTGCGTGATTTTGATTACTATGTTGAATTTTTTGTGGCTAATTAATGTTATAAAATTCTGGACACTAAGCAAAATTTAACTATTCTTCTAAGTGGTTTCCAACCTTAGGTGCGCAATGCTATGTTTTTTTATACTTTAATTCCAATAATAGACCTCGTGGGAACTGTAATACATTCGAAAAGGGGCTTTGTCCATACTTCGGGTTTAAATGCGCCACGAAGAGACAAAATTCTAACCTGCCCCATTGCACTTATCACTAGAACACCATTCCTCGAGCGTGTATGCGGGAAAATGCACATCATAGGGATAATTGTATGGTAGTATTTTTTAAGGACAGATTGGTGTTGGTGTTGTTTGTGACGACTGATTATCTACAAGGGACATATGGGCCCGAGGAGGGATGCCCTCCATGGGGGTCCTTTTATTGGAACCTAATCCGTATTTACGCGAGATTCGAAGACAAAAAACGGAAAAATTTAAATATTTAGTCCGATTAGCAGGATTTGGTTCGAACCCGCAGCACCCCCAATTACCAGCTTTGAGAGCTTTCGTAACTACATTTTTTTTATTTTTTTTATAAATTTTTCAAAAAAGAAGCTGTATAAAATGAGACAGAGAGATAATGAACCCTGCTACTTTTAAAGGGGTTTGTTTATGTCTTAAAAACAGAGAGCAGCAATATAAAAATTAGCTCACATTTATACCAAGCACCTAAACTTTAATGCGTAGTTTAATTTTTGTTTTTATTCACTAAAAAACAAAGACACTACAAATTTAGTAAATATTAGATGAACAAATCTTTAATATTAAAAATGGAACTTAATTTGAATGTAACAGCGGACCTTAAAATTGTAATTTCAAATTTGCAAACGCTGATTGAGTGTTTCGTATTTTAAATACTAAATGCTAATTCTCTGCTTAGTGATATGTCTCTCACTGGACGTTGCAAAATAAATTGGTGGAAAATAATTTCATAAATTATGTAACATGATGCTGACTGCAGACGTCAGCATGAGAAGAATTCACCTATGACATTTGTCAATAAATACAAATTACTATAAACTGATATTGAAATGTATAAAATGATAACGAAATGAATTTCATATTAACATTTGCATACACAAATGATATTGAATGAAATTTGGACACTTTATTACCAACGCAACGATAGATTTTAAAATTAATGAAAACAACAACAACAAAAAAATAGAAATTTTGTTTTTGAGGTATTAGTTTGATAAACCTAGACAAAATTACAAGTGTATTGCCATATACGAGGTTAAAAACGTGTTTCGACAATGTTTAAAGATAAACAATGAAAATAACATATGTTAATGTATTTTGACAGAATTTTTGTCAAAAGAAATTATCGTAGTCTTATAATTCTATCAAACGTCAGACTTTCATTTTTTAATTAATCAACATGCATTTATACAATTTATACAATCATGATTTATGTTTATTTATTATGGTCTTTAAAACCCATTAAGCGCCGCTATATAAATTAACCGATTTTTTTATGGAATCATTGTTTTTTCTTAATGAATAGGATGTCATTAAAGTACTTCTGAAAAAAAAATCAAAATAATTTGATTATTTATGAAAAACAGCATGTTCTCGAAATGGGAGCAATGGCGCTTAATGGGGGTATTTTTTTTTTTTTTTTTTTTTTTTTACAAAAATAACCTTTTGCTTTCGCGTAGTTATAACAGCTATTTTTAAATTCTTTTAAAATAAAAAAGACTATATCATTCTGAAACAGAAATTTTATGAGAAAATGAGAAAAATTACATTTACAATTATAATAAACATCTACATTTATAATAAAAAAAAAATCAATTTACCTTTTTATACGCATTTTCATTACACATCTCATTATTTTTCATCATTACATTATTTTTTTTTCTCTATTTTACATGAAAGACGACTGAGCAATTTTTATGCTTTTAATATTTTTTTCTTTTTTTAATTTATAAATCACATACCTCTTCGTTGACTTCTGATTTTGAATGTACGGAAAGCTCAACCTCAACAGATATATCACGAGGTAAATTGTCGCATAAATTGTTTTCTATTACATATTCTTCATCTGTTACTATTCCGAGATCAGGTGGCAAGCCAACGATTTCCGGATCATGTGAATAATCATCTGAATCTACAGGCCCTGATTATCGCACGAAATTTCTGAGGGGCACAAAATTTTTCATAATTTCATCTAAATTTCCATTAAAAAGTCATAATTCTGAAAAAAAAAATGTGATATTTGAGGTATTAATGCGGTGAAATGACAAAGAATAAGCGTGTAACATGTAAAGAAACTAGTATCAGTAAACCAACCAATGTAAAGGTGTACGAAGAATTGGAAGTGTCCTGGACACAGAAACTTACTAGTCGGGCCCTGTGAACCTACTTGTGTCAAAATAATCCAAAGCTTGAGACACAGTTAAAAATTTCACAGGCATATTCTCTTTAAAATCGAAATAAAAATAAAAAAAGCCTGCTAAAGTATATATTTTAGCAAAAGAAAGTAATAATAAAGTAAGAAACATATTTTAAGAGTAACACTTCCAAGAAAAGTTTGCTAGGAATGATAAGAAAATATTTCTAAAGCTTCTATACAAACTATTTTCACGCTTATAATAAAAGCACTGTATTGGGTCTTTCTAATTTGAGATTTTCCATCTGGCCTTGAAAACTAACGAAAGCGCCATTGCTCCCGTTACGGGAGCAACTCGTTTTTTCATGATTTGTGATCAATATATTACACTTATTGACTACGGATTTAGGCAGTATTAGACAATAGATAATTATAAACATATTTTAAATAAAAAATATAATTTTTATTAGTACGTTATTAAAAAAAAAAAATCTTGCGAAAGCGGTCAAAAAGCTAAATTTCGTCTTTTTAAACAAGTTTAAAAAAAAATAGAAAATGCAAATGAAACTTTTTATAAAAATTAATGAAGTCATCTCATATATTCAAAATATAAATAACATAAACTTTTTAGCAATATATAAAATGCTCATTTTAGAAAAAAATCCCAGAGTAATGTTCCCAAAATGGGAGCAATGGCGCTTAGTGGGTTATATCAGTAAAAAATAATATTAGCATGTGAATGCGAGTAAAAAACCAGTTTCGTGCATGTTTGTATTATGTTTTTAACAATTCGTAGTCAGATTAAACAATAGACGCAAAAGTATTAAAATGAAGTCATTTTGAATAATAAAAGAAAATAAGTGGAGAAAATATGTATAAAATTGGAATGCTTGAAGTATTTAATATTTAATATATATCATATGTATATATACATTAATAGCTTCATTTTTTTTAAATTTTGTATAAATTGAATTCTAATTAAAATTTTATACAATTTGTGGTACGGAATATTCGTTTTAAAAAAAAATCTTTTTGTAAAATCTTAAGTAATGAAAAATAATTTTTAATGTCTTCCGTCAGCTTGAAACTTTTATATTTTAATATCTTTTTAATTAATTTTCATGAAAAGTATTCTGTATCTTTATTGTCCATGTAAATTCTTCTTAAAAATTCCTTTAATTTGATCCATAATGAAAAATTCTTCGAAATCGAAAATACGAAAATATTACATTTTACATTTTTTTAAATTGTCTAAAATTTTAGAGTACAATTAAAAAGTAAAATATATGTAAAATCTTCATAAGTATCAATATAAAAACGATGGTAACCACGTATAAGTAAAACAGTTAAATGAAAAGCTATAACCATTTTTAAAACTAGCAATATTTTTAATCCGCTTTCCTTAGAATTAATTTTTTCCAAGAATCATCATATTTAAGTTCGTATATCTAAATTTCTACGAATGATAAAGTTATTAGACTCGATGTAGCTTTTTTAATCTTATTAAATTGTTTTGGGATTTTTTTATTTTTATTTTGAGTGAAATTTTTGAAAATATGAATATTGCAGTAAACTTAATTCTTCTTCTTAAAAAAAAAATATTACGTTTATAAAAAATGCTTTTGAAAATCCCGATGAGAAATAAATACTTATTATTTTCTGATAGTTCTATTTAGAAAAATTTGCCTATTACGCTGACAAGTAAGACAAAAAAAGTCCCATTCATATAACACTAAAATTGAGAGAGTTATTAAACTTTAAAAATGCATGACTAATGCCACTTTTCTGCTTTGAAAACAAATGAGTTCGGCTTGGATTTAAGGGGTCACATACGAAGTGCTTAAAGTATTCGAAGATCTTATTTCATGTGCATCTGCGCTTTGAAAGAAATCGTACAAGTATCACGATTAAGTTAACATTTATTATGTTTCAGATTGGCTAAAATAACATATGTTTTATTTTGTCAGGATTTGAGACTGTTGCTTTTATGATTTCTTTTAACAAAAATTATGTTATTTTTATATGTTTTTATGTTACTTCAACGATCGTACGTATGTTTTTCCAGTTCAAAATTTCTACACGAACTTTATCTCACTTTCAAATATCTGATTGAGATACATTTTACATACTGGTGCAAATCCGATAACAATCTAATATTATTATGATTTTCGGTGATTACCATTTATACCTATTTTACAGGATAACACAAAAAAGTTAGGATGGATTATCGCCAAGAAGTTTAAGAAAATGTTTTAGGTTAGATAATACAAGACTGCTATATTTGTGTTATTTAACTTCTATGTATTTATTTCTATGTGCACTGAATCCAAAAATTACCTTAATTTTTAACCATCATGTCAGGATATTTCTCAAATCATAAATTGTTAAAGTTAAATAATAACAAAGATCTGTATAAAAATAGGGATGGCTGTGTTTTTTAACTTTTGATAATTGATTTTTACGTATTTTTTAGCATTGAATCTGAAAATGACATTCATTTTTAACCATCACGTTAGAAATTTTTTGCAAATCGTAAATGTGTAAGTTAAAATATAACGAAAATCTCATACTATAAAACATATGTAAAACTTTTTTTCTTTTCTTTTCTTTTATGTTATTTTATTCAATAATTTATTCAATATTTTTGCTTATCCTGGGATTCTTACAGGTAAACATCTAGGTGGTCCGATGAGATGTGGAAGAGATTCAATTTTAACATTGAACTTTTTAACTTTGAAATTTGCAATTTGCGTAAAATCCTGATGTGATGGTTAAAAATGAAAGTCAATTTCGGATTCAGCGGTACAGACTACATAAGAATCAATTATCAAAAGCTAAAAAACATGACATAACCCAACTTTTGCAGGGTAGTGCAATCTAATAATATTTAAAAATATGTATCATTTTGTAAAGAATAAAGGCTGCTTATTTAGCATCATTTTATTTAACAAAAGTTTTGTTTTTTCTTTCTTCTTAAATAATTATTACAAAATGTATATTTTGCATTAATATGTCAGAATGATTAAAGATTTCAAATTTATATTGCAATGCTAATTTCACTTTCAACCTTTTTTTAAATATATCTGACGAAATTGTATTTCGACTCAATTTGTGAATGACCCCCAACATTAAAAAAAAAATATGCTCCAACTTTAAACAGCTATTACTCGGTCAATTTTAATCGTTGAATAACGGGACTTTTTTTTGTATTACTTGTCAGTGTAAAAGGAAAATCTTACTAAATATTACTTGTAAAATCAGGGCACCGTATAAAAATTTAAATTTCGCAATTTTTAAAGAAATGTTTTTATTGACCCAAATCGACTTTAAAATATTTCTTTACCTGATTTAAAACATTTTTGTAGCTGGAGCTATATGTCTATCACTAAAGGTTTAGGAATTAGTCATTGGACATCGTTGAGAGCGGACACACTGTACATTAACTCACATTTAAAAAATGAATGTGAAATCTATATTATATCGCATAAACATGTTTAATAGAAACTACCACTGTGGGCAACACCTGATTGACGTGGAACAACACATGATTGGCAGTGGCCAGTAACTGATTGACGGAGGCCAGTACCTGATTGATGAAGGCCAACATCTGATTGATGGTGCCCGCACCTCATTAATAATTTTTGCTTTAACGGCAGTTTTTTAATCTTCTAATAAACATCACACGTTTTCAATTTTTTGCGCCACCGAATGAGGAAATAAAGCGCTTTCATAACTCATTAAAGCTGGTTAAGTTCAATTAAAGCCGGCTGGCAAGAAAACTTGCCATTTAAGTATTACGAAAATTTTAAATGTGAAAACCAGTACTTTAGTAAGAAACTTTTCATATTGCCTAAACTCAAACTTTGAAATATTAAAAGATTTAAAATTAGAAACTGAAAATAACTGGTGTCGACTGGAGTCGAGGTATTAAAAGAAGTGTAAAAGAAACACTCCTTAAAGGATTAACCTATTGCATACTTGCCAACTTCGAACTGAACTTCAGTAAAATATGAGTTAAATTATCCCAGGTTAAACACGTTTCGAATCAGAAATTTTTTAAAGAAATTAATTCAAATAGATTTCATAGAGAAAGTTAATATTAAATCCATACTGATACATCAAGTACATTTTCTGGTTAGAAACAGGTTTCACCTGGGTCAATTTAACTCGAATTTTGCGGAAGTTTAGCTGAATGTTGGCAAGTATGCTATAGCACTTAAAACAATGTAAATAATTCAGCATTTGTTTGTTTACGTGAATATTACATAACTAAATTTCCGATCAAAATGAAAACTTCACAAATAAATAAATAAATAAAACTCTAATATAAGAGATATGTACTGGAACTACTCGCTTTAATTATAAACAAAATAAAATATTTTGCTATAAATAGAGAATTATTTTGCGATTAACTGCTGGAATGCGGCTAATGCGAAAGTAACAAACATGCTTTTTACTATAGTAGGTAGACAGTCTAATAAATTATGCTGAATGTAAAAAACTTATTTGAGTTTCAATTAAAATAAATTTAAACTCCTGTTTTGTATATCACAATGAATGTGAGACATGTTTAACACGAGTAGCCGGTTGGATCCTCTTCATTAATATATAAAAAACGTAAACTTTTCGCTCCGCGTTATATTAAACAAGTGGGTAAGTCTGATCGATGTGTGATCGCACAAAGGGTTTACTTTAATACTCCTTTCGAAAAACATTATCCTTTATTTAATAAATACAAATCATTAACTTATACTTATTAAATCCTTACATAGAGGACAGCACCATTAAACTAATATTAAATTTATTCTATTTTTTAATCAAATTAAAAATATCCATGTCAAATTATTTATATAAAATAGAAAATGCTAAAATTTTAAAAGTTTCAAAAATTTGGCGGATGTTTAAATAAAATTTAAAATTTTTAAAAGCCACAAAAAATGTTCAAACGAAAGTTAAAATGCTGATATTTCTCAAGATTTAATGGGTGTTCAAGCAAAACTTTTCAAGCAATTCAAGCGTTCAAGCAATTTTTCATTTTCTCAATACAAAATAAATTATTTAAACATTATTTAAAATTCCATAATTTCAAAATTTTATCGGAAATTTAAACAAAAACTTAAGTTTCGCATTTTTTGAAAGAATTTTTAATAAAAAAATACTTGTTAAAATATTTTTCAGCAACATTTAGCCTTACAATTGAAAAAAAAAATTACAAACAATCTGTAAAATTGTATGTATTAGATAATAAACCTATTCCATTGGAAAATTTTCAAACTCCGACGTGAAGCTTCGAACCATGAACCTTACGTGTAGCAGGCATATGCTTTACCACGGAGCCTTGTAACCCACTCGAAATAGCCTATAATTAAAGTTATGTTTTAAAATATATATCACAGAAATGGTTGGATATCATTAAATTAATTCACTTAAAATAATATAAAAGTTTTTTTTCAAAATTTTATGATTTTTCGTGTGATCGGAGGTATTCAACTATAAGTCTGCAAAATTTCAAGTCTATAACTTATATAGTTTTCGATAATAAACTCTGTGACAGACAGATAGAGGAGTGAGACGAATAGGGTTTCGTCAGATGAACGAAACGCTAAAAAAGAAACAAAAATTATCCATATTTTATCATCGTCCTATATATAATACAGCTTATTTTTATTGAATTTTAACAAGTACCATCCTATTATTAATTTCCGATTTTCTGCCAAATTATGCTTCAAAATTAACATACATCCAGTGATGCCAGATTAGGGACTTTTTTAATTCAGATTAGTTGACTGCCACCACTTTTTAAAAATAGTATAATTCGCTTATTTTTGGAGAATTTTTAATATATTTTTAAGTAGGTCGAAAATTTGTATTTCAAAAAAGTGGTGACAATCAACAATCTGGGGACAAAAAAGTCCCCAATCTGGCAACACTGCATATATCAACTGTAATCATATTAAGTTCATTTTAAAAAATTGAAATTTATAATACATAATTTTATTATTTTATCCAGCATGACATTTTTCCTTTTTCAAATTTAAGTATTTGCCTGAAAATATGTTCAGATATAATTTTGACAAAATTTATACATTATTTCTGATTATAAGTAAGTACAAGCTGTTTAACCCGTTCTACGCACGAGAGTTCATGAATTTAATTCTAAAACCAAAAGTAAAAATAAAATTTTGACGAATTATCATGTTGCTATGGCAGCAGACAATAAAACGATATCTTTGGAATAAACAGAATGAAAATTTTTGATGTTTGTGATAAAATGTTTTTCTTTTCTTTTTTTTAAGTAGGTAATAATTAAGTGCAATTAAATAAACTCTAATTATTTGCATGCGAGTTAAAAGAGTTATATTAATTCCCGCTACAGCTTCTTACTATTGCACCGTGGCGTACGTAATATGTATATCTCACATTGCAGTAAACATTTAGAACTAGTTAGAACTCGCGGGATTACGGATTAAACATACAGGCAAAAATCCGCGAAAAACATAAAATAATAAAAAACTATTTAAAATTTTCGAATTTTTTGCCACAATCGTTCAACGGTCCCCTACCAGCAATCCGTGTGCCAAATTTCGCAGCCCTGCGCCCTGTGGTTTCCGAATTTTTCAGGTTGCATAGATAAGCGCACGGATTTCAATAGGGTAGATTGTTGCGTCTCTGTAAAATATATGTACACAATTTATAATAATTTATTGGACCATATTGCTATATATAGAACAATTTTTATAAAGGACACTAATAAAGTTTTCATGAGTTTTTGAATTCATTTTTTTTTTTTACTTTTATCTCTTCAGTCTGTAACAGCAATATTTTGTAAAAATATTATTATTTTCTATATATTGTCAAATTAAAATTAAGCAGGGCGGAAAGCAACGATGGAGGTATTTAAATTCTATCAACAGCACGAACAGAAAGCATTAGTCAGGAAGAAAATTATTATTTGAGTGTAATTTTTGCGAGATGAAATATTCCCTTTGATGGGTTCAGGGCGTCACCATAATGTAAAATATTCATCCGAATCTACCTTTAACACCGTTTGATTTCTGCTACTCGGAAACTCTGAAATATTAAGTTCGATATAAATTCACAGATTCTGCAACAGATATACTTCGAATAGAAATATTGTAAAAGATTTTTCTCTAATTCTATAGTAGATGTTGTATGGGAAATTCAGATGTATACAATAACTGCTGAAATTTTGGTTTTTATATCGATTTATAATTATGACTTTTAAGAATTTTTACTCGATAGATTAAATTCAATAATGCTGATTAGTACAAAAAAGGGTACAAAATAATAGGAACGATTATTTAATTTATTAAATAACAATTATAATTATATTAATCTAAATATACATTATATAAATTGATTTTGTTAAAATAAATAGGCAATATAAACATAAATAATTGTAAAACAATTGTTATTATTACAATATAATAAATTGCATATTCACTAGATGTACAATAGGAACAAAATGATAAAAATGTAACCGATTTTTCTAAATTATGAAAATATTATATATGAACTGTGCCTCCATTGGGTTTAATAATTTCAACGCAGTGTTGTGGCATCGATCTTAAAAAGTTTTGAACTTGTAGAGGTGTCGAAAAATCTATGATTCACAAATGACAGGTTGTATTTCTGCTTTTGACTCATGCTGGACCATTTGAAATTGTTTTCGGTAGATATTGCACACTGTAAAATCTCAAACGTTTTCCATGGGATTTAGATCCTGACTATTGGCCGGACAGTTAAGTTTGGGAATTTTATTATCTTTAAACCTGTTCTTTTTGTCTTGTCTTTTGCAGAGTGAAACGGGGCATTGGCATTATCTTGTAGTAAAATTTAAATAGAGCAAGGAATATTTTCAACCTGGTTCAACAAATAGAGTTCTAGCATGTGAATATAGGTATACCTATTTTATCGTCCTTCTTGAAAAGCAATTGTAAGTTTATCTTATGAGGAAATAGCAGCAGAAACCATTAGGAAGCCTCCATCAAGTTCATACGTAGGAAATACGTCCTTTTATTTTGGTAGTTCATATCACTATGAAACAAGAATGAAAAATCATGCGTACAGAATAGATTATGAAACACTTTTCAACACATTCAGAATATTATAACGAAGCTTTAATGTTGACTAAGTTGAAAGATGACGTGTAAATGAAATATTTATAAAACGCATAACGCATTTGAAAACACGATTTCTGTTATTACCGTGAATAGTCGTTAAAATTTACGGTTTTGTTCAGCTCTGTATATAATCTACGGCTATGTTAGCATACTACATAGTATGATAAAAATTGATTCAGTTAAACGCATAGCACAAATGAAGATTTCCACTCAGTAATTTCCGCTAATAAACGGATGTTGTTGAGAACTTTTGTGAGACCCGGTATATGATCTATAGAATTTATACACACCATGTAATGTTTAAAAAATAGTTAAATTTAAAAACGCATACCACAACTGAAAACCTACTTCCAGCAATTATTGTTCGTTGGCTTCAATAGTTCAATTATTGCTCATTTTCTTCTATAGCCAAAATCTTTTGAGTGTATCTGTAAATAAACGATAATTTCTATACACATCGTATTCCATAGTAAGAACCTTGTTGTACATCTCAGTAATTTTTATCAGTTTCAATATGTTTAAAATACTGTAATATCATTAAAATACACGGCAAACGATTTTTCTCCATAGACCGTAGTGTAACGGAATTCTTTTGAGAGGCCCTGTAAATGAACCAAAAATGCTACTCGCTTCATTTTCAATACCGAACAAACCGTAGTAAACCCCAGTAATATATATATCTTTCATGGCAATAGGACTATATTTACGCGATTTAGAGCTAGTACAGACGAACAGACAGAGAGAAGGATAGACAGGCAGACGAACAGACAAACCTAATTTATAAACAGTTTTCAACTATGTGTTAAAAACATGATCCGGACTAAACTTCTTTTCGTGACTAAAAGTAATTTTAGATCAATTCATTTGTTGCTTCATATGTTTATCGGCAAATTCAATGCCAGAATTTTTGCGGTGTGATGTTAAACGCGGACACCAACGTGGTTTAACATATTTTAAAACTTCCTACATTTGTATTGCTTCTGATGCACGCGTCTTTGAGGGGAACATTTTTGTTGTTTCTGGTTAGACGTGCCCCCAACGAGCTCTAATGAACCGCGGCTAGGTTAGCGTTCCCAGGTGAGTCCCAACCCCGAACTATGCATATTCGAAAATTTAAAGTAATTCTGGCTAAAACAAGCCAGTCCCGATCAAAATCGGTCCAGCGGTTCCAAAGTTATGAGCATTCAAATTTTTAAACTTCCTCCTATCTTTTTAATATCGTTTTCAATGCTCTGGAATCTGCCATTTTGGCTGTCACTGTAGCACCTAAATTTGCTCATATCTCTCTAAATATATTTTTCTGAATCTTGTATATATTTATTATGAATTATAAAAAATGTTCCACGTCATTTAAGCCCATTTTTATAACTGTGTATATCTTATTATTAAAGTATTGGGCATTTTTTTTTGTTTTGCTGTTGCTCACGAAGGGCAGTTGTTGTGATTTAGTGCTCCTACATTGAGTGTTTTTAAGTGTTATATTATATGCTTCTTGGAGTTGGAGGTGGCGTTTTTTACCCAATTTTGAACATTTTGGCATCTATAACAATCATCAACTAAACTTTAAAGCCACATTAACGCTCCCCCCCCCCTCAATTTAAAATGTCATCTTTTTCGCACGAGCGCCATGTTGCTCCAATTCGAAGAAAATGTGTGCAATTCGTGGTTTTTTTAAGTGGTTAAAAACTACAATTAATATCGGATACACACTTTTTCATCATCATTTGGAGTGTTCTGAACCCATTTCAGTAAGCTTTATTTTTCTATAATAATTTTAAGTTAGGGGCGTTGGCATATTAAAATTTCATGTCTTCGGAACTTCAGTCATTTTCTGGATTAGGTGCAATGTTTACCTTTTTATTTTAGCTCATAATAATCTTAAAATTAATTATAATTCATAATATTTGTTTCTTATATGTGTCTGAACCTTTTTACATTGCTCCGCCACCATTCCGGTGTTGCTGGCATCATTATTTAGTACTTTAATTTTTTTTTTTGAAAACCTAGTGTTTTTAACAGCTTTGTTTTCCCTCGCCCATAGGCAAAGCATTGTTGTTTACTTTTTTAAATTACTCAAATTAAATATTTCTTAGTGTTTTATAGTATTTTAACTATTTTTCCCATTTGCAAGTTTCCTCAAGGTGTCCCCCGCCCCTATTCCTGTATTTTTATAAAATTATTTACTACCATAAATGAGTGTTTGAAAAGTGCACATATTTGTTATTTCTGGTTAAGATGGCTGTCATGGGCACACCCCCTTTTAACATTTCGTTTCCCATAGAGAAAAATGGAAATCGATGTTTTTTTTTTAAAACTGATTTTTAAAATACTATAACAATGTATAAAATTGATTAATTCATATGAAGGTAAAGAGGAATGTTCAATTTATGCTCCGCCATACTTAGTTACTTATCTTTGAGTGTGCAAGTTTGTTTTATGAGTCATTGAAATATTGGTATATTATTGCTCTATTTTTTGTTAAGATGGCGGCTGGTTTCTTCTCGAAGACGCCTTCCCGCCTGACATTGGCATAAGGTGAGGAGTCCACATCCTTCATATTAGTCCTTTGCAGATCTATCCCTTCATTTCTTTCAGTCAAACCATCAACATAGATAATATTTGTAGAGAACTAACTTTCCATTTTCATTTAGTCAGTAACTTTATAAATAATTAAGATCTTTGCAATTAAAACTTAGAATGTTGATGTTATGTGTTACCAGCAGCTGTTGCCACATAATAATGTTGAATCTAACATAGGATAACTTTATATTAGGCCCATAATATGGAATTATGGGAACATGTAGTGAAAATGGGGGAATTATGGGTATTAGTGGATCTTAAATACTTTGGCTTGCGGGTAAAGTGTGTTTCCAGTATAAATTAAAACTATTCTCATTACCAAACTTGTTTAAAAGTAACTTTATGTAAGAATTATTAAGAATATAAGGTCTGAAGAGGTCCTACACAGCCAAATTCTCAAATAGGTATATGTAAAGAGCCTCAGAGCATGTGTAGTGGCCGTTGAAGTGCGTTTTGATCAGTCTTAGACGGTTCTCCTATTGCCAGTAGCGTTTATCATAGCATTTTTCATAGAATTGATCATCAAATTGTCTCAGGGGGCTCTTCATACCTATAACAATCAACTTAAACCAATATTTCATTTGTTTAACCAATCTAAGGAGCTGATCTCCACTTTAAAATTTTCTATAAAGTCTAAACTTTGAAGGCCTGCCCAGGTGGGAGGGGGGGACCTGCCCCCCCCCCCCATTATAGACCTTAAAATTTTGCTTAAACTTTAAACTATCTTTCTATATCATTTTGTAAGTAGTTACGGGGTAGCCCAGGGGCTGTGCCCCCCTCTAAAAGTCACTCACTCAAAAAGGGCTGTTTCTTCACTTCATTTCTAACTTTAAATGCTATTATCTCTGCTTCTTTGGGAACTACAGCGAGGGATTCTCTTCCAGCCTATCACTCTTGTTCCAACTTAGACTTTTTCACCTTCGGTTTTTCGGTTCCCCCAATAGGGCCGTAGACAGGGGCCGAGGGGGGCCCGAAAGTTAATTTTTGATGTAGCATGTTTACTGTTAGCTTTCGTCCCACAGTTCTCAAATATATTGTCTAATTTTTTTATAGTCACTTTGGGACACCATACGGATCCCAATATGTTTTTTTCTCCATTTGTAAATTCACCTCTACTCTTCGAAGGCAAGTTGCACTTCGGAGTGCTTTTTTTATTTATTCTCATCTCTTGTGGCTAGCCCATCTTGCTTTTATTCCCCTTTTTCCACCCTTTCCTGTCAGGCTTAGTGGTGTCACTTAAAGGGTTAAATTATCTACTTCTGCCCTATTAACTTTACCCTAGCATTGTAGCATATCAAACTGTTGGTCTCGATGAGACCAGTTCTTTTTTCCGCACAGCTTTTTCTCCCCCCCCCTTCTCCCCCCCCCCTTCTCCCCCCCTCCCACCACTCTGGTTAACCCGCATTAATATAACTTTCAAAATATCACTGGAATTCATTATTTTTCAACATTTCTCATCCAAGTTCATCAAAGAGCGCCATACAGAACATTGCATTGCTAAAAATTTCACAGCACTAAAGTCATACATACGTAATTAAGTATTGCAGCAATGGTGGACAACTCAAATCATCTCAAGTGCAGCAGTGGAGTCTCCACAATTTGAAAATAGGTAAGCCAAACTGATTACTGTATACTGGAATTCTTCCACTTTTTAATTGCACTCTTCGGTATGGCGTAGGTCAAGCATAAGTTCACTAAATATTCCTAATTAATTCTGAATATTTTTGTTTAAATTGTAAATAATTAAATCATATTTAACCAAGTTTTCATTTGGAACAGAGTTTGAGCACAAATTATTTATCCAAGGTTTATTTCAAGTATAATATAATGCAAATTATTGTAACAATCTTTTTTTTTTATTTGCGTTGTGAGCAACATTTCGTATCAGCAGTTTGGTGCTACACGTGATCTTTATTATTATTATTATTATTATTATTATTTTCAAAATCAACTTTTCCAAGTTTTTCCCATTTATTCAAAATTTTGATTTTTTTTTCTCCCATTAACTTGCCCCACTATTCAACATTAATTATTTATTTTAGCCATTCCCAGTGGTCTCGACCACTGATTTTAGCTTTAATCTATCCTATTAACCCTTCTCTTCTAAATGCATGTTCGGGAGCGGACAAAACCTGATAAGCAGTTTTATAGTTATAAAAAGTTTTCTAAATAATTAAGTACAGTTATAAATCATAAATATTAGAAGAATAGAACACTTCATAAAATTCAATTTAGATTCTCTCTGCAAGTATAAGAGCCAAAATCTCATAAACAAAGTTTACAGCAGCTAAGGTACAATGGCAGAAGCCTAGGTCACAGAGGACATAAACAATCATCAATCAAGTTAAAATGGGTACCGTTTCATACGAATCGGGAGATTCGGATATGGGCCACCAACAAACACTCACGGAGCATCCTCCATCACAAATACGAAGACCAATATCTCTTAGGATTATATCTAAATCCAAAACAACAGCCGATGATCATTCAAGTCAGTTAATCTCTACACGAAATACACGAACCAAGGATCTTAAATCGACACCATCAAAAACACTTAAAACAGAACCGAAGAAAAAAACACAGGATGAGGAGTTTCCCTCCAGAAAGGATGGCAAGGCCAAACACCTAGCTGTAACAGAAATACTACTACAGCTGGTTGATCATCTTAGACAACATTCGAAGGTTCATCCTACAGCCGCGAGTGATTGCTTAAATTTGTTTCTATTTACAATCCATGAACCAGACAAGACATTACAAAATCTAAAACAACTACAAATGGGCACAAAACTAATGAATCAAATAGAATGTATATTAGGGAAAAAGCCAGTGGATCTACCAACAGCAATTTCCTACATGAAGAAAACAGAAAAGCTAAAGGACCCAAATACAGAGCTATTAAACGAACCCTCACTGCATGAGGCTTTAAGATAGCTGATAAAACAGCTGACGCAACACACCGCTCATAATAATAAAATGTCAGAAAAGTATCAGCTTTACATCATAAAATCGTTGACTCAAAGAAAGGAACTCGTCGACAGTACAAAGGAACACAGCAATGCAGAACTGGTCGAGGTGACGATAGAACAGAGTTTTTCTCCCACCTTACAACTTAACGCGGAGAAAGTGTCAGATTCCCCAGAATCTACTGAAAAAGCTGCGGAACTTGTACAAAAGACTAACAAAGTTGAAACATGTGAAAATGCAAAAACTCAACTAAACGCAGCAGAAGAAATATCCGATGACACAATGGATTCTGACCCGCAGATTTTGCAAAAACTAAAAGAAGAAATAAAAAAAACTGAAACAGCAACTATCACAAAAAGATAAGGTAATTGAAGAACAGACTAAAAAACTGAAAGAAAGAAACTTTGCACCAAAAAGATCAAATTTCACAGTCACAACTTAGAGACAGAATTCTCACAAACCTACAGGTCTTAGCATCTTATTTTTTCAGAATCGGACGGCGTTAACCAAAAGACGGTGGAAGATCTCACGACATATGTTCGAACATTGTTTCGTATTACAGAAAAAAAAACTCAGAAACTAATAGATCTTCAAGAAGAATTTAAATGTCAACAGCTATATGTAGAATCATTACACGGAAGAGAGAGCTCTAGCACTATCCTCAAAAATGAATTAGTTAAAATTATGAATGAACATAAGGCACACATTACCTCTCTTTTTAATCAACAAAGTGACCATCTACAGAACAAGTTTAACTCTCCGACATATGCCGAAAAAGTCTCTCGGAAACCTACAGAAACACTTATAAAAGAAAGAAAGGATGTGAATTTAACAGCACAAACATTAAAAAGAAAAATATTCAACTTGGGAATTGAAGATCTTGCAATACAGGATTGCATACGTACAAGAAGTGGTAATCTGCAACTTAAATGCAATAAGAAAGAAGATGCACAATTCATAACAGAAAAACTTAAAAAATCGGAGCTTAAAGACCAACTAGATATTATACAAAAGGAACAAAGAATCATGATCTTTTCCATCCCACAACAAATCACCGAAGAAGAACTAAAAACAGCGCTACAGAAAAAATTATCAAACAGGGCTGACATCCAATTAATCAAAAAGATAGACACAAGGGACTCTTACTATCAAACCATAGAAATGGATATGGCGTCAGCAAATTTCCTAATTTCAAGCAAAAGGCTGTTAATATGCATGCACTCGTGTCCAATCAGAAGGTATAACTCCTTGCCCAGATGCTACATATGCCAATGACTAGGTTATGTAGCATCCTTATGCAGTAAAAAAATGAGATCAGGTGTGAATTCTGTGGCCAAAAATCACGATTCGCGACAATGTGAACTGAGGGATCAGGCCGACAAGCATCGTTGCTTTAATTGTATTGCATATAACCAAACCCATGGAAGAGACATCAACATAAAACATAAAGCATCAAGTAGTGACTGTTCCTACTACCGAATGCAGTTGTCTGAAAAACGTTCTTCAGTATACAATTCAAAATAGCTCAGATAAATCTCCAAAAAATTAGAACAGCCACTACTTCACTATTCAACTTTCCTATACAAAATCAATATAAAATAGCTTGCATCCAGGACTGTCCATTAACAAATAACCGCCCTCACGGCCTTTCTACATCAGTGCCCTGCTACTCCTCATCGTCCAAAAACTGTTTCATCGTTATTTTCGACCCTTCAGTTCAACATATTCGTGTGTAACAATATGAAAAATCTGTATTTGTGAATATCCTAACCTCAGACGGGTATATCACCATCGGAAGTCAGAACTCTCCACCGTCGTCCAATCTACATGATAGTCTACAAGACTGGTCGGAAATGAAAGGAATGACGTCAAAAATTCTCCTGTTGGGGGACTTAAATGCCCATAGTCCGCTTTGGGGATACTCCACAGAGGATGAAAGAGGACAACACTTCATAAATTTCATGAGCACTCACCGCCTCCTGGTCATTAACAACCCCTATAGCATCTCAACATTTGAGTCCAAACATCTCAAGGAATGGATAGACGTCTCTTTAGCATCTTTTCAACTTTTCTCATCGATTTCATTGTGGGAAGTCAAGGAGGAGATGGATTACGGGGACCATAAACTAATAACTATTACCTTATCAACAGACATCCCAAGCCTTCCAAAGAGGCGCTACAGAACAAAAGATGTTTCTTTCAAGCGATTCAACAAAGCACTATTAGACAAAATTGAAGAGCAGTTGTTTACTTTCCAAAACACCTATTCAAAAGAAAGTTTTGATACAAAATAAGCCATGTTCATATCAATAATCAAGGATCTGTGCGAAATACATTTCAAGAAAAGAAAAAGCGCACACAGACCAACTATAACATGGTGGACCGAAGAGCTCCGTAAACAAAGAAACTACGTAAGAGACCTACGGACAAAGGCCAAACTTCCGAAAGCGACACCTGAAATTTATATAAGGTTCAAACAGGAAAGTGTCAAATATAGAGGACTAATCCAAATTCAAAAGAAGGAAACTTGGGGCAAATTTTGTAGAAACTCCAAGGATCCTTACGGAAAAATTAAAAAAGTTGCTTTCCAAGACTTTTACAGTAAAGAAGCATATGCCCTCTCGACATCCACCAACCTTATCCAAACAAAACAATCCTTCTTCCAAGAACAAACTAATTCAATATTTGGCCCATATCATACCCCTCCACCATTCAACTTTTCTCCAGATCCATCAGCACCCCCTTTCACAACCCAAGAAGTATCAGAGGCAGTATTTTCATTTAACAAGAATAAAGCAAGCTCCAGGAATTGATGAAGTGGATCACTACATATTACGCAATATATTTAAATCGCATGGCAACCTTTTATTAGATATGTATAATGCCCTCTTAAAAATTAACTACTTTCCAGATCCGTGGAAAATTGGTGAAATTGTATATTTTCAGAAAGTTGGAAAACCACCCACAGAGAGCAGTTTATACCGACACATATCACTCTTATCGGTATTTGGGAAAGTATTTGACAAATCAATTCTCCGAAGAATTAATTACTTACTTCACATCAAGAAAGACAACTTTCCATCTCAGACATCTCAGCTTCACTGAAGGAAGATTCACAGAAACAGCCCTACAAGACCTCTTCTCAGAATTAGAACTTCTTAAACAAGAAAATGTTTATATTTCATTAATTTCAATAGACTTTCAAAATGTATTCGATTGCCTACCGTGGACGGTGACCCTACAGGCCCTTGAAGACTTGGACACAGAAACACCTTACATAAATACACTAAAATCATTCCTCTCTAACCGAGGTGCCTATCCAAATTGGATGGCCGATGCGATCCACTGGTTTTCAAAAGGTTGTCCACAGGGTTCCTGCCTAGCCCCATTCCTTTCCCAACAAAGAAAGAAACAGTGGGCCATCAGCTGGAAAAAATATGGCAGCCACCAGCGCTATCAGCCGTAAAGTGCAAGGGTGCCATTACCTAAACCTGTCGAAAAGTGTCCAAGCCGAATGCAGCTGGCCCATCAGTGATGGCCAACAGCAGGCCAGCATTGGTATGCCATCACATTACTTCAATCCGGCACTTTTCCTTCTGTGCTAGCACCTATCCCACTGCTTTTCCTTTGCTGGCCCAGCACTTTCCCTTACAAAAATTTCTTATAGAATTCTATTAAAAAAAGTATTATATAATTATGGCTCTTTTTTCTATAAGCTAGTTTCACCAAGAGGTATAGAAACATCTGTAGAAGTGTCTATAATAGAAATGTCTATAGAAATATTTGAACTGCATCTGGACACCCTCCCAAGTACTGACCGCGCTCGATGCTGCTTGGTTTTCGTGATCGGACATGATCAAGTGCTTTCAGCGTACGGTACGATTGCTCGTAGTGTTCAAGCTCTCATTACACTATTTCAAGTTTGTTTCTTTTGTGATTTACGTTCCCAATCATTAAACTGATATAGAAATTATTCTATTGTATAGAAATCCCATGTATTTTATACGCTTTTTTTTATTATTGATTCTGAACTGCTTAAATTATGAAAACCGAAATCCTTTGTAACCTAGTAAAACCAGATTTAAGGAAAAAAAAAGGTGCGTTGAAATAAAGAATTTATTTATTTATTCATTTACTTATTTATTTTGCTGGTGGCATGATGCTATATTTTTTACATTTTCAAAAAGAAAATAGCTTCACAGCTTAAATTGTGTTAAGATATTCATTTCAGAATTGTGTTCAAATACTCAATGTCTTCGATATTCGCAGCGCCACCTAGCGTAAGGGTTCCCAGCAATAATACTGCGAATGTTCGTGCACTTCCATGTAGTGGTGAGCCAGCGCATGAGATAAGATGGATGCCCACCAGAATTTTATCTGATGATTTCTAACAGCAAAGTTGACTGAAGCTGTCCAGCAGTGGTCATGCAGTGGTAGACCATCGGCCAGCACTTCTCCATCATTGCCAGCACCTACCTTGCTGCTGGCCAACAATTTCCTCTTTGCTGGGTCGGCGCGTTTTCATACATGGTCTACTAAATGCACTCAGAGCAAGAGGTATTAAAGTAATAGCTTTTGGAGATGACCTACTCCTAATATTATTTGGATCGACAAGACTTAAATTAGAAAACATGGGATCGATAGCCTTGGACATAGTAAGTGATTGGGCTCGGCAGAATTCAATGAGGATTTCGCATGAAAAATGTAAAGTCTTAAACATGAGTAGAACACGCTTTCTCAAAAGATCCCCACATTCAAACTGGATAATATAAATTTAAAATCTGATTCAACAATGCCTTAACTGGGCCTGCTTCTTGACCGCACATTATCTTTTCTACCACATCTCAGAATGAAAAGAACAATAGTCACTCAAATAACACAAAACCTCTTAAAATTTGCTTCTTCCTCAGGAGGAGTATCAAAAACAATCCTCAAAATCTGCTATAGTACAATCTTAGAAAAAAAGATTACATATGGAGCGGCAGTTTGGCTAGACAAACTTCAGAAGTCACACGGATTACGTTTAATTTCTTCAATCCAAGCTCAGTGCCTCCTCTTGGTCACTGGTGCATACAGGAAATCTCCAACAGCGGCTCTTTGTGTGCTCTCAGGTATACCACCACTTGCCAATCGTCTGCAACAAATTTCAACAACTGGAAAATTCCTACGCCTGGGCATTCCATCAGAAGATTACTCACAAGCCCTATTCCAACCCAAGTCCTTAAAATCAGCTTCTTGCCCCTACGAGTATCACTTCGCTTGGGCAGAAGAATCAAAAATTAAATCCGACATAGATATATTTACTGATGGATCAAAAACTGAGTACGGGACAGGTCTCGCCTTCTGTGCCTACTCAGAAAACCAAATGATTTTCTCGTTACAACGGCAACTCAATATAGGAAACTCAGTATTTCAAGCTGAGCTAGAAGAAATTAAAGAAGCAATATACTGTTCAAAAAATAGCAAATTCCATAGCTTCACAATCCACTTCGACATCCTCTCTGGACTCAAGGCTCTAGAAAACAACTCAACAACAGATTTCCAGGTGCAGTCTATCATTCGGGAACTTCAGATGTCATCCAAAATTTTCATCTTCAATTGGGTTCGAGGACACACTGGGATACACGGTAACGGAACTGCTGACAAATTGGCAAGAGCGGCAACTTTTCCATCCGGCACGATACCAAAGAAATTTGTTCCTTTTCCATCTTCATTTCTAAAAAGAAAATTGAAATTGCAGCTCCTTTCCAACTGGCAAACCGCATGGAACACAGGCACCACGGGAGAGAATCTCTTACGCACTTTGTCCAAAGGTCACAGAAGATTTCATACTTCATCACAGGAATCTATACATTTTTGCAACCGTACATGGTCCGTTTCCTTCCTATCTTTCCAAATTTGGAAAGTCAGCCTCATCGCGCTGTACATGCGGGCAGAGGGGCACGTCATTACACTATATAACAGATTGTACTTTAACATCACCTTTCATACAAAAAAGCTCCCTTCATTAATCTAGCATCATGGTTTAAAATTATTCTTAAACAACCATATCTATTTAAAGAAATAATAGATTGTATATTCCTATTAGGAAAAAATCAACTCTTATTTCAACTTCCTCCTTTGAACGGACTCTCTGATGAAGAAAACTAATAAATGTTGCCACTTCAGTAGGCTGATTTCACTTTTTGAACTTGCTGCTAGCATTGTATTCTATTTTTTCTTAATGCAGCTTATTTGACAGTGCAATTAGTTTCACTCCTGCTCAACAGCCTAAAACATCTGTTAGGCATCATTTACCTACCTCTGTATCATTGTATATTCTAATTCAATTTCATTTTATTATTCTACTAAGTATTCGCATTGCTTATTGTTATTGGTACTTCTATCGTGTATTATTATTATTATTTGCATCGTGTTTGTCTTATTTGACATTCTTATTGTTGGCATCACTACAGTATTCATTAGCGCCAAATTTAATTTGTATAGAGTTAAAGTCTTCTCTTGCACCGTGTTTAACTTGTAAATAATGGTCTATTGCATCAATTTTAATTTGTAAAATATCAACTTATTATTATTTTTTCTTTTTATTAGCATTTGCATATAATTCTTGGTTCAATTTTTACTTGCATATGGGTTTTGGCATCAAAATAAGAATTAAAACTCTCTTCAAATAGAGCTCTATCATTGAAAACGAAGTATTGCTTTGAACATTGTTATTTGTTTTGTAGCATCGTGCTTTTCTGTAATTAGTCTCCTGTGTCAGTTCTTATATATTTTTTTATTTATTATTTTTTTATGTGTAACAGCGTAATCCAGCATTGTATCCTGTATCGTATCCTATGTGAAAAAATGGGAAAAACTTCTTTTAACTCCCATTGTTTTTGTTGTATCTGTAAGTCCTATTAAGTGGATTTTCCACATTTGGTTCACATCTGGACTTCTTTTGTTTGGTGTATTTTTATTGTTTTTTACTTGTCCACCAATGTATAATACTGCATTATTAGGTTTTTTTTCCCTTCAAAATCTGTAATGTACATAAGTTTGTATAATGATAAGTCCAGCACGCCTGGGATATAACTGGGCTGCCACTTGAAACATTTCTGTATAATTTTGTAAGTTTAATATGTAGGGGTCCTTTTCAACGAAGGTATTTTCGGGCCCTGCCTCCGGCAGCTGCCCGTTATCATGGTAGTTATTCTGCTGGGCGAGGCTTGTTGAGCTAAAACCATATTGGTAGGCCTCCCCGCCTGGCCTGAAACTGAAAATGAAACTGCAGGCGTCTTTATCCAGCATGTAATTTCTTTTGGTGACATTCTTCTGCGTAGGACAGAGCGAAATATTCAAACTTTCGGATCGTTTGGAAAGCCTGGCTTTCCTGTTTCGACTTTCCTGTAAATTGGTCTGTAAAATGTAAAATTCGGCGGAGATTTATCTGTTTGCTGTAGAATTTTATTATTTTCTAAGATACCTGTTTGATTCTACTCCCAAAAGTTAAAAAGAAGGAATGGCAAATGCAAATGCAAATGCAAAAAAAGCATAAAATATTAGGGATACGGTAACGGACTCCACCAAAATGGAAACTAAGGGAGTTGCACGGAATTTTTGTAAACGGTTTCTCTAGGTCAGGAAATATCTCAGAAACATTTTTATAGATTACTACTTTAAGATTAGTAATTCTTTTACAGTATGTTGTTTAGATTTCTTATAAACTAAAAATGTATAATTTTTATGTATACTACTTTTTTCAGCAATTGAACAACATGATTTATTAAAAGACAGATAAGGGAAATAAAAAGAAAAAAAGAAATGAATCTTTGAGCGGCGTGAAATAAAGATGTTTTTAGAAAAAGAAAGAAAACCCATTAATAAAATCTGGATGTTTTTGAGAAATGAATTTAATCACATATTTCATTATAGGAAAGAGGGGGAGGGGAGGCTAATATAATCTAAAAGTAAGAAAGTTATATTTTAAATTAATTTTGAATAAAAATGATAGCTATGGGACAGAAACGCTGTCACATAACTCACCCCCACAACAGAAGAAAGCTGAAACGTGTACGTTGCAGCTATATATATATATATCTACTTAAAATCCTTTGTCCACCTTCGCACTTACAGAATCTATATCATGACAAAATAAGTAAAATTAACTATTTAAGTTGATATCTACCAAGAAACTTATTTTATCTTGTCTGTGAAACTATTTCCCATTAGCTCCTGTAAAATATTTTATACAACTATATGTAAGTAGAAAAAAATATATTTGCTTGCTTTCAAAACAATTAACAAGAATTGTGTTATGTCCATGACTGAGCGCTCATAATATTCAAAATATTTTTTTTTTAAATTAAATATCCCACAAAATAAAATGGCCACATTAGTTGATAGCACAGGATCCTATATTTAATTTTATTTTCTTTGTGGCATTGAGTTTGTGGCGCTGGTACCAGCATTTTAGTCATGTATCTATTCATATAGAGAAGCATTTACTGTATTTACGACTTCTCAAAATTTGATCTTACATGAGATCATAATATTAAATAAATGCAAGCAAATAAAAACAAATGATAAAAACACACCAGTAAAAAATTGTTACTTTAAGGAAAGATGAATTCTTTCATAAAATTGAAGCTTATTTGTATTATCTTAGGTTGCTTCATTACTGGCATAAGAAACTTACAAAAATGTGTGCATAAGGCACAGGGCTACCAGAGACAAAAATTGCGCAAGCTGCACGCGCTCAAACAATTGTAGCCCTAAATACTGAAATTTTGTGAATTCTAGTGGCATCAGCTTATGGCTTCTGCCTTAAATAATAAGGGGTAGTTTTTTTTAGATTCCTGCAATTTAACTAAGTCCCCGGTTTCCAAAAAAAATCACAGTATGGTATAATTTAGCATTTTATGAATTTTTTCACTGCCATCCTGACTTTCCGTGTATTGATCAAAATTTAACCCTTGACAAACTTATAAAAAAAATTAATAAGAAATTGCATACAATTTTATATAGTGTAACAAGATATCTTACTCGATCTGCCACGTCCAAGTAAGAAGTATCCAATGAAAGTGTAAAAAAATGTTACATGTTAACGGTAAACAAATTCGAAATGTATGTGTAGTTTAATATGTCATGTGACGGATAACTCCTAGAAACATTAAAATCTTTGTATAGATACAAAGTGATGATGCCATTGATATGTTCTGACATTGTGCGAACACAAGAAAAAAACTGTTAAAAAAGAAGTATTTTAATATTGAAATATGGTGTAAAATTTAAAAGATAGGAAAGTAAAAGGAGAAACTGTATATGTGTGGAGTGAGCGGGGGAAAAACTCCCAAACTCATGAACTACTTGTAATGCAACACATGAACAAAAGTGTACGCAAGCATACACAACGTGTAAGTAAACACATGAACAAATTGTATAATATCACATGAACTCTATGTATTAATGTCTCAATGAACTCAAATTGTTATGCATTTGCCAGTATATGTGTAAAAACCCAAGACACTTGCATACGAGTGAGATTCAATTACATAATTAATGAGTTATCATCAAAATGTAATGAATAAGGGTTAAAAAAACAAATGAACTACTTGTAATGTGCGTGTAAACTCTGGTTAAACTCTAAACCAGCCAGTGTGTACAACTCAATGAACTACTTGTAAGAAAAAAAAACAAAAAGAAATATTTCCGAATAAATCGCTAGCAAAGTACAATGTGTAAAAGCAAATGAACAAAATATGTAAATCAACACATGAACTAGTGTAATGTATGTATAAGAATGTACCAAAATGTATTAAAAAAACAACTGTTGTGAAACACAAACAAATATCCAACATATGAACTACATGTGAAAGAAAACTGTTGAATAAGTGGTTGACTAAGGGTTAAAAAGAAACAAAAACTGCATCTGCCAAATTCATTACTGTCTTAAGTTAACAGAAGCTTGCATAAAATGTATAACTCTACGCCAAAAATTGTAGAAGCTATGCAAGCCAAACATATTCCATGAAAAGAATGAAAGGGAAAAGAAAAAAAAACATATTGCTAGCCAAAAATAACAAGCAATGTACCTTATGTGGTATGCATGTATGTATCCGTCACAAGACAACTGTGAGACTTGACCTCACAAATTAAAAAAAAATTTAAATCTGAAGAAAAAAAAATGCCAAAGATTTTAGTTTAATGACTATATGTGAATAGCCCTTTACCAAAAATAAAGTGTACCTAACAGCTCACATTATGCATGTGACTACCTTTTATAAGAAAAACACTTACCGATATCAAATATCATGTCAGTTATAATAAAAAAAATACCTTATGTTATCACTTAAAATAGCAACGACTCACCAGCCGCGCGTAAACAATGAAGTCTAACAGTACATTAGCTGCAGGTGTAAAACTGTACACCCGGTTAATTATCCCTTGCAAAAAAAACTTTAAGATGACTGTGTAAACAATGTACAATAGTTACATTATGTTATAATTTCAGCAAAAACTTTTAAAACACACGAAGTAAAAAAAAAAACTTGACATTAAAAGCAAGTCTATCTAAAAACAACTACGAAGTTGTGAATGCAGTGAAAAAAAATTATGCAATTTTTAAGCTAAATACAAATGATGCTAAAAGAAACCTATACATGCACAGACGGTAATGAATGTCCTTAACCATGGTGAGTATTAATTGAAATATAACAAAATTCAGCAAAACTGAACGAGTCAATGTGTGTGTGTGTGTGTGTGTGAAGTACCAGGCCAAACCTGACATCCCAAACCATGTGTATGAGAGGGGGAAAAACATGTGTGATTAATACCTAACAATGCTATCTGCCCATAGCAAGTTAGAAGTAAAAGTGTAAACTAGTGTAAAAGTGGTATACATAATCAGCATTAGGAAACAATTACAGGTGAAATTTTAGCAATCTAAGAAGAATTTCTAAAATGTAAACTATACTCCAGTTGTAAAATTAATATTAGTATAACTCCATCAATCATCTTAGGAAACATATCCGATCCCCGATTAAGCTAGCGGCCAACTTGCTTAACCATAGATCGAAATACACACCTCATACATTTTGCTATCCCATGGAAAATAGCGCAATGACTGAAGTATCCCACATAAACCATGACAGAAGTACAAGCAATCAAACTTACACACACACAAAAAAAAGAACAATGTATTAATGTGAATACATGTCATTGAGAAACATAAAAAAAATAACTGTTTAAAACTATACGTCAAACCTATGTTGTACATCTTATGTATTTTGCAAAAGCAAACAAGAGCCAAAAGGGAAAAAAAAATATTTTTTTGTAACCATGACATGATGACTCGAGCTATGTAATATGCCTAAAGAAAATGTATGCCAGGATAAACTAATCTAAGCTTACTAAATATTTTGCCAAAGTTCACAATCCAAGAGAATATTTATGTGAAAGATAAATAATCTAATATTTTTTTAACTTATGATTACGCCAACTGTATGTAAATTTCTAGTCAAGTGCCCACATCTCACTGAGAAAAAAAAAATGTTATGCTCACCTCCTCTACACTTATTTTAAATTGCCACGAATATGAAAATCCAACATATTTCACATTACTCTTAATCAGTGCAAAAAAAGATATAATAAAGTCATAAAACATAAAACTTTCTGCATAAAAAAAAAATATCTATTAACTCTAAAAAGGAATTTCAAAAGTGTGTCCCAGGTCTAATAATGTAAAAGGTATTCAAAAGCAAGTCATTTACAATCTAAGATAAATATATCTATAGACTTTTTTTTATCACCACCTTTAAGAAATGCTGAATGACAACATCTTAACTAATATTAAAAAAAAAACATCTAATAATCCCCAGAAAACGACTCATAAAAGACACTATACTGAATAAGTTGCAATATGACACAACATATTATTTACATCATACTGTTAACAGACAGCATACGAGCCAGCGTATTTATGTGCAACAAATGATAAAACAACAGAGAAGCAACTTCAAGGCCTAGAGATAAAATAAAAGGAATATATTATCTCTGAAGTGCGTCAATGTGTCAATGCAAGATACTCAGGAAGTCTCTAATATGAATCAAATGCAACAAACTTTAAAAAAATTGCTACCCTTTTTTTTTTTATCCCCTTAGAAATGCATCCCAATTATTCATAAATTTTACTTTACACATCAACTGCCGATCTGTAAGCAACCACTTATATTTTTAAAAGCAGATGAAATATTACCTAACATATTAAATATTCATAACAGAGATAAATACAAATACATCTCTTTTCAATCAAAATAGAAATTAAATAAAAAAAAAAAAAATAAACACACCTTTCGTTAAAAATATGTCATTCATAACTATAATTAAAAGCAACAAAATGTGCACAGATAAATTAGATAAATTTTAAAAGGCTATTGTTTGTGCAATAGCGACAAGGAATGCAAGCGCAATATCTTTCACGATAAATGTTAAACCCAGAAAATCCTTGTCATGCATGAAAGTAAAGTATATTTAGACACTCATAAAATAACTGAACTTAAATAGCACTTACCTTTTAAACATTAACATGCAAAGAGCAGCTTCGAATTATAGCTGCAAGTATAACGATTTAAAAAAAAAAAAAAAAAAATAATTCTTTATAAAGCCGATATCTTTTTTCTTCCGGCTATTACCTTTTATAAGCAGCCTTAATAAAAACAATATGGAATAGTATGGTGTAATAAAATGTTAAACCAGTATGACTATAGAAACATTTATCATACCATGAAAAGAGATGAAACTGAAAAAAAAATATAAAAGGAAAATACTGTATTAAATAAAATTAAGATTTTAAAAAGGAGAAAAAAATGTTCATGTTGAAATTTGTAGTGTATTCTTAATTTTTTTTTTTTTTTTTTTTTTTTTTTTTTTTTTTTTTTAACACTACCTAAAAATGCACTTTTTAACTGTAGTAATTAACACAAGTAGTGTCACACTAAGTTCACTTTGAGATTTTCATATAAGTCACAGAAAAGCACATACTTTTTAAATGATGCGTCCCTGATATTTTAAGTAAGAAACACTTTTTTTTTAGATTTCCTTGCGTAAAAACACATTTTGAAAAGAAAAAAAATTCTATCACAAAGGCAATATTCGGAATGAAGCACGATGAATTTTTGACATTGTCCGGTGCACTTTTTTTGTAAGACACACCAGGTTTCACTTTCTTTCTTTTTTTTTTTTTTTTTTTTGCTATTTCACAAACACTCTAAAAAATGAATTGGGATGAATCCGGATATTATTAGGTACCCTTTTTTTTGTCGAGTACACTGGTTCCAAACTATTACTCTTCTTTTTATTTTTTTATTTGACACACTTTTGAAGAAATAACAGGTCGCATAAAAGAAAACACGCAGGAAACACAACTGCTGTAGATGGCAATTATAGGTGAGATCCACTATTTGAGAGACTGCCTAGCATTTTGGAAACTTGCATGGATCGCCGGAGTGAGCACAGCTCTGAGTAGTAAGCAGTTTTGAATTAAAATAAAACACAGCGTCGAGCATCACAGGCACGTCAAACAGGCAACCATGGCTTGTCGCTTAAGTGGAGAGGTGATGACATACTCTTGATTCCAACATCACAAGACACAGAGACAGGAACTGGCAGGGAACTTTAAGAAGACAACTGTCCTTTTAATATCTAACTGGAATTCGTCGAAAGCGGAGCATACATCCATTTTAACAGTGGGGGGGGGGGGGGGGGTTCTCTCTCTCAACTATATATATATATTTTAGGTTGGAGAAAATACCGGCCGATGGGCCAAATTTATGTATCGTTTTTCAGTGGGATGGTTCGCTTAAATGCAAAAACTACAACCATATTACAGGAACTATGAAAATTTATTCAACATTTTAAATTCAAAGTTACAAAAGAGATCTCATAATTAATTAAGAGTGAGAGAGAGTAAATATTTTACAAGGTATGCCTGGGCGTGACCCACAGACCGTGAAGGTCTTACATCCTTTTTCTTTCGAGATCAAAAGTTGAGTGAGTGATTTCACAAGAATCATATCACACTCGTCGCTACACTTCGCCAAATTCAAACATTGGCACCCTGAACGAACTGTGGACAAAGGTTTTATTCGCGAGCCAAATGATTATCACGAAAATCCAGCAACCCCGATGAGAACAATGAAACGCGTCATGGAAAATGGTTGCCAGTCCACAAATCCTGGGAATCATTATCTAAGCGAAATGATTACGTTAAAAATGCCCGCAACATACAATCGCGAAATGCCAAGAAAGGCATCTGGTAAAACCAACTGACAAAAAGATTTAACATCCATGCAACGTGATTTTAAAAACTGCATCTCATTTCGATGTGAGAGACGGCAGAAATATCTGGGAGGTGTTTATATTACAGACTGGCATTCGCTTAAACAAGTGTTACTTAAAATTACATACTGCAGACCGATGAAAGGGAAATATGCAGTGATTCGCATAAAATACATTCCTTTCACATTCGTTGTTAAAAGATTTTCAACGGTTCCATCTTAGCAGTGATAAGGAAGCTTTTCTCTGCATGAAATTAAATGAAGAGATATTGTTACTAGCAGCTGCAGTGGAACAGACAGATAAGGGAAAAAAAAGAAAAAAAGAAATGAATCTTTGAGCGGCGTGAAATAAAGATGTTTTTAGAAAAAGAAAGAAAACACATTAATAAAATCTGGATGTTTTTGAGAAATGAATTTAATCACATATTTCATTATAGGAAAGAGGGGGGGAGGCTAATATGATCTAAAAGTAAGAAAGTTATGTTTTAAATTAATTTTGAATAAAAATGATAGCTATGGGACAGAAACGCTGTCACAGTTGCGCGCTGGGATTTTTTTAAAAGAAATATAACTAAAGCATTTGCATTTTAATGATAAATGTTTTGCTGTTTCAGAAGGATTTCTATAAATTTTGTAACATTTGAAAAGAGTGACATTTTTAAGAACAATTATGTATGTATATAGTAAACATTTCTAGATTGATATATTTACCATGTGTCATAAAATGTTTCAGCGGCTGTCACAGTTAAAAAGATATATTTTAATTCATTTACAATGCATTTCAAGAAGAATTTAATACAATTTCTACATAATCTTATTAGTTAAAATTTATTAACCCTTTCATGCTAAACAACCTCATATTTTTTTCATAACCCCTAGCTTCATTATTTTATTGTAAATTGTGTAAATTTTATTTTTATTTATGTATAACGTAGAAAACGCATGTAAAATGCAGCAAAAGTTAGCAGAGACACTTTCGTTTCGAATATTAAAATGGGAAATTTCCTTATAACAATATTTCTCGTGTTCAATGCGAGGGAAGACGTTCTGAAATTATTTATGCTCTTTCATTTAAACAAAATCAAGACAAAAATGTTTCTTCTGCATTCTACATAATGGTAAGTCTTTTCACAAAAAACTATTTAATAAATTGTACTAATATTTTTTTATCGCTCATGAAGGTTATATAAGGACACTCTTGTAGTTTTATAATTAATTTAGGATTTTTATTTTAAGAATATTTTGCCTTAATAATCCATGTTATATATTTAAGTGCAATTTGTGTTTTTTAAAATCCTTAATTCATAAGGGTGTTATAAAAGTTTTGAAATTTTCATGCGTACTCCTAATAAATTCACAGATTTATTTGAGAATTATTCTTTTAACATCCGACTTCAAACATTTTGATATTCTCGTCGATTCATATCATTTCTCAAATCGCATGCTGAAGTAATCCTTAAAGACTTATATAGAAAACTGAAAGGTTCTGAATCATAAATATATCTGTTAATCAGCAGTGTCATACATTAGCGAAAAGAAAATTTATTTAATATCAATTCCTGTTCAATTTGATGTCAGCTGCAAAATTTTCATTTCCATTCATTAAATGTATTACTTATTCGAGAATTCAGGACAGATTTGATCAATCGTCACCAGAATGCTCTCTAATGACATTTCTTGACATGTTATATATATTTTATTTCCAAAAGTTTCTGGTCATAAGTGATGATTGATGGGTCAAGTTTATTGATTTCAACATATTTTATCTGAATTTAGACGTTTATCTATGTTACCTAAAGTTAAAATATAAATATTAGATTCTACATCTATGATTGAATATTACTTATATATGTTAGATGCTCGTTATTTTGACTTATTATTTTGTTTTAACTATTTTAATATATATAAATAGAGATATTTAGTTAAATGTTCTTTTTTCGACTAGAAATTGAAGAAATTGTTCGCTATATTCATGAGTTTTAGAGTTGGAATATTAGGAAACCAAACATACAGTGAATAATTTTTGTACACGCTATAAACTGAAATAACGTTTAAAACTTTGACGACCTGACTTATAATAACCATAATCGGTGTACCCCGACCACGGAAGATACCACCGGAAAAAATATGCTATTTCCATTAACTAAAATATATCAAATATATTGTAACAAGGGATGGCGCGTTTCATACATTGGCAATTGAAGATACTTAGAGCTTAGTCATTGCTGTAGTCGGTAGGTCAGAGGAATTCTTATAACAAATGCTGACCATGTATTTCGATTATAGAAAATTTCCTCGAAACACTAAGTGGATTTTGCATTACATAAAAAATTTGAAGGGGTAGAGTAGAACGAGGCGTATAACACATCCACAATCAAAGTAGAGTCAAACTTACTTTGTACTCTTATGAATTCCTGTTTAATTTAATTTCAGCTGTAAAACTTCCATTTCCATCCTTTAATGTATTACTTATTCTGAAATTCAAGACAGATTTTATCAATCGTCAGTAGAATGCTCTCTAATGACATTTCTTGATATGTTATATATTGTTTATTTGCAAAAGTTTCTGGTCTAAGTGATGATTCACGGGTCAAGATTAACGATTTCAACAGATTTTATCTTAATTTAGGTATATCGAATGTTACCTAAAGTTAAAACATAAACATTAAATTTTACATGTATGATTGAGAATTCCTTTTGCATGGTAGGTGCTCGTTATTTTGAAGTATTATTTTGATTTAAATGTTTTAATAAATATAAATATAGATAAGGAGTTCAAATATTTTTTCTTTCTTACTATAAATTAAAGGAATTGTTTCGTATATTATGGTTTTTTGTAGATTGAAGATTAGGACACCATTAGGACGCGAAATTTTGGTATACTGTCGAAACAAAAATAACACATAAAACGTTGAGATAATGAACACAGCCTTTGGACTCCGACTACGGAAGAAATCAAAAATTTTATGAAAATTCTGTTAAGTTAAAAACCTAAAAGCTTACGTAATCACTAATGGGGAGTTTAAATTTTGACAAAGTGGTTTACACATTGCGCTCGGCGGTGGGTTGGAGAAAATGCTCACTTTATAATGAAAGCTGACCGTATATTCTGATTACGGAAGACGCCATTGACAAAATATAAATGGATTATTCGTTATATAAAAGGTATCAAAGAACGGGTAGGGATGAACGACACTGACAACCGATGGGGATTCTAACTTTTTCAGTGTTCTTATCAATTTTTGTTCAATTTAATGTCAGCTGAAGAGTTTTCATTTCCGTTGATTTAATGTGTTACTTATTCTAGAATTCAGGTCAGATTTGATAAATTGTCACCAGAATGCCCACTAATGACATTTTTTGACGTCTTATAAATATTTTATTTCCAAAAGTTTTTGGTCATAAGTAATGACTGATGTGTCACGTTTATTGATTCCAACGTATTTTATTTGAAACTAAACATGTATCTATATTCCCTAAAGTTAAAAAACATAAACATTAAATAATCCGCCTATAGTTGAGAATCCATTATTCCTGGTAAATAATCGTTATTTTAAAATTTATTTTAAATTATTTTGTTTTAACACTTTTAGTTGATTAAAACATAGTTTGTAAAATAGATTTTCATTTTATAGCTACAAATTGAAGAAAAATCGTTTATTCTGTTGTTTTGTATTTGGAAGATTACGAAACTGAACATAAAGTGAGAAAATGCATAGACACTCAAAACAGGAATAGCATTTTAAAAATTTACATCTATAGTTACCATATTCATGTACCCCGACTATAGAAAATCACACAGGAAAAATATCGTATGCCATTTCCGTTAAGTGAAAGCCATATAAGAGCAAGTAGTCAGGGATGGGATGTTTAACACGTTAACGCCGGCGCAGACATTCATGTTTTTTGTTGTGAGACGGCGCTCGAATTCATATTTTGCTTCATCTGGCGGCGCGTAACTATCGCTTATTCAGACACTGTATGTAATGACCCGCCCCTCTCAGATTTATTTAATTGAACTCGAATAAAAAAAAGGAGAGTTGATTGTGAACGTCTGAAAGTTCGTAAGGAGTACGTAAATTACTTAGAGACATGATTTTATTGGCTACATTTGTACGGATTTAATATAAAATGTCTTACAATCTAAAGAAATATGGACAATATGATATAAATGCATTTCTGTAAGACAGAAGCCACGCCTTTAGTCAATGATATTTTTTGAATTAAAACGATAATTCCGTTTCCCGCCATAAATGTATTAAGTTTATAATAATGAATTGTTTCTACTACTGAATTTTCGAATATTCAAGTATGACCCACCTGTAGCGTTCGCCGTCTGTAGCATAGTCGATTGTGATCCTCCTGTAGTACGCGCCTTGTATGGAACAGTCGAGTGTGACCCACTAGTGATTTTCGCCGCCTGATGCGACAGTCAAGCGTGACCCACCGGTGATGTACGCCGCCTGATGAGACAGTCGAGCGTGACCCACCGGTGATGCACGCCAGCGTGAACGTGTTAATACAGCAATAATCAAAGCGCCTTAGATCTTACTTTTTGATCTAAGCGGTGGACGTAGGGCCGGCCTACCTTTTAACAGGCTGCCGACCGTGTACTTCGACTGCGGAAGCCCTCGCCGAAAAAAATAAATGTTCTTTTAGTTATATAAAAGAAAATTAAAGAAAGGATAAGGATTAACAAGGGTAAGGAAAATAAATCGACAATCTCAGTCCTCTTATTAATTCCTGTTCAATGTAAGTTTCCATTGCTATGATCAAATGTGTTATTTATTCTGGAGTTCAGGTGAGATTTGATGAATCGTCACCAGAATGCTATCTAATGACACTTCTTGAAATGTTATATATATTTTATTTCCAAAAGTTTCTCGTTAAAGGGGATGATTTATGTGTCGAGTTTGTAGAATTGAACGTATTATATCTGATTTTAAGTGTGTAGCTTTGTTTCCTAGAGCCAAAATATAAACAGGAGATATTTCATCATTGATTAAGAATTCGTAATGCGCAGGAGCTTTTTGATATTTGAAAACATTAGTTTGCTTCAAGTATTATAATACATATAGAATAGTCACAGTAACATAAATATTCTTTTTTATAACCGAATGGTGAAGAAATTGTTTCCTATAATAAAGTGTTTTGTATTTGGCATATTATAACATTATTTTGCGCACCGTGAAGGCAAAAATCATGGTTATAAAAACCTATAATGACAATTGTCCGTGTACCCCGATTACGGAAGATTATAACGAAAAATTTTAAATGCAGTTTTTACAAAATACATCATGGTGCGCGTAGGAGATGGAATGCTGGGCATTTCTACCTCCGGCGCCCGAAGTGGCTTCGAGCTTTGTCGTTGCTCTCGGCGATGGGAGTAACGTCCAACTCACAATTGTAATGTATTTCTACTGAAATGGGATGAATATTTTATTAGTATAAATCTATTGTCAATATAAAATTGTAAAAGGTTTTAAGTGACATGATGAAATTTATACTCTTAAGTACCTTTGAATTATATATAGAAAGGGTTATGGAAAAATCCTGGCGCTTCTGTTTTATTCCTGCTCATGTTTGGGCACTATTATATGGTACATGTAGATTAATGCATAGGGCTCTATAAACAACTGAGAAAAATTAAATCCTGAGAAAACCCGCGCTTAGACTCTTTCGACTGGAGTAGAAAATTAGGCTGTTGCTGAATGTTTCGTTTAATTTCAGAAAAGACTGGATAGTGCGGTTTCCATTCACTGGTACTATGAGTATAGTGAAAATAGTCAGAGAGCAGGAAAATGTCTTATTTGTGTAAATTACGAAGGATAGACAGGTTTGAATGAACTTGTCCTTCAAAGATTAACCTGTATCATACGCAGTCAGCGACTGAAAATGTTTGCTCAGATGACTACATATCGGAATGACGGTGCTAAACAAATAGTCAGTGGATTGCTTGTACAGTGCTTGTTTCATTAAACGGGCTTCAAGAGCGTAAGGCAGTTACCAGAGCAAGCTGCTGCATTCAACATCTTGCATGGATTAAAAAATAATGTGACTTGACCATAGACGATTTACCGATTCGCATGGATTTGTGAGTCTCGATTCTAAGTACGTCACGCTGATGGTATGTGTAATCGTTCTTCGCCATTTCGATGATAAGTATGGATCAGATTTTATCACAGTCGTTAGTTGATATGCTGGCACCACCGGTATGGGTACGTGATATCGAACACGATGTGAGATGGTTAAGAATTAAAACTAAAATTCTTCAAATCATATTGATGGAAGATTTAATTACAAAATGTTTTCATCAAAGCGCATTAATAAATTTATAAACACGGATATAGCCAAACCTGCCCAACATTATGTTACATGTTAAGATATTATCTACGTACTGGGCTATATCCTTAAATTACACTATTCCCTTCTCAATTGACCGTACTCAACTAGAATTCATCAACGGGATAACCACACAGGTATCTTGCGAACTTTCTTACGGCACCAGACACTCACACTTCACCAGAATAATATTCCATGTGCACATCAGGAGTAGTTACTTTTTCCAAACGACACATTTTACGTCCAACCCAATACTCAAGACTGACTTATGTCACTCTCTTCCTCATTGTGCCTTCTCCATTCAAAATTCTACGGGGTACTGACTGGTATTTCCATAACCGACCACACATGTTTTCTCCCCGCTTATTCACCCACCAGTCATTCCAGGACATTATCTTTGTACGTAAGACTTGCTATTTTGCTCACATTTGTTATCTACATTCCGATATATAAAAGAACCCATTCTGGTACTTTCTTTTACACAACTGAGCTTTTTATACAATACAGATATGAATGCAACAGTACTACTTTTATACTATATTTAAGAAACATATGTACGTAACCTCCTTTTGTAGGTAATGATACGCAGATAAATACAATACATAAAGAAAATAAAATTACTTAATAGTAATTTTCATTTGGCATAAGTTTATTAACGTCAGACGCCTGATTGTATGTTAAAAATCTAGCGTTAGATTCACGGAACAATAGATCAAGCGTGGTAGACTAGAAGTACACGAAGTTATTGTGGCTGAGCATGGTGTATTTTCTTGGAAATGTTTAGTACTTTTAATTGCTGTATAAAGGTGTTTCTTTGCTACTAATTACGTCAATCTGGTTATAATCTGGGAAATCATATTCTTCATTTTTTGCTTATACTGCTATTAGGATAGAAATGAAATTTCCAAATTATTTATCACTTCTTTTGTTGTCCCGCTGTCAATTACTTGGTTAGAAGTAGAATTCCACTCCATGCTAACGCTACTATCGAGAACCCCAGAGTTAAATTCAATTCATCAGTACTCTGGTAAATTGATTGCAAGTACGTCTTACAACGCAGTCGTCTTTAAATGGTTTCTGGCAATATTTAGACATATTCTAGAAATATTTCTAGAAACTAGCTTTCCACCAACATTCATTTCAGAGCTACATATTCTATCCCTCGTCATGTGGCTGTACTTTTCGAGGTTAGGGGGGGGGGGGGGACAGCAACACGTTATGTGTAACGTGTGTCTAATTCAGTGAAAATTCAGTCTGTTGTTCTGGTAATTTGTTGATTTTTTAACTGAGTTAAAGTTTGTTAGACTGTAAAAACTTTTTTTCCACATTCCATAGATTCATTTTAAAAAAAGGCCTAATGTTCGAAATATTGGACTAGAGAAAAAGTATTTCAAAACATAAGTAGATTCCCTGAATTGACGTTAAAATTAACCCTCTCGCTGCGGAACACGAAATGTTCTCGGGCATGCATTTTTCCGTCTAATTAGTACTATTTGGTTATTCCCATCAGTTATTTTTTAGCGAAAACTTTGTCTGATTTAATCAGGACATTTTCCACGATTACCACAGTCAAAAATTTCTGCTTTATAGAACCGGTGATAAAAGATTAAAAATTCTGTAAAAAGCGCTAATCGCGAAGAATTACTTACGCAGCGAGATGGTTGTACTGGTTTACCTCATTTTACCTTGGGTTCTCAGTTGTTTATAATTATTGAATAAACAAACATTCCATTTTCCGACAGGCCTCTTCTAGATTTTTAAAATGCTACTACACTTGATCTTTGTAAACTTTTGACAAGAGAATTTTATGGGATTTTAAAATATATGCATTTTGAAAGAAGAAAATTGTGTCATATATGAAACTAAATAAATGTTCCGCGAAGCACACAAATAATGCTAGGTCTGCATAATTTGTCCTGGTGTATTACAAGACCATAGATAAAATTTCGAAATCACAACCATAACATTTTTCAATCAAATAAATAAATTTTGTACAAGAAAATATACATCGTAAAATTTTCTATTTTCATATTTTTACTTGTTTGAGAACATTTATTTTCTAACATTTCTGGTTTGAAATTTGATTAGTAGATTTAACAAAGAACGGAAGGTCAGCAGTAATGTTTATGTGTGGGCTAAATGCTCCCATATTTTCTCTATATTTCTATCCTGCTATAAAAATCATCTTTTTATTATTTCTTTACAGTTTAGCAAATGTGATACTTTAAGTAAACTAAATGCAACGGATTTCATTTATTTTGAAAACGGACTCGTTCGCTTCAATACTCTAAGTGTGAAATTATATTTAAATTCGGTCAAAACGAGAAGTTAGGATATTTTAAATTCCTTGTATTAGCTCATGACTCCCGACAGTCGTGATTAGAAAAAATACATTAAAACAACAAATATATAATCAGACTGATAACTGCAATTAATTGTTCTAACAATTTTAGTGCTAAATAAACTTTATGTCAGAATTTAATGAAGACAGACGAATGAAGTCAGAAGAGAGAAGAATTTTAAATAATTAAGAATTGTGTTGCCAGTGGGCTATTTTTTCTAATTCGGATTTCTTGATTGGCACCACTTTTTTGAAACGGTAAAATTCACTTTGTTTTTGCCTTAATTAATATGTCATTAAATAAGGCACATTTTACCATTTCAAATAAGTGGTGCCAACCAAGAATCAGATTAAAAAAAAACTAGCCCATCTGGCAACACTGAGTTAGATTAGTAAGACTTTTCTTTATATCATTGTTTTTAGACTGTTGAAGAAAGTAAAATATATGACATAAATCATGAAATTGTCACATTTAATTTGGTATTTTTACACTTAGTTTTGAGATTTTGATCGATATATTAATTTAAAAATAGAGTATCTCTTGATGTAAAATGCTGAAAGACATTTGGATATTTTAATCCTTTGCTCGCATGTGTAAAATTAATTTAGAACAGTGGTTTCCAACGTGGGGCGTACACCCCATCGGAGGGCAATTTGGCATTTATGGGAAGGGGTATTATGAAATTTGTAACTGACCGATTCGCTGACAATTTTTTTAAAGTAATCTTTTAGACTAATAATAAAAGTAATACACGCAAAATTAAAAAAAGTAATATAAAAAAAATATTGAATTTAAATAAAAAATCAGAATCAGAAGCTTAAAATAAGATCAGCACCAGAATAATTATATGAGCCAAATTAAAAAAATATATATATCTTTAAAAAGTTTATAATTTTTCTGATTAATTTTCTATTTTGTAATTTTTCTCAGCTTTTTCGATTATTTATTAAATGAGATTTATATATATACAGGGTTCGTACGGATCCTTGAATTTCCAGACTAAGAAATTCTTTGGTACCAGTATTTTCTTATGGAAAATCTCTACTTAAATAACTCGAAATTTCGTCTGTTTAAATTAGATTTATTTTTCTATAAAAAATTCCATATTTAGCCTTGAAAATAACGGGACTCGTACGAACCCTGATATATATATATATATATTTGCTCTGCTGTAAGAAACTTTTGCTGAGGAAATTTTTATACATAAAACTACTTAAGGATATATCTACATTTTATTGTCTTGAGCAAATGTAACCTATAAAATATTGGGAATATCTAAACGTGGTACAAACAACGTCATAAAATTTATAAATCTTACAAAAGGAAATGTGTAACTATTTAAGGCTGTAGTGCAGAACCCTCAATATAGTAAATAAATATAAAACATATAAATTTTTAATTTTAAATTCAGATAATATATGGCAGTCTATTAATGATAACCCGGACGGAAAAAAGATAAATACGTTTTGATGGGGAATAATGATAAGTTTGGTAACGTTCATAATTTCAAAAAGCTTCTTATCTGTTTTGTTAGCCATAGAAAGAAAAAAAAACAATTGTCAATAAGTTACTAAGAATTATATAATGTGTCTATGTTGTCAATTTTAATGCGAAATGTAAGAGTCTCTTCAAGCATTATGTGAAGATAAAAATGTGGAATACGTACCACTTTTGTTAAATATTCAGGTAAGTTGGAATGACGACAAAACACCTTTTCGCGTAAAAGTGAAGATGTTTCACCTCATTTATAGCATTATGTTAAAATCACGTATAAGATTTAAAAAAAAAAAGCAAAATGAATATTTATTGTTAAGGCTCTGCCAGGCTTCTTTCAGGGGAATAGAGTTCCATTTTTAAATAATAACAGATATATGTTGTAGAAGTATCTGTGGGAAAGAGGCGAGGAGCGCAATGGCGATTTTATGGGTGGTTCGGTGGGGCGTGGTCAATAAAAGGTTGGGAAATACTGCTTTAGAATACCGAGGTATCATAAAGAATAATTAAAAAATTTATTGCCAGGGATTCACATTCCCATTTCCCATAATACAGCCCTCTATTATTCCAAGTGAAATCAGAATATCCCAACTTATGATGAATGCTTTTCAGCTTGATCTTTTAAAAAGGGTCTACTAATGATTGAACGTTGATTGTTATGGATGAAATAAAAAAATTAGGTCCTTTTCATGTCCACAATTAGAATTTTTTTTTCTGGGTAAAATGGGAAAGATCTCTTTTTTTCCAATAAAATAACCAGCAAGGCCTTCATTAGAAAAAATGCTTAAAAGGATATTTTGTTTTAATTGAAATTATCCATTTTTATTCACCTTGAGTAACAAAAAAGTCTGTCCACATAACTCTAGGCATGGTTAATAATATTTAAAATCATATTTTTAAATGGTTTTGTGTAATTATAAAATCTTGTATTTTAACAAGTTTGGCCTGAAACACTACAATATCTATTTTTATTATTACATTTTAAGATTAAATTTTGTACACTGAAATTGTAACCTCTGTTGCTGTAACATTTCTTAACAAAGAAATGACTACCATTGTCTCAAACAGAGAGTACTCCTGATCTTCATTGTAGATAAAAATATTAGGAAAGAAAAATCCCTGCCGGCCAGGCCTACAGGCGGAGGTAGATTTTGAAGTTAAGTATGCTAATTTCACCAACAAAAACTAAATCATGATTAGACATAAACCCACTTTAACAATTTTATCTGGTCGCTATTCACGAGTTTTTATTTCATTTTTATATAATAGCTGGTTTTATAAGAATCATGTTAAGGCGGTATTAAAAAAATAATACTTTTCCATGCTCAACAACTCGAAATTTTCTGGCACATTTTCAGATTAATTTTTAATAGAAAAAATATGAACTTGCTGACGTGATTTTTGAAGAGATTTATATGCGACCTGTGTTTCTATTTTTCGTTCAATTAAAAAAATTTTGATTTATAAACAATTATTTTCTCAGTAGGACAATATTTTTTGTTTCTAACATGATCGCTTCGGGAAATTCTGTTCAAAATGCCCACTTTGACATACTTTTTTGAAATATATTGTTCCTCTATCAAAAAACCGTTCATTACGATACACTATATAGTTTCTGAATAAGAGAATCAACCAATTGGATACGTTTGAGAGCAAAAATGAATTTAAAAATTAATCAGAAAATAAGCAGTTTGGATTTAAATACACCCTTAATAAGATGATTTTTTCTTCAAACGCTATGTATTTTTAATTTGTTCTGTAAGAATTGGTCCTATCAGAAACTTGTCTATATAAACGTTGTAGGTAATATTTAGAAGATATGTGATAAATTCATGGGGATTTTATATCTTGTGAATTGACGGAGTTATGAATTTCTTTCCATGCAAATAAGCAATTTGGATTTAAATACACCCTTAATAAGATGATTTTTTTCTTCAAACGCTATGTATTTTTAATTTGTTTTTGCTGTAAGAATTGGTCCTATCAAAATCTTGTCTTTATAAATGTTGTAGATTATATTAAGAAGATATATAATAACTTCATGAGGATTTTATATCTTGTGAATTGACAGAGTTATGTAATTTTTTCTTCTTAATCCCCCTGTTTCGTTTTCGTTTTCGTTTTTTTTTTTTTTTTTTTTTTTTTTTTTTGGTACGAATTGGTCCTATCAAGAACTTGTGAATATAAAAGTTGTAGATAATATAAAGGAAATTTATAATAAAATTAATTGGATTTGATACCTGAAGAACTGACGAAGTTATGAATTTTTTTTCTCCCCAAAACCCTATTTTTGCGCCCCTTGACCCCATTTTTAATTTTATCAAAAATCTGTGATACATAAATTTTTGGCCAAATTTTTAGGAGTAATAAAAATTTTAAACTGATTTGATATTTACAAAAATTAAGAAGTTATGTTTTTTTTTTTTCGACTTTCACAAAACCCCTTCGCTATTTCTATCACCTTGGTCCGATTTTGTCCATTAACGAACGTGACTGAGATGCCCCTAATTTTATGTATGAGTTTGGAAAAGATTTGTGCAGAAATGTGGAACTTATCGTGTCCAGAAGAAAGTGATATATATATACATATATATATATTGTGTATCACTTTATATATCACTATACAGTGTGTCCGGTCTCAACGGTGTCCAATGGCTAATTCCTAAACCGTTAGACATATAGTTCCAGTAAACGCATTTCTTAAAAAAATACGAAATTTAAATTTTTATACGGTTCCCCGGTGCTATACGTTATATTTAGTAATATTTCCTATTACACTGACAAGTAAGACAAAAAAGTCCCATTCATGTAACCCTAAAATTGAGCGAGTTATGAAACTTTTAAAATGCATGACTTATGCCACTTTTCTGCTCTGAAAACAAATGACTTCGGCTTGGCTTTGAGGGGTCACATAACAAGTGCTTAATGTATTCTAAGATCTTATTTCATGCGTATCTGCGCTTTGAAAAAAACCGTACAAGTATTACGATTAAGCTAACATTTATTAAGTTTCAGATTGGCTAAAATAACATATGTTTTATTTTGTCAGGATTTGAGACTGTTTCTTTTATGATTTCTTTTAACACAAATTATGTTATTTTTATAAGTTTTTATGTTACTTCAACGATTGTATGTATATTTTTCTAGTTCAAAATTTGCACTCGTACAAAATTTATTCAAAACTTTAATTCACTTTCAAATATCCGATCGAGATTCCATTTTACAAACTGGCGCAAATCCGATAACAATCTAATATTATTATGATTTTCGGTGGTTACCATTTATACTTATTTTAAAGGATAACACAAAAAATTTCGGATAGATTACCGCCAAGAAGTTTAAGAAAAAGTTTTAGATTAGATAATACCAGATTGCGATTGTTGGGTTTTTTGACTTTTATGTTTTTTTTAGCACTGAATCCGAAAATTACCTTAATTTTAACCATCATGTCAGGATATTTCGCAAATCATAATTTGTCAATTATAAAGAATAATAAAAATCAGATACTAGAAAGTAGAGGAGATGGTCGTTTTTTTTTTAACTTTTTATAATCGATTTTTACGTACTTTTTAGCACTGAATCTAAAAATGACCTTCATTTTTAACCACCGCGTTAGAATTTTTTTGCAAATCGTAAATGTGTAAGTTAAAATATAGCGAAACTCTCATACTATAAAACATATGTAAAACATGTTTTTTATTTCATTTTATTGTATACAATAATTTATTCGATATTTTTGCTTATCCTGGGATTATTACAGGTAAACAGCTGAGTGGTTCGGTGAGATGGGGGAGGAGGTTCAATTTTAACTTCGAACTTTTTAACTTTGAAATTTGCAATTTGCGAAAATGCTGATGTGATGGTTAAAAATGAAGTTCAATTTTGGATTCAGCGGTACAGAATGCATATGAATCAATTATTAAAAACTAAAATACATCAGATAACCCAACTTTTGCAGGCTAGTGTAATCAAATAACATTTTAAAATACGTATCATTTTGTAAAGATTTGAGGCTGTTAATTTAGCATCATTTTATTTATCAAAAATTCTATTTTTTTTTCTTCTTAAATGTTTATTACAAATTGTATATTTCGCATTAATATTTCAGAATGATTAAAGATTTCAAATTTATATTGCAATGTTAATTTTACTCTGAACCATTTTTTAATATATCTGACGAAATTATATATCGACTAAATTTGATAATGACCCCCAATTTGCAGCAAAAAATATGCTTCAACTTTAAACAGCTATTACTCGGTCAATTTTAATCGTAGAATAACGGGCCTTTTTTTGTATTACTTGTCAGATTAAAAGGAAAATTTTACTAAATATAACTTATAGGACCTGGGGACCTTATGAAAATTTAAATTTCGTAAATTTTTAAGAAATGTTTTTATTGACCCAAATCGTTTTTAAAATATTTCTTTACCTGATTTAAAACATTTTTGTAATTGGAACTATATGTCTAAGACTAACGGTTTAGGAATTAGCCATTGGAAACCGTTGAGACCGGACACCCTGTATATATCACCAGAAGAAAGTAATATATATATATATATATATATATATATATATATATATATATATACACTGCTCAAAACAATTAGTGGAACGCATGGTTTTAACGAAATTACACAAATATTTACACCGATAAGTAACGTAAAATAAAACATCCATAATTTAAAGTGTTGTAGAAAACAGATAAAGAAAACTTTACATGTAATTTAAAGTTTATGACGTTAAAAACTAGAAAAAGTAGATAAGCGCAGAAACCGGGATTTTGTTGAAACGTCTGTTTCACTGCTTCAATTATAAAATGCAATTTTTCAGCTTGTGCTTTGAGAAAATGTGGATTAAAAATGTCACAATAACATGATTTACCGCAATCCATGACTTGGCGTGTTATCGGGACAGATGAATTTGGGGAAACACAACGGAGTGTAGTGGACGCTGTTGGATTCTCAAGAAGTGTCCATGAAAGGCTGTGGAATCGATTCCAAGACACATGGAATGGTAGTCATCGACAAGTGCAAGGTCGAAAATGTGTTAACACAGAAACTGATGACCGATATATCCTGTTAACAGCTCGTCGAGACGGAACGGACAATGCAACTCAGCTGCAAACACAGTTGTTCTTGGCCGCAGGACGAAGGGTGTCCAGCCTAACAGCCCGAAATAGGGTGGTCTCAATGGACATAAGCCAATGGTCTGTATTCCGTTGACCTCCAGCCACTGTGTGGCCCAAAGAATGTGGGGAACTGAACATCGACTTTCGAGGCAACGTTGCTGGAGTCACATTCTGTTTACATACGAGTCCCGATTCAGTCTGGATGTGATATCTGATGTGTTTTGGCATGGAGAGAAAGAGGCACTCAAACTAATCCCACATTCGATCGTGAAAGATCACATTACAGACGAGGTGGGTTGGTACTATTGGCTGGAATCTGCATAGGTGGAATTACAAGCCTGCGTATCATTCGGAGTGATACTTTGACGATCCGAAGTTATACAGACGAGATACTGAGACCTCATATCATATTTTATGTTGCAGCAATTAGTGATTTCTTTTTTTCCATGCATGATAATACCAGACTTCATACAGTTCGTCTTGTGGACAACATGCTTGAAGCTAAAACAATACAGCGTATGGAATGACCAGCATGCTCTCCTGACCTAAATACGATCGAGCATGTTTGGGACAAACTCAGACGATGCAATGCAGCGAGACCGAGGCTTCCTTTTACTGTCCGGGACTTGCAGATTGCAGTTCTTGAGAAGTGCAACAGTATTCCCCAAAATCTTACTAATAATCTCATCGCATCCATGCAAAACAAGTGTGCAGCAGTCTTAGGTGTTCGAGGAGACCACACGCCATATTAAAAGTCTTGAATCATTTCTAAACAATACTTTTTTTATCATTTACATGAAAACAAATTTTTGCCCTAAACCATCTTTTCGTGTTCTTTTTATTTTTTCAAAGAACAAAGCTCCCTTACAAATTTTTTTGCGTCTTTTTTTTCTGCATTGCGCATTGATACACGTGTACTATCCATTGTATGCCCACACATGGCTCTCTTGCACTGTTCTCTTCACTATTTTGCTTGCTACCCTAATTTTTTTGAGCAGTGTCTATCAATTCATATATATATATATATATATATAGAGAGAGAGAGAGAGAGAGATAGATAAAGTTTTTTACTGAGGATGGTTTTGTGTTCTATGGGCGATGACCGTTGTAGATCTGCAAAAAATTTTCAGAAATTCCAACATAGGGGAGAATGTAATAGGAAGTATTTTTTACGAAATCTACCTAATATGGTACATCTATTTTCAGTTTATTCTGCACGCAAGTAGTGAGTATTCTGAAACATCTGAAATCCAGGTTAATGTGTTTTCTATCTGTAACATGTGTTACATAAATTTTAAATTTAAATATTGTCATTTTAGTTAAAGTTTTATTTTTAGTATATGGAATTAAGTTAATTTAATTTAAATAAATGCAAGATTTACATATTTTTATAAAACTATAGAAAATATATTTTTTCCCTTGTAACATCTGTTATCTGTAACTTCTGTTACTACATATTTGTAACAGATGTAGATAAATTATCAAAAATCTAGTTTAAATCATATGCATAATAAAATCCATCAATGTGTTTCAGCGGTGTCATTGTTTTTAGATTAATGTAAATACACTTCTACTGTCTAATTTGTGCTGGTCAATGTAACTTCTGTTACAAAAATGTAACATCTGTTACCATATATAATTTCTATCACTCGAACTTTTTCTCTATATTTTTCTTGTTGTATATGAATAGCTCTTAGAATTTTCCCAAAACATCAAAGAGCATCTTTTCTTTCAATATACTAAAACTATTTGACCATTTAAATATATATTTAATACAGGCAACTGAAAGTTTTAGCTGTTGAATACAAGTAACAGATGTTACATATTCTTATATAAAATGATCCCTATTATTGTATTCTTTTGAATATTAAATTACATATTGAAGTCTAGTACACTGATAATGATATAATATACTGGAAATAATATTTTGATATGGATATACTTGTTGTAAATTGAGTGGATGCTGTCCAGTAACAGAGGTTACAATATTTACTTTTAAGGCATTTTCAGGTGACTATATTTTTATCCTAACTATGAATTTTTCTATGCTGGACATATTTTATATAGGTTGTATACATATAAACTCAGAGATAATTATATTTTGTGAAAAAAGAATACTTTAAAGAAAAGTTAGTCGAAAAAAAACATAATTTTATTTCCCCCTTATACTGTTGATCCAGCATAATAATTCTTTATAAATATAATATGTTACTCAGTTTTTAATAATTAATAACTGCATGGGAAGCCGAAGTATTGAGTTTAATATTCACGACTTTATTTCGTTTGTTTGGGAGAAAAAGAAATTTAGTTGTTTTATTTTACATTTTGACTTATAGAAATAATTTTTAATTTGAAGCAAAAAGTCAAATTTCATTTTATGTTAAAATATACATTCTGTGCCAGGAAGATTTAGAAATTAATTTAATTAAACTGGTTTAGATTTAAATATCCTTGCAAATATCTACGGAGGGACAGGGGAGAATTTTCTTTCTTAATCTGCCATTTTAGGCTAAATAAAACTGCTTAAATAAATCATGAACCTTATGTAGGGAAATATACAGTTTAGTAAACTTAAACTTAACTTTGTGGAAACAGTTAGAGTAATTTATTTATTGCGTTGTGTTAAATCCGCTGGTGTTATTTCGCTGGTATTTCTAACTTATAATCGGATAGGTTTATTAACCGATTTTTTGCCTTAATTACCATTAACCGAAAGTTCAGAAGTATTATAGCCCGTAAACTAAAACCACTAAGTACACAGGATGCTGAAAGAATGAGGAAATACTATGTAAAATTAATTATTTACATTTATTTACAATAGACATATGTATAAAATAAAACATAGTTAAAAAAACTTCAGGTCTCATTGAACCTATTACTGTTGATGTTGTGATGTTTGTTGTTGATGATCTGAAGTTGTATTTAATCTGTTACAGCATTCTCAATACAGCATCAGGTTAAATACAACTGTCTTTTACTGTTACCAAATTACCGGTGGAAGGAGTAAAATCTTCTTAGAATGAGACTTATACATTAACACTAGAACGTCCTTTGTTGTCATTTGGACACAAAACCGAATTTAGTGTTATCTCTTTATCACATTTTTTACCTATATTCTTCAAATTTAGTGACTTTTAATCATTTTACGTAAGAAAATAACTGTCGAAATGTTTATTGTGTGATTCTATTTTTTCTAAAGTTATAGCTATGTTCACCTAGAACGTCCGCTGGTGTTATTTGGACACCAAGCAGAAAATTAATAAAAATAGTTTATTTTTGTCTTTTTCTCCAGTTCATTTTACCTTGATTTCATTCTCTTTCAGGCAACTAAATGTCTCCTGTTACTTTCTTCGTCTTTATTACAATATTGGAAAGCATTTTATTCCTGAGAGATATTTTATACTTTCAGAAATTATTCTTTTCGGAATTATGTACCACAAAAAAAGGTCTCATTCCCTACGAAATTGGAAATCTATTGAGACAATTATCCTAAAATGAAATGGATGTTTGTGTCCTTTCGTATTTATTTTATTACTTCGGACTTAGTGAATTATTTCCTTATTTGGGGAAAAATGAAACTCCGCCGGATGGTAATCGATAGCGGAATTCGTAGTTCTAAAACTAATGAAACCATATAAGAATGTAGGTCATAGTGTGGTAGTTGAAATATTTTTTACTTAACTGGAACTAGCAAAAGGTCTGATAAAATGTAAAACAAGTGTGGTAGAAACTGTGAATCGAGCTCGAAAACAAATTCCAGATAGCCAAAAAAAAAAAAAAAAAAGATTGTTTTTATTCCACAAATAGGGTAATTCCGGGATTTATGACGCACATTTTTTTGAATTTGTGTATAAAGTCCCATGGTGGACATAAAATTTAAAAAAATCATGTTGTACTATTTAATGTTAAATATACAACGCGTGTACTGCGACAAAAAAATTCAAAACAAATTATTATTATTTGTAACAATTTTTTTTCTAAAACATTTCACTGCGGCGCGTCACCCGTACATTCAGGCTGAGACGCCGCACTTCAGTGGTATTTATGCCGCGCTTGTAATATGAACAGAATGAAATTTTAAATAAAAATATTAAAAAAATATATTCATATCTGGACTATAATTAACGATGTAATAACAAAATGAAACTAAATGAGTACATTCAAATTAATAATTGTTGTCTACTTTCACTATTAAAATTATCGACTTATTTTTTTTTTTTTTTTACATTAAATTTTAATTGTTATTTCGGCAACAACGTAACAACAATGTATAAGAAAGGAAAAAGAAGAAAAGTAAAATTGTGTTTAAATAATTTATTTGTTAATCCTTTCGGGACCGGTGGCTTTTACGCAATTTTTATTCGGTTGGTACCACTTTTTTAAAAGACGTTACCTTTACTTACATAATCATGAAAATGCTCTAATTAAGCAAAGCAAATATTACTTTCCTTTTTTACTTGTGCCAGAAACAAATTTTGTAAACTCTTTATGAAGTTGCTTATATATACCTATGGTCAATAATGGTTTAAGAGACCTGTTTTTTAGACTACAATCTACAGAAAAGGTGTCGAAAAAGTACAGTTTTTACGTAACTACACATGATGCAACGAAGCCAATTACACTTCCTCTTTTTTGGAGTAGTTTGAAAAGAACGTCTGCGTTGCGCGTAATCCAATTTTTCATTATTATCATCTTGACGTGCATCTTTCTTGCACTTCTTACCTTTTATTTCCCCTTTTCTCCTTTGTTTTTAGTAAACTTGATAACATGCCTAACATGGTTAGTCTGTGCAAAAAGAAAAGGGATATTTAATAACACTTAATCATCCCGTACAAAAGAAACTGCGGCATGTATACCGGAGTAGCTGTGCAGCATGTATCCCATTTTGCATGGTGTAGACGTCGGCCATCACAGTTACCTGCCATCACTAAGGGGAATGGCGTAACCATACACATAGTACTCTATACAAACGCTACACTTAGTTTTGACTTCGAAATCCTGCATGCATTTAGTAATTAGTGTATGAAAAGTATTTAAACATAACGCGTTTAAATGTTTGGACAGTGAAATCCTGCACTTACGTCAAATTAAGGATTGCACTTATACAAGTAAACATCGAAATGGGATTCACGCTGGTTAAAATAATCTCAATGCGCACCTATACTGTGCGTTTGACGACCGTCTATCGACACTTCAAGGAATATAAGGGGTGCGGCATCTATCCCGTATGCGGCGACACTCTCGGAGTTACCCTATATAAAAACACGAAAATACAGCTACCATACTTACTATATATCAAGGAAAAAAAATAAAGAACATTATTATACTGAGCACACTTCATTCAACCGTAACAACTGCAAATAATGGACCACCAGAAACTGTAACATTCTACAATAAAAGCAAATATGGTGTGAATATTTTACATCAGATGGATAGAAAATATTCTGTAAAATCCGCATCAAGGAGATGGCCTGTAGATACATTTTAGGACATTGTAGACATTGAAGTTATAAATGCTTGGTTTATTTACAAATTTATGTCAGATTGTCAAGCCATTACATTTCAAGGAAATATTATACTGAATAGATAGCAAATGAATTGCGTTCAAATTGTGTAAAGGATAGAAAATGTGCCATTAATTAAAATTATATATCAGAATTAAACAAAGCCCTTTCTCTTAAATGCAGAAAATGTAAAATTAAAATGTGTAAAGATAATGCCACAAAAAATTTTCTTTTCGTGCATGGAGATGGCATGTTTAAAATGTACAAAAATAATAGCCTATTACTGGAAAATTTGTAAATAAGGTATGTATCTGATATAAAATATATTACATAATGTTATCTTATGCTTAAATATTATAATATGAAGAAAATTGACCGATTTATTTCTCCTTTTTTTTAATATTTTTGTTTCCTTTTCTATAAGTGTGGTATTTATACAATTTAATGTAGTACATACAAAACTTGTGTGGAAATATAAATTGCTTAAAAGCAACGCTTAAACACACAATAAAATACATAAGGTAATTTGAACAGACGTATACGTTAGGGTGGGTCGAAAAAAAGAATTTTTTAAATTTCGGAACGCTTTTGTGTGGAAACGTTGCCTATTGTAATAAGAAGAAAAACGGCATATTTTTTAAAAAAAATCATTTAACATGTTCCATACGCGCATCGCATTTAAAGTTGATGAAAAAATGCAAAAATCGCACCTTTTCTCTAATTTTTTAAGTTAATTAAAGTTTTCAAAATAAACATATGCTTTAGCTTTTTATGTTTATTTCATGGTTTACATAACCTAAATAAATTAAATTCTAATCAATAATCTAATTTTTCCGTTCGCGCAACATCTTAGAAACATAATTTTAGCAATTTTTCACAACTTTCACCGTGCAACTGTTCGCTCATTTTGCTAGAACAAAACGGCCCATGACTCGACATGTGGAGGTGGTTGCACGTAGGTGGTTGCGCACAAAAACGCATGTTGTTCTATGACCGGATCGACAACTTGTAGTAATTCGTAGGATAAATAGCGTGATGTTTGGATTGCTCGAAATACATATTTTGACCCGTCAGTAAAATATTTGCTTATATTATGGCAAATTACACCGGCATGTATGATTTTATGATGAAGCCAACTATTTCTTTTGCGTTTTTAAATGAATCTGATACAACCTAAGGACTCGTTTGGCCGCAGTTATTTATCTGGAATCGGACAGAGTACCAATGTCCGAATTCGCCAAGTCTTTTGGACAATATCCCAAGGTGATTGCATGCAAAATGTCCCAAAAATTCTGTTGTTCTTCGCTCAAAAGAGTCCTGTCTATATCTGGAATCGAAAAATCTACGGATTCACAATCGATCACAGGAGTTTTTTCACAGCAATTGAGCTGCTACCCGATTGGCGCAATAAAAGATTTAAGCCCTTCAGTTTGACCATGCATATGTTGGAAAATTTGGCGATAAGAAAGTTCATTAAAATGCCGGATGCATATGCTCCACATTTTATGATTTTCTAGTCGTCGGAAAGCACCGTTATTCCATCCAGTGTTTGTTACAGTACCATCACACACTACTACTTCTAGTTTTTCTAGTGATATTGACAGTTCAGACAAACAAGAAATAATGCTTTGAGTTATATCATTTGATGAATTCGGGGAAGGAGAGACATGTCCAATATAAGTTGATCTAGATTCCTGAATAAGAGACTAGTGTTCTTATTTCACATTCGTGTGCAATTGCTTGGCATTAAATTTTTCGACGAACGAAGTATCTCATTTTTGTACGCCAAAATAACCCCCGAACTTTCCTACGGGGGTGTGAATCGGCTTTTAAAATCCGTCCTAAAACGACTCTGGTCTCTTTTTATCTTGCACTTATCAACCACATCAGAAGAATCTGTGTCGGCTATCCAGAACATTTGACGCTATGACAGCTGTTGGCCGATCAAAAGCTCCGAAACGATCACTGTTCAGCGCTGTTACGTTAAGTTTATTTCTCCTCTGTCATTTGGCCTTTTAGTCTATGTACTCGATTTGTATTTATCTTCCTCATATTCCGAGTCTCCAAAAGAAGTGTGTTTGAGTTCATCAATTTCATAGTACACTGCCACTTTAGGAACTTTAAAAGGATTGAGGAACCACTCACTGTTTGCTGAAGATGACGAGCTTTCCGCTCGGCCTTCACATTTAACTTTTTTGTAACTGTTTTGCAAATACATCCGATTTTCCACAAAATTGTAATTCCTTTGAAGAATCATGAACCTCAACTCAAAGACACGAATTTTCTTTCTTCTTATACATAAGCATTTAATTTGAATTACACATTGACAGGCGTGTGGACTTTTTAATACTATATAAATACCACAAACCAACAATTGAACGATTGGTTGTGTAGGACATGGGTGGAACTCAACGTGCAAACACCATAATTTATCATAGTCTTAATAAATGTGTTAATAACCCTTATTCTTCTGTTACTACGGCTTCTTTTTCTAACCTTATCATTTAACCACTTTATAACAGTATTAGCTTTAAAATAGCTAATAACTCAACACAGTATGATTTTAATGTGGTTTTTGAATCAGTTAATAAATTAACTTTTTCACAGCTTAACGATAAAATTCCTCCTCAAAATTATTGGGGTGTTTACAACATTAAATGCCAATGTGGTTTGTCCTATATTGGATAAACTAAACGAAAACTCCGTTACAGAGTCAAAGAACACATAAACTATGTGAAGAAAAAAGAATTTCAAAAATCCTCTATTGCCTCTCATTGCTGGGAGGAGGGACATAATTTCAATTTTGACTCAGCTACCATTATCAAGAAATGCGTTACGCCTCTAGATTTAGACTTTTTTTGAAGCTGTTCATATCCATAGATTTAAAAACTCTTCGGATAATGATCTATCTAGTGTACCTTACATCTAAACTTTCTGAGTGAATTTGTTGTGTCACGACACTTCACTTCCGCTTTAATTTCATTTGCTGTTGGAACTTGATGGTCTTTTGATATTGTGTTTTCAGACATTTGGGTTTTCACCGTATATTTAGTTGGGGTGATATTGTTTTTATAGATTTTATACACTGATGATGCGAGTCCAGGAACTCGCGAAACGTATACGTCTGTTTAAATTACCTTGTGTATTTATTGTGTCTTTAAACGTTGTTTTTAAATAATTTATCATTTAATGTATTTTTCTATAAAATAAATCATTGTTCTTTTGTGCAAATTTAACAATATATTCATAATTAAAGTACAACGATCCAATACAATGTTAAAATAAAATTTGTAGCATCCATTTTGCATAGTTTAACCCGGGAGAACTCGCTAGTGAGAATGCCCAATTGCATTTCTTTTACTTTACATTAATGCAACATCAACTTTTTTTGGTTGGCTTAGTACTTTTATTCACAAAATAGGTAAAATAATTGTAAAACATTTTGAAATTTTAATTAAAATGAAAAAAGATTTAAATAAGAGTCTTTAAAAAGTACGACTGTGAGAGAAAATCTCATGCAGCGAGTTCTCCCGGGTTAATTAGTGGTGTCAAATTGACACCAGATGATGTCGAAATGATGTCGAAACGTCGAAACGTTTATGATGTCGAAAACGTCCGTCGAAAATTGAGAGCTATGACCCGAACAAAAGTACTAATGAATAAGCATCACGTAAACTAATTCTGGAACTAATGAATTTGGTATAAAATACCTAACATATATTTAAAGACGGACGTTTCCATTTTGTAATACAGACTTAGGTGACTTCTTCAGATGATTCTGTAACTTAACTGCTTTCACAAACGCTCATATAACAGGTGCATAACTCATATAGTGCAGAGACTGTACTTGTCAAGCTTACGCTAACTTACACTAAATATTTAATGTAAGTGTATAAACACACCGTGCTTAACCCTCTCGCTGCACGACACTCAATTTTCAGGGACAGCGTAAACGAAGCAAAATTTGCGCAATCCACGAGTTGCGCAATCTTTTTTATAGAATCTAATTCTATATTTAAAAATGAACTCTTTTACACACAAATTTTACATATTTGAAAAATGTAATAAAATAAATGTGCAATTTTTAAACCTATTTTGATTTTCTTTAAATACACAGTGAGAGGGTTAAAAGCATGAACTAAAACCGGAGATTAAGAATCTGGTGGAATCCAGAGGAAAATCACCTCCACCTTGTACCTATCCATAATAATCGAGTGTAATACTCAATCACTGAGAGGTGAATGAGTTGTTAACGTGATAGAACTAGCTAATAAAACTTAATCAAATCCTCTCCAAAAATTACATTTTAAAGTAATAATAAAATCTAATGCTGTGTAAATCTAATAATGCTTAGTTAAGGATTTCTGTGTTATCATATATAAAATGAATTCGGAGGTCCACAAGACTCCCCTGTCATGTGCGTGGTTTCCGTCTGGACACTTAAATGAGCTATCTTAGGCATTCGCATACCGCTTCTACCCTTCGCATTTATTGGTGGACATGTTGCGTCATCTGCAGCACATAATCATTTCCCCTAGAGAGGCCGTTCCCCCCGTGTTATAAATCATAGTTAGTGATTATGCCAAGTTTTATTATGTTTAAGTAATCTCTTCTAACCTGGCAGTTTCGTTGTAGAAACATTGGTGTATCCATTACATGGAGAGTCGATGCAGCACATACAAATTGAAACATATATACATAAAATAACCTAAATAACATAAAACTTAGTGTACATGTAGAAAACACTGTCCTCTACAATATATATAACAATCATTTTGATACCGTACTTTGGTCCATCCCATAAAAGAAGTTTTTATTCTTTGTATTAAACAAACAATGCAAGATAATTTGGAGTTTTTGACCTTGTAAAATATTTTATACTCTACTATAGGGTATTTGAATAGTTTGGGGGAAATTTAAATTTTTTTAGTGTCAGCACTGGATGTGTTTGTAAACCACTACTTTCGTGTGTAAATTTTAAGTCTCCAAACTTTCTATAGTGAAACAATCTGGATAAGATCTACAAATAAGGTAAGTGTCAAAATATTACTTTTAGTAACCTGTAACCCATGTGTGATCATAGTTTTTCCATTAACTTTTTATTTTGACAGGAATGATTACGTTTTCTTAAAGCTAACATGAAAACTAGTATTTCGGGATTACTTCGTCTCAGGCCTTTTTTGGTCCGAAAATAGCCCCAATTACTTAGAAATGCCTTTTATACAACCAAATATCTTTAGAAATGTTTTAAGTAACAGTTTTTTCATATGTTACTGTAGCAAAATCTTATAGGGTAGTCCGACCAGCAAATGAACACTTAAGCCCATTTAAACAGAAAATGAGTCATTATATTTTAATAAACAGTACCTATTGGTGTTTGAAAGTGCAAATACAGTTGTTGGTTTACAAATAATTATAAAGTAACAATAGGAATTTTATATTTTACTTGTTTGGGATGCTAGGGGTGTCTTAATAGAAATAGACACAAAAACCAAGTAAATGAACAGTTGTTACCAGTGAATTAACGCAAAAATTTACAGTGAATGAACAGGCAGAAATTTAAAAATACTTAAATTTCACAGTTCTGTATCTATTTTACTACTTGTACAAATAACTTATGACATGTTTTTACTAAATTACGTTTTTTTTTTTTTTTTTTTTTTTTTTTTTTTTTTTTTTTTTTAACACAGAACAATAATTAATTAGCTTGAAAAATTGTCACTTTTAAATTTTGAAATTAATCGTAAATTACAGATTAAAAAAAAACACTAATTCTATTTCGTGAAATCATTGGCCCTGTACTTCTCCATTTCAGTAATAACTCCAGATGAACGGCAGGATGTTCCAGAAATAAGTTCAAGTGTTTTTATTATGCATGTCATATTATCATTAAAATACCAAATATTATACTTTACTGCAGACCACTTCCATTTCCACCACATGGGGAACTGTGGTCCAGATATTGCGATGGTGCTTACTTCATATTGGGTCATTCCACACAAAGTGAGCAAAAATTTTAAAAAAGTCGTGGCTGCATAGTAACCGATTTTAATAAAATTTGATACACAGATTCAATTCATATTCAAATAGAACATTGCAAAATATTTCGACAAAAAAAAAAGTTCATTTAAAAAAAAGGACATTTAAAAAACTTGTGACATAGAATGGCATGTGTGCAATCGTTCAAAGTTGCAAGTTTGAAGTTCCGTATCATGAAAACTATTTAACATAAATTAAATCTTTTTATAATATTGTAATCTCTGGAAAATTATCTTCATATTTTTTTTAATAATAATAATTTGGTAACGTCATGATTAATCTTAAATTTGTTATAAAAATTGAAAATTTGTTAATTTTGAAAAAATTAAAAACGTTTTAAAAATTAAAGGAATACAAAAACATCTGTGAAATTGATGCCTGATGTAGTGTTACATATTAAGATCGAATTGCTAAAATTTTTAAGTTGCCATGTATTTCCTTCACCTTTAAAAAAAATTTAGAAACTTAAAAAAAATGACAAAATTGTAATTTTTCCCCTTATTGAAAGGCAAAAAAATATTGAAGGAAAGGTCAGACATTATAGTTATTGCACAGACATAAAGATCAATAAGTCCATGATATGCTAAAAAAAATTAAGATTGTCTTTTGATTCCTAACGGCGCAAAATTTTGTTTGAAAATTAATATTTGTTGCATTCTAAGAGCTTTATTCTTTGAATAAGCGCGCGTTTTTTTACAGTATTGCACGATTTCAAAGGGAAAAAAGATGCAGTACTGCCATCTATGGATTTAGAGGATAAATATATATATATATTTTTTTTTTTTTTTTTTTTTTTGTTCAAAGTAATATATTTTTTTCTGTAGCTTAAAATAAATATATTAATAGCCAAAAATAAACTGAAAGCAAAAATTAAAGTTTCTATATTTAAAATATACACTTTTATCTATAATATGAAATAATTTAAAAGTTTAATAAACCTTTTTTTCACTTAAAAAGAAGTGATGGAAATATTGCATTTTACCTTCAACATTTTCACTGTTTATTTTTTTTTTTCTCATTAAGGAATAAAAAGGCAAGAATGAAACTTTCGATATTTAAAATATATACATTTAGCTATAACGCCAAAAAAAAGTAACATTGTCAAAGCTGTCCTTCATGCTTAAATGAGCAGTAGAAATATTGCATTTTCACTTCAAATATTTTAAAAATATTTTTTTCCTCATTACTGAATAAAAATACAATTACTAACTTACGTCAATCTGTTACTTATTATTCATTCCTAATATAAAAAATTTTTAATATAGTCTTTCCATTTCTCAGGCTAATAATCAGAATTGAAATATTAAGCATGTAGACAATACGTCGATTTTTCATTCACTTTTAATGTATATTTTAATACTTAAATAAACAATCCTGAAATCTATTATTTTATATTTAAACATAAATAGATATGATCTACATATAGACTGATTTTCATTAAAATCTGTGACATGTCTGCCACAGCTGATTTGCTCAATTTGCATGGAACGACCCTATTTCCAAACTTGGATGCTGTTAAAAAAAAAAAAAAAAAGTCATCCATTTCTCACCTGGATGTTTGTCTATAAATGGATTTTTCTTTGCTCTCATGTGTCACTTTCATGACATTGTAAACACCACCTTTTACTCCATCATCATGCATTGTAAATCCAATTTTTCCCTTTCTAACTATCCAATGTCCAAGGAGTTTTTCTTCTTCAAAGGGCAACACAGGCAGACCCATACGCTTACTTCCAATTGGTTTTCCTCGCAGTTTCATAGACATCGTTCATTTTGTAATATTAAAATAAAGAGGTGCCTTCTTCTAACTGAGCTGTCCTGACCCTTATAGCTTGTACAGCGTTTGCAAGGTCCTCTGTAGAGTACTTGAACCTCCCATATTTCCTTTTTGAGGAATCTTCTTGGTCATCAGTAAGAATATTTCTATGAATCATCCAAAAACGTAGAAAAGGTATATTTGAACGTCATCAATAAATATTACCTTTAACAATGTGTGTGTACATGTTCTTTTGTTACGTTTTTATATCTGGTATCTTTTTATTTGTTACTATTGCTGAAAAATCACTTAATTCAAAATATAGGTATAACAAAAGCCACAAAAACATAAAGCCCAAAACAGTTCATTCACTACGAGATGTAGCCTAATGTATTCCTTCCAGTGAATGAACAGCTGTTCATCCATTGGATTTTTAACATTTGTCTAATCAGTTATTAAACATCCCTATTCTCCAAATTGTACATATTCTACAATGGTTAAAACGATTAGAAATATGACTATAATATATATACTTAATGTATGTACAAAAAATTAGTGCATATTGCAAATAAAACAGTAAATTCTTAGCAAACATATGAAATGACAAAGCACTTAGCTTATTATTTCAGCATTGAATTAATGTGTTTCTCAGACATGAAAAATACAACATGTTCTCAAAGTAAAGTAATGTGACTTCAGTAATCAAACATGAATGCGATAGCTTCCTATTGAATAGAATTAAGGCAATGTTGTAACCCCATCTAGTGGGGAGATTTTCAAACCTTATTCTATTAAAATATATACCAATTGTTCATTCAATGGGGACTGTTCACTTACTGGCCAGACTACCCTATTAATTGTTTTTGTTCCAGTTGCTGAGGATAACATGACGAAAACTGTTTCTCGTTTCTTTAATAATAATAATTGGTTTATTGTGATTAAATGTGAAAAAAAAAGTTTATCGAGTTTGCAGTGTTAATTTATTAGCAAATGCTATTGCAAGGGGTTTGAATAAAAATTTATTCATTTACATATGAACTTTATTCATTTTATATGAAACTATGTTAAGGGACCAAAGAAGCCCCTTGCAGGGGCTACTTTGCTCCAAAAAATTTAAAAATAGTTAAAAAAAAAATCCTCTTTTAAACCATACGGTTTTCTTCATTGTTTCATGTTAATTGTTTACAACTGCATTTCGACGTTGAAAAATCTTATATAATATTTTTAATAATGGAAATGACAGTGAAACCAGGAAAAAGTGGCCCAAAGTAGCCACTTACGTGTACGGTATCTAAATTTCTTTCTGGGATAAAAATTCGCAAAAACTGGATAGTGCTCAACTTTCGTTGTCAACGATAAAGTATGTGAAGAGAAAGCGAGATGACTATTTTTTCTCATAATTCTCGCTAAAAATGCACCTTTTCAGAGAATGTCAAACGATTTCGTTTAATCAAGATATTGCTTTTAATGTTACGATCTGGCGAATTCCAAACAACCTCAATTTGACGAACTTGTACAAAAACTCTTGTCGCGATATGAATTAAAATAAATGCTTAAAAAGTGTCGGTTTTATTTAATAAACCATTCCACGTTTGAAATTGTTTTTGTAAAAAGGTTCAATCGTATTTTTTTTTCAAAAATACTAGATTGAAAAAAAAAATTCTAAAAATTCAATTTTCATGAAGATTGGACGATAATTGCACAGTTAAATACAAGAAACTGCTTAATCTTTGACAGAAAAACTAAAAAAATGAGAGGATTAAATATTTTATAGATTTGTCGGCATCAGTTGTTTTGTCCTTAGACTAATTTGTAAGGTTAAGTGGGGCAACTGCTCCATGATTTTACAATGTGACTCTTGAGATTATGGTAATTCAGATTCCAAAAGTTAAAGTCAATTTCAATTAAAGTCTGAAGCTTTGTAAATGTGTTCTGTTAGGTTCACACTAAAAGGCAGAAATTTTCAAAATTACGTTTTAATATCTTAAAATAAATAAATATATATATTTCATCTTACTTTCTTCATGGGTCCAGTTGCCTTATAAAAATGGGTCAACTGGACCCGGTAGGTCTGTGCTCTACACGCGTGAGTTATTTTTTAATATGGGGTGTCCCGTTATGTTTGAAAAAGTGTAAATAACTTTAAAAAATTAGACCAGGCAGATCATATTTATTGTATATCAACTATAGAGCGTATGGGACATCTCTGCTGTCAAGGTGTCTAAAAAAGCATAGCATGTGAAATTATTAGATTTATTTATACAAAAAACATAAGTATTAAGTAAGTACTTATAAGTAATAAGTATAAAAGATACAAGGGTATTTTATGAAAACAAAATTAAACAAGATAAATATGTGAACAAGCGGGTACGTAATTACTTAAGTATCTCATTCTCTTTTTTATTTATCTCAGTGAAAGTTCGTCAAGTCCAATAAATCTGTGGAGAATGTAACTATGTTTTTATATCGAACAGAACTATTTTTTACTGGTTTCTATAATTTTTTAACAATATCGCTTTGTCTTATATACGAATATTCATATGTGTCTTAAAATTTCAAGCGTTTTGTTATTTCTCTTAAAAGATTTGGTTTGATACCCGCCAAGATGCATTTTAAAATTTATTAGGTAGTTTTAATAAGGTATTGTATGATTTTCTTTATTGCAAGAAAAAAAATGGAGAAATTAATTTCCCGTAGTAAGAGAAACTTCAAAATAATATTTATAACTGTTGAGGTAACTGTTTCCCACATGGCCCTGTTACCACTCGTACATGCCCCAGTTACCCCATCCTTGAAAAATTTATGGGTTAACTGGAACACCTGTCTTACATTTGAAACATGAAGTAAATATGAATAGATACCTAATATTCATGTATTTATATGTCTAATCTTTAAAATATAACATTGTTTATTAAAACTACTTACCGTATTTAAATAAATAACCGAGGAAGCTCAACCAAATAGACGTTATTTGTAAAAAAGAAAGAAAACATTTCGACAACCTATCACAGCAAAGAAAGAGTTATGATTGAGTTCATACACGTTGTTTTAGGATGTGCGATGTTGACAAAAGCTAAAACTTAAAAGACATCAACGGGTTTTTTTTAAATTAGACTATGGCCCAGTTACTTCGTGAGTCCAGTTACCCCAGCTTACCTTAGAGAAATTCTAATATAAGAAAATTTGATTTCCTTTCTTCTCAAATTTTTAAATATGTAATTTGTTCGAGGTATTTTTCCACCATCTATTTAAAATGAAAATAATCTTAATTTAAAATTTCAACAAAGAAATTGAGTTAATGATAATATAATGATCATTATCCTTTTCTTTTCACAGCATAAAGGAACAGATTATTCATTTCCTACGATCCAAACGTTAAAGAAGTATTTTGTCGTGAATATCAAGATAAATAGAACAATTATTTAATGTACAATTTTGATAAGATAAAAATTCTAATTCAGTCTCTAAATATTCTTTTTAATAAAATTCTCTGAATTATAAGGGTTCCATATATTGTTCTTAGCGCAGTTCACTTTTATTTCAACTACTATATTATACGTGTTTTAAATATATTAAAGTTGATAGGTAATGTCCATAATGAATATTAAACATTTTACATTGTGCTCTAAGGAAATTAATATTCTGGTGGTATTCTGTGCCTTTTATGTTTTAACAACAGGGTCATTTTGTTGCCATATTTAGAGAAACTTCGATAAAAGTTACAAAAAAATAATGTTTTGTAAAAAATTTCAAATTTTCAATTTATGAGAACTTATTTAACATACTTGGATTTATGTGGATAACTGGTGTTAATTACACCTCGTTGCATTTCATGTTACATTAATTTAAGTTTTGAAATACAAATGGCGTGTCATATTATAATATAATAGATATTTATAAGTAGATATAACATGCAAAATATGCTTTAAAGTTGTTTGAGTTTTGGCGATACTACTAAAACATTTTATAACATGAAAATTGACTATTATGTTGATACATAACCAGATGAACCATTTAAAACTACCTACACTCCCTTAAAGTCATCAGGTTACGTAAAAGGTTTTACAGTTCACGAAGGAACATTACATGTGGTAATTGGTACACGAGTATTGTCATATGAATTATTGAAAATGAAGCTTATATTGGTTAAAGAAATTGGCTTTAGGAAAAAATGAAAATTAAATTATCAAAAGAAATTGTACTGCAGCAAACGTCGCCTACGTCCGTATTTGGCTTTCATTCCAAGGTGGCAATGCCTCCAGTTTCTAACTGTAAAAAAAAAAACAAGAAAAATGTTATTCCTCTCTCTTCATTGCATTACATTGATGTTACCATAATAGAAACATTAATTCAAGGTAATGAAGCCTAAAATTGTAAAATTTTACAATTATGGTAATTGTGGAGCTGATATGTGCAATACTTATGATACATCAAGAAATCTTTAGCCAATTCTAAAGTTTTTGTGACTAGCAATTACAGCTGAAATAAATCAAGGAGGGTGGTTGCCACAAAAATGATTACGTCATTGAGTTATGAGATGCAATTATGATGTAGGACAAGATTATTAATACTACATGTATGAATGACTGGTCTGTATCTTGGGAATATATAAGCAAAACTTATGGCGGTACTAACGAGTCATTGAAATTTGAAATGAATAGTAGAATACAAATAGTTCGCTATGCCTCATTATATGTTGGAATGATATGATCAAAACGGGGTGCAAATACTCAACTGGTATATCTGTACTGTAACAGTCGATACATCTAGCATGTTAAATTATCATGTCGCATATCCATGAGGTGGTAGTACCTTTAAAGTGACAAATTGACGACCCCTCTTGTTCATATTATACCAAAATAGCAGGAAGTATACTTAAATATTTGTATTGCACTAATCGGCATATTTATTTGTTAAAATTTAATTTATGAATCGATGACGTGATAGTAACGTGAAAATCGAGAATTCGCGTCCCTTTCTCCTCATATCGTACAAAGGTATGAGGAGGTAGTGTGGAATGTTTCTATTGTGTTACTCGGTATCTTTAATGTGTTAAAATTTCATCTCGGAACGCGATAATATCATATTGCAGCCAAAATGGAGAATTAGAGCACACCGTTCGTGTCATGTCGCATTAAAATATTGCGAGACAGGGTGAAATATTTGTATTATAGGGGAAAGTAGGGGAATGACGCTCACTTAATTGAAAACATGAATAACTAGTCATATTTACACAAAAAAATGAATATTTTATTAAAGAAGTATAACTCCAAAGCATAAAGAACAGTTTGCAACCAACTAATCTGCATAAAAGTTTTAGAATTTTTTTTTTTTACCGTTTTATGGAAACAATGGATTGAGAGACATGGTAGCGTAATTGCACTCGAAACTTGAATACATGAATTAAGTTGGAGTTATTTATAGTTGGAGTAACAAAGCACTACAAAAATAAATAAAAGAACAAGTGGGTAAGTGTGACCACAGATCGCACAAAGGGTTTCGTTTAATATTCCATTCAAAACACTTTATACTTTTGCAAAATGTGTTAGTTCCACATTTCGCAACGAGGGCACGCACTCTATTCTACACAAACTTCTACTACCTACAAACCTACTCTATTCGTAAGAAACTCCATTTTACAGCCAATCCATAGATATATTAGTCGAGGGGATCGGGCCCATAGCACACGAAATAGGTAGGCACCCCTTGCGGTAAAAAGTGGAACTAAAATATGTAAGTCTATGTGCATAATATAAAATAGTTGTCAAAGATGTGTCGGCAAAAGTTAGAAAAGTACCCAACGGGTGCAATGAGGGGAGGTTAAAAAAATTGCTTAAAATACGCAAGTTAGAGCCCGGAGGGGTAAATAATATAAGACATTTTGAAACTTTATGATTTTTCGAGTGATCGCAAATGTTCTGCTATAAGTATGCGAAATTTCAAGTCTCCAACTTAATTAGGAGCTGAGTTAGAAAAAATGCTTTAAATACACAAGTTAGAGCCGGGAGGTGTCAATAATATAAGACTTTTTGAAAACTTTATGATTTTTCGTGTGATCACAAATGTTCTGCTATAAGTATGCAAAATTTCATGTCTTCAAATTAAATATGGGCTCATTTAGAAAAAAAAAGCTGAAAATACACAAGTTAGAGCCAGGAGGGGTAAATATAAGACTTTTTCAAAATTGTATGATTTGTCGTTTGATGTGAGGTGTTCAGCTATAAGTATGCAAAATTACAAGTCTTCAACTTAATTAGGGGCTCAGAAAGAAAAATGAAGCTTATAATACACAAGTTAGAGCCCAGAGGGCTAGCTATAATATTTTTCAAAATTTTATGATTTAATGTTTGATGTGAGGTATTCAGCTATAAGTATGCAAAATGTCAAGTTTTCAACTTAATTAGGAGCTCCGGTAGAATAAAAAGATTAAAATACGCAAGTTAGAGCCCAGAGGGCTAAATATAAGACTTTTTCAATATTTTATGATTTGTCGTTTGATGTGAGGTGTTCAGCTATAAGTATGAAAAATTTCAAGCCTCCAGCATATATATTTTCTGAGAACGGGCACTGTGACGGACAGACAGACAGACAGACAGAGGAGGGAGACGAATAGGATTTCGTCAGATGAACGAAACCCTAATGAACGTACAGCTAAATGTATATATTTTTCAGAAATAATGAGTAAATTAACAAAGAGTGTACACTTGCCTTCAAGTTAGATGTTGTAGATTTTTATTCTAATACAACTTCAAACTAATAACATAAGGAAACACAAATACTTTCCTCCCGACGGGCACTATATCCTTACTGTGGACTCAGAATGAAGATCGCTAGGTGCCGGTATCGATCGCACGTTTTCAATTGTATTCTGTTTAGATATATTTGATTAAGCAGGATTGCCCGCTGAACGTGATTACACTACTTTCTCCTACTAATTGGTGCCTTTACAGTGTTTAAATTTCACGCTAGAACTCCATGACATGATAGTATCGCATAAATGACGAATTTGGCGCTGTTTTTAGCGTATTGTACCTGGATTTATGAGTCAGATTGGTCATTCTTTCACGTACGATTAAAGTGCTTTTCCTATGTAATTTATTCATCTTGAAAGTCGATGGCGTAGCAATATAAAGGACAATATTATGCTTATTGGATTTTAGTAGTACTATTTGACGTCATTTTCTGTCAAACATTTAGTCTTCCAGAGGTTCTTAACAGGATATACCCAGGAAGGTTACTATATTTTTTAAATTTTCTGTTTATGCTTTTATTTGACACTAAATGACGTTATAGTACCATAAAAATGATGATTTGGGCACCTTGCTGCTGATATCGTACCAAGTATGCCAAAGCAGACCAGTCATTCTATCGTATACTTTTACTAATCTTGTCTTAAATAATAATTTTTTCTTTTAACTCGATGACGTACTCGTTTTGTCGTCACAGCCCGTTCTAAATGCTTTTATGCTAAAACATTTCTTCTGTGTTAAACTGTTTAAAATAAAGAAATACCGCGTTCGAAATTCATAGACTAAATTGTATTCCCCCTCATACAACTTCACATACGAGTAGATGAAAGAGCGCAGCATCCAAATAGAAAAGTAAGCTTGAAAAAAAAGTTGAAATCGTAGTACATGTTTGGAAAGCACCAATCCTACAAAATAAGGTCGTTCTGCGATGTGCTTTCTATTAAAGGACATAAAAACTCATTTCTTTTCCAAATAACATTATCGAATCTTATCGAATAACATTATCAAATCATTATATACAAGCAAAAATCAATGCGTGTTTTAATGTACTAAGAAAATGCAGTAGTAAAATATTTTTGAATAAAGGTAATGAATGTAGTAAAATTAAATCATTTTATATAACATTAATTGTAACGGAGAAATAAATGTAAACCTTCTTTATGTAATTTTTATACAATTTTACGTATGTATTGTATTCAGAATTTTATTTTTTATAATAGTTTGGATTGCTATATAAAATAGTTAGATATAGTGCTATTTACAAGTTATCTACTTTAATCACTAGTAAATTACGAAATTATTATAATATATTACAATTAAACTATAGTGATATATGTTTCTGTTTATTTACAACACCCACGCGAATGATCGTGTGACAAAGACAGTTGGGAGTAATGGAGGGTTAAGGACATATTTTTCGGTAACATTTGTGAGTATATGTTACATGTCAAAATCTTAATATTACAAATATTACCAAAAGCTTGATTAGTCGATCTATATATTGACTACACTTATCATAGTTATATACAGAATCTTGGAAAACTAAACAACAATAATATAAAAAACATTTATCCATATATTAATTTGTTTTAAAAAAGCTTTTGGTCATTTATATTCCATTTAATCATTTTTTTTTTTTTTTTTTTTTTTTTTTTTGTACGTATTGAAGATTTTCATCATTTACATAGCTTTAAAATGTTGCATAAGCATTTCCAATTTTAATATGCTAAATCTAATGTAATATATTTAATATAATTTAACGCAATGAATTTTCTAACAGATGCTCTGTGTGTAAGATACTAATCGTATTATTATTTAAAGGCAATTATAATTTTTAAAAATAAACCAAATTAAATTTTCGATATTTTTTAAAAAAAGTCTATAAATTCCAATTAAATTAATTTTTAAAATCTTTTTTTATATAAAAAGTAATAGGTTTCCTTTTATGCATAAAACTATTATTCTGAAAGAATTTTTATCGTGTATATAAAAATAGAAAGCGCATGGAGCAGTTTAACACGTTCACGCTGGCGCTGTGGGTCACACTCTACTGTTTCAGAGTTATCAAGTCTCCGGCTTTTTGTACACCACTATTATTTTAGAGAAAATGATGTTCCTTTAAATCTCCCAATTGTTCTAATTAAATAAAACAATATTTTCTGTATTAAAATAGTGGTATCCAAAAAGCCGGAGACTTTGCAGCTCTGAGACAATTGAGTGTGACCCACCGCGCAGGCGTGAATGTGTTAAATATTGCTAATTATTTGAGATTTTAAAATGTTTAATTTTGTGTATATCATGTACCATTAATGACATATTAACCAAACATTGAATAATGATGTCTAATAATAATAATATAATCATTTGTTGTAATTAAAAAAAATAATAATTCGTAAATAAAAATAGTTGAGTTTGATGGCTCATTGTAACTTTAATAATGGTCATAATTCATAGATATCGAATATGAATTTATTGACAGTTTTTATTAAAATTGTATTTATTAATCCACAAAACGACTAGATCATTTTTGGCTCATTTTTTTCACGTCTTAAAAAAAAGAAACATGCGAGCAAGACGTTTTATAAGGAAAATATTAATTATTGTTCGTCATGTATATTCAACAGTAGCACACCAAACTGTGACACAGTTTTAAATAAACATGCATCATCTATTTAATTTTTGTACTGCATTGATCCAAGGAACTGTCCAAGGATATATTTTTTCAAACGTGGTTGTAATCATTTGAAGAAATAAGATTGGTCCAACTTTCAATGTAGTCGAATCTACCTTCCCTCCTAATCCATAGCTTGCCTTTAATAATAGATATTATTAAAAATCCGTTGTTACCGGTATGATTTTTATTTCATGAACTGAAGTTGAGTATTTTTGTGGTGAATATTTTTTTTTCACTATTGTGTCTGAAACATATTATTTAAAAAATATATTTACACACTTTAAAATAAATGTATTCTAATTGTGAAAATATATTAAATTAGAAACAGGTAACCTGACAGAAAACGCTAATTGTTTTTTAATGTAGATTGCAGACGGCTATTTCAGAATTTCTAAAATTCCTTCATTAGTGGAAGTTTAAAAGCATTAAATTAAAATGCATGTAAATGATAAAAAGAATGGAAGCTATTGGCCGAAGAGAAAATGGCGATGAGTCGCGAAATCAGTGTTTCTATAAACTTGGCAAGTATGATGTAGTTTTAGGCTACAAATAAGAAGGTTGCACGAAACCCATTCTATATTTGATAGCAACTCAAAAAGGAGTGCGGAAGAGAAAAGAATAAATTACAGAAATATCTCTTAAATTTGTGGAAATCTTACTTTAACCCTTTGCACTCGAGGGCTTCGCTGCGGAGACATAATCTTTCTTTGCAAAATTTGTTTTTGGCACCGGTAATAAAGGAAAATAAAATGTATCTTATTTAATCAGAGCTTTTTTGAAATTGTGTACTTGAACGAAACTTCTTTTTAAAAAGTGGTGCCGATCGAATAAAATTTGTGTAACAGACGCCGAGCGCAAAGGGTTAATTAACGACTAAACAAATTCTCCCAGATTTTCTCAAATTTGTAAACCATTTCCTTATCGTACTTTTAGGGTCCATTCGGCCTACTGGTTAACAAGGAGTCTAGGAATTATAGTAGTAATAGTCTAGGAATTAGTCGAAGTCATTAAAGAAAGCTTGAGCCAAAGATTCCCTGGTTTAATCCAACGGTATGTGGGTATTCTGTTTTTTCATTATACAATTACGATAATCTAAGTAACTTTCCTTACAAAATTCTTCCCAGAAAGTCTCTCAACAATAGCAATATGAACAAAACTGTCGGATGTTTAACAAAAAGTCCCCTGCTCTTTAACTCACTCTCCTTTTCATGTTCATGGATTTATTACCCATACTGAATGGTTTGGTGTTATCTTCACAATATTCTCCTTCAACTATGTCATTTGACCGCAGTCATTTAGCTCCGAATTTTCAACGAATCTTCGCAATTCCTGCTTCAGCTATAAGCTACTATGATTTTCAAAATATTTTTTGTCACTTCCATGCAAAGGAGGTCCGGGGCTCAAAATTCTATTTTTTTATTTATAGAAATTTTGTTATGAAATGTTTTTCTGAAATATGTTTTAATATAATAAAAGTATTGCATGTAAAAAAAATCTGAAACTTTTAAATATTAAAAAAAAATTAAATTTTAAAATTTGAAACATATTTAATTTTTGATATAATTCTGGAAGTACTCGATTTACAAAATTTTTACACTTTTGTGTACAGAAAATGTGTCATTTTAATTTGTCTTCAGGATTTCTTAAAATATTGATTATAAATTTTTAAAAAATTGTATATATATTTAAATGAGTGCGTTTTGCATTAATTAGCATATTTTCACAATTATCCTTCAAAATTAAAAATCCTGAAGACCACTTGTTGGAAATATTGCATAAAATCTCTGTTGAAAATTTCATACACATATCTTACAAGGAACTTTAAATATATTCTTTTAAAGTTGACAAACCGTGAAAAAAATTCATTCTGAGATAAATGAAGTTAAAATAAGTTAAAGTGAAGTTAAAATGCATCGCTTCTCAAGGCAAAAGGTGTTAATCTCTGCATCTAATGGAGATACAAACATGCGGTTTGCGGTATTTAACGCTAAAAACTCAGTATTTTTTTAAGCCAATAAAAAATTGCACTTTTTTGAGAACTTTTGCCCCGGACTCCCTTAATGCTATTGAAGGTGTTTTAGAAACAACAAACCAGCTGTCTGCTGCATACATTTTAAAATACTTTGATCCTTTTTTCACTTTTTTTGTATTTTAATATACACCGAAGAGCCAAAACATTATGACCATCCCCACATTTTACAATAAATTCACTTAGGTGGCGTGGAGGGCACGTAATCAGGTGGGGATGGTATTTGACTATTGCTAGGGAGTAGGAGGAATAATTTTTGCGCTTACTTCTGCATGTGATGGGAAAAGCATCTGATCTAAGTGACATTGATAGAGGGCAGAATTCAATGCCCTGATGTCACAGAACGAGTATCTCCAAAACTGCACGACTCATGGGTTGTTCACGATATATCTTTGTTAGTATGTATGGAAAGTGGGTGAATAGCGTTGAAATCATCAGCAGACGCCATGGCGTTGGATGTCCACGTGTTATGAAGACAAAAGGACGTCGGAGACTCCCCCGCTTGGTAAAGCAAATTCGGCTACAGGCAATGGCTCTGCTGGTAGCCCAATACAATACAGGTCCAATGAGAATAGTTTCTGAGTACACAGTTCAGCTGACACTGTCGGATATTAGGCTACTCAGCAAACGTCCCACTCATGTGTCTCTGTTGACAAAGCATCATCTCCAACTACTCCTACACTAGACCCGGGAACATCGTGACTGGGCGATGGATCACTGGCAGAGAGTTGCCTTGTCGTATGAATCACAATTCATTCTTGAACACGTCGAAGGCAGTGTAAAGGCACGCCTTCTTTCAGGCGATCTATGCTCCACTTATGCAGCAGGTCATACACAGCCCGGTGCGGACGTTATACTACTTTGGGGAACGTTCTCATGGGCGTCCCCGGGACCTCTGATTGTTTCAGAACAGACTATGAAGGCCACGGACTATCTGAACATCATTGCAGAACAGTTGTATCCTTACATGTTATCTGTCTTTCCAACTGGAAATGAAGTCTTCGTGTGCGACAATGCTCCATGTCAAGGTGATCCTATTGTGATGGAGTGGTTCCAAGAACATAATACAGAATACCAGTTAATATCCTGGCAGTCTAACTCAACGGATCTTAATACAATAGAGCAGATTTGAGATGGCGTGGAAAGGCAGCTCAGCGCTCAAAAACAACCATGTTGTAATATTTCGGATTTGCGCAACCGCTGCTTGAATATCTGCTAAAATCAGTCTTCGGCCATCCACCAAGGACTTGTGTCATCCATGCCAAGGCGGGGTGCAGCTTTGTTGTGGACCAAAGGTGAGACATTCGCTATTAGGTTGGTGGTCATAATGTTTTGGCTCGTCAGTGTAAAAGTATACATTTAAGTAATGCAGAAAAATTTCGTTTTGATTAGCGTTTGTTATAAAATTAATATAAGGGAAGTTGATTTGTTTTGTTTCTGGTAAGAAATGAACGTTTTATCTTGCTGATAAATTTGTATCTAATTCAGTTGTGAATTTCTAGGATTTAGTACATTGAGAATTATTGTTAGAAAAATAAATTGCTTAAGTAGTCAGGTAACTTTGAAAGTGTCCAAAAATCATTTTTTATTTAATAAGTTATATTAAAATTTCATTCCAACGAACCTTTTAAAAGAAACTCCTTGCAAAAATTCGCTTTAGCAGAGAAGTTATGTCTAAAACAGTTTGAGCGTTCTTTATATGATTAAGGAGTCATTCGTTCGTTAATCCATTTATGCCGGCGTCCAATTTTTGGGACGTTTCGAGTTTTAATATTTTTTTATAATATTTCTCTTCTTTACAACATGAAAATTGTATGAAATAATTGTCTATAAATGTCTTTATCTATTACCCAGAGATGACAGCATAAGATCGATATTTATTTGCTTAAATGAAGGCCTTTTTTCGGAGTTTAGAGGTTTTTCGTTTTTGAAGATAGCGAAGTGTAAAAATTAAGTTTATTTGTAATTTTTGAATCAAGGATACAAATAAATAAATCATAATCTTAGCTTGTAGACTTCTTTGAAATACGTATTTTTTTAAATTGCGAAATAATATGTTCTAGCCTATTTTTTATGCATGTTTGTAAAATGCACAACATGCGCAAATGGGTACATATTTCTATTAGCCATTTAGGGGATAGTTATTTATGTAAAGTCCTTTTCAAGATGATTTTGAAATAAATTGTTTTTTAGATTCAAATACGATTATTCTTAATTTATTATTAATAATACTTATAATATTATTAGTCTCTGTAAAGAAATAAATATATATTTTTTAACAGGTCATAAAAATACTAATTATAGTATATAATATACAATTTAAAAGCTTAATTTATATAAATTTAGACAAAACATATAATTATGCATTTCTCCACATATGGATATTGCCGTATTTAGTACCTTTGCATTTTATCAAATAAACACAATAATATGTAACGCATTTTTTTTAGTATTTTTCCAGTTCATTTTGCAACATTTTAAAGTGATTCTACCAAAGAAATTGAGAAAACAAAAATTTAGGCATAAATCGGTTAAAGTCAATTTTCTCAAAATCGGTGACCAAAACGGTGATTTTGTTCATTGCGCGCAAATTTCTAAGAAATGTCTGGTTTAAAATTTTAAAAATATTTTACTGAAAGTATAAACCTTGCACATTTACAAAATGACCTACTATTATATTCATCATGTAAGAAAATAAGAAATTTATACTATTTTTATAAAATAAAAGATTCAAAATTTTGAGATTTTTTATTTTAAGTTTGTTTAACTAGGAACTAATCATTGTATATTTTCCAGTGTAGGTCATTTAAAAAATACATTACATCTCTATTAAATTAAAAAAAAATTTGCCTCACTGTGACAATTCAAACATGAGAAATCACTCGTGCAAGGCATATAGTGTGAATTCGTTATTTAACATTAAAGCTGGTTTTCAAAAAAACTTGCCAGGTAAGGCGAAGAAAGTTTACAAATTTGAATACCAGAATTTTAGTTTGGAAATTTTCATATTATTCAATCTCAGATTTTGAGAGATTAAATAGATCCAAATTACAAAGTGGTAAAAACTGGTGTCGAAGAATTAAAAGAAGTGTAATTGAGGGTCGTCGTTAATGGGTTCAAAAACATTAAATTTCAAACCAAATTAAAAGCTTTATATGCATCAAAAATTTGTTTCAGAGCATTATTTTCAACCTATATCTTATTTAATGTGTATTTAAAATTTTATATCTGGAAGTTAATCCTATGTGCAGTTATAGCAATCGATATCAGAGTCTCACTTTCAACCAATTCGTCAGCTTCAAAGGTTCCTGATCCCATAAATAAATATTCCAAATTAACCCTTAACTGCTGTGACAAAAAAAAAGTCGCATAACTACTGTGAGCGGTCTGTGAGACCGCTTAATCCACAGATGAATAAAAGGCTACATTAACTCATAAAATACTATTTTTGTACTAACCTTATGCACAGGACAATTGTACTTAAAATTCACCTATTAAAAAGTATCTAATGATAGTGATAGGGCCTAAAATATAGATATATATATTTAACCAATATTTGCAGTTAAACTGAAAATTACAAGTTGAACTGTGAAAACTAAAAAAAGCAGCGGTCTTTCAAACTGCTAACAGTAGTTAAGGATTAAGTGTCCAGTTAAAGACTTTTAGTTAAATAGCAGCGATTGTACTCATAATATAAACTAGCAAAAGCCATGCTTTGTTTGGATTCGCGAAGCATTATTTAATTTAATAAGATAAATATTTGAAAGTAACAATATTTTTTAATATTATTTTTGCATCTTTATTAAGTAAAAACTTTATTTTATGTTTTGACGCATTTTAATTTTAGAAATATAAATTCAGCCAAATAACTAAGAATTTCCTCGGGATTTTTTATTTATGCTATAACGAATTTAACAATTCATTTTATTTATTTACAATTCTTTTGTTACCACGTTAAAAAAAATCATAATATAATTCTTTTAAAATGCGTAAGTATCCTTTGCGTGAATGATTTCATATAATCAGAATAAATTGTGTATTTGAATTCTTAACACTGACATTTTTTTGGAATGTAAATCATTGAATTTTCACAAATTTTAATTCATTAAAAATATGCTATAATTTTCATAAAAAAGGTATTTTAAAAATTTCATAAAAGAAATCGTGAAACTATTTAATTAATCATGATTCTATCTATAATTACTAATCCCATGATTTATTTTTTCTTCTGAAAGTATACGTGTATCATTTTTTATTTTCAAAAATGCGTCCGTAACGCAAAAACTTGTAAAATAAATTAATTAAAATAATAATTTTTTAAAGGTTATTCTGTAAAAAAATAATACTGTGCAAATTTACAGATCATAATTTATTTTTATCTTTAATTTCAAGTCAAAATACTGAATAGTTTTATGTAAAGTGTACGACTAAATGTAATTTGTGTAGCCTAGTGGAAGATTCGCTTCGTTCATCCTAATAATAATATTTTGCGTTATAATTTGATTGTTAGGTTTTATATAATACATTTAGCTGTAAATCTGTTCTTTTTATTTGTCACAGATTACATCTTCTGCCTTTAGAACAGAATAAACCCTTGACATACGCCACTATAGAAGGATTTCTTTAGATGTATGTTACATAACATCGTAGAGACGTTTTATAGCAAGGTGATTTAATGACTGGGAGTGGATAATTTTGCTCATAGGTACAGGGCTTACCTATAAGGAATACAGTATTAGCTTTAGAACTCTGCTTCTTTTTTAGGACACTAAATGCTTTCTACCATTAGCATGCACTTATCGTCTGTGACATTACCCAAGAATTCAGAAAGAAGTACCGAAACTTTTCTTCATAATAAAGTGTAATGATTACCAAGTGTGTTTGAGCTCTACGCTATATTCATTAGATTGAAATTTATTCCCTCATATACAGGGTGATTCTAAATTCATGGTACAAATTTAAGGGTTGGTACAGGACACTGTAACAGTCATTTATTGTATAGGAATGTATGGGCGAAAGTGACACGTTGCAATCAGTGTTGCCAGATTGGGGATTTTTTTAATTCAGATTATTTGACTCCCACCACTTTTTTAAAATAGTATAACTCACTTATTTTTCAGAATTTTTAATCTTTTTCTTTAAATAGGTCGATGATTTCTATTTCACAAAAGCGGTGACCCCCCCCCCCCCCCAATCAACAATCTGGCGACAACGATTTCCCCAATCTGGCAACACTGGTTGCAGTACAAACATCAGCGTGCCGATTTGGCCCTTTTTTTAAAAAAATTTCTTGTTCATATCAGAAAATTCCTGTACTATTCTTTTCTTTATTTAAGACAGACATTTCATGATTACATAAAGAAAAAATTCTTCTTTAGAAATTTCCTGTATGAAATCGAAATTTCTGAATTAAAAAAAAAACCCACTTCGATTTATTTTCATGTATTTCTTGTGTTTGACAGATTTAACAGTTTTGCGTTTTTTTTTTTTTTTTTTTTTTTTTTTTCGAAAGTTTCGGTTTCACACCGGAAATTTTCAATGAAGAATTTTTTCTGTGTGTAATCATGAAAAGTCTGCCTTAAATACAGAAAAGAATAGTATAGGAATTTTCTGTTATGAACGAGAAATTTTGTAATAAAAAAGTGCCAAATTGCCCCCCTGGTGATTGTACCTCAACCCATCACTAGCGTCCATACGTTCCTATACAGTAAATGATTGTTACAGTGTCTTGTACCAACCCGTAAAGTTTGTATCATGAATTTAGAATCCCCCTGTATCTATATATAGTGTCAGGTAATTTAAATGATGTATTATGTAAATGACATTGCGTGGATTTATGTATTAAAAATACTTAGGAAATAAAAAATGAGTTCTAAATTGTGTAATAAAGATTTTTGTGCATTTAAAATTGATATGTGTAAAAAACAAAATAAATGAATTAAAATTACACAACTAGTTTCACTTTTATTTTCTCAAATAACAACCAACAACTTTACGATTTAGGAGAACGAGATTTATACATTATTACAAACAAAACGTAATACATATATGTTATAATAACGTACACAAAATTACGCACTTATAAAGGAGAACAAACTGTAATTTATGATAAACAATAAATATATATTTCGTTTAATATAATGTGTTATTAAACTTGTGCCAGACAACTGAAACATGCAGTTAAGACAAAGCATATAATATGCTTTTAATGTCTATGTACATTTGAAATAATGGGATGAGTTTATTATAACTTATCACAATAAAGTTTGCTAGATTATGTAGTTAATGTAATTCATTATTAAGTCATTTTAGTGACTCAGATATACATTAAAAATCTGAAAGGAACATTAAACTTATAAAAGGTGAGATATCTGCAAGCAACGTGGTAAATTTTAGCCACTTTGTCTATAATAATTCGGTCGAAAAACTGATTCCACCAATTTAGCTTATTAAAAATTAACAACCATTACTATAAACATTTCTTTGCCCTAAATGTAGATAAAAAAGAAGGAATAAATTGCTCACATATCGATGGCTATTGGTGCAATAATTAACTAAAACCAAATGACTTAAATTAACAAAATTGTCTAACAAATTTAGAAGAAAAATGCTAACGAAAATGGGCAAAGAATGGTTTCGTTTTCAACTTAATTATGTCGATTTTATTTACTTCTACAACAGCTAAGTGTTCTATTAAGGTGGCTATGGTAAATAGCTGCCAGTGAATACTAGATAAAAATACTTCTTTAGAATTTCTGTAAATATGTAGCTTCTTGCATTTCCAATAAGTGCCATATGGATATTTTATATCATTAATCTCTGTCACATTCATTTACTATATAGGAAGACACATGACACAAGAACAAAAGCTCGCGCTAAAATTAAGCTTATAAAATTTTCACTTTTTGTATACAACCATTTTAAATATTTGGACTGAAATAAACTATTTGTGCAAGATCTCTCTCAGGAGATATATACCAAATATATTTAAACTCTATGTATTCAAACATGTAAAAACGCATAACAAATAAATATTTCATATATATATTTATATAAATCTTAAATTATTATTAACTCATTTACATAATAAATGCATTTATGCGCACAAAAGTCTAGCCATCGTCATAACATATCGCTTGCACTTCAATACAGAAATTCATTACAAATCATATTATACACATTACTTAGTAAAAGTATTTCAAGAAAATTTCATAATTAACATCACATTTGACAGACTTATTTAAGTACTTCGTGCATATAAATATTTCTATCTATACACTTTTAAGGCCTGTTCCGAAATGCTTCAGCATACAAGATTATGATTTAATAAATATCGCTTAATTTATAAGGAAATTGTGTATAAAATTATAAAATTCTATTTAAAAACAAAAGTTTCCACACTGAAAATTAAATTCCTATCTTAGTTTAAACTTCTTTTTCAGTTAAATATATACAGAGAAAAACTTAAATATTTATATTAAAAGAAATATATAAGGATATTCTACTGTTTGATCATATTGTTGAGCATTATGAGAACACTTAGTGATAGTAATTTGAAAAGTGAAATTTGAAAGACAAATATGAAATTGTTTTCCTAGCAATAACCTTCATTTACTGTGACCTGTAACCATTAACACATACAGGTCACTTACCCAAGGTGCGCTGATTTTAAGGGCCAAACACTTTATAATGTTAAGTGGAAATTTATCTAAAAAAAAAACAAAAACAAAAACAAAAAAAAAAGTAATCTTTGTCTTCAAAAGTTCTTTGGCAAACGTATTTTTTACAAGGTTGTGTTGTATTAATTGAAGCTTGTCCTACATAATATTTCACTCTGCAAATTTCATTTTTAAAAAGAAATTTTAGTACTAATTATTCAACTTGTATACACAATGTATTCTTACTTTATACTTTACATTTAAGAATTCAGTAATGCATTGCAGTACACTTATACAGTTATAACAGAAAATCTCTGTAAAAAAATATGTGTGATCTGGAAGTAGGCGACATTCTTTTCATAGGTCCCAAAACTTTGATTACCGATCTTTGTTCATCGTCATCGACGAATTTTATATTAGTTTGTTACTTTTAAAAGTTCATACAGAATTATAATCAAAAACTATTTTTAATGTCAGTAATCCTGAGTGAAACATAATGTATGCACTTTATTCATTGAATTTCTATATCCCTTCGTTTGGATTGATTTTTGAATTCATACACTGACATATTTTATTAGAAAGATTTGTAATAAATTAAAACCTAGGAACTAATGAGTTAAACATTTTCAAATAATATCTTATAAATGTAAGAATTTTTGTAATACTACATCATAAATTATGATAAAAAAATTATATTTTCTGATTTAAAAAAATAAATAAAAAATTTCGATTTCATAGAATTTATTTTCTTAAATAATAACAAAGTATGTCTGTACTACATTTACTGATTATTTTCATAAATGTAAAAATTATTTGAATATATTAAAATTAAATATATATTTATAGAAGTCAAAAAGACACATAAACAGCTTCAAAAATTTTCTGGTTTTCAATATAAACATCGTTTTCATTGAATCTCTATACAAAATCCCACTACACTGATTTTTTAAAAAAAAAGCTTATAAAAGAAATTTCTATTTTTCAGTAAGCGAAAATTTCTAAGCTTCATTTTATGTACTACATGTTCTGCTTTTTATTTTTAGAAAATAAAGTTTAACATTCTATGTGTCGAGAAACATATTTACCAATTTATTGAATTTGTTGTATTTCCTGAAAACAAAGCGTCTCGTTCAAAGAATTTGGGCCAAATTTTTAGATATCTTGTTTTACGAAACAACACTTTATATTATTGATACTTCTTCAAAACTTCTTATCTTAAAATACTTTCTAAAGGACGTATTCATTTGTAGTACAATAAAAGGAATTCCTACACGTGCAGGATTAATTTAGCAATGGTGAATGAATCTCGTTTTAATTATCTGTAAGAAATATGTAATCGAAAGTACTTTTGTAAAATTAATTAGATAATTTTTGATTAATAAAACTGATGTTATTAGAATATTATTCGCTTTCTAATTACCCTTATTTAAATGAATTAATATTAATTTCTAATTTGGTTTTGATATTCTTCTTTCATAATTCATATTACTCAAAATTATATCTGTTATTATTAAAAAAGAAATCTAGCATAAAAGAAATAAAATACTTTATATAGTTATAATATTATATTTTTTATATACGTTCAAGATTATGCTACGTTTAACGGAAGATGATATATTATATAAATATATGCTTCTTTAGTTCTAACTATTACTACGATTTTCAACATAATTAAGTATAATGACAGAATTATTTTTAAGTGAAATCTCCCTTCCGAAACCAAGTACAATATAAATGTATATAAATAAACAAATCCGTTAAAATTTATTTATTTAACTGTGGTCCGAAATTATGGATAACAGTGTGTTTGATTCATAAGAACAGTTTATAATTTATCAGGGAAGAAAACATTGATTGGTGATTTAAGTATTAATTTAGAATAAATACTATGAATTTTTAGTTACGATATTTTTTTTTTTTTTTACTTATTACTATAAAATGCTTTACCGTTTTATAACAAATGATACACTGGGGTACTTTTAATTCACAAAATTTTTTTAGAAATTATCCAAAGTTAAAAACTCTGTTAATTTTGATAGTGATGGAGAACACTGACTAAATTTCTTTTTGTTTATTTTTTATTCTTTTGTGTAGACTTTTAACAGTAAAATGATTTGCATATTTACGCCGAATTATAAATGTGAATACATTTGATCACAAAAAGAGTTTATAACTTACTCGAATACATAACACTGTTTTGTCATTTTTATATTAGTTTTAAATAAAGACTAAGATTTCCTTATGGTTATTAGTAAGTGTTTTCTGAAGACATGACTTTCTAAAATTCTTCAGATTTTTACATCGAATTATATGTCAAGAAATTATTCTTGTTGTAAATGCTGTTTGCTCATTGTTATAATATAGGAAAATAAAGACCATAATGTTATTTCGGTACGATCAATATTTTGTATAGACTTATCATTGTAAAGTGTTTTACTTACATACACTGCCCTTTCTCTTGCATTCAAAACAGTTATTCAAACGCATGCGAAGTTATTTATTTACTATGGCTTTATATAAAGCATTTCGAAACAGCCTTTTTACCTAGAGGGTCATTCTCTAAGCAATATATTAAAAAAATTAAATTATGCAATCCAAATAGTATTTATTATATGTTGATTATATTGACTTTTTACATTCTTTAAAAATGAGTATTGTTTTTTCTATAATATTAGCGAGATGCGTGTAGTGTTTTTTTTTAAAGTTAGCCGTTAGTTTTTTTTATTAGTTAACCGAATTGTTTAAAATAATTTTAAGACATTTATTTTTTAAATCTAAGCGACTCGTGTAGTCCACATCGCAGTTATTTACCATACTTACCATACTCTAAATCACATTACCACAAGTTCTATTTAAACATGACATTCACTATGGATGAAAATCATGATTTAAATATCAGTTTACTGAAAGTTCGATTTTTAAATAAAAAAATATAATGAAGCGGTGATTAAACACCTGTTCTTGAAATACTTTGAACTTATTGCTTTATATTTATTGATTTCAATAAACAGTTTTCAGTAATGCACCTTTTTATTAGTGGACAACACCCACTACATTAATTTATATCCTTTTAATTAAACAAAGATATAATATAAAGCATACTAATCCTTTACTTTGTGCGTATTATGGACATATTTTCATACGCTAAAATTCCAAAAGCAATTATTATTCATAAACCCGCTTTTCTTTTTCTCCCGCTTGATTTGTATAATAAAAGAATTATAATTGAAATAAAAATAGTCCTTTTTTAGAATGCTTGGAGATTTGACTATATATGTGAGATTAGAAAACTAGATTAAATCTACGTTAAATATAATATCTATTTTTGTTTTAGCAATATAAGACTATGGTTTAGTATTTACATTATTGATTAAGCATAGCATTCAATTTCTCAACAGATACATGTATTTTTTGATATTGTCCTCAAGTTTTCTCAAGCTTTTTCTTGATCATTTTATTGCATACGGGAAAACAGATTATGATTTTCATTGAAAATATTATGCTATATTATAATTCGTTTTATTATTCCCATGAAAAACGTAGCAAGAAATAATATCTTAGCTTGAAGGGATAAATGTATTCGAAGTAATATTGATAACGGCCATTACGTATTGAGATATATTTTATGCATCAAGTCTGTAAAAATGTGAATTTTTTAAAATGTTAAAAATTTATAATATTTAATAATTCTTCAATACTAATTCGAAGTGTATATTAATATTTTCTTAACATAAAATGACGTTTAATTTAAAATTGCAATGTTGCTGAATTATTTAGGCTAAAAAGCTCATATTTCCTTAATGAAAAGCGCATATTTCTTTTGTTAGATGCATGAATGTTAGACAGAAAACCTTAATTAAATAATATATAAATCTATTTTTGAAAGTGGATGGTGAAGAATTTTTAAAACTGATATGGAAGATATTTTAAAGGAATTTTTTGAAGTTATCAATGTTACAAATATTGATAGAAAGGATTTATAAAATTTTTGAATTTTATTTCACAAAAAAACGTACCTATTAAAAAAGAAATATTACGTTATATAAGTTTATTATTGCAATAAATATCATATTAATTAAAATATTTTTAATTTTATTTATTTTTAAGTCCAAATTAACAGTCAAATCTCCTTACTCACAATTGCTTCTAAAATTTTTAAAAAAAATTTCCCCTGAAAAATATAGAAAATTTCAAAAGAAATGAATGATTGAAAAATAATACAAATAGTGTTTCAATACTTTTGTTTACTTATATATATCGTTGTTATCCAAACACACAGAAAAAAGCATCATAAATAATTAAAAAACTCGAAAATTTATTAGGATTATCTTGAAAGTTTAGTGAGAATGACCCATCAGTAAGTAAAAATGATTTAAAAGAAAAATGTTTAGTCCAAAATGTCTGTTTCGTATTCCCGTTCATCTCCCAAACCTTCATCAGGAGAATCTCTCGCATCCGGAGAGAACACATGATGAATTTGTTGCGGAATAATGACAGAATTTCTCTTCCAACTTGATTGAGAAGGGCTATTGTAACTATGGTAGCTTTCATCTTTAAAGGAACCATCAGAAATCGGCCAAATGGCACATTTAGGAGGTAAATCATGATCAAGATAGTAAGAGTTGACCGGCTGTTTCATATCATACATTGGTCCCGTGGAGTCAACATCGTCATCTTCATCATCATTTGTCACAGGTCTCCTATACTCTGTCCTTTGAAAACTATCAGAATCATCTGTAACAGATTTGAAAGAGTTTTCGTCTGCATTTTTGTTGTCATTATTAGGAATGACGCACATTTCGATTCCTCTTTCTGTTTCACGAATAGAATGCCTATTTAAAGAATGTGAAAACCACTTTTGACCAGTAGGAGAGTTAACTTGGTGTGCACTAATATTTTCATGTAAACTGTACTGTTCAAGAGGAACTAAATTGTTCATTTTTGATCCCCCGTAGGCACTCATTTCAGAATTACTTCCTGGAGACAAGGGAGCTGCATTGCACTTATCATTCATATTACTTCCACTATTAGCTGGCATACTCACATCAGTATCTGTCGTAGCTTTGACAGTTGCACCAACATGGTTATTATTAAATGAGAAAAAGTGTTTATATATTGTAAAACCATTAGATTTACTTCTGTTTGGAAATAGTCTTTGATGTCTGAGCATAAAAAAACTAAAAACAAAAAACAAGGCAAATATTACAAATAAAACCCCGATGACTATTCCTGCTATTTCTTCACCACTTAAGGCATCATCACTCCCTTCTTTAGTTATTACATTTAAAGTAATGTTTGCAGATACCCGACCTGCTGGATTAGAAGATACACAAAGGTATTGTCCACTGTCTTTGAGCATGACATTGAAAATTGTTAATGAATTTACTTTCAGAGTTGTCCCTACTTCTCGTATTAAATACATTTGCCTACCGAAAGACATAAGAGTCAAATTGTTGATAATTCTGCCTCGCCATATCCAGTTGACTGTACCCTCTGGTACCGCATGAACTCTGCAACCTAATGTTGCATTGTCACCTTCAGTAAAAGTGACTATATGCTCTACAACTGTCACTTCGGGCTTGCATGCAAAGTCATCAATACTTACTTGATCCCACTTTTGCCCTCGGAGCCTTAAAGGTTCAAAGCACTGGGGAGGGCTGCTAATAGGAATGTTATGACGTAGCATCCACTTTCGAACACTTCTAATATGACAATCACAGTGCCAAGGATTTTGGTGAAGTTCTAAAGCATAAAGTGTTGAAAAGGGTTTAACGATCTCAGGAGGTAACGTCCTTAATTTATTTCCTCCCAGTTTTAAGTATTCCAAGCTCTTTAATCCATCAAACGCACGAGGCTCTACAGTTTCAATTTGACAGCTGCTTAACTCTAAAACAGTTAGATGTGAGAGTAAAGCAAAACTGTCGTTATCTATTCGTTGGATCGGATTTGAATTTAGTAAAAGCCGACGAAGCAAAGGAGTGTCGCGCAAAGCCACTGCTGGTATCCAGGTAATAAAATTGCTACTTAAGTCCAATTCTATAAGGTTAGTGAGATGATAAAAAGCGTCATCTGCTATGCTTAAAATTCCACATCTAGAGACAAAAACTTTTTGTAAATTAATGAGTCCAGCTCTATGAAACGCTCTACTTTGAAGAAGCTGAAGAAGATTTCCCGTAAGATCCAATACTTGAGTTTCTCCGCTCAGACCATCAGGGATACCTACTAAATTTACACCAATACATTCCACTGTTTGCTTTCCGTTTTTCCATTTGCAGTTGCATTCAGTTGGACAAGACTCAAATATGGACGTTCCAGGAATAATGCACAATGAATGGAGAACTATAAAGAATATGCTGTAAGTAATGTAGTTGTGGAATTCAGTCATGGTATGACAAGGGGTGTCTTTAATTGAACTAACTACCCAAAGTACGTTCGTTTGAGTAGAATAGATAGATGACTGCCCCTTTTGCCTAAGTATCTTTGATAGTCAACTACTTAGACAATGTTTGTCATCAGTCTTGAAAACTGGAAATCATTTCTCCCTTTTACCGCTCCAGTCTATCCTAAAAAGAAAAAAAGATTACACAAAATTAGACACAGAGAAACGTATACTACAATTTTTCATGAGCTACTTACAATTTAAAAAAATATTGTGTAATAAATTTCAATGAATCCTTACAAAGCAACAAAAGCATTTTATAGAATGGACATTGCAAAAAATGAAATATTAAGACATCATATACTACTTTTTATATACTACTTCAAATCATATTGTTATACATTAGTAATAAAATTGTACGCAAATTACTAAACAAAGCATTCTACATCCGATAGCAAAAATCAATAGGATATATGATTGAACATGAATGAAATATTATGCATAGCAATATTTGCAAGTAAATTAAAACACTTTTTATATTACTTGAAAAAAATATATCTACTATAACAGGGAATAGACATTTTTTATGACTATATCTCGACAACTCTGGTTCTCAAAATTTGAAAATAAACAACTCCTTTTTAATAACCATGCAGAATACACCGCAAGTACAATACGCAAAATTGATTAAAATTTTGTTACCGTTATCTTTTTTTTCCAATGCTTTTGTACGGTTCGGTGCTGTGAACATTAGCGTCATTCAAATTAATTTCTTAAACAAATTTTCTTTGTTTTTCGCAAATTAATGGAGTAAAATTTCAAGGTCACTTGTAACATATTAATGTCTTATTTAAAATATATTTTAAAAGGTCAGGTGTGCGTTTTACTAGATCATGACCATTTTTAGTCATATTTCCAATGAAGTACTGTTTCAAACAGAAATACTTTATTTGATTTTTTTATCCCATGCACTTGTTCGTTGCTGTGAATGTTATCGTATTTCAACATAATTTCTTAAAAAAATTTTCTTTCTTTTTTTATACAATAGTAAAGAAAATTTATCAGAGTCAATTTTAAAATACTATTATTAATTGTTATTATTATGAATATCATTATTTTTAATGTCTTGTTTAAAATTTATTTTAAATGATCAGGAATGTATTATATTAAAGCTCAGAGAAATTCGGAAATTAAATATATGGATAAATTATCTACAGCAATGGGAAAGAGCACAAAAGGTTGAAAATCAGACTTGTTCTAAACAAGAAAACGCATTTTCGACCTAGAAAGAATAGAAAAATTACATTCAATTTTCAAACACATAAACACAATAAACTTCACATCCGTATTCTCCTCAAAATTGAAATAAACTGCTTAAATGTTATTCCAATGCTTTTCAATTTATATTTCTCACCTCGTAATGTTTGTTAGTTAAACCCCTGGAAATAAGTTGAAAAAGACAACCGATCAAAAGTTGGCTGTTGAAAGCTATTTTTATAATATTTAAACTAAAAATCTTTGTTTGATCATCTATAGTGATAAACGAGAACACTAAGGTTCAACCAATCAATAAACCATGTTTTAATTTGGCAATATATTTCGGTTCTTATATTAAAGTATCAGTTTGTATTGTTTTCGCTTAAAAATTATGTTTATCTGTTATCTTTCAAGATATTCACATTGTCTATAAAACAAGTTAAATTTATATCGTTTCGTCTTTTCCGTTGTTAACACATTTACCTATGATGTTTCATGATCCTTAATGTCCAGCTTGCAGATTTGAATGACATTGATTTTTGAAATATCACAGCTTTGCTTTCATGCTACACTGAATATTTTGTACTTTGTCTTAGAAATTCCTTGTGTAATAAAGGTCTAATTTTTCAAAATAATTATGTTAAGCAATTTTAAATAACACTGTAATACTGTAACTTTTCAAAATTTACAAAACATTATGCGTTCAGAATCAAAGACTTGTTATTATACAATTCATCGAACAAATTTTACCGGACTGTCTAAACACAAGTCAGACTCTACAGGCTGTTTAAGGATATTTTGAGACGATGTTTATATTATACAACTGAGGTTACCAATCTTTTGGCTTACAGGCATCTCTTCACAAATATTTCAAAAAAGTAAATTCGTCATGTTTTTGTTATTAAATCAATCATTATATTTTTCTGAAATAATAGTATTCCTTCTAATCGCAGGCCGCAGGTTGGAATCTGCAGCTTTACAACATCGCGCAATTACACTCTAAAATTGGGAGGAGTGAAAAGTTCACGCTTTGAAAGAGTAACAGGCATTTTCACTCTTTTTGGATTGAATTTTATAAAAATACACTCCTTGGAGAGTGGAATTTTCCACTCCCTAGAAGGTAGTGAAATTTTCCACTCCCTAGAAGGTAGTGAAATTTTCCACTCCCTAGAAGGTAGTGAAATATTTCACCCCATTGTCGAGAGTGAAATATGTCACTCCGTTCTCGAGAGTGAAATATATATGGAGTAAAATAATGAAAAGCACCCAAATATGACACTCTTAATTTTCAAAAACACTATTTCATAACGTAACCTTGGAAATTACGCTCAATTGGTATTAAAACGTACTCCTTTCTTTAGAGAGAATAGTCACTCCTTCTTAGAATCACTATTCACTCCTGCTTAAAGTGAAAGTTTTGAAACATATTTTTTATACTAATATTTTTTTTTATTATTATTTAAAATCCTAAATCTCCATACCAATGTTTTCAGATTTAACATTTGCAAAATTTATAAATACTAGGAATTTCTTATAATATATGGAAGGATTTTTGAGAAATTGTTAAATCTAATAATGCTATTAATTCCTGTATGGTATTTTGTTGTTGTTTAATAGTACAATTATAAAATACTAATTATTATTTTTAGTGTTTTTTCGAATGGGTATATTTATTTTTTTAAAGTAAGAATTTTTGTTGTTATTGTTATTTGTGATTTTATCAAACATTTAATTATAGACATTCTGAATCCGTTATTAAATTTCCTTCTATTTAAAAGCATTTTCTGCAATTTTAATATACGTAATTATTGGCTCTAAAAAATAAAGCATTATATGTTTAAAAATTAAGACAAAGCGTTTTTTAATGCCTGATGTTTATAGATAAAACTGCTTTAGTATATTTTTAAAAAGTTCATAGCATCACTTATGTAATATAAGTTTGGATATATTTTAAAGAGATAAATAACTACTTTCTACATTAAAATTTTCTTCAAACAATGAGAACAGTACATATATAGTCATTCCTTTCCTTTTCCCATTTCCTTGTTATTACTATTTCCCAGATCAGCCTTTTCCTATAAAACATATCATATCTATTTAGCTCATATTTACAAAATACAATATATACGGGAATAAAAAAAATTAAATAAATATGACTTATCATGTCGTTCTACAAATAAAAAATTGTATTATTATCCGTTTTTCAGCAATAGCAGGCGAAAATTCGAAATCATAATTAAGTTGAGGAAAATGTTTACTAGAAAGATATTTAAACTTTGCAAAGAATTTAAAATTCTAGACTCTATGTTCATATTTAATAAAGCAATGACAGATCACAAACACAAAACGTACACATTCTTAATATTTAGATCAAGATTAGAACTTATTAAAAAAAGATGTCAGTTGATAAGCATTGTTTTTTAAGTGGAAATACTAAAAATATTTTAGAAGAATAGGACTCCAAAATAGCAATATCTTGATAAAAATTATGATAAAAATATGATATTTTATATTTAAAACAGAACTTTATTTTAAAATTGGACATTTTAATATTATCGTATATTTATAGGGCATGCAATGAAAGGAAACACAAGGGAAAAGATGTAATCAAATATTTTAGTCTTTTTTTGTCAGTAATATAATTTAATTCACATGTCACTTTAATTGAGTTTTTCCTTAAAAGTTCAATTAATGTTACAAACTATGAATGAAATAAACATTGTCAATACAGTATTTTATTCCAATCTTTACCACGCTTGTATTTATTTTCATTGCATGCTCTAAAATATGTGATTCTTTTAAAATGTCCGTAAAACAGCATAAAAAAAGAACTTACTGCAAAAAAATTGAACATTCGCTCCTATGAAAGTGTGACTGTTCACTCCTACCAGGGTTGAAAAAACGCATTCCTTTAGAAAGAGTGAATAGTCATTCCTCCGAAAGAGTGATTATTCCATCCTGTTTAGATTGACTATTCTCTTCCCAGGAGTGGGTATTCACTCTTTCCGAGTGTCAAAAATTCCACTTTTGCTCAGAGTGAATAGTCACTCTAAAAAGGTTGGTCATATTTTGACTCTGCGATAAACTGAGTATTCACTCCTCCGGAGTGAATAGTCACTCTTTTTTATTTAGATTATAAATGATGTGTTTCTCCTTCAATCTGTTATTAGCAAGCTAAATTTTCAATAAAATTAAAATAATCCACCAAAATAAGCTTTATTTTGAAATAATTGATGAAATGAAATTTTTCAGTAGAGAAAAGGCAAACTATAAAAAATATTTATTACAGCTTTCCTCGAGAATGCAATTATTGCTATTTTATTTTTAAATTCCCTTTAAAAACACTTATCTTCCATTAACCATTTGGGACTCAACAACTCTGATTTGAAAAATATATAATAAGATTTTAGAATACAACATTTTCAGCGCGGGAAAATATAAGTTAAAAGAGTTTAGAACACAAAAATAAAAAGATTTCGGAAAAAAATACTTTTTTCACATCTCCAATAAACTGAAAATTACATATTTCTCATAAATATCGACTATTTTAATGCAAAATTATAAAGTATAAGAAGTTATTTTTGTTAAAATAAAATGTATTTTTGACGTCTCCAACCTTTTTAATTTTACAAAATTTAGAAGTTCATTTTAGCAATAACATTCCAAAACTGATCAAATGACAAATAAAATTTTGGCATGGAAAATCAACTCAGTATAGCCGTTTTTTGTGAATTCTGTGAGCAATTTATTTTAACTGCTGTTTTGCGTGATAACAGCAATGTATAAAGGCGTTTTTAAATTATAATTAACGTTGACTTTCGGGTATGTTGCATATGAAACGTGGTGATACAAAGGGTTAATATGGATATCACTAAACTATACTCAAGGATATCTCTCTCCGTCAAAACATTTCTGGATTCATATATTGTATTCGCGACAACCAATTTTTATTTTCCAAATGTGTTTTTTTTTTTCAATTATTATTGGTTTGACACCACATTCTCTGAAAAATGTTTTAAAAATTATTTTATTGCTGAAGTTCTGAAATTGGATAAGGCGAAGTTTTCTTTGAACAATTACTAGTATCCAACTGGAAACAGCATATTTGTAGAATAAAAGCTGGTTCCCGCAAATGTGGCGGTATTAGCTCGTTAAATGTGAAATAATTTTTAAAACATTGTTTGCTACGTTCTTCCCATTGTTTTTTTATTAGCCTAAAAAAAAAAAAAAAAAAAAAAAACATATTGTTTTCAAATTAAGAAACTGTTTGCAGGATATTATTGAGTAAATATATTTTGCTTCAGAGACACGTAAAAACCCTCGAACTCTTTAATTTTTTAATTACGGTCTCAAGTATGTCATTACGGTCTCACGTATTTATTCCGTGTTGCACAATATCTTAAATTTTTCTTTCTCAGATGGAATAGTTTTGCACTCATATATATTCATTTTTATGTTTACATTGCAGAATAAAAATCGAACATATTTTGTTACATACCATATTTACTCATCTATAATGTCAACCCCTTTTTTTTTCGTTGTATGAAACGAAACAATACGTACGAATGTAAATCATAGTATTTTCGTAGCAGACAATCCGGAAATTTTAAGAAAATTCCTGATTCGCAGTAAGAAAAGAAAGAAAGCTTTAACCTAAATTTATTTATTTTTTCTCGTATATTTATCATATCAGAAAATATAAAAAAATAAGGTAACCAGAATATCTACTTTTCTTATTTTAGAATTCCTTTTTAAATATTTATCGTCTGCAGAAATATATTACAAATAATTATTAGTAACATTTCTTAATCCCTTTGAGATAAGCGACAATTATGTGTGCCATAAGCTGTGCTCAGAATTTTTAAGGAGTCTCAGGACTCTTAAAGATTTAAAATTTTTGAAATTTTAATTTTTTAAATCTTAAGCTCCTATCTTTTCTGAACATTTCGATGTAATTGTTTCCTTGAAATTCCCATTAGAACAGATGTTATTGGTTTTAGAATTATACCTGTTCAATAGCTGAAGCAGCGTTTCCGAAACTTTGAAGTTATTTTTCTCCACATGACGTTTCTGGGCATAACGTGCACGATATCTCAATCACTAGATTAATATTAACACAATTATTCTAATTGGTAAACAAATCATATTAGATGTAAATTTCCAACTGGGCGAAAAATGTCCGGACCAGGATTCGAACCCGGGAACTCCTGGCTGAAGCCGCCAGTGCTCTGCCATCTGAGCTATGCCGGATGATTCTGGTCGAACTTTTTCACCCAGCTAACCTTGATTATTACAGCATCTGGTAATAGTGTAATTTCGTATCCAGCGATTTCTGGAGTTCCATTACCTGAGATTTATTCTGTTGTGCTGAACCAGTTTTCAGACCAGATGCTGTAATCATCAATGTTAGCTGGGTGAAAAAGTTCGACCAGAATCGTCCGGGATAGCTCAGATGGCAGAGCACTGGCGGCTTCAGCCAGGAGGTCCCGGGTTCGAATCCTGGTCCGGACATTTTTCGCCCAGTTGGAAATTTACATCTAATCTCAAAAACGTCTGAACATTTTAAATAAAATTTTCAAAAAATATGTTTCTTTTTAGTCTGTATAAACTGAACCTAAAATGTCCTTTTTATTGTTAAATATATATATATATATATATATTTATGTGAGTATACAGTTGGCATTTTCTAAATTTTGCATTAGCGAAATGAAAATGCTTTAAATACAAATTTATTTAGGTTCAGGGTTATTAATTCAATCCAAAGTATAAGTAGGTACGAAAATTTTCATTCTAGTTGCAAAAGTTATTTTGTAATCAAACACCCATAGACTTGACATTACCGAGGGGAAATCTGAAGCTGAGTGACTAGCAACCTTAAGCATTTGCTTCCGGCTAATATTCCATAAAGAAATTAAAACTTCATCAATAACGAAACAATATAGTAAAACAATATCAACATAACTCAAATTTATACGATGAACAACGTGCTTAAACACTGTTGTGAAGAAGACTGGGGTAAGTAGCGAAATTTTTGGCCACTTCTTTGACAATTATCGCTTGACAGTATCGCTGTTAATAGATTTCAAAACTTTATTTAAATAAATGATAAAAAAATAATATTTGCCATATAAAATAGCTTTTTTGTATTTTTCGTGGGCAATCTTAAAATATAGTATAATTAATGTTCACAATCAATAAGAGTTTTTAATTATAAAATATATTTTCACCTATAGGGGAGGTAGGGGAGGTATGATACGCTTTTTTTTTTACTAATTTTTTACAACCCTTAGAAAGCTATTTTTAAACAAATTTTTCGTGTTTTCTTATAAAGTGACCTTTTATTCATTTATTAAAAATATTGTGCATTTAAAAAAATAGTCATTCAAAAAACATATCCCAATTATTTTGAATGGTTACTAGTGTATCTTCTATCCATTACTGGGGAGGATTGATATACTGGCAAGGGAGGTTTGATACATTGTTACGTAAATTGAAAAAAAAATGCAGACAATTCTATTTATGCGTCATACAATTTTTTATGATAAATCTGGAAATATTTATGTAAAATTTGAAACGAAATGACATTGACATATTTTTGTTTCAGAAATGTTTTTTACAAAAATATTTAAACTATTGCTATTATTTAAACAATCCTATTAACACACTTTTTAGAAAATAAATAATGAAAAAACCCATAGAGCTCTAGCTCCAAGGAAAAATGAAATGACCATTGCTGATTTGCAAAAAAATTAACACAAATTTAGCACATTTAAGATTCCTTTAACCCTTTCAGAGGCAAAACATTTTCAATGCTAAAGTGTTGAATAAATGAATGGCAGCGGAATTTACCAACAAATTTAATTAGAAACAAGAAAAGGGATATATTTCTCTTTCATACTAAATGGAAAATATTTTACCAAAATGCTGGTGCCAATGTGGCGCTTGGGAATTAAAATTAAGTTGTTTCATAAACATACCACCACTCCTGAAATGGTTAAAAGAAAAACTAATAACTCTAATATTTTGATAAGTAAAATCGGGTATTTTTAACGTTTTTTCAATTTGCCCTTCGTAAATGATAGAAAGATTTTTCACTTTCAAGCCATTTAAACTTTTCCCCTTCTACATGACAAGCAAAGCGAACTAACCATTTATCATCGCACTGCTTTTCTATGTAACCTACATAATGTCTATGAATAGTCTCTTTGTTCTTCCTTACCAAATTCAGTAGCTCTTGCTGTAAAACAATAATGAATATTACAGCCCTATATTACTTTGCAAACTTTAAAAAAATATTAAATTTCATATATACAAGTGTATCATTTCTCCCCAGTACTAATGTATCATTTCTCCCTATTATGCCTTATTGGATTTTCAATCACTTTGTACAAATGCAGTTGCAAAATGGTAATCTACTTTCTACTAAAACTAATCCTAATAATGTGCTTTATAAATAAAAAAATTACAAGATATTATCTTCACAATAATAAGAATTATGAAAGAAAATCAGTCAATGAAAAAATTTACATTGTCATTCCAAAAACCTTCAAAATTAAAAGAAAAGAAAAGTTGTCAGTTCTTCACTGATTAGTCCAGCTAATGATGGCTTCAGCAAATAAAAGAAGCCTTCACATGTGGCTAATTCCATGCCAACTTGTCATGTCTGTCACATACTACGATTTTTTGCTACCAGTATTTTACAACGGAAAAATGTGACTTATTTTATCGGAGATATCTCATCAATTGAATAAGGCGAAGCAAACTTACGAAAATAACGGTGGCCAACAAGCATAACGATTTTCAGCTGTGTGACAGACATGACAAGTTTGCATGGAATTAGCCATGTGTTAGAGTGGCTGTTAATGCCATTTGTTGAGAAAAATTGTCTATGTATCAACCCTCCCCCACCTCCCCTATTCTGTAATTCTTCAAATTAAAAAAAATCGCATATATATTCTGTAATTGTATGAGAGTTTTGAATTAAAAAATATATTTTCACACATATTCTGTAACACCTTAAAGCCCGGGTTGGATCCCATAGTCATTTTTAAGGGGACCGGGAGAACCCTATTTCTGCAATGTTAAATTCACCAAATTTATGTACAGTTTTCTCAGAAATGGTGAAAGATAAAGGTCTAGATTTTTTAGAGTATTTAGAATAACATGTTTTACGTATTTTAACGAGCCATTTTATTTCTAAATGAAACTGAAACTTAATTATTAATTATTTATTGAAAGTCATTTTTAAATTAGCATTTTTCGGTAAGATTTCACTGCCTAAAATTAATAATTCTCAACAAATCATTAAATCCCTGTGTTAAAATATGCACTATAACATAAGTATTTAGAAAAATCTGAGTTCTTAAGTTTAATAGACATTGAAAAAAAGGAACGAAACCTGAAAAATCGAAGTTTTGAGAAAAAGTCAGTTAAAGATTTAAATGACCATTAAGCTGTGAAGTACTCTTAGAAAGAATGACTAATTCCAACACTTCTTTTTCTTATAAACAAACATGTGTGACACATCGTTGGAAATATAAAAGTTTAAACTATTTAATGATATAAAAAAGTAAAAATCATTTTTCCCCAAATTTCGTTTACCTGGTCCCCTTAAATCAATAATCAACCAAAAAAGCTCTCAATAAAAGACTCAATAAAAGAAAAAAAAAAAAAAAAAAAAAAAAAAAAAAAAAAAAAAAAAAAAAAACTGTAAGAAAAAGCAACATTTTGTTATGAAAATGTGATATTTATACATATGCATTATTTATGTAAGAGTGAAAATTGCTGAAGTTAATGTTTAATCTTTTGTCCTGTATTCCTTTTCTTTTAATATATGAGCAATCCAATGACGACAAATAGATAACTAGAGTGTTTTAGATCGATGTTTCTCGCATAAGGATTACATTATAAAATACTCCAAGGTATCCAATAATGCAATATTTGCACATAATTAGTATACAAATATATATATATGTAATAGACACACTGAAAGAAAATGTGCATTACACGAAAACTAAAAAGAAGGGCAACACATGATTTATGCTAAAAAAGAAACATATTCTGCAACAAATGGGAAAAGTCTTCACCATATGAAGGCAAACGAACTGATTAATTGGCTGAAATAATAAATATTTGCTTCTTTTAAAAAGAAATATTTATACAGGATATAAAGAGCACTGTGGAAAATGCGTTTCTTTTTTTTTTTTGAAATTTTTAAAAACATAAATAAAGAAATGCTATTAATTTAAATGAATGTAAAGTCGGATTTAATCTTAACAACTTTATTAGTATAAAAATATACATATATATAATAGTAGTCCACATTAAAAAAAGTGTATTAGATGAAAACGAAAAAGAAAAGCAACACATAATTTATGCTAAAAAGAAACATATTCTGCAACAAATGGGAAAACGCTCTGCCGTACGATGACAAACGATCCTTGGCTGAAAAACTAAATATTTGCTTCTTTCAAGGAGAAATAATTATTTTTAGAAGATAAAGAGCAATGTGAAAAATCCGTTTTTTTTTTTTTTTTTTTTTTTTTTTTAAAGCATAAAGAAATGTTATTAATTTAAATGAAAATAAAGTCGGATTTAATCTTAAAAACTTTATTAGTATACAAATATATATATATATATATATATATATAATAGTAGTCCAAACTGAAAGAAAATGTATATTAGATGGAAACGAAAAAGAAGGGCAACACATTATTTATGCTAAAAGAGAAACATATTCTGCAACAAATGGGAAAACTCTCCGCCGCCGTATGAAGGCAAACGAACTGATTCCTTGGCTGAGAAACTAAATATTTGCCTCTTTCAAGAAGAAATATTTATTTTTAGAAGATAAAGAGCACTGTGAAAAATGCATTTTTTTTTTTTCAATTTTAAAAACATAAATAAAGAAATGTTATTAATTTATAAGAAAATAAAGTCGGATTTATTCTTAACGGAGTGGGAAACAAAATGAAATACACAAGATATGTTCATAGATTTCCAAAAATATTTAAAATGAGTCTTTTTTTAAAAGGAAATATAAAAATGCTGTGAGCTATTTCATAGAATCTGGATGATATTGTATTTATTATAAATGAAGAAATTTAGGAAAAAATATTTAAAGCGAGGGGGAAAATGTACAGTTGAATCATTTTATAATGTCATGTTACTAAACTGTATCTTGAACATAAATAGTTTAGGAAAGGAGGGCTAATAAGATACACAAAATTCGTAATTTCTTTTTGTAATGTGATAAGTGTCTTGTAAAAATACATTATACGTAAAAAAACTTCGATGAAGTTTTGACAATTTTTTATGGAGACCATACAGTACGTTTTTTTTTTTTTTTTTTTTTTTTTTTTTTTTTAATCAATTTCATTAAAATCATCTGTTTCTTATTACTAATCTTTCTATATTGATTTAATCTCTAAGGTAACTCTTTCAGGGGCAAGGCATTGCTGCCCAAAAATGTTCAAAAAATTTATTCACATCGCAATTTATGAAGAAATTTATTTGAAAATAATCAAAAGCTTTTCTTTCGTAAAATATGAAATCGAAATTTTAGTAAGACATAACTGGTTCCATTTGGCAGTTTGGGCATTAAAATTAAGCGTTTGCAGACGGCAAATGTCGCCTCTGAAAGTTTTAAACTGAATGTATTTTTAACAGGAATAACTCTTTCAGCATAGATAGTTTAAAAAGTTAAATGGCCGTTAAAATATCAGTCATGGATATCATTATAAATATGCGTATGTATATATGCAAGAAATTTTTAAAAAGTAAAATATCAGTATAAATATCAGTCACGAATACCATTATAAATATCTGTATGAATATTAATAAAAATAAAAAAAGTAAAATATCATTTTTGAGTTACAGAAGGCTGAAAGGAAAATTTCTTGAATTGCACAACAACCTATCTTTATCTGTCATGCAATTTAAAATGCAGCTCTAGATAGATGATTGATGCAATATATAAATGTGTACATAATAATGATAGACAGGAATACGGAAATAAATCTCAAACATTCTACTGAAACATATAAAGATACAAAAAATGATTAATGTCTCTTATTACTCGGTGAAAATAACAAACTAAATAATATGAGACATTAACAAAAAGTCGTACAATGAAAAACCTTTCACAATTACAAAATAGCATAGGCATTACCATCTTATTCGTCCAAATACTGACAGATCTATTAAATAGGTTACCCATTTTCGCTATAAAATTGTATTGTGAAACAGTCATGATTTATTATAAGTAATTGAACGTAAAAGTATTTTTCAAAGACAAAAAAATATATAAAAATAATGGTAATTCGATTACTGTATTCGTAAAGGATAATGGGGTGCCAGCGCCAGTAGTTGATCAAATTTTTGAAATATTGGGCAATTTCAGGCGCATTCAATTTCAGGCAAATTCGTTTTACACGTGGTACAAGACATAGTATTTTTGTTTGAATGTTGGAGCACCTGTTTTCACATTGTTGTTAGCTTCCTGCTATAAAAGAAATAATTTTATGACTCTTTTTTTTTTTTTTTTTTTTTTTTTTTTTGAAAATGTGAAAATTTAGTTTTTGAATAGGTGGAGACAATTACGGTAAGTTTAAATAATACACTTCCATCTTGTTTATTTCAAATAATAGTTTTATATGAATTATTCTTAATCACAGCTTAAGTATGATATTTTAAAGATTAATTTTTGAATTTTCGACTAATTTCTTTTATTGATGAACTACTGGGAAAATTGCAATTAAAGAAACTACCGGGTGTCTTAAAAAGGACTGACTGATTTTAAAATTCAATAACTTGCAAATGGTGACAGATATTTAAAAAATCCTTGCAGGAGGGTCATGCATGAGGTCAAAAGTTTTTTTTTACAGTGATTTTCGATTTTAGTTCGAATTACAAAAACTAGATGGCGCTGTAAGCAGTAGGCGCTAAATACAGGCTCGATTATTTGGTCTTTCTGTTCTTCCATGCGGAAAAAGGAGATGAAAATGTATTGAGTGGGTCCCGAAGTGTAAAAAATAGAGTCTGGATTTAGCGTCTGTTGATGGCAGCGCCATCTATTTTTTGTAATTCGAACTAAAATCGAAAATCACTGTAAAAAAAAAACTTTTGACCTTATGCATAACCCTCCTGCAAGAATTTTTGAAATATCTGTCAACGTTTGCAAGTTATTGAATTTTAAAATCAGTCAGTCCTTTTTAGGACACCCGGTATTTACTTATAATTTTATTGTTATTTAATTTCAGCAGATTTCATTTTTGCCCATAATAAGACATTCATTAAGGGATGTAGCAATTATGTTAGTTTACTTCTAAAACTTAAAAGGAAAGAAATATAATAAAAACCCCGTAGCACAGACCTTATTTGATAAACTACTAGCTCGATCACCCCATATTGAATAAGATAATATTTCAAACTATATTTGAGCCGATTTCGTATTTAACATATATTAATTAAGTGGCTTTTTCCACGTTTTATTAACCAAGCGCAACCATATATTAAAATCATTTATCGAGAGATAGGTGGGGGGGAGGGGGGCATAATATTAAACATGTTTGAAAGGAATTCACTGTCAACAAGTAATACAAGATTTTTATTTTTTAAAAAGATTTTGAAAAATTTATATTCTATAAATGCGAATCTAAATTGCAATGACTAACGCAGGAGCTTTCATAATTAGCATATAGAGAACTCAAGGTCAAAGTTTAAAAGTGTATATATTGTATACTAGTGGTTAACCAATATCACGAAATGAACTGTTTCAAAAAATCGCACGCGGAAAGAAATACAAAACTTCCACGCACGCTAGAGCCTGTCAGCAAAAAAGAGGGATAATACGAGTACGTAATGCACTTACATTGGCAAAAGTAAAGCTTATAAATGCGTGATGATTTCCCTTCGTGTTTAAATTTCTTGCATGCAAACATTTTACTTAATTGTTATAGATTGAACTGCTTTTTTCGCTTTGAAAATAACAAAAATAGCCAAAAAGGCAAAATAAACGCTTATTTTTTTTCTAAAAAAGATTTGACATAGAATATTGTAAAGATTAAGTTGTTATGGGAGATTATGGGCTTAAAAAAGAGGCATATTTTATTAAGTTACTTTTATATCTAGCAACCAGGTGAGTGGTCAAAAAGAAACTTTGTGAATATATGAATCCCTATGTGCGCTACGTTCGAGAAACCAAAATCAAATGTGAGATATAGTTGTTTTAAGGTGAACACTCGAGATCGTGGTGAACAACAACAATGGCGTACAATTTAACAGTGAAATAATTTCGAATGGCAACACTCACATTTACCCATCCGAAAATTTTCAGCGCGCTGAAACACCATAAAGTGCGTTGGAATAGTACATATAGCGCAAAAATACTGTAAGACGCATGAAAAGTACAGTATTGTAGACATCGAATAGGAACAGGGAGGCAGTACCTACAAGCAAAAATCGTAGTATACGATGCGCAAATCATCTTTTGTGGAAAATTTTTTAATATGAGTTTGGCAAACTTCTTACCTTAGTAAGTCCTTTCTTTTCCTCTCCTCGTTTTTACTATTAGTTGCTTATAATGATGTTCTTTGCACGTGTCTTCGAGGTTTATCCTGCTACATTTACCTACCAATTTCATTTATTGTTTTTCAATGCGTTGATCATTTTTGGATGGAAAAAATAGGGGGGGGGGGGGTGTTGCGATTAGAAATTTTCGAAATGTTTTCACTGAAACCGCAATTGTGAAGGTTCAATTGTTCATGTTCAAAACAATCTCGACCACATACCTTCAAATAATCATATCTCAAATTTTATTTCGGTTGGTAAAAGAGAGCGGTCACTGGGGATTCTTATATCGGGAAAATTGTCTTTATGACCACCTTTTATATAGTTGTTTTTGCATAAAAAACACATATTTCGAAATTTAAACGACCATATTTATGTTGGCTTTGAAAAATACACCTTTTTAGTAGTTTTTATTCAATGTTTGCAGCATGTAGCGTTTCACGATACCCAACATTTCTCCGAGTGTTTTTATTTAAACCAATCAAAGGAAAAGCAAGTGAAAATACATAGAATGGTCTAACAATGTGCAAATGGATTTTTGAAATTTTGCATTTTTCAGAAAAATGTTGGACTATCAAGGCTAATGTATCAGTTTTCAACAAAAAATATTATTTGGTGTCGTTTATAAAGAACGAAAATGTTATCTTTAAAATTGAAAATAAATTGGGAAAGTTTTGAAAAATATATAAGCTTTTATTTAAGGAAATACAACAAGAAATAGTTTCATCCGCTACCGAGATATATTGGTTTAGGAAAATTAATATTTCAAGAACATTGCGTTTAAAATTATGCTGTAAGTACCGCTTTCTCGTATACGGTGATACAAGAATTGGTATATTTTCTACATATGTTGAAATTTTTAAAACGGCTTCAAAATAGCATTTTTGACACTCAGAAAATTAAATATTATATGTATATAATTGCACTTACAAAGCCGATAAACGGCAATCTGAATATAACAAACCAAGTTTCGTAATTTCAGCAGATTCATTCACAATATTACTGCTAAAAAACACGTATGTAGTCACAAATAATCATGGATTCTATTTGAAATTATTTGCATTGGATACGTTTATTGCACCAATATGACCAAAAATTATGATTTGAAAAACACTTATATTTTTATATTTTAATTTTTGCACCATTTCGAGAAATGCATTCTGTAATCTTCTTTACATGCGAATGATGAATACTCCAAAAGATCAATGGATACCATGTAAAAAGGACAAATGTATTTAATCTAGGAAAATATAATACAACCAAAAAACGAAATTATACAATAACCTATTCCGAGTAACATATAATTCCGAAAAGCGTTTTTTATCTTTAGAAATATCAGAAACCAATATATTGGCGAGATTTAAAAAAGCATTTATAATATCAATGATTTTTTTTTTCCTGCCCCGGATTTTCATAAACGTTTCATCGTATTTTTTTATACGGCAATAATAAGTTTTCTCAAACCGGATTAACGGTTTTTAGGATGCTAGCAATTCTCATTTAAACAATTTTCAGCTGCGTAACTGAATTTATACATGCAAAGGTAACGAAATAACTTTAATTTTAGTTTTAATTTTAATATTAATGCTCTTAATTTTTTATGTTTGTCTGTAAAACATGTTTGTTGAAAATTAAAATGTTTACTTGATAATTGACCGCATCCTAAAAGTCAATATTACGGTTTGAGAAAAAGGATTAACCCTTTAAGTAGTGGATTACGAATTCAGGAAAATTTTATCTTCTAAAGCATTTTTCGCGAATTTTTGAAACTACATTAGATGATTTACATAATCCTTTAATAAATTTTAGATCGATTCTAGTAGGATTGAAGGAATTAGACGGATTAATTAAATTTGAATTTATAGGGATTTTGACAATATTTATAACAACACTTAAATGTTTTATTTTAAGTATATTTTTTAGCCTTTTAGTTGAATTAGGAAATGTAAAAATATAAAGTTCTTTCATTAGCAATATAGAAATATTTCCGAATTGAAAAATTCACAACCCGTCCAAACGCCAAGAAAGCTGAAAAAATGCAAAGTCAAAAGAAATCATCCTTTTAAAAATATTTTTGTTTTGTGTAACCAATAATGCTTTTGGAACACGATAAAGGAATACATATACAGTGGCGGTCAAAAGTTTCCGGCCAGTTAGTTTCTTTGATTTGTTTGACGGAACGTTTCAGCGAAGAAGAAGCACAATTGCTCCAAAAGTTAAGAATAAGCAAATTACCTCTGAGCACGTGATCATTTTGATTGGATACTTAAGATACTTGATGCAAAGGGGAGGAATTCGAAATTCGCCCGTGCAAAAGTTTCCGGCCATTCATCATCCATTACTTTTTGATATCGCAAAAGTATTTTTTTGGCCATGTTTGCTAATTAATCAACGTGAATAACGGGTTTTAAATTCAAAATGAAAAGTTTAACAATTTATTGATCCTAAACGAGTGATTTGTTTGTCGTTAAAGGGACATTCCTCTCGTGAGATTGCAGCAAAGTTGTCGATCGGAACATATGCTGTAAACGATATTTAAAAAAATATATAAAGATGGTCATGGGCTTCGGAACTTGCCACGGTCCGGGGCACCCCGGAAAACGACAGAATTATCAGAAGAAAAGCAGTTGATGACCTGCGTAAAAATGCCGCTGCAATTCCACGCGGTTTATGGTGTTAAAATATTGCTGAAACAAGTCTGTCTACAGTGTCAAGACGCTTATTTGACGTAGAACTTTATAGAACAGTCGGTGTTAAAAAACCTTTTATAAGTAAAAAAATTCAGAGGGCCCGACTGGCGTTTGCCAAGGAATACAGAGACTGGTCAAGTGAAAACTGGAAAAAAGTACTATTCTCCGATGAATCGTCGTTCAATCTTTTTAGGAGAGATAAAAGCAATTACAACCGACGACCTAAAAACGAAAGATAAGATGCGAGATATATTATTCCTACAATGGAGCATGGCGGAGGACACGTTATGCTGTGGGGAGCATTTTCTGGAAAATGTGCCTGTCCGTTATTTGAAATATGTGGCAAGATTAATAGAGCAATGCATAAGGAAATCTTGCAAGATCGTTTGCTGCCTTATTGGAGGAAAAATTGTGGTCGCAACTATTTATTCCATCATGATAACAACCAAAAGCATACAAGCTAGCTCGTCAAGCAGTGGCTTTCGCACAAAAAAAATCCGCTTTTGAAATGGACAGCCCAATTATCCGATCTGAATATAATAGAAAATCTTTTAAACTAACTTGAAAACGTGTGTGGAATTATAAATATTCCAATAATTGCAAAAACCGTGGACAAAACGTAACATTGATGATCTGCAACCGTTCATTCAATCGATGCTACGTTGCTGCGCCGCAGTACTTATTTCTAAATGTATTAATACAAAATACTAATTGTAAATGTTGTTGATCACTATTATTTTCTGTTATCACACCATTTTTTCCCAAACTTGCCAAGGTGGCCGGAAACTTTTGAGAACATGCATTTTCTTTTGCAATTAATTTTGTCAATTAAATTTATTAATATTTAATTTTTGTTCCATAAATAATTTCTTAACTGTTATGTCAATAAAGTGTATAAGTATCAATTTGAGATTCTACTTCATATGGGTATATTTACAAATTAACCAAAAATTTTATGCGGGCCGGAAAATTTTGACCGCCACTGTATAACTCATTCTAAACTGTATTACTACTAATCGATGTATTAAATGATCTTTATAAGAAGTTATTTTAATAGTACTTGTAAGTACCGCAAGCAGATAATGGGTTAATACACTATAAAAACTACTAGAAGTTTCCGAAAATCAGTGGCAGCAAAAGAAACTTTGTTCTTATAAGTTTCTCTTTAAATCTCAAAAATAGATTGGATTCTGGGGTTTCTAAAGATAAAGGACGATTTTCGGGTAACTCGGAGGAGGTTATTGTATATTTTCGGTTTGTGAGTATATTATATTTTCCTAGATTAAGAAAAGTTTGCCTTTTTTAATCGAATTAAAAAATAGGAGGAGGTTATTAACCGGCTACATAGAAAAAGAAGGTTAATAGCCGACTTAAGAAAATGAGTATGTTATTAATTCGACTTGTATCTATTTATTTTTAGTTTTCGTTTTTACTGTATACTATAATATATATAAACAATATTTAATCAATATTGGTATTTAATTGGAAGTATTTCTGATGAATGCAACATTGCCAAAATATTGTACTGAAATATACGCAAATATAACTCATTTTCTGGCAACATTTAAAATATTCACATAAAACAACATGGTGTCGCGAAAAGGAATTGATAAATGAAAAATATTTTTATTTTAGTTGTTTTAAGTATGCAAATAAAAAAAAATATATTGTACATTTCCGAAAATGAATTTAGGAGAACAAATCTTACATCCATCTATTTCTACTCATTATACGGATAAATGAACGTAATTTTGAAGAGTAAATAAAACACAAATAACTGTAGCGAATGACGGAATGTTGTTAATGGTGTAACTGACACTTGAAACATTTAATTAATTTATTTTTGCGTTTCCCTCGCTAAATGAATTGCTAACATTAAAATAAATTTATATTTCACAAGTAATTTTTTAATATATGGATATTTGTCACAGTTTTTAAAATCCTAGAAATTCTCGAGAGAAAGATTAAAAGTGTTTAGAATTTTCAAAGAGCGTATCATTCAAAAGCATTTACATATTCATCTTAAAACAAAAGCTGCATGAATATGCAATTATTCTTATTTTGCACATTCTTTACCGCGTTTATTTTATTGCATATATGAGTTTTGTAAGTGATTTTAAAATAAAAAAAGAAACTAAAAACAGCGAACAAAACACATTTTAAGCAGTCTTGCTATTTATTTTATGCTCTATACTTAAAAAAAAAAAAAAGTATTCAAGCGTCAGACAAGAAGTTAGTTTATTAGGTTTTCTTCGAAATCTAATAAAAAGATTTTTTGTCTACTTATACAAAGATACATAATAGTAAGAGCTTTAAAATTTTGAAGAGAGAAATGCCATTATATTGTGTTTCCTTCGCACTTTCTTTATTTCATTTTCTTTAAATGAAAAAACAAAAAGTTGTTTAATTTAAAAGCATTTTAAAGGAACACGGGAAAAACAAAAATCGATGAATTTTAGCTGTATATTTTTTCATTTTAATGTTAATTTTATCGTTCTCGTCACACAAAATAGGCTTTTAGTTTGTATTTTTCTATTCCTTCTGTGGTTAAATAAAAGAGGCAATAGTGTTCCATCTATTAACCGCCGTAGAATTCGAGGAGCGCGGCGTTCCGCGTGTCCGTCCGACGTCCCTGCCTGAGTCCCTTTAGCCGAGAATCTTCCAGAAGCCAGGTTGAAAAGGAAAAAAAAAGGTCAAAAATTGAAACCGCACAAATTTAAAAGTGTTGGTTGTTTGATTGATTTTTCACGGCCAATTATCTGCACGAAGGATATAGGCCCAGGGGGGGAGCGCCCTTCGTGGGGGTCTTTCTAAGGGAACCTAACCCGTATTTACGCATGGAAATCCATGGCTCGAAGAAAACCACGAAAACACCGAACGATTAGGCCGACGGGCGCGATTGGGTTCGAACCCAGCACCTCGCGTCTACCAGCTTCGAGAGAAGAGCCTCTCAGGCACTGGTGGGGCCAAATTTAAAAGGGAAATTACAGAAATTAAAGGTACCGAAGAGCGGGAAGGGAGTGCTCGGGCCCCTAATCTACCGAATGACCGCTGTTGCGTCGAGCTACTTATTCGTCTCGATGGTAGCCGGAGGTGGGTGTGGGCCGAACCTCTGCAGAGTTCGCGAAGCCCGGCGTTCCACGTGCCCGTCCGACATCCCTGCCTGCGTCCCTTTAGCCGAGAATCTTGCGGAAGCCAGGTTGAAAAGAAAAAAAAATCAAAAATTGAAACCGGACAAATTTAAAAGGGAAATTACACAAATTAAAGGCACTGAAGAGCGGGAAGGTACAGCTCGAGGCCCTAAAGCTACCGAACGACCGTTGCTGCGTCGAGCTCCTTATTCGACAATATAATGCATTAATTAAGCTTTATTTTATTAACCCACTCATACTGATTGATAAAGAAATTATCCGAATTGATTTTTTTCAACTGAGTGATAATGTGACTTGGCCAGGAATCGAACCCGACATTTTGGCTTTAATTGCAGCTTCGAACGGACACAATTAAATAAACTTTACCATGTTGTAAGAATGAATTTGGTCTGCCAGTGTAGTCCAGGTACCTCAGTTAGTAGGGCATTGGCAATGTAAGCCTTAGTCTCGGATTCAACTCCTAGAAGAGACAATTCTTTTCTCAACTGCCAAATGTTTGAACCTCATTTATACCACTGTGTTACCATAATGATGATTAAAACATAAATACTTTATTTCGTTATATTATGTAAAGGTTATTTCGTGACTCCACTATAAGTCACTGCGGTCAATTATTTAGCCACTTGCTGCTCGTCACAATGTTGAACCTATCAACAACACAGTGATGTGCACACGACACATTTTACATTTTAGATGACAACAATGCTGGCAATAAGATTTGCATATGGCTAGGTTGCTTTCACATTTGAGACACGTTTAGTTGCCGGTGATATTCGGGTTAATGTATGCATTTTCCAAGACTGCTTATTGAAAAATATTTTATAAAGTTTTTGAAAAACTGAGTACTTGAAGACATGCATGCATATATGTAAAAAACTACACTGGTGTCCAAAATTAAGGACTGATCACAAAATGCTAATTTTTAAGTACGCGAATACTCAAAAGGAAATAATATAATTCGAATAATTACTATCTCTGCAGCACAGCTAGTCCATATAACATCTCACTCATGTCACACATAGTCACAAGTGTCAGTCACTACGGTGAAGCAAAAAAAAAAAAAAAAAAAGAAAAGAAAATCCACACGTCTCATTATGAGATCTGATTACGACAGAGCGTACAAAAACAGATAGATTTTTGACACTAAAAAGAAAAAAATAAAGTTCGAAAATCTCAAGTTCATATTTTAATCGCACATAAGTGTCCTTCGTGAATATGACTTTCTGTCATGCAATATACCCGGAATTCTTTAACGTAAGCATGATTAATTCGATGACAGTGTGTCCAATAGAGAGCATCAAAAATCGATAAAGATACTTTCTGGAAGGCATACATACGCAATGATGGGTGTAAGCGTTGTCATGTATACCAGTCAATCTAAATTTCAGTATTTAAAGAGACGACCTTTTGAAAAGTCTCCAGAATCCAGAAAATTGACAGTTCGCGAATACACATTACAAAGCAATTAAACTTTGGAATTCATTTTGTCCACACTGGTCCGTACACATGTGTACCGAGGATAATCTAAGAGATAAAGGTATATTCTTCTGCGTAAAAAATAATATGGACATCTGGGTTCTACTATTATGTCTTACTGGTGACAACAGAAAAGTTCTTTAAACTACAAAAAAGTTTTCAGATTTGTCTGGTGTTTTTTTTTCTTTTCTTGAATGATTCTAAATTTGTCCACACATTTATTTATTAGCAATATTATATTACCACATTCTTATTACATCAGTGTGGCATACTTTTATCTAAACTTTTGATATCTCTCAATTTTTCTTTCAGTTAAAATTGCTTTTGTGCTTTCACTTAAAAAAAAAATACTCTTTCTCACTAAATATAATTTACTTACATTTTTAATTTCCCTCGACCTCTGATTAGTATGATATATATGTGTACACGTATAACAACTATGTGAGACTTTACGTTTTTTGTACTGTATTGTTATATCAATTGATACAAACCATTTCGAAACATACCTTTTTTCCCCACAAGGCATGTAAATAAAATAGACGAAGAAGAATTTATTTTTCTTTCCTTTCACTTCTGTTAAAACATATGTTGTCAGTTTTTCTTCTAAGATGTTCACACATTAGTGATTAGACTTTATTATAGTACAAATTGCAAATTATATCAAAAAACATATTTTGACCAAAATTTGTTTAATTCTGGCAGTAAATTCCGTTCAGTAAGAAATAGTATTTTTCTTTCACAATTTATTTTTTATATATGTTTGCTCCCTCCAAATTTGTATTTACATTTTAATTCTTTCTATCTCTGATTTATATGATACTTATGTGTAACAACTATGTCAATTTTAATGTTTTTTACTTTTTTCGTTTTAATATAAGTTAAATAAATTGGAAACATATCAGAAACATACCGATTCTTCCACGTAGCATTTAAATATCATTGAAGATAAATATTTTATTTTCCTTTCATGGCTTTTTTCTTTAAAAAAACATGTTGTCAATTTTTCTTTTATCTCATAGAATAATAAGCATAAGTACATCGCACGTATTTTAATACGTTTGAATTTGATGGTTTCGATGTCCAGGTTAGTCACGAAATCCTCAGACATATTCTACCGTTTGACATGAAACTTCGTAATGCATCTTTGGAGACATGTTTAGTTATTCCTAATATAGATTTTCTATGACTGCATATTTATTTGCGTTACACATATACTTCGCAACAAAAGAATTATATTTGATGCATTACTTCAATGAGTATTTTCTGATGCGCAGACAAAATCTCCTGACATTAATTTTTTAATATTTTAGTACGCTCCAGATCATTTTGAAAAGAATTTCGATTATAAATATTTCTAATAATTTTCCTTTACAAAAATTAATTATTTATTTATTAGCAAACATTTTGTTTTTTGCATATTTTTGTGTATTTCTTATGAAATATGATTTGTACTTTTCCATATGTAATTGTTTTTTGAAGTGTCTTTGATGCAAGAGCGTGCTTTTTGCTGAAGAAAGAAAATTTTGAAATTCTTGAAACGATAATTTTATATTTGAAAGCATAAAAACATGAAAAAAAAATATGCCAAAGTCTAAGGAAATATATATTCTGTGCTTTAAACTTTTATGTTCATTATTGTCAATCCGAAATTTACTCCTCTTCAGTAACTATCTTCATTAGTGTATGAGGATATACAAAACAACTTATATAACAAGAATTCGATTTTTAGATAGATCTTTAAATAAATCTGATTTTACAAGAATAATTAGATTCATTAACAAAAAACACTGTTATCAAATCCACACAATTCTTACCAGAACAATGTAAATGAATTTATTGTTAAACTATCTGTAACTGAAATGGGTTTTGTAGTTGCAAATTTTTCGTAAAACGTTGTTTGATAGGAGAAATCCATGCAAATGGTTGAGAAAATAACCACATTAAAAATATTTTCCTACGACCGTTTCGCTGTGCTTACTGACCTTGATCCAGCAAAGTATTTTGTATCAAAAGGACCATATATTTTATTAGTAGAGGAATTAAATAAATTTTAAATTGCATTTTCTTTAATGTGACTTACAATTCCCGTCGGAGCGTAAATGGTTAAAAACAATAAAAATAAATCGGTTTAACCCTTTCAGGGGAAATGTACTTCTATTCGCAATATTTTGAAATGAGTGACTGACACCAGAATTTACAAGCACATTTATTTCAAAATAAGCAGAAGCTTCACGTACTTGATATAAGGAAATTTTTCATTACAATATTCTTGTGTCAATGTCGTATTTAGGAAATAAAATTAGGTGGTCCAAAAATGAACCACCGCTCTTGAAGCGGTTAACCGTTGCCGAGATATATAGGTTAACGTTTAACACTAGATAAACGGGGAAATTGACATAAATTTCATTAAAAAAAATTCACATCAGAACTTTTATTTTAAATTATTAATTTATTTATTTAACTAGTTTTTTTTCTTTGTATCACTTAAACTAATTTTATAAAGAAATTTCTGGTTCGAACTGAAATATATTCATTTGGTAGCGGTCAAAATGACCGCTCGCCGTTTTTCTAGTGTTAAAAAAAATATGCTTCAAAGAAATTTGCGATGAAAGTTTTTACATCTCTGCATTTGGTGGTTCCTTTGTCCAAGTTTGCAAGTTTGACCAATCACGAAACCCTCAAAATTTATTCAACTGTTTGACACGAAACTTCCTAATGCATGTTAGAAAAGACGTTCAGTAGTTGTTTCCTATGAATGCGTTTTTATTCGTGTTAGAAGTATAACTTGCACGGAAGGAATTACTTTTCATGCATTATTTCAACAAACATTTACTGATATGCAGAACAAATTTCTTTACATTCATTAACACATATATTTTGTAAATTCGAGAATATTTATTCGTGCAGAAATTTTATATTCGTATATTTTTGATTATTTCTTATGAAATGAATTTTTTTCTCTTTCAGGAATATTCGTACTTTGAAGTTGTTTTGGCAGTAATAGGAATGCTTTTGCATAAAAACCACATATTTTAATTCTTCTGAAACTATGATATTTATTTTCTTTTTAAATACAACGCTACTTTCTTTCAACATGTTGCCCGGCGTGTAATATTCCTCGATGAACAAGTGGTTCATCTTAAACCAATAAAACTAAAAGTAGGATAAAATTTGTATAATTGTTTACACTGTAAAGAATACAGATGTTTTTAGGTGCGTTCGGAATTATATATATGCGTAGCACCTACCCGTAAGGCATGGTGACGTTACGGCGACGTCGTTGTGAAGTCACACTGTGACTTTGTGACCGTCGATGTGACGTCACGTGACGTCGATGTGAAGTCACAGTGACTAGAATGTGAGGTCGTTATGGCCGTTTTAGAGCTCATTTGTGACGTCACATTGTGACCAATTTGTGAAGTCACGGTGAGACCAATTTGTGAAATATGTGTCATTTGTGACGAAATTGTCATTAACACTGTGATGATTTTGTGACGACAGTGACAATGTTGTGAAGTCACATTGTGACAATTTTGTGAAAATCGTGTAATTTGTGACGATTTTGTCATTAACTTTGTGACGAATATGTGACTACAATGACAATGTTTTGACAGCGTTAAGATGCAATATATTTATTGAAAAATGAAATCGCTATTCGAGTTCAATCCATGCACCATGACAATGGAAGCAGGAGAGATTATGAGTAAAAGAAAATTCTGAAGTTCACAGAAAAATTTCAGTATGTTTTTTTCACGATACTTTATTGAAATTTACGTTTTTTTCGAAATCCTTCGGCGAAATTCACCTTATTTGTACGATTTATTGACAAAATTTTATGTTTTTTCACTATCATTTCACGAAATTCGCTTTTTTTCACTATGCTTTGAAATTCACAAAATTCACGTTTTTCTTCAATCTCTTGACGAAATTGCGATTCTTAGATGAAATTCACGTTTTTTTCTACGACCATTTCAAGAAATTTAGATTTTTTTTGCGATCGTTTGACAAAATTAGCCTTTTTTGCGCGATTTGTTTACAAAATTTCTCCTTTTATGTGGTCCATTGATGAAATTCGCATTTTTTCTACAATCTTTTGACAAAATTTGATAGATGAAATTCGCTTTTTTTCCTTGATCTTTTGACGAAATTTGCATTTTTTCGCGATCCTTTGACGAAATTCACGTTTCTCTTCAATCTCTTGACGAAATTGCGATTCTTAGATGAAATTTACGTTTTTTTCCACCACCTTTTGAAGATATTTAGATTTTTTTCGCGATCATTTGACAAAATTTGCCTTATTTGCGCGATTTATTTACAAAATTTTGCCTTTTATGCGGTCCATTGATGAAATTCACGTTTTTTTCTACAATCTCTTGACGAAATTGCGATTCTTAGATAAAATTCACGTTTTTTTCCACGACCTTTTGAAGAAATTTAGAATTTTTTTCGCGATCGTTTGACAAAATTCACCTTATTTGCGCGATTTATTTTTAAAATTTCGCCTTTTATGCGGTTCATTGACTAAATTCGCGTTTTTTCTACAATATTTTGACAAAATTTGCTAATTTTAGATAAAATTCGCTTTTTTTTTCATGATCCTTTGACGAAATTCACGTTTCTCTTCAATCTCTTGACGAAATTGCGATTCTTAGATGAAATTTACGTTTTTTTCCACCACCTTTTGAAGATATTTAGATTTTTTTCGCGATCATTTGACAAAATTTGCCTTATTTGCGCGATTTATTTACAAAATTTTGCCTTTTATGCGGTCCATTGATGAAATTCACGTTTTTTTCTACAATCTCTTGACGAAATTGCGATTCTTAGATAAAATTCACGTTTTTTTCCACGACCTTTTGAAGAAATTTAGAATTTTTTTCGCGATCGTTTGACAAAATTCACCTTATTTGCGCGATTTATTTTTAAAATTTCGCCTTTTATGCGGTTCATTGACTAAATTCGCGTTTTTTCTACAATATTTTGACAAAATTTGCTAATTTTAGATAAAATTCGCTTTTTTTTTCATGATCCTTTGACGAAATTTGCATTTTTTCGCGATGCTTTTACGAAATTCATCTTTAACCAATCAAGTTATTCTTTCTTTTCTATAAACATCACAGCAAGTATTAAAAACTTTTGAGAGTAAAAGAATAATTAGGTAATATTTTCTCATTCTGCTTCTGCAATAATAAATTTACAGCAAATTGGAAATAAAGAAGAAGGAAAGAATGATATCTGCTCAACAACTACAGTATTTACTCGCTTAATAGTCGCACTTTTTTGCCAATTTTTCATTGTGAAAGTCTAAGTGCGACTATTATGCGGGGAAATCTACTACACAATATTGTACACTCTAATGCTAAAACATTACTGGTATAAAAAAACACATTATAATTAAATTAGTAACTTATCAAATGTTTCCAAACTATGTGCTGTTTATTAAATACCATTTTTTTTTTTATAGTAATATTTTTATAGACGTAAAATTTACAAATAATCTTTGTGAAAATTTTGACAAAAAATTCTCATAATAAATCACTTTCACCGAAGGTAGCAGTCCCACTATTGTAATATGAATCGGTGTATGAAGAATCTCCGTCATTCCATAAAATGTCATCTTCGCTTCCGTCCAAAGCGTCGGAGATTAATAGTAATAATCCTTTGTACAAATGCAAGATGAGCTGCAAACCATATTTGCTTGTTTTGTTGTTTGTGCCACTAATTAAGGGTGTATTCGAAAAAATGTTTTTCCACCCTCAACAGCTCGAAATTTTCTGAGACATTTTCAGACTCATTTTTAAAAGTAAAAACATGAAACTTGCTAGGAGTGATTTTTGAAGACATGTTTAACGTGCCGTGTGATTTGATTTTCAGCTCAATTAATTAGAATTTGATTTTTAAACAATTATTTTCTCAATATGACCCTTTTTTTTCATTCCCAGATTGCACGCTTCGGAAAATTCGGTTCAAAACGCTAACTTTGACAGCGTTTAATACAGTATTTTCAGCATTTATAAAAAAAATTGAGAACCACGACACATTATGTAGTTCTTAAATAAAAGAATTTCCCAGTTTGATGCGTTTGAGAGCAAAAATGAATTTTAAAATGAATTAGAAAATAAGCAGTTTGGATCGGAATACAACCTAAAATTATATTTATTTGCTGTTTTTATTAATTCTGCAATTACTTACTGGTCAATCTAGGCCATTTTTTAAAGTTGCAGCACCCTGCTCTTTTTAAAATGGGTGAAATAAATCCTTTTTTTTTTAAAGTGAAATTCACCCTTAGTTGCAATCAGAAATTTCTTCTGAAAAACTACCTCATACAACAGTATTCTAAAATCAGTGTGTCCAAGACCTTGCAAAAATTATAGAACTTTATTTCTTCAGAAAATACAAGATATTGTTAAATCATGTCGTTATTTAATTGTATTTTTCAATTTGTAATTCATAAAATCCTTAAAAATTAATGTCACTTTATTTATCCTATTAACAAATTATATAATTTTTCTTATAGCATTACGAAACACATTACTATATTACATTTACTCCTGAAGCTCTGTCATCATGCTCTGTTTTTACTGAACTAGCATCTCTTTTTAATGCATTTGACTAATAACACCAAAAGCATTTTTATATGAAAAATATCAATTATTTGTTCAAATAAAGTTTTGAAATTCAATAGCGACACTTTCATATAAGCAACAATCCAAGAGTTAATAGTCGAAGAAATCGACAAAGATTTTACTACCTACAGCAGTTTTTTTTTTAATTATTATTATTATTCTAATAGTTTTAGTAGTTTAAGCGAGCAGTTCGATTACATGTTTATTAAATTTGTGTTTTATTTATGAACAATGTTTGATGACGTTTTTAATTTATTATAAAGGTTTTAGAATAACGTGTGGTGAAAATTTTATATATACAGTCTGTTAGAAATGCAGGTAATCATATTTACTTTTATATGACACAGTAAAATAAAAAATAATGAAAATAATGTAAAATAGTTAGTCATTTTTATGTGAATAAAGTATAAAAATTCAAACCATAAGCACAAAATAGAAGCACACATTGGTTCATTATTACTATTATTATTTTATTTACAGGATTAGATGATAATCATAAATAACAAGCCCCCTTTAATCAGTCTGTTTTCTAATAGAGTGTATAGTATAGATATTTTGAAGTTTATGCGTATAAAATCATTCAGGAAGTAAAATATTAAAAGTATCCAGAAAAAAATAATGAAATATATTTTACATTTTAGTTTCATTCATTCAAGTACATGTATATGTGTTTTAAAAATTAAAATCTTTCAATAAAACCAAATTTAAATTCTCACTGGGTTGCATAATTTCTATATTTGTCAACAAATTGAGACACCGGTTTACTTTCAAAGCTTTTTGTTCATAATGTCTAACTGAAAAGTTCTTCCCAGCTAAGGATATTTCTTTATAATTTTTTATAACTTTTTTCACATCGAATAATACTCATTGACACTGATTTTTCCCTCTTAATACTACATATGTATGATATCCTTTAAATAGTACTTCTCCATTATGTAAAAAAATTCCTATTTCTTCTAAATAGAATAAACAATCTTCTTTTCTTCCGAACATATATTAATTTTTAAATAAAAATGTGCAACGCAAATTGTTTGAGACAATCAAAAAATTTTATTCTATAAAAAGGCCTTTTATTTAGTACGTTAAATACATTTAAATATTTGCTAATTATGTTAAACTTTGATTATAATATTTTTATATGTCATTTTAAAGTTTGAGAAAACATGTGATTTTAACCTATAATATTTTAAAAGAAAACAAATCTGATTAAAATAAATTTATATAATTGATATTAATCATCTGATTAAAATTGTTGATAGACAGTTATTTATTTCAATAAATTAAATAATAAATCTACTAAACTGTATTAGGTTAATGAAATGTTTATAAGAAAATACTAAAAGCGTTATAATTTAAAGAAAAGCAAACTCTGGAATAAAATACTTTTCCATACCTTTTTTTCCCCTTAACGTCGTTCTTTAAATTCCGATGTAATCCATGTTTTAGGAAGAACAAATTTCGGAAGTAGAAAATATGTCAATAATACATACACTAACAATGATGGGAATCATTTAAACCACACCAAAGCTAGTGTAAATATCTCGAACTCATATTTTCATCTAAAGTATGACCTTGGGATGATTATTTTTATGAACTTTTTAGGTTAAATGTTTATATCTCACAGACTGCCTGTTCATAACGCTACCTATTGTCCAGCAAAAAAATCCATCTGCCTGTTCCAAAGATTAAACGCAATATGTTGTTTTTAATAGTTTTATCGTCTGCGGTTTTTAGCACTGTTTTGTTTATCAAGACAAGAACAGATGGCTTTTCCGTTCTTATACATTTTTATGACATAATATTTTTATAAACTTACTTCCAATTAAAATTTCTTGTTTGAAGAATTTTTTGATGCATTTAACTTTTTTTTATGTGTTTCAAAATAGTTCAAGTTTTAAGTTTTGTAAGGCTATTTAAGTTTTGCAAAACAAAAAAAAATATGAATAATTAATTACGCCATGAGTTTTACATATATTTTGTATACAGTGAAACCTCCCTGTGCAACAACCTCCATTAAACGACCACCTCCCTGTGCGACCACCTCCATTAAGCGACCACCTCCCTCAACGACCATATTGTCAGAGAACGAAATTTATTCTTATAGGCTCAATACTAATTTTACCTCAATTCAGAGACCATATAAGTTGAACTCCCTCCATGAGCGACCAATTTCTTTGAAGAAAATGAAATAAATCCCGCTTTTTCCTGGTCGCTTGAAGAAAGTTTTATTAGAAAATTAATTCCTGCGAGCGCATTATTCATCAAACTTCTAAAGTTAGTTTAGAATTTTTTTTAAATATTTTATTCCGATAACTTTTAAGTGTTTAAACACCTTTGTGCCTCTTTAGGCAATGAATTTATCAATGATGACAAATTAAGAATGGCGTTCAATAAACTGCCGTGCACTATTCGGTCAGGAAACTCTCAAAGAAATAGATAAATTAATGAAATCGTCATTATTTGCTCCTGTCCAAAAAAAGAAAAACAAATGCATTTATTTACTGAACTTCGAAAGGACTTGGAAATAAAAGCTATAAAAGATAAAACCGTAAAATCACAACAAACGTCAATATATTCATTTTTTATACTCTGCAGTAATTAACTTATGTAATTAACTTTTGTTTTGAAACCTAAATTTTCATATTTTTTCAAAATGTGAAAAATAAATTTTAGTAACATTAATTGTTACCTTTTTTTAACAATTAAAATCTAGATTTAAACGTGACCTCTATTAAGAGACCACCTCCCGGAGCGGCCAATTTTTATTTGAACGGAACGTGGTCGCTTTAAAGTAGTTTTACTGTATTTTATTTTATATTCGGAAAAAGTTAAATTTATTTAAAAAATGTGAAACAAGTAGCCAAATTTATTTTTTAAGAATAACTTAAAATAATTAAACGCTAGCAGAAAAATTTATTACTGAAAATATGCAAGTGTTTTTATTTCTTATAATAAAGCATTGCTTTATTACAAAACTCCGTCCCTTCCCATACCCACACACAATTTATACACACAATAATTTATAAATAAAAACCATTTTTACGGATTATAGAATACAGGAAGAAAACATTTTCTTATTATTGAAATCTCTACATTTAATACATTTTTCTATATTGACCACTAATAACACCAAAAAACATTTTTATATGAAAAATATCAATTATGTATTCAAATAAATTTTTAAAATTCAATAGCGATACTTTCATATTAGCAACAGTCCAAGAGTTAATAGTCGTAAATATCGTAAAATATTTTACTACCTACAACAGTTTTTTTTAATTCAAAAAGTTTTACTAGGCTAAGCGAGCAGTTTGATTACATGTCTATTAAATTTGTGTGTTTTATTTATGCACATTTTTTGGTGAAGTTTTTAATGTTGTTGTGAAATATTAGTCGGAAACAAACACTGAATTATTTTTATTGTTTGATGTGGAAACTTTTAATCTTAACATATGTTTTGTTTTACTGCGAGTTTACACTGCGAGTTACACTGTGAGTATATGGTAGGGTTTTTTTGCCATATAATGAGACGTACGTTACATGTAATGACATAACAGTGACGTCACAATTTTTTTTTAATTGACAGAAAAATATCTTTTACAGTAAATAACATGTTTTGAAGAATTTTTATAATTTTTAAAAGTTTTCTAAGAAGTTCACATATTAGTCACAGTGTGACATCGCTGAGTGGTGGCATTTTGGTCACAGTTGTGACGTGACCACAGTGACTTACAGTGACGTCACAATGACGTCACTGTGACCATGCATGCTATGAGGGTATAGTCGCAGTCTGGTTCGCCTGTCTGTCTGTCTGTCCATCTCTCCGCATATAACAGCGCAAAAAATACCCACACGAATGGTTTAAAATTTAATAGAAAGTTGAGAGATGAAGAATTATGTCGAATTATGTCGAGTCGTTGAAGAATTATGTCGAGTCATTTCAAGATTTATGAAAATCGAATCAAAATTAAAAAAGATATATATTAATAAAACTTTTCTTCGTTCTATTAAATCTTATCATACATAATTAATTTAATGCTATTCCATGACAGGTAATGATTCTAGGTTGCTATGGTGATTACGTCCTATGTACGATGTTGTCATATTATTTCCTTATTATTGAATTTAATATATATAGTTGTAATGAATTTTCTATTCATGCATTTTTGCGTAAGAGAGCAACAACTAATGCTCGAAGATATGAAGATTTATAAAACTAATTATGGCACGAACACACCTCATTTGACATGTTGAACGTGTAATTTTCGACTTGCTTAATCTAAGAAAGTATAATATAAACTGAACAAATACATAAAATCACCTATTCCAAGTCACCCATGATTCCGAAATACGCTCTTTATGTTTAAAAATTTTGGAATACAGTTCCGAGGTAGAAGATGCATTTATAAAAACACGGTGATTTTAGCTGCCACAGATTTTTGGAAGCGTTTCCGAGAACGTTTGTGCAGTGTAATAATATGTTTTCTCAAACCGGAATTTTTGATTTTACGATGCTATAAATTCTAAATTAAATATTTCACCTGAATAATTTAATTTATGTATGCAAGAGTAATAAAATAATAATGATTTTATTGTTAATGTTAATGCAATAAACACTATTACTACCGGCGTCAAATGGCACTTTTTTAATGCTTTGATTAATGTTTATTTTACTGGTAGTTTTTGAATTCAATAACCATAAAAAAGTTTTCAGTGTATTAAAAATAATTTGTATTTTTTCCGTCTAAAAATTACAAATGAAAAACATTAATCGAAGTCTTTGAAAAGATGTCATTTGATACCGGTAGGAATAGTGTTAATTTACCGTTTTTTCTGTAAAACATGTTTTTTTTATTTAGCCTGAAACTGTTTACTTGAGCATTGACAGCATTCGAACAACCTATATTCCGTTTTCAGAAAACTGATTAATACTTCTTAAAAACTACCCGGAGATTTTCCGTAATTCAGTAGCAGTAAATAAACATTCCTGTTTATAATCACTCTTCAAAAATATATTTAATTATGAAGTTTCTAGATGTTAAAAAAACAATTCTCTGGCATCGCTGGTAACACAGAATAGGTTATATCATTTTTTCGTCTTTAGTTACATTACATATTCCAAAATTACTAGAATCAATTGTATGTTTTTACATTGCAGCCCTACTTTTCACAACCTTTTTAACCATACTGCACACAGACTGACAGTCAAACATCATACTCACAGTTAAACTTCCACAGTATATTAAACTTAAGATGAATAAAAAAAAGCATTATGGAAAGACCAATTATAAATCATTTACTAGCACAAACAAAATACTCTAATAAGAGATAAAAAAAATTAAAAATGTTTTATACAATCTGTGCGCGAATGAATGGTAAAATTTTTACAAATTTGTTTTACACTATCTTTTACGTTTAACCTAATACGTTTACATACTTTGCATGCAAAAGACTGATAGTATTCTTATAAACTTATATGCATTAACATTTAAAGATATTTCCGTGATTGACTTTTCATTATTAAGTGCGTTTTATATCAATACGTAACTCCTATAGTCTTCGACTTGTCCGCCCGTTTGTCTGTCCATCTGCCCTAATATAACAGCGCAAAAAATACCTAACCGAATGGTTCGAAACATAATATATACTAGTAAATCTGCAGATCAAGAGCCTCAACATCATCTCTGCAACTTATTGTTTTTAGCAAACTTTGCGTAATATTAATCTTTCTACAAAAACAAAATTTAAACTTTTTAAATTACACAAAAATTTATAAAAGGAAAAAAAAATATTTCGATGGTTTCAGACATTAGAAGCGTTAAATTAAACACGTTGTTATGTAATGATATTCTGAAATTCTCACGAGCTACTTATTCTAGTAATTTTTATATAATAAAGCAAATTTCTTCAGGGGGGCGCCCCCCTGAACCCCCCGTTGTGTAATTTATTTTGCATTTGTAATTTTCTATTGATTGAGTTAATGATTATCCTATATCTTAGATTCCTTTTTACACTGCGATTTATAAGGATAAGCAACAATTTGGTCAAACATTTTACGTTATCCTAATATCCATACAGCAGTATTTACTTGCCTGCTAACCACAAACACTTGTATCTAATGGATAAAGAAATTTTGGAAATGTAAACTGAGACATCTAATTTAGAAATCTAATACCTTTATAATTTTTGTTTCCAAAAAATAATTTTGATTACCATTCTGCAATATTTATATCTAAGATCTAATCTAAATATCTAAAAATGTACTCGATAGCATTAACTTACTAAAATCACCCTAAAGTAAGGGGACTTCTAAACCTAACGGTTAAAAATTCATCATCGTGTCCACTTCCAATTGACTAAATAGATAAACGTGATCTGGCGCCGTTAAGTATTTTTTGTGATAGCCTTTTAATAGTATCCACATTTAATTTAAAATCGTGATGTTACAAGCACCGTTGAAATTTGACGCACACCTGTGTTCAGGTCAAATTACGAAAGGTTAACTAACCTTTTATTTCCCTTAGCCGGGCATTTTGTTTCATTTTTCGAATAGGGATTATTTTAATAATTTAATTTATTTTACACTCTACAAGCTGTTAAACGGGACGTTGTTCACGTAGCATTAAAATAGAGATAAATGCATTAAATAAAACATTTCACTCCCCACCAGACATGGCAAGTCTCAGACTTTTTGCACAACACTATTATCTTACAGAAACTGTTGTTCTTTTAAATCGCGCAAATGTTTCAATTAAATAAAGTAACATTTTTTGTATTAAAATACTGGTATCCAGAACGCCGGAGGCTTGGCAGCTCTGCTCCTCTTAATAGAAACATGTATAATTAACCAACACTTTATCACATTTTGTAGGAGACAATACGGAATTTCTTATTTGTATGGCCTTACATATACCTCAGTCATAAAAATGTAAAATTTTGTGCCAATTAATATACACAATTGCGAAAATGAAATCGCAACCAATGAGAAAAGGAAGGCCAAGTAAAATCGTGTAAATCGGGGAATCTTTCTTCGTAGTGTTGGGAAAATACCACTACAAAAATTATTTTAGGTGGTATTTGGTGTGAAATGTTTATGTGTATTCATTTCTGTCCTATTTATCTTTTTTATTATTTGTAATTTGCGTATTCCATTTTCCTTTTGCACGTGAAAATCTTACAAATTAAAATTAACTCTTTGAGAGAAATTGTATTCCTTTTTTTTTTTTTTTTTTTTTTTTGGCGACAATAAAGTTTATAAAGTTTAATAGAATAATGTCAGTTTATTCTGTATGAAAATAACGAACTTTTTCATTTATAATCAAAATAGTTGAATACATAAATAAAAATATTATTCTATATAGTATATAAATACTATTTTCATTTCTGCGTTTAAATCAATCTACCGGGTGTCCCAAAAAGGACTGACTGATTTTAAAATTCAATAACTTGCAAACGGTGACAGATACTTAAAAAATTCTTGCAGGAGGGTTATGCATAAGGTCAAAAGTTTTATTACAGTTATTTTCGATTTTAGTTCGAATTACAAACAGTAGATGGCGCTGTAAGCAATAGTCGCTAAATACAGGCTTGATTTCTGGTCCTTTCTCTTGTTCCATGCTGAAAAAGGAGATGGAAACGTATTATCCGGGCCACGAAGCACCAAAAATCGAGCCTGAATTCAGCGTCTATTGATCGCAGCGCCATCTATTGTTTGTAATTCGAACTAAAATTGAAAATCACTGTAAAAAAACTTTTGACTGTTAAAAAACTTTATATTATTCGAACACATGTATAAAATTCCATCATAAGTTATACACCTAATTTAAAAGCTCCGACAAATGTTTTGACAAAATTGCAAACTAAAAGGAATAATTTAATACTCTTATTTAAAAATTTCAGCATCCAAAATTTACCATTTAAATCTATCATTCATATGAGCGATTTCTTTCAACAAATGAAAATTTGAAAATCGTCTGACTTCCCATTGAAAAGCATTATGTCACAAAATAAAATGTTCTATAAATTCCGAACGAATGAACCAAATTTAACCCAAAACTATACAGCTAAATCCGGTGAGCTCACCAATATACATCCTTAATTTCAAGCTAATCGGATGCTTTTTACGGCAGTTATCGCGGGACAGACAGACTAACTAACTAACAAACAAACAAACAGATGGAAACCAAAAAATTTCGGGTCTCCACAGTAAGCCTTCACTGACGTTTCGGCAATAACCGTTGCAGAATTTTGTCTAGTCATTTTAACTTTTATGAAAATCGAATCAAAACTTAAAAATAAATAAATATTTTTTTCTTTATTCTATTAAATCCTATCATACGTAATTAATTCAATGATATGCCATGATAGGTAATGATTCTAGGCTGCCATGGTGGTTACTCCTATTTAAGATGGAGTCATATTATTTTCATAATTACCCGATTTAATATATATAATAGTAATGAATTGTGTATTCATGCATGTTTTCATAAGAGTGTAACACCTATTGCATCTAGATCTGAATATTTATAAAATTAGTTATACAATGAATGCAACTCATTTACAATGTTTGACGTACAATTTCTGACTTTGTTTTAATTAGAATATTTTATTTGTAACATAAAATTTCTGGATAGTCATTATTATTCTTAAATCATTTTCATTTGCCCAAGAATATTGCTATTGTATTTTTTCTTGTAACCGTTTTCCTTCAGAAGCCATAATATTTTTCTGAAAAAATAAATTTATCTGATGATTTCAGATCAAATTGTTAATTTCCTCATACTTTTCATACACACAGTGTAAAAAAAGACGATGTTTACTTAATCTACGAAACTATAATACAGCCACCTACAAAAATATGCTATAACCACTTCCGAATTCTCCACGATAAAAACAGTTAAAAAAGTAAATATTTTCAAAGCCAACAAATCTAATAAATTAACAGCATTGACATTAAAATTGATAGTACCAGCATTAACAGTAAAATTGACATATTTTTTGTTATTCTAACATGTATAAATTCCATTATACAGCTGAAATCATTTATTGAGAATTGATAGCATCGTAAAAACTGCATTCCGGGTAAAGAAGACTGATTAATATACTATAAATATATACTCTGGAACGTTTACGAAAGTTTTTTGCTGAAAAATATACTTTTATTTCAGAAAGGCTTCTTTAAATTCGGAAATTTAGTGGTTTCAGCAGCTTCTAAAACTAAAGGAAACGTATTTCGGAATTAAAGGTATTTCGGAAGAAGCTATATTATATTTTGTAAATATTAATAAAGATAAAAGCTAGATCAAGACACATTTGTTTTTTTTCAGTTGTTTTACATATAAAATAATTTTTTCCGATGAATTAGCATTTAAAATGTTGATGATTAGCGATTTGATGGTTTTATATCTAAGTTAGTCACGAAAACTTTAAAATTCATTCAGCTGTTTGACATGATATTTCGTAATGCATCTTTGGCGACATGTTTAGTTGTACTCAACAGATTTTGTATGGATCAGTTTATTTGTTTTGTACATATTACTCGCATACAAAAAAGAAAAAAAAAGAAGAATTATTTCAATGAACGTATACTGATGTGCATAAAGATGTGCATGAAATCTCTTTACATTTATTTAATACTAATTAGTATACCAGAGATCATTTTGAATATAATTTCAATATAAATCTTCTTAGTATTTGTGTTTACGAAAAAAATTTAATTAAGAAATTTCCGTAAAGTAAAATAGAAAATAAGAAATAGGGAAATATAAAATGTGTATTTCTTATAATATTTATAATTTCTACTACACTGTATTAGTGATGGCAACATGAATAGATTTTATTTTACAAACGAGATTCTTGCTTCACCTAGTGGTTGTGCGTTTGAATGATTCCTGTTGTAATGTTGTATGTTTGACCATGTCACACATTTAATTCCAGACTTTATTATAGTACAAAATTACCCGCACCTTTACGCCTGGCTAATAGTTTCTGCACTCAAAGCTGGTAGAAGGGAAGTACTGAGCAAGAACCCATTTCGTTCTGGCCGGTCTAACTGTTCGGAGTTTTCTATGACTTAGTTTGCGTACATAGGTCACGACTCCATAAAAAGTCCACCAACTTGACCTATATTCTTCGCGCAGACAATCTGCAGTAAAAAAAAAAAATAAATAAATAAATAAATTGCATAAAAGTTGCATATTTCGATCTAACTATTCTTCACACTGGCGATAAATTCCATTGAGTTAGAAGATATGTTTTCCTTTTCCCGTTTATTCTTTAAATATATCGGCTCGAACAGGGAAATTAATATTATTCTTATTCAATGGCTGGAGTAGCACAGTTGAGATTTTTCCAACAGAGGGAAAAATGTCCAGACAGGAAATCGAACACGTATACTTGGCTTGCCGTGCCAATGCTTTACCTGTTAAGCTATCCTGACGATACCTGGCTGACATAATTCACTATCATCCAGGTCAGCCATGTATCGTCCGGATAGCTTAACAGGTAAAGCATTGGCACGGCAAGCCAAGTATCCAGGTTCAGTTCCTTGTACGGATATTTTTTGCTCTGTTGGGAAAATCTCAACTGTGCTACTCCAGCCTTTGAATATGATTTATCCAGTTGAAAAAAATTACGTTCTCTTCATTATGAGGGAAATTAATTTACATTTACAATTTTTCATTGACTTCTGCTTTATATGCGATATGGGTGTAAATTTATAAAAATTATGTGCGCTTTTAACCCTTTTCCCTCTGTATTGTTTAATATATGCAAAATCATTTGAAAATGTATGGAAAACATGACGATAATGACACATTGTATTTTGTCACTGGGAAACTATTTTTTTTCTTTCCCGTCTTTTCATTAACCCTCTCATGTATGCGGACATCATATGAGGTCGTATAGTTATTGCATTATTAAGCAAAAAATTTTAAGCATTCATTTATGGACTTTGATTTGTGGACAGGTAATACCAAGCATGCAGTGCAATAATAAAGTTATTTTATAATGGTTTCTCATTTATCACAAAAAAGACTTTGTGAATAATGAATAATAATTTATGCACGAGAGGGTAAAAAAAAAAAAAAATATTGTGAATAAATAAATAAATATAGACAATGAGTAATAAAAATATTTCCTGACGACGGCCGCACGATTGCAGTCCGAAAGTACTAGGAAATTATAAAAAAAAAAGTACTAGGAAATACTAAAGTACTAGGAAATTTCCGAAAGTACTAGGAAATACTAAAAAATAATAAAATGTATATTTTTAACTTTTAAGAACTATATTATTATTAACTTTGTCGCCTTTAAAGTAAAAGAGCGAGCTTTGTAAAGTTCATATTATGTATTTTGTGACATGTTGTCAATTTTTCTTTTATCTCACAAAATAATAAGCATAAGTACATTTCGCGTATTTTGATATCTCTGAATTTGATGGTATTGATGTCCAGGTTAGTCACGAAACCCTCAAAACTCATTCAACCGTTTGACATGAAACTTCCTAATGCACTTTTGGAGACAAATTCAGTTATTCCTTATATATATATATATTCTGAGACTGTATATTTATTTGTGTGATACACACAGCTTGCATAAAAAAACTTCTGCTGAATTATTTCAATGAATATTTTCTGATGTGTAATCAAAAGTTCCTTACATTCATTCATTCATATTTTCATACATTCGAATTCATTTTCAAAAGAATTTCTATTATAAATTTGCTTACTATTTTCTTTTACGTAAATTATTTATTTACTTATTCACGCGGAAATATTATTTTTGATATATTTTCTTTGTTTGCACTTTCCCATATATTTTCGTATTTTGTTCCCTCTTATGTTAGAGCGATTTTCTTGATTTGAGTTATACTTTTATCAAAACAACATTTGGACAGTATTCTTTACATACAATGTGTTTTTGCCAGGAATTAAAAAAAAACAACATTATTGAATTTTTAATCTCTCTATTTCCTTCCGAGTAGTATCTTATGCTTCACTTGTATGAGAGCCTAAGCGGGGACTGGAGGAATTCTGTATTTAAATAAATCAAAATTTAATATTTAGAAAAAGTGGTTTTCAAAATATGTAACTTTATAAATATAACGGCATATATAAACTGACATTTTCTTTGATAAAACTAAATCTTTTACCACAAATGCGTCTAAAAAGACATACATTTCTGTAATTTTTACTCGCCAGTACTGAGATAAAAACCTCTAGAAAGTACTGCAAAATATAAATAAAACTAGCTGTTTAATCCGTTCTACGTACTGTAGTTCATGAATTTAATTCTAAAACTAAATTTAAAAATAACTATTCGATTTAGAAAATATTTTTCTACTACTATGCATTTTTTTATGAAATTTAATTTATCATGTTTCTATGGCAGCAGACGATAAAAAGATACCCCTGGAATAAGGGAATAAAAAAGATAAAAAGTTTTGTAGATGTTTGCGATGAAATGTTTTCTTTATTAAAAAAAAAAAAAAAAAAAAAAAAAAAAAAAAAAAAAAAAAATATATATAATAATTAAGCACAATTAAATAATCTCCAATTTGCATGTGAGGTAAAATAATTATCGCAATACTCGCTACAGCTTCTTTGTATTACAGCGTGGCGTACGTTATATGTATATCTCTAATTATTTGCATGAATTATCGTAATGCCCGCTACAGCTTCTTAGTATTGCAGCGTGGCTTCCTAATAGGTATATCTCCCATTGCAGCAACCGTTTAGAACTGGTTAGAAATCGCGCGATTACGGGTTGAACATAAAAAAGGCAAAAATTCGTCAAAACATAAAACAAAAAAATATATTTAAAATTTTCGAATTTTTTGCCTCAATCTTTCATGGGGCCTGCTACTAGCAACCCGTGTGACAAATTTCGTAGCTTTACGGCCTGTGGTTTCCGAGTTTTTTGAGGTCACATAGATACGCGCACGTACTTTAATAGGGTAGATGTATATTTTTAACTTCTAGCATCTATATTATTATTATCTTTGTCGCCTTTTCAGTAAAACGGCGAGCTTTTTAAAGTTTATATTGTGTATTTTGTAACATATTGACAATATTTCTTTTATCTCTTACATTTCTGGCTAGTTTAGTTATAGTAATATATAGTATATATTTTAAGACTGCAAATTTATTTATGTTACAAACACAGCTTATATATATATATATATATATATATATATATATATATATATATATATATATATATATATATATATATAAACTTCTAATGCAGTATTTCAACGAATATTTTCTGATTTGAAGTAAAAATTTCCTTACATTCATTCATATTTTCATACATTCGAATTCATTTTCAAAAAATTTCTATTATAAATCTTTTTACTATTTTCTTTTACGGAAATTATTTACTTATTTATTCATGCGGAAATATTGTTTTTGATATATATATATATATATATATTTGTACTTTCCTATATATTTTTTGTACTTTATTCCCTCTTAGACGATTTTCTTGATTCGAGTTATACTTTTATCAAAACAGCAATATTGTTTGCATACAGTGTATCTTTGCCAGGAATATATAAAAACGGTATTATTGAATTTTTAATCTCTCCATTTCCATATAATATTATTCGCGGTATTTTATTACAAAAATTGTCCGTTTTATTTTGTGTATAAAAAATACTCCTGTTTTCATAATTAGCGCCCAATTTTGACCGAGTCATAATAAGAAAACCAGTGTTGTCAATTTACGAATTTTTGACAATCCTAAATTCCGAATAGTACATTAAGCTTGACATGTTTGAGAGCGTAAGGGTTGGTGGACCTGACGAATTCTGTAATTAAATAAAGCAAAACTTAATATTTAGAAATAGTGGTATTAAAAATCTTCTAAATTTGCGCCGACTGACGTCTATATACACTGCCGTACGTTTACACAGACTGCTGAAGTGTGCCTGGAATATAACCCAACTAATGAAGACTGATAGGATTGTGCCCCGACTACCGAAGAACAAATTAAAAAAAAATTAAAAGAGATCATGGTTCAAACAAAAGATATCACGAAGGACGGGGCGTTTAATAGATCGATAACAGGCGTAGATGGATCTGTAATGGCTTTGAATCTATGTTATATCTATATAATTCTGACCTCTGGTTATACAGCAATTATTTTTTGTCTTATGACTGATATTTGTTTAACACTATCTTGTTGGTCGCAACGATCCTTGGCAGAAATTTCCCCTTACAACCACTTTGCACAACGGTGCCCCTGCGTTTACTTTGGAAAAATCAAAAATATATTTTTTAGGTTAAATAATAACTGATACACGTGTGAATTCATTTACACCGCAACAAACGGCGAGCACGAATATCCACTGTGAAACTAATAATGACTCATTGTTTGGTCATGATGTCTTGGACATGTTACCGACATTGAATTATTAAATATATTACATTTTTCTGTGAAGAAGTGATTGCAATAAGTTAAACAAAATGTAAATTGTTATTTTATAAAAATAAAAATAAACAAATTAATTGCGTTTCATATGAACAAATTAAGTAACAATGTTGTATCTCTCTCAATATATATATATATACATATATATTGAAAAATCCAAATTCATATAATTTAGTACACGAAAAAAATATCTAACAAACTGTAACTAAAACAATAATTAACAAAACCAAGAGTAACTAAGAAAAAACCAAACATGAAGACAAGTGGCCAAGGCTTATGACTTGTACTGCGGGGTTAAACATGTTTTACGTGCACAACATTCCCCCTCACTTGCCAAGACCAAACAAATAGAGATTGGAAAAAATGAAAACTACAAACTAATTCAAAAGCCGTCAAATGAAGTCCGTGATTATCCTCACCACTAAGCTATTTTCGATAGGAATCACGTATCGATAAATCACAATCATCGAACAATTCCAATGTTTTATTTCGATAGCTTTTTTTTCCTGATAAAATTGAAAGTTAAATCATTCAGAAAATGTATTGGGTAATTTTGTTTACTGTCGTTTATGTAAAGGTTAAAAATTTCACCAACCAATTTATCAACATTTGAGCACAAATGTGCAATACGATTTAAACCATTTAAATATATATTTCTAAAAATTGAAACATGCACGTTACTATTAAAGTTTAATATTTTTATTGTGTCAAAATCAAAATAATTTCTTTTATCATAAATACTATATACTAAAATTCCGTTTATAATCTCCAAATTAACATCCAAGTAGTTGACACTGCCCCGATCATCCGAAGCACTCTTTAAATTCAAAGTGTCTGGATAACATTTAAATTGATGAATTTCTTTATTATTATTCAGCTCAACCACCAAAACATCATCTATATATCTGTATATCTTTAAGTCTTTTTCCAACAATAAACCGGCTTCATATGTAAACAGATAAATATCTGCAAGGATGGAGCTACAACTGCCCCCCAATGGAATGCCCCCCCCCCCCCATGTATATATAAAAAATTCCTAAAATAATCTCAAACATATAATTCTAATTATATATGATATACATATATGATTTCATATTTTTACGAATATTTGAGGTTAAATGGAGGAAAATTTACTCCCGAACATTCAAAAATATTTAAAAAAAAAAAAATCTTTTCAATTGATTCTTTGTGCATCGATTAGTAAATATGCATAAAATTCTCCAGTTTTAAACCAATTTTATAAATAATATTTCGATGGTTCAAAAGTAATTGAATATTTATGATGCGATAAATTAAATTAGCATAAAATACAAATGTTAAAGTGCACTATTGTCTGACTGTATACATTTTGTAAATGTAATAATGCAACGATTTCAGTTCTCAAATCATATTTGATTATTTTATAATATGAAGGAGTTTTTAGAGTTACTGTTTAACTTTCGGATATAGGAAATGGTTGAATGGGTTCAGAAAAAAAAAATAGTGAATGACATGTCTCGATGACTAAAACAAAAGAAAGAGTTCACATTTATGTTAGAAAATGTTTAAATTATAGCTAGAAATAAAAAGAACAACGTTATAAATAAGTACGTTAATGCCATTCCTTTCGAAATAAAATTCCTGAAAGTTTAAAAGGAAGTGCCATGTTTGGTGTCGAACACAACATTTGACCTTTGTAAATTGCGAGACATTTCAAATTTCGAATCAATTTCGTTGACCCACTTCTGTTGATGGGAAAAGCATTTTTTCGTAACGAAAATTTACGAATCAAGAAATAAAGATGATTTATAGCTACAATTCTGGAGATTATTTCCATTCATATTTTATTGTTAAGTAAGACAAAGGGCATACATTTAAATAAATATATTACCACTTTCCTACATACTAATTTGTTATCGACAAAGTTCTATTTCTTTCAATACTGACATGTTTATCGTCATCAGAAATGTGTAGCCTATACTTGGATACCTGCCAAGAAAATGTTTGCTTTTTTTATCGCTGATATATTACTTCTAAAGTAAACTAAAGTAAGTTTCTAAAATAAAGGGTCAAGTAAACAGAGTTGGGCACTGTAGGCCCTGATACTTCATAAATCGTACAGCCACAGTTTTAGATTTTGTTTTATATATTACTTCTAAATATAACTTAATTTCCATTTTTGCATAATCAAATAGGAAGGATTTTTTCTGAAGACCCAAATTATAAATTTGTAAAGTGTAGAACAATTAGTAACTTATTAAAAAAATTTCAAGAAAGATTATTTAAGGATGTCCTCAAATCTAAAAGGGCAAATTATCACATAAGTTTAAATTTATTTTTGGTCGCAAATGCATGAAACTAGAAGGTGTTGTTCAGAAACTATGTAATCGAGCAGTTTTTTTCCGTCTTTTCCCAAACGCAACAGATCTTTCAGAAAATACTGTCAAAGTTGACGTTTTGAACCGAAGTTCCCGGAGAAAGCAGAAAAACCAGTCAGCGATGGGAGAAAAACGTCTTTGTCACGTGATCAAAAACGCTTATAGCTCAGTAGGCAATTTGTTTATCAAAAAGTGGAAAACACAGTTCAATTCAAAATCGCTTCCATACTCAGGCCTTCGAATTTAATACGTTAAAATTGAATTTTCCATTAAAAATTAAATTTGTAAATGTGTCAAAAAGTTTTGCGCTTGTTGAGCAGAGCAGTTGAGAACATTAAAATCTATTTCAATAAGAAATATTTGCTTGCTACAATAAAGTGAAGAATTTAGTGCTAGACCTATTAAAATTTAAAATTGATTAACCAAGGGAAATTAAAAAAGAAGAAAGGAAGATTAACAGTCAGATAGCACTAAACCACTGTCTCTCACTGAAAAAGCATATATTTATTTTATGTGAACATGAAATAAATTTCATATAATTTGAGTAGAATTAAAAGGTACGCTGCATTAAACTACTCCTCAGAATTCTATTTTAACTCTAATTTTTGATTTCATAGTTCTTAAGTGAATGATTATCGTCTGCACATTTTTTAAAGAATGAATTATAAGCTACGATTTTTTTTCTGAAATCGCAATATATTATTTTTTAAAGTGTTGCTCAATTAGCGACTTTTTAAATAATTTTCAAGAAAGATAATTTAAAATCTATTTCAAAAAGAAACATTTTTTTCTACAATAAAGTAAAGGAATTAGAGGTAAACTTATTACAATTTAAAATTGATTACTAAAAGGAAATTAAAAATGAAGAAAACAAGATTAACCGTCAGACACGGTCCTATAGCACAAAACCAGAATCTCTCACCAAAAAGACAAATTTTTATTTTACGATGAACATGAAATAAATTTCAAATAATTTGAATAGAATTAAAAGGTACGCTGCATTAAACTGCTGAACAGAATTCTATATTAATTCTAATTTTTTATTTCTTAATTCTTAACTGTATGATTATCGTCTGCACATTTTTAAAGAATGAATTATAAGCTTCAAAAATTTTTTTCTGAAATTACAATTATTTATTTTTTAAATTGTAGCTGTATTAGAGACTTTTTAAATAATTTTCAAGAAAGATTATTTAAAATACATTTCAATAAGAAACATTTTCTTGCTAGAATAAAGTAAAGAAGTTAGCGGTAGACTTATTAGAATTTAAAATTTATTACTAAAAATTTAAGGAAATTAAAAATTAAGAAAGGAAGATTACCATCATATACGACTCTACGGCACTAAACCAGAATCTCTGAAAACTAGAAAATACAGATATTTATTTTATGTTGAACATAATATAAATATCAAGTAAGTTGAATACAGATAAAAGGTACACTGCATCAAATTATTTCTCAGAATTCTATTTGAATTCTAATTTTTCATTTATTAGTGACTGTATGATTATTGTCTGCACATTTTTTAAAGAATAGATTATAAGCTGCATTTAAATATTTAAATATGGTTTGACTTCTAATTTAACATTTTATTTTCACTTATTGCTAAAATTTAAATGCATCAATTTTCTGTCCCATTTTCCCTTTGAACTTAAAAGCTGTAATAGATTCAAATACATCCCATTGTGATGTAATTGCATTAGAAACTGATGACTTCAGAGAAACTGAAGTACCGTCGTTGGCTGTATAAGCTGATTTTTTTTTTTTTTTTTTTTTTTTTTTTTTTTTTTTTTTTTTTTTTTTTTTTTTTTTTTTTTAAACAAGGCGAACATTTTAAAGAAAAAATATATATTAAAACTTCTTAATACTTCTAAAGCAGAAAATTCGATAAACGTGAATACTTTTATCTTTTCTTCAAACTAGGCAGATTAATTTCATTTTAAACCAATCGTGTCTGCGCATTGAATTTCAAGAATAAAAACAACTATTGACATTTAATATGCGAGCTAATGCGTGACGTTAAAACTAAGATTTTTCTCTTCTTATTCTAAAGATTTGCAAATTATGACTAATATCAAATAAGCATTTTCTCTGTGCATACAGCACGTTTTGAAATTAAATATATAAATTTGCAGTGAAAAAAGGATTAGTGAAAAATAATAATGCATAAGAAAATACTATTAAAAATTGATCCATACGATTTCTTTATAACGGTGAACCAATGATTACATTATTGATGTTTAGCTTTAAATAGCTCGCATATTTGTGTATTTGTTTTTACATACATAATATATTATTAAAATTATAGAAAAATATTTCGCATGTTTCGCTTATTATCTAGGTATACACTGAAATAATACATTCAAATACACTCATAATACACTCAAATACACTAATAATACACTCATAATACACTCAAATACACTAATAATACACTCAAATACACTCATAATACACTTAAAAATAAACTTTTAGGAATTTCCTCCAATAGACTGAAATGTACTTTAATAATTTTATTGAGATACCCTTAGTATTGCATTTATTATCTTGTAAATATGATTATCAGAAACCTCAAAGACAGCTCTAATAATTATTGTTTGTTAATTTCCCTTTACATAATACTTAATAATCTTCTACAATCCGCAATTTTTACTTTTTAAGTTATATATATACCATGTGTCTCAAAAAGACGTGTTTATTTGAAAATCTATATTTTTTTCTATTATTCTTATATTAAAATCATATTCTGAAATATGATTCTGATTATCAAAATTTGCTGTTTTCCAAAGTATATTCCAGCAAACCGTGCAATTCTATCGCTTATCGTTTAAAAAATATATATTTTCTAAATAGACTCGGCATTTTAAAGACACTCGGTATACTCGTACACTGAAAAAAAAAAAAAAAAAATACTGCAGTTTTCCGGTAGGAATCGGAAAAATAGTTGCCCTTATCGTACCGGAATAATTTCCGACCCAGCTCGGAATGAAATCCGTAAAAATAAGGAAATAATCAGTAAAACGGTATTTTACGAATTTTATTCTGAGCTGGATTGGAAATTATTCCGGTACGATAAGGGCAACTATTTTTCCGATTCCTACCGGAAAACTGGCATTATTTTTTTTTTACAGTGTATATGTGCAGGATGTCCATAATTAAATGACCCTACTTAAGGTTATCTACCGACAAAACTGTTGTTCATAAAGTTGTGAAATTTTGTGAAAGAAATAATAAAGGGATGGGAATTTGTTAAAGCAAAGAAAACAAACAAAAACGATAGTTCAAAATTTCGCCACCATAAGGCGATCTTTAATAAATTACGCATTTAACATTACGGTAGTTTAGTAATTTTATTTACAGGGTGTCCATAATTAAACGACCCTATTAAAGTTATCTACAGACGAAACTATTGTTCAGAATGTTGTGAAATTTTGTGGAGGACATAATAAAGGTATGGGAATTTGTTTGAGAGAAAACAAAAATTAGGAGGCCCTTTTTTAACGAATTACACATTTAGCATGCATTTACGCTTGTTTAACAAATTTTGTTTTGACAAAAAATGTTCCGCTTGACGGTCATCATTTTCAGATACCATTTGGAATCGTAAGCCAGTATGCCACTTGCCACAGTTGATGGCAGTGTGTTCTGAGAAATGCTAGGAACACGTCGTGAAATGCTGTCTTTAGTATCAAATTAAGTTAATAAATAAAATTTCTAAACTATCGTAATGCTAAATGTGTAATTTAGTAAAAATCGCCCTCTGGTGGCAAAATTTTGAACTTTTATTTTTGCTTGTTTTCTTTGCTTAAAACAAATTCCCACCCCTTTATTATGTCTTTCACGAAATTTCACAACTTTATGAACAATAGTTTATTCTGTACAAAACCTTAAATTAGGGTTATTTAATTATGGACACCCTGTATATTAATAAAGTTAAATTTTAGATACGGTTTTATGCAGTGGAATTCCGCTGAACTGTTTATTGTTGTATCCTTTTTACATATTGAAAAGTATATTTCTTAAAGCCTCGTTGTCAGATTAATATTTACGTTCGCAATTTCAAGTAATTGTTCCTTTCATTATTTGAGTATATGCTCAGGGTGACACATAAATACTGTGTCGTGATAAATATATAAATTTAGTTAAATGTTTTGTTAACATTTTTGAGCTATACTTTTATTTTATCCATGTTAATCGTGATTTTTTTTTTTTTTTTTTTTTTTTTTTTTTTTTTTTTTTTTTTTTTTTTTTTTGTCGCTGATATTAATTCACTGTTTTCCAGGAAAACATGGTGTGAAAAGTTTAATCGGGTATTCCTCAAACAATCCCTCCCCTCCAAACAAACTTCGCTGTTTGGTGGTTCCTGGAGCAAAAAGTCTGTGCAATCGAGCGCAAGTCACTGGATTCGCTGAAACGCACTCTGGAAAAAGCCTGGGCAGAATTAGTCGGTCTTGGCCATAATGAAGAATTTTTAGAAGCGCCTAGACCCCTGTATCGCCATGAGAGGAAGTCATTACGAATAATCCTGATTGTTTCTTATACAGAATAGTCTTCTCTTTCGAATGGTGAATGAAATGGGCTGTTTTGTTCCTTCAGTTAAAATGTGTGTACTTCTATTTGCGTCACAGTATTTATGTGTCACTCTGTATATGTGCGTTTATTGTTATAATTTCATTAGCATAAGTATATATTTAGAGGAGATTTCATTCTAGCTTTAAACGAATATTAACATTTCAACCGGGAAACATATCAGCCCCATACACTGGCTCACACTAGTTCCCTAAGTATGTAACTCAAAATATTCCAAATTTGAAAGACTAAAAAGACTCACCATTTCGTACTTAATAAAGATTTATGAGAAAAATTTACCAAAATTTTTATTTGTGCCAAGAATTTTGAAGAATGCCTGAAAAGTTTTTCTGATAAAAAAAAAGGTAAGATTATGTACTGTATATATTCTTTGAAATTTTTCCTTTTACAATTTGGGGGAATTTGTAATGGATACTAGTAAAATGGTGCAAACTTGCTTACAAAAAAATCACAAAGACATTATTATTACTATAAAAATTAGCACATTTTTGGTGTGTCTCACATTAATCACATTTTTGGGGGTATCTCATAGTTAACCTGATTGACCCTAAATTTCCCTCTTAAATGTCCCTAAATTTCCTAAATTATCCTCACTATGAAAATCGGTGGAATTCCCATAGAGAAGCATTATTACATGATGAGAAATGTTCTATATTTTTCGGGCGAATGAACTAAACTTAACCATAATCTAATCAACTATTTTCGTTTTCCTCACTATCATAACTAGTATTCTTATCAGAAGATTTAACCGGCAGTTATCGTGAGACATACACTCAGGCAGAACACAAAAATATTTCGTGTCTCCATTGTAAACTCCAACAAACATTTCGGCAACTACAATACCTTCGGATTAAGGTTCAACGTCAGCTAGACAATTCCTTTTTTCCAATCTCATTTTCCATAATATTTATGGATCTACAATCCTCTATTAAAATTTTGTAATTTATGTAAATATTTATCCATATATATCAATTCCTCAAAGATTTTTAAAATTTATTAAGCGATGTACAAATGCCCCAAATTGACTATGCTTATTTTTTAATGTCTTTATTAGACTATGGTATTATATTTATTTGCGAAATAGACAGATTTAATACGCATTAAAATTATTCATAATACTTAATATTTCTCTAAACTACGTACAAATATTGACAAGTTGTAATACTCATTTTTAAATGCATACAATATATTTCAAACGTCATGATTGTGAGATTTGTTGGGGTGCAATATTGCTTAAGTCCGGCTCTGTACAATACAGTGACTGATACTGTAGGATACAGTCCAGACTAATGTGTTCTTGTCGGAATCGCACATGTAGATTCCTCATAAGGAATTATCCACCGCCCCCTAAATACCAGGCCTGATCGCTGACACAAAAATGGTGGCTGACGAAGCCGGATTTTGTTTAACGTATGCACGATCCCTTACACCAGTATTTTACTAAAGATTTCTTTGACTTATTTAATATTAGAAAAACAAAGCGGAAAATCTTTTAAATATTATTGGTACCAAATTTCAAGGAACCGTGCATACGCTAAAAAAAAAATCCGCCTTTGGCAGCCGCCATTTTTCTGTCAGCGCTCAGTTCTAGTATCCATGGGGCGGTGGATCATCCATTGATTACGTCAGATGATTTTCGTAGTTAGTTTATTCACTTTTACATTTCCCTTTCCCTATGTCACAAGTTCACACTCTCGGGTGATACATCCTTTCTCCCTGTTTTGACATAATGCTCTTACAAATACTAATTTAGAGCTAACTTGTGTTTAAAAACATTACAAAGGACTTTGTAAGGTTTGATATAAATAGCATAAGACCTTGTGTGTGGTTTTAGAGTGCGGTCTCCTTGTGTTCAGCCATTCAATCTGTTGAAATTCAAGGAAAAATGTACCTGACACTACCTGAATAAAAATATATATTTATATAATGAACTTGATTATGCTACTTGCAAACAATCCCTACATATTTGTTTTCGTATTTTAGATGTGAGTTTTCTAAGTCTTAACCTACCCTCCTACCACCTCTGCCTATTGTGAAACTCTCGCCCCTTTGAAGTGTGTCGCAGTTGACTGATAACCCCGAATTAGGGGAATCGTGTGAAAAAAAAAAAAAAAAAAAAAATTATGTTTCGAGATAAATTTTCTCTAAAATCACATTTATTTAGTAACCAGAAAGAAAAATCATACGTTAAGCGTAGATTACGAAACACTTTCCTACACTTCCAAAATACTGTAATGGAATTTCACCGTTTAAAATTGAAAAGAATATACTATATAATTAAACAACTTACAGAAAACGCATAACCCATTTCAAAACGAGATTTCAAAAATCACCCGTTCATAGCAGTGAAGGTACTCGAATTCTTTTGTACGTCCCCGTACATGATGTATAAATTTGTATGTGCACTACATAGTGTACAAAAATTTTGCTTAGTTTCAAAATGCATAATACATTCGAAAATACACATTTAGCAATTTTCACTAATAGACTAAAACAAATTCGTATAATATTATACAAATCTGTACATTATCTACAGATTTATATACACGACTAGAGTCAAACTTAAATTTAAATCAGAGGGAAAAACTCTTAACACAACTAAAAACGTACTTTCTAAAATTATTAGCAATAGAAGCTAAAGTATCTTGCTCTTTGCATAGCCCTGTGTAAAATTTAGTTATATCCTTACAAGATCTGTTTGGAAGCTGGAATATGCATAACGTAATAAAAAACGCGTTTCAGCAATTTACGCTCATATACAGTATTGCTTACAAATAATTTTCAGCAGTCATGTCTTGATCTATGGAATTTATACACATCACGTAGTAGTATACAAAAATATAGTTAAACGTAAAAACGCATACCACGACTGAAAACGCATTTCCATCAGTATTCGGACAGATACTGTACTGTAACCGAACTCTTTTGTGAGTCCCTGTGAGTTAAAGGTATATTTTATGAACGTCTTATTCAAGAGTTATCATCTTGAAATACGCTTACATAATGTATATAAATTGAATTATGTTTCAAATAGTGTAACATAATTTAAAATAAGCGGCAAAAGAAATTTCCCTGACGACGATTACGTAAAGACACTTCTTTGTGTACCCCTGTAAAGGGATAATAAATTCTTTGGACATCCCATTCTACAGAAAGCATGTTTTAGTGCATCACAGAAATGCATACTAATTTTATTAGGTTAAAAGAGTTTAACCTCTTTAAAGTACGATTTTCCCCCTTTAGACAAAAATGTAACGGGATTCTTTTGATTGCCCTTGTAAATGAACTATAAAGACCACACACTCCATTTTCACTACCGAACATACGATAATAAAACTCAATGATATATATGACGCAAATGGTAATCATAGTATATTCACGAGAGTAAGAACTGACGGCAGATGACAGACAGACAAACCAAACTTATAAACACTTTTCACCTATGTTGGAATTTGTTAAAAATCTTCGCTAGAAAAAGTGCATTAGCAAAATTCAAAAACACAATAATTATATTTTTTCGGAAGGGGGGGGGGGCAGCTCCAATTTAGAAGACTGTTATAAAACTTATTTTTTTTTAGCCATTTTAATTTCACTGCCCGAACTTTATGATCAAAACTCTAAACTTAGATTAATAATTTTTTTAACAGGAAGTACAAACATATAAATTCCTCCTATTCATGAATCATTATTTGTCGTAAAATTACTTCCTCTTTCGAAGCAGATAAAAATATAAAATTGCAGTATATAAACAAAAAGCCCGGAATATTCCCCTATGGATACGCAGAACAAAACTGAACATTAACTTTAAATCGCATTATCAAATCAAAATAGCTTAGATATATGCGGTTAGAAAATTTTTAACGTCCTGTATTATTATTTCAGATCCCCCCCCCCCCCGGGAGCATAATTTAAAAATTACACGTTATCTGTCAATTATTTAAGTAAATACGGTATGTATTGGCTTTTTAACATAGGCACAACACAGTAGAGATTTTCCGTGACAAATTGTCGTCATCTTTGGTGATATTTGACGAAACATCGCCGAATTTATAGATCAAAACAAGTTGCAATAAACATCTCCATACCGGCGATAGCTGGGTAATTTCACGAAATTCTCATTCAAATCTGATTTTGAATTTGACAATTAGGAAAAATCTTTCTTAATCAAGTTCTGTGTCAAAGTGACGATGTTTGAATGTCATATTTTGGCGCCACATTAAGAGAAATCTTGTTACCTGGCGTGAATGCTGAAAAATACCACTATCATAAAAATAGAAATAAAATTCTAATTTTATCTTTTTAATAATTATAATTTAATGCCATTAAAAAATCATTAAAATGATTTCCGATATTAAATATTACCAGTATGTGTATTGCCGTACATACTTCTATAGATTTACATATACATTTATAACTACCGGGTGTCCCAAAAAGGACTGACTGATTTTAAAATTCAATAACTTGCAAACGGTGACAGATATTAAAAAAATTCTTGCAGGAGGGTTATGCATAAGGTCAAAAGTTTTATTACATTGATTTTCAATTTTAGTTCGATTTACAAACAATAGATGGCGCTGTAAGCAATAGTCGCTAAATTCAGGCTCGATTTTTGGTACTTCGTGGCCCGGATAATACATTTCCATCTCCTTTTTCTGCATGGAACAAGATAAAGGACCAAAAATCGAGCCTGTATTTAGCGACTATTGCTTACAGCGCCATCTATTGTTTGTAAATCGAACTAAAATTGAAAATCACTGTAATAAAACTTTTGACCTTATGCATAACCCTCCTGCAAGAATTTTTTTAATATCTGTCACCGTTTGCAAGTTATTGAATTTTAAAATCAGTCAGTCCTTTTTGGGACACCCGGTATTTAAATATTGCTTTTTACAGAATGGAAAATTAAGAATTCTTTACAAAAGCCGGTTCAACTATTACATTTAAACGAAAAAGGGAATTAGCGCATTTTGGAGGAAATCTATACTATTTAAAATCGATTACGATTGCCATGGAAGTTTTCTTTTCGGTCTCCGGGCCATAAGCAATCATATAATTTTTATTGTTCATATCAGCCGAAATTTCATACGGGATTTTTTTATACACAATCATGACATTAAAACCACGAAAATAAGAAAAATATCGTAGTTTACCACTTTATTGAATCTCCTTCTCAGTGTATACTTTCAGTGTAATATTTTTTTCTCACGTACCATTAATGCTTGTCAAATTCACTTAAGGGGTCTTGTACATTTTAAACGCTACGAAATTTAACAAAAAATTTCAAAGTTTGAATTAGACTATGTTCAATACCTTTTTATGCACAGAATTTGTGTATTGTTGATTTCAAAATACTCTTTTTTTTTACTCCATAAGTCATTGCGCGTATGATATCTTAAGAAAGTATGTATGGATTGTCATGAAATTTGGTAAATATATTAAACATATATGTGAGTTTAACATATCTACTTTTAGGCCAAAATTATTTCATTAACTATGTAAAAAAGATATTTTTGTAAAAAAATAATAATAATTTTATATTTTTAATGAATAAAAATTGTCATAACTAAAAATATTACCATTGTAAATCTTAAAAGTAGTTCATTTAAAACACACATATTTGTTTAGTATCTTTACCAAATTTCATGACAATCCATACATACTTTACCAAGATATCATGCTCGCAATGACTTATGGAGAAAAACAAGACCTATTTTGATTTCAATAGTACACAAATTCTGTAAAAGACTAATAAATTTCTAATGGTAGCATATTACAAATCACAGTGTATTTAATCAATATCCAAAATTCCATGTTTACACATAAAAAGGTTTTGAAGATAGACTAATTCAAACTTTGAAGTTTTTCGTTAATTTTCGACGCGTTTATAAGATACAAAACCCCTTAACAAGATTATTCTTTTTACCCATTTTTCACATTACAAGATTTATTTCTTAATGCTTAAACAATTTCTATTAAATAAGAGAATAATAGTCAACATCTTATACCTTTTCATTATTAATTTCCTCAAAAATTTTTGTAGCGTTTAATAGAAGAATTTATATCCTCTTTTATGCAACAATCTTGAGCACGCTTGTTGCTTTCATGTCCTATAATACACGCGCATTAAAAAATGGCATTTTTAACAGCTTTGATTTGCAAATTGTTTGTGCGGAGAAAATGTACCGTGAATGCAAATTTTCAATTCCTAAATAAGATACATTATCGTAATTAAGGTTGTCAAATCCATAAAGTTGTTCATCTGGATAAAATGACAAGACGGAGGAATATTTTAGAGGTTACATAAGCGATGATTAGTTTTTGCAAGCAATTTTCTTTGAAGCGACAGTTTAGTCATTAATGAAGCAAATCTATAGCTGGTTTTAATCACTTAGTGCTACGAAATACCTTCGGAATGTTGAGTTCTCTTTTTTCATATAATTTCTAAAAACAAAAGCGTTGCCTCATTAGACATTAACTGCTACTAATGGAAGTCATCATCAATCATATTTAATGACTAAAAGTTATCGTCTCATTTTCAAAAATATTTTCCAGAAGAAGTTTTTGTTTATTACTCATTCGGCCTGCATTTTGCTATGAGCATTCTTGAATTGCTGAGTACTTATTTCTCTTATAATTTAGGTATAATTACCTTCATCTTCTTAGAGAGTATTTTGTAATAGTCCCTCGGGATGTAAAAAAAAAAAATAACTAGTAAATGAAAAAGTATTTTTAATGTTTTTTTTCGCCGGAACATTTAAAAGGCTTTTTTAAAATACGAATCAATAAATGGTACACAAATATGGAATGAAAACCGAAAGTTACTTTTAATCTAGTCAATCTAACATGTTTCTTTTAAAAAAGAAAAAGAAAAAGTGCTAAATATAAACCAGAAAATTATTAAAATCGTAATATCTCGTCTTAGGTTTACTTTTGGGGAGAATTCTTTGAAACATTATGCAAGTAAATTTTTCTATTAATTATTTAAATATTTGTGTAATAATTAAAATTTTTGTTAGTCACTTTCTTTTGCAAAAAATACGAAATTTTAGATATCTTCATCTCGAACGTACTAAACCCCACTATTTGGATTATGTTATATATTTTTATTTTTAAAAATATACAAAGATTTGATATTCGTCTTTTTTACACTTTTTGTAAAAGTTATTATCGATACAAATGCAGAGGATTAAACGAACTCCCCTAGATAAAGGAGAAAGCCGCGACACACTTTTTTCTGCCGTCACGAAACGTCACACAAATCTGGAAAAACAAAGAAAAAATTGCATGATTAAATTTCGTTGCCTCGTTGAATTACTAGTTATTATTTACTAATAATATTTAATAATTCCACGAACCAACAAAATCGAAACATGCAAGATTTAAGAATTTTTTTCTTTGTTTTATCTGCTTCATGTGATGTTTCGTGCCATCAGGACAAAGCATGTAACAGCTTTGTCCCTTATCAAGGGGGGCGTTTATTGAACCCCCTATGTGTGAAGCAAATACACTACTGCTGTACTACATTACGACACGCGGCTGTAAAAGGTAAAATTGACAAACAAAAGCGTTGCCTAATTTGACATTAACGACTAATAATGGAAGCCATCATCAATCATATTTTAATGACTAAAAGTTATTGTCTAATTTTCAAAAGTATATCCCGGAAGAAGTTTTTGTTTATTAGTTATTCGTCCTGCATTTTGCTTATATAGTCTTTAATTGCCCATTGCTAATTTCTTATAAAAATGTAGGCATACTTAGCTTGATCTTCTGGAGAGTATTTATAAAACGTCCATTAAGTATTAGAAAATAAAAAAATTAAACAAATAATGAAAAGGCATTTTTCGTTCATGGAAGTTCACCTAAAATGCCCTATCATATTGTGATGTATGTAAATGAACAGGTTTTTTGTTCTAGCATATTAATAATGATACATTTAATTCAATGGCAATAATATTTAATGTTGTATTAAATGTACGTCCCCGAATATGCTGTCTGGCCGTTTCAAGAGAAAATATACTGTAGTTAGCTTTTTAAAGTAATTTCTTTATGACTTATTCATTTATTCCATTAGCTACAATGTTTAGTACGGTAATTACAACAGAAGAATTTCTTCATACTTTAAATACGAAAGACATATTTTACGTAACAGAGAGCATTCAAGCTTTCAGCTGGAGTAATATAATCCCTTCAAAGTTTTGACATTTCTTTCTAATGAATATTAAATATTTGCTGCATATAGAAAAAATAATATTTAAGATACATTTTAGTTAAATTATAAGATAAAGGCGATTTTCATTTCGCACATCCCCTAATGCATATAAAGATCCAAATCTTCTACAAAATATGCACAAAAAAATTTAGTCCTTCGGTATGTCTGTGAAACATGAGAGTGTGAAAATGGCTCGAGCTACCCAATGGATAGGAAGAAAAAAAACAAGCATCGAAGTACAATAAAAAAAATAACGAGCATTATACGAAAGGGTACGTAAAAAATTGATTAATGGCGTTTCATAGACCATACAATTTTAGAATATTTTTATTTATTTGTTTGAAAATGACTCGGGTAGAGTGGAAACATGAAAACAGTCGAATAAACCTTATTTTTTCAGTTTTTAAAGTTTTATTTTACACCATTTAGCAATTAAATTAGCATATTAATACATTTTGTTTTAGATTCAGACAAAACAGGTCGATCCATAAACTCAGACATTGTGAACACATTGTTTGTGGGGATTTGTTTTCTTCCAAAAAGTTAATAATAATAAATTCTTTCCATTCCATGCGTACTTGTAGTGTAAGTCACGTAAGTGCAGATTGCTGCTATTTTTGAGTACCAGTGTTTTAGAACGGAATATTTTGACTTATTTTATCGGAGATATCTTATTAATTGAATAAAGAGAAGAAAACTTTTCGAAAATAACGGTGGCCAAAAAGCATAGCAGTTGTCAGCTATGTGACTTACACTACCAAAACCTACGGAACTAGCCAAATAGAAACCACCTTTATCAGAATAATCAATCTTGACAGTAAGTAAATACAGATATTCGGTGATTAAATAAAGCGAAGATTACTAGTCGGAGAAAGCTGTTAGCATTTGTAATAAAAAATGTAACCAAACTTTTAACACTGCTCAGTACATGATTTAAGCATACATTATCATCATTTAATGATAAAAAAATATGCATTATAAATATACATAATTATAAAAATATGCATTTGGTGGTAATAAACAATAATTAAAGGGGGTCTTAAATATTTGTATAATGGAATTTAGCTTGTCAGATAATTACTAGTCATGAAGAAGAGGAAAAAACATAATGGTGTTTAGAAAATACAATTTTAACTTATTGGAAATAGTAAAATAAAGAAAAAAATAGTTTCAGCAGTAACGTTATACCCGTAATGTACAATTCATTAGACTTTCATCTAATAGCAAATTCAATTTCGCCTTTGATTACCTCGTGACAATATTTATTAGTTTTGTAATCTTAGTAATTTTTTGACTGATGTTGATTTTTTTAAAATTTAACGTAAGACAAAATTACCCCTTTTCTTAAATTCGGAAAAATATTTAAAAAGAAATTAAATTTTTAAAAAAGAAGCGCAGCTTTTTTTTCGCAGAAATAACATTTCTTGAAATGTCCAGAATAATAATATTTATTTCATTTAGTATTCTGATTTATATTTTGGCTATATTCTCGCTGTGAAAGGTTTAAAAGAAAATAAATTTAATTTATGAAACCATACAAAACAAATCCCAAAAAATTACGAACCCATTAAAAAAATGATTTCATTTAGTCAGCAACAACACGCCCTCAATATATGAAAGGCAAAGTTCTTTTATTGATTGCTATGATTTAAAAAAAAAATGCATGAAATTCTCGATATGTTCAAAGTTTTCGCGTGGTAAACATTTTTCGGATTTCAATTTGAATATTCGAACATTCTAAAAAAAGGAAATAATAGAAAATAAATAACTTTACTAATTAAATAAAATACTTTGCGCGCATAGTCTGCACTTACCGTTGTAGCTTAATATATCATTTTTTATACATAATTAGTTCATTAAATATGTTTTCATTTAAATATGTTTTCATAAATGCTTATTTTTTTAGACAAAACCTACGGCCTTAACCCACCGGTGGGATAAAACTGCGTGGATATATTAATCATAAATGAAATAGAAAAATTCAGATTTTGCATAAAAATAGAACAACATATTTTATTTTATAAATTGAACTAAGGAACTAAACTGAAAACTTCTCATTTACAAATATATTGATTTCAAATTTTATTTAAACCACGATTATCTACATTGCTGTTAGCGAATGTTTAGCAAATAAGTTCACGTCTTTAACAATTATAAATTAATACACTAGAAAACACCTTTTTCGTGCAATTTTGACTGACTTTTCTTGATGAATTGTTTAAGGGATCTTAAATTGTCGTCAAGCATATTCTTTATACCACGTACGATATACTGAAAATAAGTAAAACCGGAAGGTATTATTTGGTTAATACCTGTGCTATTCTATACTTTTACTTATTACCAATTTTCTCAGGTATTATTTCAATATATGGTCCTTTATACATGTCTGTGTTATTTGCTTATTTCTAAAGATAGTCATTAAAAAAGTCTTTAATTCACCATATGAAAATACATTATCTGTTGTTTTTTAACATATTCCTTCTACACTTAACAAAAACAGTGTTCTGTATTGGTAAAATAAAATCAAAATTTTTACCGTTCTTTCTCAAAATACATTTTTTTAAAAAACATTCACGTCTAAAAGTTTACTATTGGTTACTCCTGTAGAAACCCAAAGGTTCATTCTGAAAAAAGTCAAAGTAATAAATGTACATACTGTGCTCAGATATGACACTTTGGTAATGTTTTATAAAAATTTAAAATGTTTCAAATGGGACGGATCGCTCAGGCGACTTTCCAGAGACATTAGCCAATGCCATATGTTCCCCAAATTCTGAGAGCCAAAAGGAAATTATAAGTGTCGCCCAAATGAAACTGAGATCGTCTATAGTGCACCCGCTTTTGAAGAGGCAGAACGCTATGCATGCGGCAAAAGGCTGTGAGTGAAAAGAAAGTAGGTGATATTAGCGGGGAAAGGTTGTTGATTCTAACCTAGCAAGGAAGCAAGGTGCCTGTAATGGTTCGTATCATGGATGCTTCAAACATCCTCAGGACCTCCTGTACCATCTTACAGAAGCTGGCAACAGCAATGTAGACTTGTTGACGTGGCATACTGTACAAAATTGTCATTTTTCTGCATGATAACGCACGTCCTGGTGTGGCTACCGTGTACAACGTTTTGTTGAAATTCTTGATAGGAAATACTAGGACATGCCTACTATGCATGGCCTATCACGGTGCGATTACAAATTATTTGGACCACTCAAGAAAGTAACTAGCTCTTAAGTATACCCGATTCTCATGAAATTATGGTGTCCGAACCACAGTTGAATAATGAATACGCTACCAGCCCCAGAGTTTCTTCACACCAGGTATTCATAACCTCGTGGATCACTGTGACGCCTATTTTAAACTTTTCAGCAATTATGTCTAGTCGTAATGATATCATTCTTTATTTTGTATACACTAATACCACTAAATTATTTATCAAACCGACATCAGTATCACCTTTATTTGTATGACCTTTAGACAATTATCAAAAGAAAAAAAGAAATGGAAAATGTGGCAGACTGTGAAAAACCCCAGGAATTGAATTCCCCGGATTATTGAAAGAATTAAAGAGGTTACATACAGTGGCAGTTCGTGACTGTCATATTTTCTGGAGCTAATGTTGGACAATTTTATTCTTTTCTTAAAATAATTGTTTAAGATATATGTATACCTTGTTTAATGGTATAACATTCTTCCTCCAAAAAGGAAAAGATTTCTTTAAAAAAAAGGCGGTAAGAGAAGAAAACATTTCGTAGCCATGCATTTAGTGCCACATAAATGGCAGCAACGAGACGCCACATACTGCATAATATTTACAACTTAATACAATTACAAAATATATCTTTTTACATACTTTACACCATGAGTACACAGTTTTTTCTAGCATTATGAATAAAATTTGGAGTAATAGAGACAAAAATAATGTTAAGGAAAAGTATTAAACAAATACATAATCTCACTGCTTCGCATTTTTTGATGAAGTAATATGTGATTAATAATATACCTAGCATTTTATTATAAATATCTGATTATATGATTATAAATATATAAATAAAAGATCATACGTAACAGTGAAATAAAAATGACTGATCATTTACAAATAAACGGAGACCAAATGAGGTTATTTATAAAAAATATATAAAAGTTAAATACTAATAAAACAATGAAAACTGATAAATTACATTCATTGCGTATGAATGGAATGCGTTATTTAATAAAGGAAAATTATTTGCTTAACAAGGCGAAAACCAGACATTAGGGTCGCCTATTTACCTATCTAATCGGATTCACAGATTTGCAGAAATAATTTCTTAAAATTTAATTTTCTTAAAATTTTAATTCCTGATGTTAAATGCATATAGTTTTTACAATGTTATATTATGTTTGTCGTGATTGCACATCCGCATTAAAGAATTGATATTTGTTTTTAAATAGAATGGTTAATTATATTCCTTCTTTTACATTCCCCCCCCCCCCCCCCCCCTCCAGATTGATTTTTTTTCAACATAAAATATTCTTTGCATTCTCCACAATATTAAACATTTGAAATACTTCTGAAAATATATTTACATAAGCTATCGACAGCGCAAACAGATATTTCGCACAATTCTTATTTTGTATCTTCTTGAAAATTGAAATATTGCGTATTTGATAATATTGCATTGAAATGTAACTTTAACTATTGATAACATTCTAATGTAAAATTTTAATAAAATCTGAAGACCTTATATCGTCGTATTTAAATAAATATTTCAATTTAATAATTTAAATAAATCTGACAAGTGCTATTAATATTAAAACTTAATTTTATCAAGAACATCCCAATTATTCTCCCAAAATATAAATCAACTCATATTATAAATTAGGGGAGATAAAAGGAGAGGTTTTTTTTTATTATTTTTTTTTTAATCTTGTAGACTCAAGCCCACTACTCTGACCATTCGGCCACTGAACTTACCTTTCTGATGCAACAAAAACGTTTTAGGATGTAACAGTATTTGCAAAATATTTATATTCATTTTTACTTTTTATTTTTGAGATGTCTTCTAATTACTTCAAAGCTATTTTCTACTATTAGTCTTCTAATAACTAGCATTGTGCTTTGTAAATCGGTGAAGCCGAAGTCTGGTAGTAAAATATTATATATAATTATTCTTTATTCTTTTGACTAAAATTGATTTTGTAATTATTATATGAAATATTTATTCTTCGGATAAAGATGGATTATAATAGAAATTAAATAGCATAATTGGGCAACTTTGAAAATGTAGTGTAAAGGGTGGCCTATAAAGAAACATTCATATTGATTTTTTATTATTTTTTTATAGTAGTAAAACTACGTCGCGCTGTAAGAAAAGAAAGTATAATTTTGTGGGTATAGACGAAATCCCAATAGACTTTGTTCATGTCGTTATAAGTTATTAATTTTGTGTGTAAGAAATTCTAGAATGTATGCCAATTATATAATATCTTTATTTTTATCTTACTTTCGAGATATGAAATTGGATAAGAACATGGATCAATGTTATATTTATGGAATGTTGATTTTTATAGTTTTTATAACTGGGTTCACCGATGCATGAATTTACCGAGGGACCTTTAAGCCAAATTATTGCAATTTTCATATGTTGGTCTGCTTCACATATTGAAGTTTTTGAATATTAAGGGACTTTAGAGATTCAGGTGTTTTAGAGCTTGGAAAACTGAAATACGGCATGTGAAATCACTTATGAGGCATCCTGTCTTAAGGCATATCTCGAAATTCTTGAATTTGAATTAAATTAATCATGCTATATAACATTTGTAAAAAAACGCTGAAAAATGATACAGAAAATATAATTACAGTAATTAATGTAGATCATTTCATAGAATAATGAAATAAGATATAAGATTTTTGTTCTTTTGAATTGTACTGATCAATAAATAATCATACTATTTTAGTATTTAGTAGGGAAATTAAAAAGGAAATATCATAGATATAGTGTTTACCGGGTGTAAGAGATATGAAAATAGTTTAAAGTTGGTAAAAAAATTCCAAAGGTGAATAATGCCAAAGCATATGATGTAAATATCTTTAATTGTTTTATTGTTAATTCCACAAAAATGTTTTTTGCGCCCTTCATATTTTAGTCAGAAATACAAATTTAATATTATAGGAGAATTTATTGTCATCCACCTTGTATATTACATTTAAAAATATTACAGTTGAACGTTCATTTTTAATAGCTCATGAAAATGAAATCTTAAAGGAAAAACATTGTTGTTAAAATATTTGATATTTTCCAAATTAGGTTAAAATTTTCTACAATCGTCAGATAAATTATATTTTTACGTTTGGCTTACACAAGAGCGTGACATTTGAGATTTACTTTAGTCTGCTGAGCTCTGCATACCTTATAGAAACTGTAATTACTATTTCGAATTGTCGACTTAGGGTAAAGGAAATGGAAGTTTCAGCTCCAAAATAGATAATATACCCGAGGTGAATCATTAGATTCCAATTAAAGCTATTCTAGGAATATTTTGGAAAAGCTTTTTACAATTGTGTAAAAATCATAAGGCGCAAAAATTATTGGTTTAACCAAAACTCTGGAATCACAATTTCTCTACTTATCGAATGTTATAATGTTTTGCATTAGCATCAAAATCTCATTCTTTGCCTAAATTACTATTTTTAAATTCCTGAAAGGTTTACTGTACGATTACGTTAAGCCTAACTTCCATTATGACTCTTAATCTAGAAGCTAATTCTAGAAGAAAAATTCTGAAATGTTATAACCCATATAAATGTGCAGATAGCAAAGCTTATCGAACGGGATAATCATCTTTTTTCCAATAAAAAAGAACAGGCAACAACAATAAGAGCAGAAGCAGAAATGAAGCTCTGCTTCTTTAGATTAATGTACATAAAGTATTATGACTGCGGAATAAATACGGCATGTTTGTGATATTCATTTTATAAAAAAGTGTGTCTTATTGAATAATGTTATGTAATAATTAAGACCTTAGGATTTATTAAGTGAAGTTATCATCATATTTTACCAATTATTATATAATCAAAGATAGCTTGTTCCTAAATTTAAGTTGGTATTTAAGCTGCTTTTAAAGTAAACTGGATTCCAGCTTTTTAATTAAACTGCGTTCAAAATAATTTACAGTAAAATATTACTAATTTACAAACATGATTTTCCCTAATCAATAACATAATCGCTTATATTTGTTACAGATTACGATAGGTTTTATAGCTAAGTTCAGCATTTGTTTAGATCCTAAATGAGATTGCTTAATATGTGATTGTAATTCAAAACAGAACTGCATTTCGTTTGGCAAATACCTAGTAGCAAAGATGTACTAACAGTAATAACACTTTATACACTTTATACTATTCCATATTCTCGATTTAATTCAATTTATCATCGAAATCTCAACATGGCAAACAAATACTTTGGTCTTCAGCTTCGCTGCATTTCTATTTATGCATTAAACCTCTATTGAATAAGATGGAATGAAATTAATTTTCTATGAAAATTTTCATAATATTCACTTTAAATGAACCGCATAAACATGTGTTTAATTCAAAAGCTGAATTAGAATGATTGATTAAAATCTAGTTCATCAGCGAATTTAAATTTTGTTTAATCATCTTTGCGTCAGTTAAACAAAGCACACTGGTATCAGCATTAAATACTTAATGTTATCATTTTGGAAATAGGTGGTAAATCTAGAAGGATTTTTGAATAAATTAAATATATTGTATTGTTACAAGGTTATTTTTTTAATTTGGAGTTTGGTTTATTTGTCTGCGCCGGAACATATTTTCTATTGTATTTACTCGCAAATTCCGTTCTTTCCTGCAACTTAAAACGTAAAATATTCCTAGTTAAATCTCAGAAATTCTGCGATTAAGTAGCACAAAGATTATTTATCTCACTAAATGGTACAAGCGTGGAAAATTGGAGCAGCATCCCCACTGCAGATAGGGGAAAGAAATAAAATTATTTCTTGTATAATGTGCACCATACTATTTCGTCATCAGACAAATATAGAATGAAAAAAAAAAAAAAAAATCGTCTTTCTGTAAAGAGATACTCGAAGCGTAAAACTCGTTATCCGTGGAGATGGTCATCCACATTTCTAATTAACTGGAATTTGAAGTAGAATAGGTGAGGGGCAAGAAAAAAATATTCATGAAAATACTGGCTGTTTAAAAAAATTTATTCACCATTTAACCCATTTGCATCATTTGTGAATATGTGCGTCGATTCGGAAGTTTCTTTTTTATTCAGAAATTCTGAATTTATACCAGAAATTCGGAATCGTATTTTTAAATTTATTTAATGACAGATGTTTCGTGATTATACAAAGGAATATTTCTTTTTTCGAAATTTACGGTATGGATTGGGATATTTTGTATAAATAAGAAGTTCTCGCAATGCTCGCATGCGTTAAATAATTATAATGCATCTGTAAAATAGTCAATGAAACATTGTCTTCATTTAGAAAGACCATCGGACCGTTAAAACGAATCGATAGCGGCCCCATTCATTATAATCCATCCAGCCGTTACGATGTTTTGAGGGTATAAAGAAATCCACATACCCAGATAGGCGTGAAGCACACAGCCCTTCTTGGCAGTCGGGTAATAAGCGTTCATTGCAAACATAATGAACGTAATGCTGTTTTCTACTAACAACTCTTCACTTGCAAGTTTTGTCGGTGGACGCCGTCTTTCTGAACGTCGGTTGTGGATACTTTCAAAAGTTACATATATTCTAAACACATCTGTAATTCTAGGAATAGTAATTCACATAGGAGTTGGATATAAACACTTTCTTAAAAAGTCTCTGCACTTTAGCTACGTTTTCGACTTCTCAGTAACACTTTACGATAGATTTCCTTTGGTCAAAAATTAGCCTGGTTTCAGCTATCAGTACAAGTGAGTTAATACTGAAATGAAAAGATAAACGTACAAGTTTTTAGCTAATAAATTTTGTAAGATTGAATGAAGAACTGCATACGAGATGTGCTTATTAAATAACCAGGGTGACGTCATAAAATATTTCATTCGTCACTAATTTCATCAGAAACATTATAGCCTTCAATATACTCCCTTTTGGGATCCCTTAATCGCACCATTCGAATATTCCGATGTGTAAAACAGTGCTGGAAGTCATCATTTATCAGCTTGTTAAGAGTAACCTCCGCTTTTCCTTTGACAAATTCGATGATCTGAAATCTTGCAGATCTTACTTAACCATTTGAAACAATAGAAATCACAGGGTGCTGTGTCGGATTGCGATCTATGATCCAACTCGGGAATGTGTGCTTTCCGAAGAAGATCACAGACTAAGCGGAATGGAGTGGCGGGTTGTGGTGATGAAGGATACAGGATCCTTTATGTTGGATGTTTCCTGCAAAATTCGACAAACACTTTCTTTTTCTATTCGTGTCTTCTCAGGAACAGATCGGATACTTAGACGACGATTTTCGGGGATTAACTGTTGAATGTTTGCCTACGTTTCTGACGTGTAGGGTCGTCCAGGGCGGTCATAGCTTTAGTTTGTTTCTCGTCCCATTTTGAACCTTTTAAACCCCTTAATAACTTAAGTGAGCTATAAACATTCATGTCCACACTCTTCTTTTTACATAGAATAAGTTTCTGTGGCAGTGTTTTCAATAAACGTCCCAAGAAACTGGGCATTAACCTTGCTCCATCGGAACACTTATCGTTTTCCGGCGAGTCACTGGCACACAGTTCACTCCGAGTAAATGCTACAATCAAACTAGGCGACGTGTGACCTTTACGTTCTAGTAGGAGATGGTGGAGGTACCACGTAATAGCGTCAAGAAAAGTTAGCCTGCACCAGGCCATTTGTTGCCAGTGGGTTACATTTTTTTTTAAATTCAGATTTCTTGATTGACACCACTTTTTTGAAATAGTAAAATTCGCCTTATTTAATGACATATTAATTAAGGCGAAAACAAGGGGTATTTTATTATTTTAGAAAAGTGATTCCAATCAATAAATCTGATTTTTAAAAAAGTAGCCCACATGCAACACTATACCAGGCTGGCCGTTTGCCAGTGCCAGCATCTGTCCTATTATTCAACTGCCACACCTCGTATATGGAATAGTGGAGTTTAAATATTGTTATACTTTTATTATTTTAGCATAGAAGTCTTCTGAAACATAATGATATAACGACTCATATCGTTCTGATTGATATGAGTCAATGAAGTGAATTACAACATGCTTTCACAGGAGTATGTATACATGTTTTACAAGTGTACACTATGAGGATAAGAACCAGATTTCCATAAAATTCAAGCTTTAAAAAAAATGTTATGGCATGTAAAAAGAAGAAACTATCTTAATTTAGGAAATTTATAAAATTACGAACGAAAATATACTATAACATTTTGTAAGTTGCCCACTATAAAGAAAAACGCTCTTTATCGTTAGAAAATTCAGACACCAGTGTATTTTCAAGGTTTTAAAAAACGCTCATATAAACAAAGTGTCTTTTTCTGGACACTGATTTTTTTGAAAAATTTACCCAGTAGTATTTAGATAGAATCAATTTTCTCAACCTGGAATATAGATGGTTCATATGTGGATGGGGTTACAGATGGGATTTTATCAATTCTGAAGTGAACATTTTCGTATTCAAAAAACATGTTTCACAGACAACTTGATAAATTAACAGCATGAGATTAACATAAAAATTAATATAATGTTATTAGTCTTACATGGTATAAATTCAATACGCAGTTGAAAATTTTTAACCCTTTCCGGTCCAGTGACCCTTACACAAATTTTATTCGGTTGGCCTACTTTTTAAAAATAAGTTACCTTGAAGTACACAATTTCGAAAATGCTCTAATTAAATGAGTCAAATTTTATTTTCCTTTATTACTGGTGCCAAATATAAATTTTTCAAAGAAAAATGATCCCGAGTCAGACTCGGAAATTATCGGTGAATGTAATTGGGAATTTATAGCATCCTAAAAACCGATATTTTAGTTTCAAAAATACCTGATTATTACACTGTAAAATCAACAGGGAATTGTTTCCGAGAGTGAATGGCAACAAGATAAACTTTTTTTTATAAATGTGTTTTTAAATCCGCGAAATATGTCGATTTCAGAAGCTTTTATAGAGAAAGAATGCTTTTTGAATCATGGGTAACTGAGAAGAGGTTATTGTATATATTTTCGTTATACTTACACAGATTTAGCTTTTTATTTTTTAAACATTTATCTTTTTTCACACTATACAGTGAAAATAACTACTTAAGTATATTTTTTATATACACAGAATAATGAATTATGATATGCACTTGAATGATCATTTAAAAAAATTAGCGAGTTAAATGAAAGTTATATAATGAAGTTTTAGCATTTTTATCATACTAATATATATAAAATACACAATCTGAGAAAAAAAGGGTTCAATAATAGGGAGTCTGAATCATTTGAAGGGGCTCACACACCATGAGAATGTGTTACTGATGTCTAATTTTATTTTAAACAAAGCGTTAAAAAATTGATATTTTCCTCATATTTTTCAAACTGAAGTGTGAGATGCCTTAAAATTTCAAAAAACAATGTAATCGAACAGAAAATAATCTATGTTTATTATTCTACATAAAAAATAAATTTTATATTACACATATAATTATGAAGTATTTTTTTTTTATATAAAATCGCATTAAACGATAGATTAGTTTTCTTTTATTTCTGTTTAAAATGCATTTGAGTCGTGTCGGATTTCAGGTTTACAAACATTTTTGTGCAGTGGATTAACAAAACGAACAATTTTGGGTTCAGCAGGGTATAACCCGTCCAGTTCAGTAATGTAATGTTGACAAAAATACAGGAGGGACACAAAAGAAGGAAGAATTGCTTGTCTACAAACATGTAAGCCAACAACATGGCCACTGACCATTTAACTTATATCAATCGGTGAAGTTATAAATATGATACACATGTCCCATATTAGTTTACATTTATGAGGAAAATAATTTAATTTGTTAACTATGGATATTGCCTGAGATTTTTATTTAAAAATTATGACGAAATATTTATTTTTGTCCTGATGTAAATTCTATAAAATGATTCAACAATATACCAAGCGGCCATAGATACATAGAACAATAAAAGTATTTTCTTTATTTAACATATAACGCAATAAATCATGCACACCACGAACACATATGCTAGTAGCTCAATAAGAAGACATTTTACTGATGTTATTAACTACATTCAAATTACATAGAAATGATTTTACTGATATTTTGCTTACAACTGTGAGTTAAATTTCATGCACATAGTGTATATACTGAATATACAGGGTGTTTCAAAGTATATATGAAGTAAACGACAAAGGCTATAGAAGTTATTCATGCAATAGTTTAATGTATAATGTGACAAATATCTTTCGTACACTTCTTTATTTTATTTTCAAATGTCAACAATAGATTGCACTGCACTGTCTGAAATGCTAAAAATAACTTTAAGATTTTGAAATGTAAACCCTTTGTTGGCATTTCAATAGCTAAACAGAATGAAGGATAAAAACTTAGTGAACTTTGATCAAACTTTATACTTTGGTTTGAGAATTCTTATAGTTCGAGAGAAGGCAATATTTGTGTTATGGGTTTTTTTTTTTTCTCTGAGCAGTTAAATTTCCACCTAGATTGAATCCTGTATATAAAATCATAACAATAACTTCTAGCTGAATTACAGAATTACTGTAAAAGAAAACTTTAACACTAAAATATCAATGCCACACTTAAAGAATTTTAAAACTGCAACAAAATACTAAAGCAATACAGGGTTCTCAATTTATCTGCTCAGATCAACCCCAACAATTGTCATAGAGTCAGAATATTCATGCATGACCAGAGAAAATCACTTAAAAAGAGATGAATATAATTAATTAAATGAAATTTAAACATACCGCAAGACAAATCACTTAAAGGAATATGAATGAACTGAAAAGGTAGATTAATTTGAGAATTTTGAATAAGTTAAAAGTCAAGAGCTGAGATATGAAAACAAGCTTCAAAGTCATACATAAAAAGAATCTAACTCTATGGGCTGTGATCGTAATGTGGCTAAATCCATTAAATTGTAAAGGTGTGTAAAATTGAAAATTTTAGTTAACTTAAGCTGTTTACCTTCATTACAACAAAAAACTAGAAGAAACACTGTTCATATTCTCTATATTCTTCAATTTATTAATGATTACTTTTAAATCTTTATTTTTTAAATTAATATATAATTAATTTTAGAGAAACAGACCATTTCTACTTCTTCTTGGGTTAATTTGAACTGAAACATTTATTCTCATTAATTCTGTTTTTTAAAGTATTTTTACTTATTTAAACCTAGTGAAGTTACTTTATTGAAGAATACTTTTAGCAGTGCGAAAATAGATACAAGTCAAGAGAATAAGATTAAAATTAAATTTAATTCTTCATAGGGAGTTTAAACTCTTATACATACAGGTGTTTCAAAACTTATTTCTCAAGTTAACACAATTAACAAATGATATTGTAAATATTCTAACATTAATAGGACAGATTTTTATCATGTTGACATTTTCTGGCTTCAATTATATAGATTGCAACTTTTAAAACAAAGATAATCAATCATTACGTTATAATGGAACAAGTGAAAAAAAACTTAACATACCCAATGTAATCCATAGTAGGTTTCCGACATGGTACACCACAAATTATTCTATTTTCTTTTAACATAGTAATCTTAAACCCCATTTTTTAGATGACTTTTCTTTGACGACCATATCTTAAATGGCAGTGTTTTTTTTTTGTTTTCTGTAGTAGAAAAAACTCCTTATCTTGAAAATAGTTTCAGGGGGTGGGCTACACCCCACACACTTCCTTCGGTACACAGCTTTACCCGATGAGTTAGGAAATCGTTTTGGAATTTGAAGTCAGGAGCCAATCTCGCTCTCCGTGGAAGTAGCTGGAGTTGTTTTGCTTCAACTTTAAACTAGCCGGCATCCTCCGTGATATATTTCTAGGATAAATCAATGTTTAGCAAATAAGGGAGCGGAACGCTAACGTCTTGCTTCGCATGCTCACGATTTATCTTGGATCTCTATTTCACAGAATCTGATATCAGGGCATTTTTTTTACTTGTCCGATGCTCGGTCAGCAGCCAGGTATATCCAGCTTACCAGTACAGTCGAAAGATGCACCTTCTAAAGCCGCGCTCGCTTACCATTCATTTTTAAAAAAGCGAAAAGCACTTACAATTCAATTCATACTCTTTACTCGCAAGAGCTGACCTCTGTCTTCGGTCTCAAAAGCGAATCCTTAATGAAAATTGTTTCAGGCCTCGACAAAAGAGGGGGGGAGGTTTCCCGGGCCCCTTTGGCCCCTCAAAATTTTATGTTGTTTCACATCTTACTGCACTCAGGACCCCTCTAAAAAAAAAAAAAACGCTACACCACCAACAAACCACGCGCTCGCTTCTCGCGTCCCCTCAATTCTTCCCGCGTTACTTCCCAGGAAGCAATAAAGGGTGGAGGCGAAAACTGTTTTCATTGGTCAATTTCCCTACCTAATGCCAAGAACATCTCGTTGCTATGTCCCTCTAACCACGGGGAGATCACGTGAACTCAAATCTCAGAAGCCCAGGCAATACTTGCACCTGCTTAAAAAATTGTTTTTCGTAAACAAAGTCATAAAACTGCATTGTAAAAGGGGCTGGTATGCTATGAGAAAAATAGCATTCCCACACAATAATCCTGTGTTTAAAATGTAAACGTGTGTGGTCCCAATTATTTCTGAACACAGCTGACCATTTACCCCACGTTTGCTAGTAAAAGAGAGAAAAGGGAGATTTTTTTTTTTGTGAGAGAGTATCCCAAAAGAAAAGGTTTTATTTACAGAAAAATAGAGGAATGTTTTTGAATAACAACATTTACATGTTGTAACATAATTTAAGTACGAGAAATTAATAAAAAGAAAGGGTGCTTAATTTATTAAATTACTTTTATTTATTTATTTATTTTTATTAATTTTAGAAAACACAACTGACTTTAAACTGAACTCTTAAAAATAAAGAAAGTGTACAATGAAAAATTTTGACTAGAACTAAGCTATTAATGATATACAAAAAAATGGGGGGAGGGGGCGCGTGCTGTGTACAAATAACATATTTTAAAATGAAAATTTCTTAAAAATAAGTAAATTACGCCTAACATTTGCCCTCAGTGATGCTAAGAAGTAAAACAAGAAAGCGTGGTGAAGAACTTACTGACTTTACACATTAATCTCTTGTAAGTATAATTTCAATAGCTGGTGTCGTTTAATTGTTACCTAAGTTTAAGAAAAGACAGTTCATTTTACGCCACCCTAGATACGTCAATTAAGAAAAAAAAATCCCACTCAAAAGACATATAGTCAAAATTCAATCCCTCCAATAACTTCTTAGCAATTTCGAAGACATCTTAAAATGCTAAAATCTACGCTTTCATCTATTTTTCTTTAATCTTTTGACATATAATAGGAACTTATATAAAAACCATCCTTCTCTTTCAATGCCATATGTGTACTAAGTGTCTCTGAGAAAAATACTCAAAATGACAGTCTAGATTTATTAATATTTTGGCATATTTTCAGCTAATACTTCTGAATCTGACTCTTTTTTACGATAAAATCGAGAAAGCAAGAAATAATGTAACTAAAAGAATAGAAAAAGCGTCCTACTTGTTTCTTTAAACCAAACAGAAAATACTCACTGAGACGGAAGAAATGCAAGTCTATGCAAAGTTTTATCTCTAATAAAAGGGACGAAAAACGATTTTCCATTATCAAACATGCTCTGATGAGAAAAAACGTAACCCCAGGCGCTCTGGTATATTCTATCACTTTTGTCGTTACCCAGAAAAAGCAATATATCGTTCAGTTCGTGACAAAAGAAAAGCCAAGGAATCCCACATATATATTGAAAGCAATCTCATTCGATAGAACACTTTCTTCTTATTTTTATGGAATCTTTGTACTTAGAGTGAATGAGTAAGATTTTGTATTCCTAACAGATGTATCACAGTGTTTGGCTTTTTCAGTGTGTGTTATTGATACATACTTCTGTCGAATAAATATAGATCCAATCTTAAACGCATGTAAGGCATTGGTTTTAAGAAACGTAAATTTAATTGGATACATTTTATTGCTGAAACTTTGTTGTACGCAGATTTGAAATGAGTTTTTCTCTAAATTTTGTTTCATAAAAATTCAAAATTATAGTAATATGCACTTTTCTCATAAAGTATGAACTATGTTAAATTATTGTAAATATGGCAAGTAGTATTAATGATAACGGATTAATGAAAAGGTTTTCCAACACTGTATAAAAAAATCTGTAAAATTACTAAAATTTTTCTTGGAAGCTGAGATTCCCAGAACTTTTTATGTAACGGCAACAACAAAAAATCATGTAATGTATATACACATTTTCACAGTAAATCAAAAAATCTGTAAGGTTACTAAGAATTGTTTAGAAAACTGGGATGCCTAGAACTTTCTATGTAACTGCAACCCGGATTACAGGTAAAATTTTAGTAAGATTTCTTTAGTAAGATTTTTGTAGATGTATATCTTTTTTTGTACAGTTTATAGATAAAATGTTAGCAATCATACAGATTTCCGTTAGAATTACACATTTTTTTTTTTTTTTAAGTTGTATGTTTGACTTCCAGACACTATTAGACGACATTAATTTATGATATCCCTACACGGAGTGAATTAGTAATATTTTGCTTTAATAACAGATGTATCACACTATTTTGTTTGTTCACTCTGTGTCTTTAATTTATATTTCTGTCACATAAAAATAGATGCATTCTTAAACTCATATGAAAAGATACTACTTTAAGAAACGTTAATTTAATTTTTTCCTTGAAATTTATTGCATAATGGCTTTCATTTTTTTATATTATTTTCCTGAAAATAAAAATATACAGTAATATGTACTTTCCTGAAAATGTTAGCTATGTAGAATTATTATTAAGCAACGCGAATTTCTTTCACTACTTTTCTAGGCTTAGCAGAGGGCGAAAAAGTGTTGGTTCTTCGGCAAAATAATTTTTTTACCCCCCCCCCCCCCATAGTTATGACTTAGTCTGTGTGAAAGAAGGTCACACCGACGGCCGATAAAAATGCAATACACCTGTCCTTGGTGTTGAAATATGTTGAAATTTGTGAAATTATTGTTGTGAAATATCTTCATGTATCTACATGCAATTTTATGTTTTGTGCGTGTGTATAGCCTACAATAAATGTTATTTGTAGTTTCGAATGAGTAAATCCTTACTCCGTTGAAATACGCACATTACAATTATTGATTTAGTCTTGACGTGCCATATTCATCACAGTATAATTTTAAAAAATGTCATGTATTTAATTTAAAGACATTGTTAAACTATAAAGATGTATGAAATTATAGTTTTAAAGCTTTGTATTTAGAAAGACAGTGTAAGATTTTGCATTCCTAAAAGATGGATCACACTCTTTCGCTGTCTTACTTTGAAAAACTGATAAATACTTATGCCGCATAAATATTGATATAATCTTAGGCATGCATATAAATATTGACTTTATCAAAGTATTACTTTATTGGATACATTCTATATATCATAAAAGTTAAATTTTGGATGATGAGTTCTAGTCAGTTACAGAAAAATAAATTTTGTGCATTACATTTTATTCAGACATTCTCTATTAAGTAAAAAACAAAGTACCATGTGATTTTGTGTTACGCATGCATACTTTTGCTGAATAAATATAAATGCAAGCTTTAATATCTTTAAGAAAAGCTAGTTTAAAATTGGATTCATCGTATATATCGTCACCTGAGTGCAACAGCAAGACCTATAGTAATAATAAAAAATGAGATGCCTAACTTACTGCTATGAGAACCTGTGTTTGAGTCTAGTGGAACAACTTCTGAAACACAATGTTTAATACTATTACTCAGATGTGTTTTATAAAAATAGTCTACTGTTCCACTAGATGTAAACGCAGTTTTTCATAGCAGTAAGAGAGGCATCTCATTTTAGATTATTAGTATATATCTTACTGTTGATCTAAGGCGACGATATCACTAATATTATCTTGGGAACAAAATGGACTAATTAGTCATACAAACGTACTTTTTGTGTAATAAACCATTATCAAGCAATCCATTAGGGGAAAACCAAATTACCGTGTGACTTTGAATTATTCATATATACTTTTACTGCAGAAATATAAATACAATCAACACATTTAAAGCACAGACTTTATTAAACGTTAACTTAATTGAATGCGTTTTAATAAATCATAAATTTAAATTGTTGAATAAAAGGACTAATCAGTCATATTATTGTAATTTTGTGTACTAAACGTCTTATAAACTATCTATTAGGTAAAACCACGTTAAAACGTGATTCAAGGAAACAAGTCAGTTTGTATGTGTTAAGGGGGAACAGGACATTTAAACATTTGAAAAATGGGTTTTCGTTTTATTCGGAATTTTTAAACATTTCTGAACAATATGCAAATCCACATTCTGAAATCTGTATTATTTTTTAGGTTAGAATCATTTATAAACTGTAAAAAAAGACAGATTTTTCTTAATCTGTGAAAATATAATGTAACCATACGCAAACATGTACAATAATATCGTCACGATTTACTATCAATTCCGAAAACCGCTATTTATCTTTAAAAATTTTCTAAACCAATATAGTGTCAACATTTAAAGAAATTTTAAGAAAATAAAGTTTCTTTTGTTGCCTCTGATATTCGGAAATGTTTCCGAGTAATTTTTATACTGTATTAATATTATAACCGCCGGGTATTTTACTCAGTTTTTATAAAAAGTGTTTCACACCACAATTTTTATTTAACTATTTAACGTATTTAATTAGCCTATTTTTGCGCTTCATATATACAACATATCTTAAGAAAAAAATTCTGATTCGAATAGACTATTATCAATTTTGGCTGGAGTCAAAATGACCCCTATCAGCTGTTCTAGTGTTAATGAGACTGAGATGTAGGATTTTTGGATGCTATATATTCGCAAGTAAATATTTTCGCGTTCAACAAACATATTTTACAGACAAACATGGTAAATTAGCAGCATTAAATTTAATATGAATATTAATATGTTTTTGTTACTCTTACATGTATAAATCCGATCAAGCAGCTGAAAATGTTTAATCGAGAATTGTTAGCATCCTGAAAACTGACATTCCGGTTTAAGGAAACTGATTAACACATTATTAAAGCTACTCGCAAGCGTTTCCGAAAATCAATGACAGCAAAAGAAATTTTGTTTTATAAATGACTCTTTAAATATCAAAAATATATCGATTTCTAAGGAATGATAAAGAATACTTTTCGAAATCATCTCGGTAATCACCGAGATGTTATTGTACATTTTCGCTCGTGGTTATATTATATTTTTGTTGGTTAAAAAACATTTATCTTTTTTTTTTCTTTTGTACAGTGTGCTTGGATTTACATGAAAACATTAAGTGGATATTGAAATTTTAAAATGCGTTTTCGCAGATTAGTAAATTTTGAGATTACACGCACTGTTGCTTTCAAACTATATCAGCTACAGATTAAAAAGTTTAAACACAAATGCATTTCTTCATATTCTACACGCTAAAACTAAAATAAATTGACTTTTTTTTTTTTTTTTTTTTTTTTTTTTTTTTTTTTTTTTGCACTTAAAAATATCTTTTTTTTTTAAGTTTTCTAACTTTTGTGTTAAAATTAAATTTAAAAAAATTGTGCATATTTTGGTTATAAGTTACATGTACACTCTGAAATGGGGATGAATGAAAAGTACACTCTTTGAAAGAGGGACAGGCATTTTAACTCTTTTTTGAGTGAATTTTATAAAAATACTCTTCTTAAAGAGTGGAATTTTCCACTCTCTTGAAAGGAGTGAGATATTTTACTGCATTGTCGAGAGTGAAATATCTCACTCCGCTGAAGGGGGAAAGCCTGGCATTATACACTTTTAAAATAATTTCCGTTCAACTTTTAACCAACATATGAAGTAAAATAATGAAAAAGCACCAAAATATGTCACTTCTTAATTTTTAAAAACTCCATTTCATAATGTAAACTTGGAAATTACATACTAAAACGCACTCTGTTTCAAGAGGGAATAGTCACTTCTCTGAAAGAGTGACTACTCACTCTATTCAACTGTGAGTGTATGGGTATTAATAATCAGCCAATCAGAACAGTCTTGTCTACGATGTTTTTTAGATAAGAAAGAGACGTCTGCCATATTAGAATAAAAGTATACGGATATTATTAAAGCGATTATTTAGGAAAATTTTTATCTTCATATAAAATCAAATGTAATTATATCATAAAGGATATAGAAGAGCATCCTCAAACAGCATTCGAAAGAGTTTTGCAGTTTGAAACTCCATTACTGTTATCTGCAGTATTTTTCCGAGAGCGAAAAAGTATCTTCAAAGTTGAGTCATAATTCATTGCTTGCATTATTTTTACTTCCATCACCACCTCCTGTCATGACTGATTTTCACAGTGAAGTTCAAAGTATTAAATAAAGAATGTTTCATTTGAGCCAATACACCTCAGATTTTGGGACGAAAAAGAAACCGAATTTTCTGTGGATCTCTAATTATATATATTTGTATTACTTATCAGCTAATCTGAAAAGCAAAAGTCTACGATGCTTTTTTAAGATAAGAGAAAGCCGTCCGTCATTTTTTAGGATTAAAACAAATGGATATTATTGTAAAGGTAAGACTTATTTAATTTTAAATTTTTATTCCTGGTAGAATTTGTATGTTAGGATTTTGAGTTAAATAGCTATGATATACATAATTATTGGCATTAAAAAATAAAACATGATATGTAAGCATTGAAGTAAAGAGATTTTTGTGCCTGATATGAAATTTTTAGATAAAACTGCTTTTGTATATATTTTTTAATATTCAGAGTATAACTATTATAATATTGAATATATTTAAAAGAAATGAAGAACTATTTTGTACATGAAAAATGTTTTTCAAACAATAAGAACATTACAAATGCAGTCATTTTTTTCTTTTTATGTTTATTTCTTTTTTCTATTTCTGAGATAATTTTTTTCCTATGAAGCATACGAAATATATTTAGCTCATATTCCCAAAATACAATATATATGGGAAGAAAAATTTTAAATTAAATATGGCTTATCATGTAATTTTCATAATTAATTTAAGGGATATGTTTAAATGAAAAATACAATCAAATTCCACAGAACATAAAAATTTAGAATCCACAATGACAGATCACAACACATAAAAAAAATCTTACAAATTCTTAATATTTAGATCAAGCTTAGAACTTATTTTAGAAAAAGATGTGAGTTGGTAAGCATTGTCGTTGAAAAATTAAAATATTTAAAAAAATAGGGTTCTTCAAAATAGCGCTATAAAGATAAGATTTTATATTTAAAACAAAAATTAAAATGAAATCACGCGTTATTAATCATATAACATCCATCTATTATGCAGTTATTAATAAAACTTTAAAAGTAACTAAAATGCAGTAAAAAATAACGTTTGATTAGATTTAAATTCGTTAGCAATGAATTCTGAGAACTAAACATTTCAAATTTGAGTTAGACATGAAAAAAAAAGAACATAATGAACGCACATAACGAGAATTATTAAAATAATAAATGGGTATCTGAAAAGAAAAAAAAAATATTAACTGATTAAGATTTCTGTTAATTACTTGCATTTATGGGCATTTTAAAATTAACATATATTTATAGGGCATGCAATGAAAGCAAACAGAAGGGATAAGATTGTAATTTGGTATCTAATGTAATCCATGTAAAACTTTAACTGGATTTTTACTTAAAAGTTCAATTAATGTTGCAAACTATGAATTAAATAAACATTGCTAATAATTTTTTTTATCCCAACCTTTGCCACGCTTGTATCTATTTTCATTGCATGCTGTAAAAGATGTGTTTCTTTTAAAATGCCCATAAAAACAAAATAAAAAAAGAATTGACTCCATAAAAATTGAACATTCACTCCTATGAAAGAGTGACTATTCACTCCTACCAGGAGTGGAAAAACGCACTCCTTTAGCAAGAGTGAATAATCACTCCTCCGAAAGAGTAATTATCCACCCCTGTTTAGAGTGAATATTCACTTCCCAGGAGTGACTATTCACTCTTTCAGAGAGTGAAAATTTTCACTTTTGCCCAGAGTGAAAAATCACTCTAAAGAGTTTGGGCATATTTTGTCTCTGTGATAGAGTGACTATACTCCTTTTTATTTAGAGTGTAAGTGTGTTATGATTATATTTTTGTCAAAAACAGTTTTCTGCATACGTAATTACCAGTTTTATCATGAGCGCAGCACTTAAGGGGATCCCGAGGTAAAAATTCTTTCAAAAAATGCATTTGCTGCATTGCAAAATGCAAATGCATTTTTTGCTAATAAAATAGTACACAATAAAATAAAATAAAGAAATCCGCGTATTTTTCGATGATTACATCAGCATATACAAAAACTTTTGTGTTGAACGATCAGTTCTGCCCTGCTCATAAATAAAATTTAAATCATTTATCTCTGAATGGATGTTTTCATATTTTATCATTTTAAAAAGGATAAGATTAAACTTTTTCACAAAATATGTGCATGGAAATTTGTTCCGGGTTTTTCAGAAATGCCTTGAGGATTTTAAATTTCATGCGAAAATTTTGAAAATACATAACTTGAAGTACAAATCACTCTCAAAAACCCACTTTTTCTTTTACTTATAAATTTATTATAAATTTTCTTAGTAATATTTTTATAAATACTTAAGAAAAAGTAACCAGAAATCTTTTTTGTATACCATAGTGAAAAAGTAATGAAATCGGGAAAGTGTTTAATGTGCTATATCAAAAGTCAAATAAGTTTAAATTTTAAATTTTTCAACTTTACCTGAAAAGTAATGTTTATAGAAATATATATTTTAGAAAAATATCATAAAAAAATACACATCAATAAGGAAAATAAATTTTGATTCCGGATACACCTAATGATATTTATTCATGTATTAGTGATATGAATTATTAAAATTAAAGTTTAATTTTTTTAGAGGTACAGCATTCATTTTTCTGTGTATTATGCTTAGGAGTATATGAATTATTCACAAAGGGAATAAATAACCTTAATTCTATGTTATTTGAGTTTTGTTGTACTTTAAAAATGGTGATGTTTTGATCGTTTCAACAATCTGAAAGCTTCTGTGACCTGTTGATAATTTTCTAATTCAGGTGATATAAACATTATTTATATGTGATACATTTTAACATGACACAATTTATTATACTTAGACTTCGAATAATAATAGGAAATAATTTTTTTCTGGTGAAAATAAAAAGATTCTCTAAAATAAGGGTTTTTCGACAAATTTGAATAATCTAAAATTGCTAAATTAGTTTTAACATGCAGTATTCATAACATAATAATTTTGAAAGTTTTTTATTTGTTTAATTGTTTAATTTGTGTTATTTATACCTACGTCTGTCGCATAAAAACAGAGGCAGTCTTAAGGCTAATGTCAGACGAACGTCTTTTCACACGCTTTTTTCGCTTTCACAGCCTCCCTACACATGATAGCGAAGGTCTAGACACAAACACCATTGAGATAAATTTTTGTGATACATTTTTACATGTAACATTTTAATTCTTTCATAATCAGAATGGAAATTTAATTCTTATCCTGATGTTTTTTCAGGTGAAAATACAAAAGGAAAATAATATCCACTTTTATGAAAAATGTGAAACTTTGTAAAATTATATTCTTTTCAACTTTCCCACGCAATAATCCTGAAAGAATGATTTTGAAAATAAAATTCCTCATTTCATTTCGAAACATTATTAATCTGCAATATTTTTTCCCTCGATTGCTAAATTTAAAATGCTGTCATATTTTTTATTTGTTTCGAAAAATATAACAATTTGCATTAAAAGTGGTAGCTATTGCAAAATTTACTTATTTTAACTATTTTAATTTTCAAACCATATTTTAAAATGAAAATCAAACAAAAGTAATATATTTAATTTAAATATAATAAATATATTTCAAAATATAACTAGATATTGCTATAATATTGCTATAAATGTTAAACTTTGTATAAAAATTATTTTGCAATAAAAAAAAAAAAAAGAAACTTATTATCTTGAAAATTTTATTATTTAGAATACTCGATATAAACTCCGGATGTGAATTTGTGGCAAACCCATGAAATAGATTTTTTAAACTAGTTAATAACACTTGATTTACAATAAAATGTTACACAAATTGGTGTAAAGTACAAAATAAGACAAAAAAATATTTTACTCCATAAAAACAAGAAAATCACAGACAACAGTTTCGAAAAATGATTGTGTTAGTTCATCAGGCGCAAAGAATGTGCTACCATTTTGAAAGCAGGGTCAAGAGGCCGTCTGGCCATATGAGCTTGCAATTATGATGCCTTAGCAATTACTGCCATTGACACAAAGTCACCAACTCTAAAGGTTGTAATGGTATCGAAGGAAAGAAATTCTGATGACTGAATGTAGGAGAGTTGTTAGATTGAGAGCTTGTGAAGTTATTAACTTAATTACTTTATAATGCTTTAAACTTTTATAAAACGATTTTTGTTGCATATCTGAAATAGGTATGGATTGTTGTTGTTGGTGGTTTTAAAGTGCACTTGTTTTAGGGATAAATGATGACTACCCACAACTTTGATGAACAAGGGTAATGTCTGGTCTTTGATGAAACATTTGATCTATATGTTAACATATCTTGATGACTGATAATATATCCTGAAGTCGACGCGGGCATCCAAAGATATAAACACACAGGGAAACCCGATCCCGCAGGTTTTAAACTTATAGAAAATACTTTCAACTTTTTCCGGCGACATATTCTGTGATCGGAGCTCTTACCATTCCGGTCAGTAACGAAAGAATCTCCGATTCCGGAGCCTGCCGTCTGTTCCTCTCAGAAGCGGCTGTCTCTACTTCATGCATAAGAACGCATCCCACTCCGACAGGTTTAAGATTAGCTATGTGAATTTTAGATCTGAAAATCACAACTCCCTTACATTTTCTCACAATCTCCCTCAATTTTGAAATTATAAATTATTTTCATTGATATGACCTCTTTACCAGCAACTTTTGGTTATTTAAATACACGCAAATCCGAATCAAAAACAAAATATTAATGCATTTTTAATGATCAAGCATAAACCACTGCACTCTCAGAACAGGCGGCGCGCTGCGGATTTGGGGGATCCTTCTGTAACTGACCGGAATCGTAAAAGATCCGATCACTGAAGAAAGTCTCCTGAAAATATTAAAAGCAACATACAATAAGTTTAAGACATCAATAAGCCTGTCCGGGCGGGTCGAAGCATTTAATGCGTCCGACCACCGCAGTTTACAGATTATTGCAGCTCTATATATTCTATTTGTGTATATAACTCTTTCTATATAGTTGGTTGCCAAATCTTCATATTGATTTTATTGTTTTCATTTCTTTTTTTTTAATCTATTATTTAACCATCCTTTTATATGTTAAATATTGGAGGTTCCTCGCAGTAAATTTCCCCTAGGCTCGATCCGTTGGCGGGTACTTCCATTCGTAGTTTCGATTAACCAAAATGTTTATCCCACAAAACTAAATTGTATTTGGCAATCTCCGTTCGGGAGGTTTTTATCAGATTGTGCGACACTTCTAAGTGTACTTTTAAACCACCTGGAACACCTTATGTCATTCATACCTTTTTCCGATAAGCAAGAAAAACCTTTTTATAAAGTTTTCAACCTTTAGTTGATATTTAAGTACATTTCTTGACTAACTTTTGGTCTCAATTGTTCTGCAACAGGTTGGGTTTCTGTTTCAAGAATGGGAGTCAACATGAAAACACCTATTTTGCTGCGTCTATTGAACTTGGTACTACTCTAAAACGTGCTCATTTTGGGCCGCAGAGCCATGAAAAGACATTAATGATGATTTGTAAACACAGGGCTGCCACAGGCGACTATTTTTTAATTCTATTTAGCACTTTTTTCAAAGCAAAATTATTTCCTGCGAGTCAGCCCTGTAAACAGAATCACAATTACTATTGGTGGTTAAAGTACTGAATCTTGTTGCACTACCCTTCCATTTGTTGTTCCATTTAGCCCAAATTAACACGTTTATCAGCAACAAAACCCCCCTCAAATGTGCCTAATTGCTTCCTTAGCCACCAAAACGTCGATGAAAACCAAAACCTAGGTGGAGCAATGTTTGATGTAATTATCGGTTGTTAGCAGACGGTTTTTTAAAAGAATACGGTCAAGGATTCATCAGGGCACTATCGGAAAACAAATTACACCTTTAGCTCTAAGAGGTGGTGCTTGAAGACAAGTGGTCACAAGACATAGTGTTACTTCCTATCTATAAACATGTATATTTGATCACTATGTTGAAATGAATTTTTTAAAGTAAAATCATTTATCGATATATACGGCAAAATTCATCATATTCTGCTCGCGCTTTAACCATGTTGAATTTTCCCTGTCAGGCAGTGTATTTTATTATCTAAAATACATATACACAGTGTTTCATCACAGCGGTTACAAAGTTTCAGGAGAGCTAGGGTACTATCACGTAGCAAGATCACGTAGATCACGTAGTTCATGGTTGGAAACGATTTCCTGGCGCGGTAGTGACAACAAAAGGCACAGAATTGAAGGACACTAACAGAGTGAGAAAACATGTTTATTATTCTCAGTACAGCAAAAACTAAGAAATAAGAACAAAAATAGAGAGACAACGATCGTAATCAAAGATGGTGTTTGAAATTACGAATCTTGGTCGTGATGCAGGCTTTACATATCCGGCGTATGGGATATGTAATGTGCTCGAAAATACCAGGTGTCTCTCGGACATCCCCAGCGGATGCCACGATGCGTAAAACAAGTGCCTGAACAATTCCCATAATTATCCTGGATCTTTTGCAGTACTAAGAATAATAAATATGTTTTCTCATACTTTAGTGTCCTTCCTTTCTTGTGTTTTGTGTCATAACTAGCGCGACAGGAAAGCGCTTCCGACAATGCATTGCTATGTCATTTCCCATTGTCTAGGAGTATTCTTTCCAGAACTTTCCAGAAACTTTGTAACCGCTATGCTGAAACATATATATATATATTACACATTATCTTAAAAGTAACTTTCTTGAAATAGCAAGGTTAAAAAGTTCAGCCGAGATATAGTCTATTTAAAAGAATCAATATTGTTAATACGATTGTTAATGGTTATTTTCGAGAAAAACTTTACCGCATATTTTTCTTTCCACAAAATAACCCAAAAAGGATCATACATTACATTTCACGTATTAGATTTACTGCAATAATAATGGCGAATCAATAAGTAGATCACTCAAATAACATTCCTTTGCGTATTGTTATGCAGAGGATATGGAACATGCATATAAATTAGTCATGATGTTTACACAATAAATACCCACAATCGTAATTGATTCCCAGATTAAATATATAAGGTCATATTTCTCCATTATTGATTATCATCATAAGGAAAAAAAATACTTTTTGTATATAACTCAACTACTAGACTTTCCGTCTTAGTCGGAATAGTAGGTTCAATTTATTTTTGCTTTTTTAGGTTAATATCTTTAAAAATCAAATAATTGAAATTATTTTGTTTATATATATATTGTTGGTGGTCGGTAATGTTTATTTAATGGTTATATATATATATATATATATATATATATATATATATATATAATAGAATTCAATTCATTACTCTGATATCCAACATACTGTGCTAAATCGAACGTAATTTGGAAAGTGTATTGATGAAGAAAATATACTAAATGATTTAATTAACAACGTGCCACTTTTATAGCTCAGATACAAAGACTCACAAAAGCAAAATACATGCAAAATTTGTCATCACTGTAAAGTTCCAAATAATTAGCTATTTCAAACCTAATTCGGATAGTGCATCGATTATCTTCTTCGAATTCATATAAATATATATTTATATATATTTATATAGAAATATATTCGATCCCAAAATATATTCGTTTGTTAACCAAACATGCAGCTTTTATAGTTCGTTTACAGAGACATACGAATAACTAAAACATAGAACATTTAACATCACTATAACGTACGAAATAATTAATACATAGAACCTAATTTGGACAAAGCATCCATGTGGCCTGAAACTTGAATGTGTAACTATCAACTATGAAGCTTTAATAAATTGTTTACAGAGACGAACCGAAGAAAAAACTCTTCAAATTTGTAATAGGAATAACGTTGTACACACTAAATAAATTTTAACCTAAATAGAAGAATGTATTGACCATTCTAGAATCTTAAATAAGTTCGTTAATCAACTACGTAGTTCTTACATTTCGTTTACAGGGGCGCATAAAAGCAAAACATACAAAATTTTATACCATGATAACGTCAGGAATACTGAATTAGTTCGAACCTACTGCAGACAGTGTATTGATGTACATGTATCTTTAATGACATCGCTATTCAGTCGATTTCATAGTTCATTTACAAGGATATACAAAAGTAAAATTTGTAAAACTGGTCAGAAATTCATTTATTTGACACAGATTACTGATTTTCAAAGTAGCTTGATAAACATTTTAATCAAGTGTGTATCATTCCTTTAGACGGACACAAAAGCTCTCGATGGAATTATTACTGTATAGTGAGGTTTAAAAACGTATTTAAGTGTCAAAAACATGTCTTGGAATATAGTCGTTTTTGTCCCAATTAGTGTGCAACTGGTTCAGAATTTAGAACTCTATAATGATGGCAATATTTGCATTACGAGTACATATAGATAGCTATATACGTATTTATGTAAACATAGTGATTTCAATAGGTTCCAATTCTTAATAAATTAACTTAATTAAAAATGATATTAGTAATAAAAATGATATAAATAAACTGAATTAAAATTATTGAAGATATTCCTTTATACTCCATTTGTTACGAGTGGCACGTACATGTGCCATATAAGGTGTACGACATCTTTTAATTTGAACAACAGCATTTTAGTACGGAAATTTTCACCGTATCTGATCTCTGATTTTCAGTGATTTAATAAAGGAAAAAATAGAATACGAAAAACTAGAGCAAAAGAATTAAAAGAGGAGTAAACGAGGATTGTTTCAGAGACGTTAACACTCGTGCGTGTAATGTCTATGAGCATATGTTATATAAAAATCATGGTTTATAAGTAATTTTCTTATATCAAAGAGAATTATTTTTTCCCTGAAAATAATTTTTATTGTAAACTTAGATTACCGCTGATTTTAGACTTGATAATCTTCAGTTTGTGAGATGAAAAAAATCAGAAAATTTTAGAAACAAATGCAAACAATTTATCTTTTATGAAACAGCTCACTGTTTGCATATCTTGAATATCTACATATTCTCTAGGCATAATATTCCTGATCCAAACTGAAATCGATATCGAATTTACTTCCATTTGATTATTTTAAAGTGTGCATGGGGATGCGGTCCCCCTTCCTTGACAATAAGAATTGTAAAATATAAACAGGATGTTCCAAAAGTCACTGTCACATTTTAATTTCAATATGAAATCAAGAGTAATTGTCGTACAGGAGTGCGTCTTGGACATGCTTCTCACGATGAAAAGTTTTGGTCCAGTGAATGAAAATAGTTATTTCCAAACATCGATTACAGATGGCGCCACTTGTCCGTATGTTTGGTTACATATATGCGTTTTTTTCTGGCTTTCAGATTAGTCTTACGTTGTGACACTAAAATGGCGACTATCGGCAAAAAATATAATTGCGTAGTTTGGTACTTCGAAACCAAATCGAAACTAATCTGAAAATCAGAAAAAAGCATGTTTGAAACCGAACATATGACAAACGGTGACCACCTATGATCGCAGTTTGGAACTAATTATTTTATTGCTTGAAGAAAAGTTTTCATCGTGTGAAGCAGTTTTGTCCAAACCGTACTCCTGTACGACAATTACTTGATTTTATATTGAATTTTAAAAGAGTGCCAGGGACACCCTTTATGTATATATATGTGTGTATGTATATATATATACACTATATTGCCATTAATGACCGGCAGTTTTCAATTTTAGACATTTTGTCGAATATTTAGAAATATACTTGTCAGATTCTTCTGGAATTTCAGGATTAAAAAGAACAGGTATGACCTCATATTTAGCAATGTCGATTTGATAAGGGGGTGAATTAGGGGGCCAACAAAAAATCAAAGAAAAAAAATAATACTTTGGATCACCCTGTAAAATAAAATGCACGAAATGATCTATCGCTACTGAATATAAATAAACAGATATTGTGCAATATGTGTATTCTTTTGTGTAAGAATAGCACGTATATTATTAGTGATATAGCGATTTATTTAAACAAATAAAAAAAATCTTGCATGTTTTTTGCTTATTGGTTTTCAACCAAATTTAACGCCGATTTCAGAAAAATTGACAAAATACAGTAGAAACAATATAGTGCAATTGAAATATAAATATATTAATTATTTTAGGAAATATGAGCAGCTGTATGAAATAAATTTTATCTGCGCATGCGCGAACGATAACAAGGATCATTTTACATAATTTAATAGTTAACTCTATGGAGCAACTTATTAAAAAAATCTAGTCAAATATCGTAAAAATTCAGAAAGATATCGGCGTTAGAGTGAGCAAATTTTTAGTAGTTCTCTAAAAGCAACTGAATGATAAGGGATTTTACACAAATTGTCATTTTTCATTTAATTTTTTTTTAATTTACATTTTTTATTGATGCTTTAGTTCTTCTCTGATAACCACCAAAACAAGCCTATACCATGATCAAAAGAAGTATCAAAATCGAAGCATTTTTTCCAAATCTACTCGTTGATAGTCACTAAATACTAACTTTTTTTCTGAAAGTCAGTTAATAAAAAATGACAATTTGTGTAAAATCCCTTATCATTCAGCTGCTTTTAGAGAACAACTAAAAATTTGCTCACTCTAACGCCGACGTCTTTCTGAATTTTTACGATATTTGACTAGATTTTTTTTATAAGTTGCTCCATATAATTGACTATTAAACTATGTAAAATGATCCTTGTTATCGTTCGCGCATGCGCAGATAAAAATTATTTCATACAACTGCTCATATTTCCTAAAATATTTAATATATTTATGTTCCAATTGCACTATATTGTTTCTACTATATTTTGTCAATTTTTCTGAAATCGGCGTTAAATTTGGTTGAAAACCCTGTATGTTATAAGCAAAAAACTTGCAAGATTTTTTTAATTTTTTTAAATAAATCGCTATATCTCTATTAATATAAGTGCTATTCTTACACAAAAGAATACACATATTGCATAATGTCTGTTTATTTATATTCGGTAGCGATAGATCATTTCGTGCATTTTATTTTACAGGGTGATCCCATGTATTATTATTTTTCTTTGATTTTTTGTTGGCCCCCTAATTGTCCCCCTTATCAAATCGACATTGCTAAATATGAGGCCATACCTGTTCTTTTTAATCCTGAAATTCCAGAAGAATCTGACAAGTATATTTCTAAATATTCGACAAAATGTCTAAAATTGAACATTGCCGGTCATTAATGGCAATATAGTGTATATAGATAGATAGATAGATAGATAGATGCACGTACTGCTATTTAAAATTCCTCCGAATGTATTTAAATTTATCAGTGAATTATATAAAAACTTTTAAAACTACAAATTGTTTTCTAGAAAATAGTAGCATTTCTTTCTGGTACACTGTAAAAAAAAAAATCTGTAGTTCTACAGATGTAAAGTTACATGCTTACTAAACTTTCATCTGTAACTGTACAAAAAAAGCTGTAAATCTACAAAACTAGTTTTTGTAAAGCTACAGCAATCTGTATCTTTACAAATGAATCTTCTAAAATTACTGTAATGATACTAAAATTTTATCTGTAGCCCTGGTTGCAGTTACATGAAAAGTTCTAGGCATCCCAGTTTCCTAAAAAATTCTTAGTAACCTTACAGATATTTTGATTTTTGGCCCAAAAGTGTGTCTGTTACATGAATTTTTGTTGTTGCCGTTACACAAAAAGTTCTAGGAATCCCAGTTTCCTAGAAAAACCTCCGTAACTTTACAGAATTTTTTTTACAGTGTACATCTTAAGCTTTGCCTATTAACACTTTGCACTCGAGATATGACTCTCATTCACCACTACACTGTAAAAAAAAATCTGTGAAGTTACTAAAGTTTTTCTAGGAAACTGGGATTCCAGGAACTTTTTATGTAACGGCAACAACAAAAATTCCTGTAACAGCGTCTGTTACAGGAATTTTTGTTGTTGCCGTTACATAAAAAGTTCCTGGAATCCCAGTTTCCTAGAAAAACTTTAGTAACTTTACAATTTTTTTTTTTACAGTGTAGTGTTGTCAGGTGTACCTCATAAATCGGGACGCCAAATGCTTTGGACACGACTAATATCTTACAGTTTATTTCGCCATCTTTAATCACAGATTATTCAGCCATTAGATAAGGCGAAGAAAATTAGTTTAAAATACTAGTGTCCAGAGCATTTGGAGCACCCATTTACGCGGGACTCTAGTGGTCAGTGAGAATCATCTCTCGAGTGCAAAGGGTTAATAAAAGGGTTAAATAAGTTCTGTTTCACAACATACTTATTCATTCCGTGGAATATTACTAAACTCCAAACTCATTCCAAGAACTTTTGGAACACAAATAATAGTTTTTTTAAATCGTCCATAATGACTTTGTCCATTTCTTTTACTTATTTACAACTGCAAATTAAAGGAAGTAGTGATTGATAGATAAAAATAGAGAGAGAGAGAGAAAGAGACAAAGAACAACATCATATTATTTTTTTGCTGTATTTGAAATCAACTCATCTGGTCATACTAAAGTGATTTTGATCACATTATTCAGAGACCCTAAGAATGATAAAATATAAGCGTTATTAAAAAGCAATCAGATGGGTATTGAATAGTATAGAATAAAAAATGACACAAATGAACATTTCAAGCAGATAATGTTTGAATTTATACATTCACAAAATATTTAGTAGTTTTAAAACTAAATATTAGATATGCTATAACAAGTCTAGATACAAGAAGCAAAATAAATTATCAGAAAAACTCAGAAATGAAGTATAATAGACTTATTATTTGAAAATATAAAGACAGTTAATATTTTGTTTTTCTTGTAGTTTCTATTTTAAAATTGTGAAGTGTTAAAAAGAGATGAAAGCATCAAGTATTTAAAACATTTAATTCTAGTTGATTCGATTACATTGACATTTTAACTTCTTCGCTGCCTGGGTCCACATATCTGAACATCTATTCTTTTCCCCATAAAAACTAAACAATTTGACTTTTCTTACATTTGGAATTCATTTCTTAATAGCTGAATGTTTTTTCTTTAAAAACAAACCAATAAATGGCAAAATCAATGCTGATATCCTCATAAAATAGATGTTATTTTCATTTGAGATTGCAAAACGCTTTCAAGAGGGTGTTTCCAAGAAATTGAGAAATTTTCAAATTTATTTAACTTAAATCCTTTACAATAAAATAGTTTGAGGATATGTATATAATGCACTTTATTAAAAGCCTTAAATTTGTGATTGTGTGAATTTGGGTTAGTGATAATTAAATTGATATTTTAACGAAATTTGTCATTTTAGATCCCTATTTGTAAATCTAAATTACTAGTCCCCTAAAGTATCAATTTCCAAAAAGTTCTTTTTTCTGTCATCTGTGATGTCAATTTGTTTGTTTAAAACCCATGAATGAGTATTTGTAGTATTATTATAGCTTTGGGAACGAAGAGGATAAAGAAGAATGCATAATATGTGTTTAGCAAATTATCTATTTACGTTATATTCATTTTTAATTAAAACAACTTATCTTAAAAGAAGAGCGTAAGAGAATTCCAAATAAGTCGATGCACACTTTAATTCCTTCACAACATTTACATTAAACAAGACTAAATTTTGGTCTATATAGAGACAGACGATTCTGATATATTTTTTATGTTGATTTCGAGAAAATTGCTCAAAAAAAATCTATAATCTAGAAATTCGGAAAAGTGAGAATTTCTTATTGTTTTATAAATTAAAGACTGAGTCACAGAGACATCAGAATTGAATAGGACTTCTGAATATTTTTTCATGGAATTTCAAAACACATGTTTCATGTTATCTGTATAAACTGAATCTAAAATTTCCTTTTATTCATTTAAAAGTATTGAAATGCAAACGGGAAATGTTAAAGAATTTAATATTATATTGCTGAAATTTTCTAAATTTTACCTTAAGTAAATACAATTCTGTATTAAAAGTATAAACATGCTTTAAATGCCAATTTATTTAGGTTCAGGGTAATTAGTACAATCTGAAGTATAAGTAGGCACTAAAATTTTCATTCAAGTTAAAAAAAATTATTTTGTAATCCTGCGCGTAATCTGTTATGCCAATTTTCTGCTTGTCAAATGTCTGACAGTTTGGAGCCCCCTACACTGTAAAAAAAAAATTGTAAAGTTACTAAAGTTTTTCAAGGAAACTGGGATTCCAGGAACTTTTTATGTAACGGCAACAACAAAAATTCCTGTAACAGACGCTGTTACAGGAATTTTTCTTGTTGCCGTTACATAAAAAGTTCCTGGAATCCCAGTTTCCTAGAAAAACTTTAGTAACTTCACAGATTTTTTTTTACAGTGTATTAATGCTAATTCTAAATCTTGCAATTTTTATAAATATTTGAAATGATAGAACATACTTGTATCTTTCATTCCAAATTAAAATTGTGTCTTAAAATCAATTATATTTTAAGGTATTAAATGTTGAGCATGGTCTTTTTTTTTCATTTTTTTCGGAATTTTAAGAGTCCTGAGACCCCTTAAGGCCCTAAGAGAATAGCACAAAGACAGACGCAAGATAAAGTTAAACCAATGGCTGAGATCTTTTGAAATTTCTCGTTTTCATTTCAATAATATAAATTGATACTTTGAATTGCAAAACCGGTTTCGAACGTGGAGATCATCAATAAATAAATACAAAATAATAAAAAAAATATATTGATTAGACATCGACCTCACATACACTAAGCAGAAAAAATTCATTTGAAAGTATTGAAATGCAAACGGGAAATGTTAAATAATTTAATATTTGATTGTGAGTATTCTCATATTACTATCGTAGACTTTTAAGTCGCCCAATCTAACGCAATAACAAATTCATGTACCCAAACTTGCCACATACAAATTGCAAAAGAAGAGATATTATTCACATAAATGATGTTTAACGCAGAAACGTTGATAAAAATGATTTATAAAAATTAATAGAAAGAAACGAAAAGGCTCTAAAAATAATTTTTAAACTCGATCAATACAATATGGCTGCCATATCAACTACAGGAACATTTTGTAGATGTTATAGCCATCGTAGACATTTCAAAATGACGTTATTTGGAGAAAGCTTATAACAAAGATCCTAACGATTCTACTTCAAGCTATTTCCATGAATCGAGAAATTTATTGGGTTTTAATATGCAACTTTCTTTACAAAGTATTTCTTAAATTCAGTTTTTATATTTCGCTGAATTGACTTTTGAAAATTGATGTGTACATATGTCTTTTCAATTTTTCAAGAGGAAGGTTTTTTCTTTGCATACAGGAGATAGCTCTATAAAGAACGTAAATCATTCTACTGAGGAACATTTCTAAAAATAAGGTTAGTCGGGGCAACTGGGACATGATTTTACAATGTGACTCTGGAGCTTCTGACAATTCAGCTTCAAAAAACTAATATCCACTTGAATTAAAGTCTGAACTTCTGTAAATGTGTTCAGATAGGTTCCCTCTATCAGACAGAAATGCTCAAAATTACATTTTAATATTTAAAAATATAAAAATATGCATATTTCAACTTTCTTTCCTCATGGGTCCAGTTGCCCCCAAAAATGGGTTAACTGGACCAGGGGGGTATATGTTCCGCACGCGTTCATATTTTTTTCATATCGGATATCAGGTCCTGTTTCAAAAAGTGTAAACAACTTAAAAAATTTAAACCAGGCAGATCATGTAAATTATATGTCAATAAAATGCGTTGTAAGGGAAACCTTTGCTGTCAATGTGTCTAAAAAAAGCACTAAAAGTGAAAATATTAGATTTATTTATACCGAAAACATAAAACTTAAGGAAGTACTTATGTACTTTAGTACTATAGATAATAAGTATAAAAGTCACATGGGTATTTTAAGGGAAAAATAGCAAGGTAAATCTATGAACAAACGGCTACGTAAGTACTTAAGTACTTTATCCAGAGGTCGCATTATATAGGGAAAATTTTATTGTTCCTACAAGAACCCTTACAGAAAGGTGCGATGAAGATATTATTTTAAAAATAGCGGTAGGAACGATAAAAGTTCCCCTATAGAATGCGACCCCTGTGTATAGTACAATTTCAAGGTCTGGCTATCTCGCTTTCAGGGGCAAGGTACTTGCATTCGTAAAATGTTGAAATAATTTAATGACACCAATATTTACAAGAGAATCTATCTGAAAACAAGTAAAAGTATATTTTCGCGTACTTAATAAAGGTGAGATTTTCATTATAAAATTCAGGTGCCAATGTGACAATTAGGAATTAAAATTAAGTGATGCCATAACGGCATCACCGCCTCTCAAGGGACCAAGAAATTTTGTTTGATACCACTCAATATGGTTTTTTTTAAATTTCATTACATAATTTTAATAATATACTCTATCATTTTCTTTATTGTGAGCAAAAAACAATGGAGAAATTTACTTCCCGTAGTAAGAGAAACACAACAAAATTCTTTATAACTATTGGGGTAATTGGATCCAGCATAGTCCAGTTACCCCGGATATATGTCCCAGTTACCCCATTCTTGAAATTTTATTTGGTAACTGGGACACCTGGCTTACATTTGAAACATGAAGTAAATATGTATAGATACCTAATAATATTAATGTAGTTATATGTCTAATCTTTAAAAAAAAAAAAAAAAAAAAAAAAAAAAAAAAAAAAGATTCAAAGTTCAACCATATAGACGTTGTTTTTAAGAAAAGAAACGTAAATTTTTTACAACCTATCACAGCAAAGTGAGAGTTATGATTGAGCTGATACACGTTGTTTTAGGGAGTAGAGATTAAGTGGCATTGTTCATAAAAGCTAAAACTTAAAAAACACCAACAGTTTTTTATAAAATAGCCTATGGCCCAGTTACCTTGTGGTTTCAGTTACCCTAACAAACTTTACATTTATATCATTAATATTTGCAGTGCAAAATTACAAGAGCTTGTACATTTTCAATAAAATACATGCATATATATATATATAAGTTTTTTAAAACAATATAAATTTTAAATCAAAATTTATTCGACACAATATAAATAATAATTAGAATTGCTCGGACCACATTCGCAGTTATAATATTAAATATTTTCATAACCTTAAATAATTCTATTGTGAACGAAAATTTATCATAATGGTATGTTTCGAAGAGCATGTGCTTCTTTTAGAGCAATGTGAACGGGTGTCGTCTTACACAAAACATATCTTACAATAACTCGTTTAGAAGATCTCCACTCCAAAGAGAGATATTCTTCTATACTATGAGTAAAACCTATAGTTAAAATTTGATTATTTTAAGGTTTAATGTATTGATTTATTGACAAAATTATCCTAAAATATTTTAACTAATTTTAAGCTAAATTCAAAACATCTTTAAAACTTGAATTATTCAGTGAAAAATCAAGCAGTTTTTCATTTTTTTCCCACCTTACTTCCAACCCCATTCCATTTTTAAAACTGTTTTTTTTTTTTTTTTTTTTTTTTTTTTTCTTTTTAGATGGCGTTGTTTAAGTTTTACAGGAGAAATTACAGTGAGCCTACCGATACAAAACCATAAAAGAAAAGAAAATTTTAAAAATACAAAAGTAAAATGCAGTTGGAGATAGAAATGGATCGTTTGCTGTATTTTTATTTTAAAAATAGTGAACTTTAAGCCATACATAATTTAAAAATTAGTTATAAATATCAAAAAGAGATGATGCTTCAATCAGTGTTCCTTAGCAATAAGTAATAAGGTGTCCTGGGGTAATAAAGCCAAGTGCTAATATGACGCGTAATTATGAAGGAATCCGGAAAATAGCCCCTATGGGTTCTGGGCAGTAGGGCACAGAGCCATCTTAATCACAAACAACCGATAAAAGTTAATTTGTTCCATTTGTAGACCTTATCGCTGGTAGAAGCACATAAGAATCAACACCCGATCTAAAATTTGAGAAGTAAGTTCTGGGCTCTGAAGACTGTATATTTATTAGGAAATACTTTTTTTTAATACATAAATTTATAGTGTATTTTGTGTACTTTCAAAGTCTTGTGGAAGATTTTGGATGTTTTAGCGAAGTAATTTGTAGATTCAAATATACTCCGCAATATATACCGGGGTAATAACGCCAACTCTTTGTGTTATTACTCTGATTGATTCTTTTCATTGCTAGAATTACATCCGAAGAGAGTTTATTTTTTATTTTATACACGAGAGCGCATTATTGTCATTGTTGAAAACCAAAAAGTAGAAAGACAAATTTGTATGCCCTAAGTGCTGCTAATTTTTTTATGTCATAAGAATAAAATATCATATGATTATTACTGCATCCTGATATCGCATTTAATGGGAATATAAATTTGTCAATTTCTAGGGATGTAGAGTTTGTATCTTTAGAATTGGACAATTTACATGCCATTATTCCATCTTATTTTATAGTTTTGTTTGCATATAAACCCATGTTTACCCACATATTTGGGTAATAACGCCAAATAGCATTGGTCAAGAAATCACGCCATTACGTTTTATGAATACATATCTGCTAAAATATTCTTTCTTGTATAGAAAGTCAATAAGTTACTATATCAAATGCTATATTTGTTTGAAAAAAAAATCTAAAACTAAGCCGTGAAAATTGGTTGAAACTTAACGTGCCGTTATTACCCCAGGACACATTATACAGAATAAACTTATATTCAAGTTGGTTATTATTGTTTGATTGCGTGCTGAAAAAACATGAGAGTTCGCAAAATTACAGTTAATTAACGTCATTTCTTGTTATTAAGCATTTTATTGTTAGAGTTCCAACATAAAATCACAGTATTATTCAACGAGGTGTTTTTCAAAGGAAGTTAAATTTCAGTAAGAGGTAAAATATGTAGAAATTAAAAACATAATTAGCAACATTTTAACAAAGTGAAACGTCAACAAAGTTAAAAAAAAATTCTAAAACTAAGCCGTGAAAATTGGTTGAAACTTAACGTGCCGTTATTACCCCAGGACACATTATACAGAATAAACTTATATTCAAGTTGGTTATCATTGTTTGATTGCGTGCTGCAAAAACATGAGTGTTCGCAAAATTACAGTTAATAAACGTCATTTCTTGTTATTAAGTATTTTATTGTTAGAGTTCCAACATAAAATCACAGTATTATTCAACGAGGTGTTTTTCAAAGGAAGTTAAATTTCAGTAAGAGGTAAAATATGTAGAAATTAAAAACATAATTAGCAACATTTTAACAAAGTTCGCACTCGACACATTCAGTGGTGGAAGACGCCTATAGTTTTTATTGTAAATATTTTTAAAATATTTCAATTTCTTTTTTTTTTTTTTTTTTTGTTGTTGTTGTTTTCAGAACTGTCACTTCGGGAAATTTGTAGCAGATTTTGAAATTATGCAAAATTTTCTTTAAGAAAAATGCAAAAACGGTGTTTTTTCAACAATTACTTTTTAATTATTTACATAAAAAATTAGCTAGTCAATCTTCAAACATTATATAAGTATATAACATCTATTTCTATGCGTAACACTTTCAAATACTTAAATAAATGTTCATGTAATAAAATATTAAGTTATTTCTTAACATTTTGCGCTGAATAATAAATCTACGCGAATCTAAAAGAGTCATTGTTAATTTTATTTCAGATCCTTACTGTTTTCTGGATGTTTAAAAATTACAATACGCGTTATTTTATTATTATTATTATTATTATTATTTGTGATTTCTGCTAATTCCATATAAAGATTCATTCGATATTTTTAAAATTTTTATTCGTTATAATCATGCAAAATTGTCCATCTTTAACATCCTGACTCAAATGCAATTCTTCCTAAACTACAATTTAAAACAAACTCCCTTTAGCATTTTCTTTTTCTTCAGAGATGAAATTACTCATATTCTTCCGAATGTCAAATAAAGGATTAAGTAACAGAGATACATAAACTAATTATACTGAATTTAAAAATAGCTTAATCTTGGAATTTCCTTTCACGATTTTCTCAAAATTTCTCTTATATTTTAGATAAGAGAAAATTTTTACAGTGAACATGACATTTTCCCAGTCCTTGTATGCTTCGAATCCCCTGAGATCCGTAGTCTTCAAAATAAGAGCCGTTGTTCTAATCAATTACGCAGAGGAATGTCTTTTCAACATAGTTTGATATACATTCATCAAAAATAGGATTTAGTATCATAAAAGAATGCATTTTAATAAATATTATAATTGAAACATTTCTGACTGAAGTGTATAAAAGTATGGTTTTTTTATGGAATTAATATAAGTATTTACGATTTTGATAAATACTGATCAACATCATAAATCAACAATGGAAAAGGGATAGGATAATTTATGCTTTATTAAATAAATTACTTTTAATGGAAGATGAATAAAGATAACCTCTTAAGAAAAGTCGAATAAATGAGCCTGAAAGTTTCCTTTGTGTAATTAATTAAATGATTATTACATAAAACTAAGTCTCTTTGTGTTATCACGTTTCCTTATCACAGTCTGGTTGGTTACTCAGATTGTGCCTTTGGCAGTAATTAGGTCCCATGTAAAACATCTTACGCATATTTTTATTACTTTTTCCCGTTTGAATTAGTAATAATGTCACAGTGCCTAAATGAGAAGCGATTCACCATAGTTTTGTCGCATTTAGGGTATATTTGGCATTTTATTAAATAAATATATATTTTATTAAGGAGAAAATTATTGAATACAGTGCCTTTAGTTCGAAGCTAGCTTGTTTTTTAGAAATGGAATCCATACCTGTAGCATAATCCCACAATGTACGAGTGTCGCATTTTAGCAGTTGAAACCTATATGAGACACCCAAAGCCCTAAATGTGACAATGCGTTTTGTACATACGATTTCAACTGACATTATTCATTAATCGTTAACTGCTGTGACAGAAATTGTCGATGAAAGATAAATAAAAAGCTTCATTAATTCATGGGATACTTTTTCTGTACTAAACTTTATGTACAGGAATATTACAATTAAAAACCACTTTCTCAGAAATCTCCAGCATTACTACTAGGGCTCCAAACGAAACACAATTTCATAAATAAATACAGTTACACTGAAAATTTCAAGTTAATTCATGACAGTTTTAAAAGGCAGTAATCTGTGAAACCTCTAACAGCAGAAAAGGGTACAGTGGACATTAAAAGTCCAATTCTTTAATTTACATTCGAATCATTTGAAAATTAGAAGACTTGTTAATGGCAAGCTCAAATACTTACATTTAAAATTTGGTGATAAAATAGCAGAAAGTTATAAAATTATTCAATATTCTATTTTTTTAAATAACGATTAATTGTCATATTTTAAAATGTCCCATGCGCATTTCTTTTGCATAAAATATGAAAATAATTATTTATGAGATACATATTATAAATTACAATGGAAGTTGTCATGAACTGTAAAAATTCCCTGAATATATAGGCAGAGAAAAAAATATATATAACTATGCTTTGTTTTCCTAAATAAAGTATATATTTTCATATGCATATAAATTTCTACTGTAAAATACACCTGAAATGAAACTTTTTATGCTAACATTTATTTAGTAATGTATAGAGAATATACAGTATAAATATTAGAAGGGTCTGATAATTAGGAATGTGCATGGAACGTATAAAAAGTAATAAATGTGTGAAATTTTCAATTTTGGGAAATCATCATTTTAATTTAAAAACTATAATAAATATATTGACTATTTGCAAATATAAAAGCTTATATCTCTGCAAAGACGCATCGGAATAAAAAAAAAAAAACATTTTTGCATCAGATAAAATCGAGAATATATTTTTATGTGCCTCCAAATAATTAAAAACCGATTTTTTACTCGAATTTCATGATTTTTAATGCACACTGTCCACTGAACGGTTAAACACGTGTTACGGAAACCATTATTTAAAATTCAAGGAATTCACGAGTGAATATTAACCCGTAAACTCCAAAATTGTGCGATTTCGGATTCCGTAACTTCAACAGCGTATAATTTTGTTGGTAATAGAGTGATAATGAAATACAACATATGATTCCTATACGAGATTTAATAAGGAATCGAAACAGGATATTGTTTTAATCAAAATCTTATTTTATTAATGAAAACTACAAATTAAATTAGAGCACGTTTTAAATAGTACCGATATTTTAAATTTTGATCATTGCAAATTGGCATTAGCGTTTAGTTCACGGGTTAAAAGAGCATTTACAAGATATTTATAACATTGTTATTAAGAATATTTATTACATATAACTCGAGTTCTTATAAAATGTCACATGATAAAAATATTAGACTTTTGAACAGATGCATTTTTTTCTAATAATTCGATTTAAGCAGTCCTGATTAAGCCAAAGACAGGTTTGAGGCCTGATATTGTGTTGCCTCCACCCCCTCCTTTTCCTTACACTGTCACAAACAAATGAACATTTTCTATGGCTTAGAATACATATATAGAAACATAAATATTCATTTAGATAAACGCAGTTTTCTTTTTTGATTGTATTCTGATCTGAAAGTAGAAAATGTTTATTATAATGAGTAAAAGTTGAAAACTGAATTAAATAATCAGATTTAAGAAGCATGTAAAAAAAAAAAAAAAAAAAAAAAAAAAAAAAAAAAAAAATCTGAAGACCTTCAAACCAAGGTATAACTCAGCTGCATCATGCTTTAATCAGATTCGGCATTTAAGCTACCGAACGCTTTAATTCTAGTAAAATTAACTTACTTAATCGCATTAACATAATTTAAGTGTTTTCAATCTATACAAGATTTTTCAGAATTTCTATCGTATTGCGAATCCCATAATCATGTATCTATATTCTCTGTCTCGAACAGCGCTATTCTTCCATTCTTTGTTTATAATTTTAGACACGTATTTTTCTGTTTTGATCATTTTAAACACATATTTAACTACCCCGGTTATAGAAAAACACTGTTGGAAGATCATGCAGAAATTCTAATTTACTAACTCAACACAGCTTATTTAAACACAATTTCTGCTTTAAACATTATTTTAATAAATTACATGAAAAATACCTTATAAAAATACCTCTTTAATCCCCCAAAATTATCTCCGAATTTAGGGCTTTTAGTTTGCCACTAATAGGTATCTCAAGAAAGTAAAGTCATAAAAATGCGTAGAATATTTTATAAGTCTAATTTTAAAATTAGTCGCATTGTCTTAAGATTACACTTCAAGTAAATAAAACCAATATCGTAGTCCTTCACGTGCATAGAGTTGTTTGATCTTCAAACTTAAAAAAGAAAAACCGTTAACCACTTTCGGGATTCTTTGCCTCATTTAGGGAAGATTGGGTCACTTTATAATGAACAATGTGTATTTTAATGGAAATTATTTTTATAGAAAACGTTTTAAATGTAAAGAAATGTTTCGGGTTTTGTTCCTGAAGTTCGGATGTCTCACTGTATAATATTTATTTACGATTTTTGCATTATTTTATTAAGTACAAGAACATTGTTGTATTTCGAGGTTGTCACATTTAGGCATAATAACCTTACTTATCTAAAATTCGGCATAGTATGATTATATACAGAGAAATTACCCAATGTGTTTCAATTACTTGAATTTTATGTTTATTGAAATAGCGTCAATTTACTTTATGAGCATTTTATCATTTTTTATAAATACATATTTTTTGTTTAAATTCCGCTATAGTTATATTCTTCTTAATAACAGCAAGGTATCCCAAACTACACTGACAGTTTTAAAAATTCCTTATGAAGTAAATTACGACAGTTATAAAAGTAATTATTCTGGATTGATGAATCTGGATGATGATGATCTGGAATGATATCTGGAATATGATAATTCTGGAAAATGCTGTGGACTGTCTATTGATGATTTGAGATTCAGTATACAGCCCACAGAATTATCCAGATTAGTTTCTAAATGCGAAGTTTTGAAAGTTCATTTACAGGATGTAAATATCATTTCAAGATATTCTAACACCCCTAAAGCACTCATAAGACAATCAATAGATATCATTTTAAGGAAAGGTGAAGTTTAAAATAAAATATTTCATTTCAGGCTTCTAACTGTTGTATTAACAGTTTAAAGAAAATATGATGGTAAAATTAAATTCAGTTTTCCTTTTCAGATTTAAATATTGAAGTTATGATCGGCCAACAGATGGCGCCGACCTCTCTGACACAATTGTTTTTTGAAGCTTCTGCTCTTTGGTAGAAATGTTTTTTATTCAATCATTGTCTTCGTGTAGTGTCCAAAGAAAGCTCCGAAATGAAGGTGAAAACCCTTGATGATGACTTTACACAAACCGACACGTCTAACTTAAACTAAATGTTTTTTATTTATTTATTTATTTATTTTTTAATTATTATTAATTTTATATATTTGTACGCTGACGAGTATCTAGTGTGTTTTAAATAACATTATATTATAACTATTTTTCAATTGTAAAGTAAATTTCTTAGGAAAAAAGAAAAATATTTTCATAGTTCAACACACGAAAAAAAATAAATAAATAAAAGATTATAGAAAACTTTTTTGTGTGTACCAAATAAGAAGTACATTTCTCATTTATATTCAATCCCAATTAAAAGTCGAAAGTTTAAACACTGACTTTCCCGGAATACCAACCAGGTCACTAAAGATCATTTTGAGAAAAACACATTTAAAATATATAAAAATTATTACTTTGCCAATTTCTACATTAAGTTTACAGATTAGATTAAGTTACAGAAGAAACCATTGTTTGTTTGTTTCATACCCGCTGTTTACAAGCATGTGTACCTAACAGTTCAAAGGGTCCTAATGCTGAGCCAATGAACCATTTTCTTGTACTGAGTTCCCAGGGGATCATATTAATTTATCTTTATGAAATTTGTTATTGATTCTTACCTAATAGTGATTTTTGCATGAAAAATATGTTTCATTTTTTTTTTCCCGAAACATTTATAAAAATTATCTTAACCCTTTGAGTACGCCCACATTGTTGAAAGTACGTGCGTAACGACGGCAACGTGGTTTCCAGTGTTGCCGCATCTGGATGATTTTTTTATTTAGGTATTCTGAATTCTAACCAGTATGTTTTTATAGTTATAATTGTTTTATAAGATCACAGATATCACATAAATAAAGTAAAAGAAAATTGCTATTCGAAATTTCCTGGTGTGAATTCAATATTTCTAAAAAAAATCTGCCAGATGCTGCAACACTGGTGGTAGATGGAAGTCTTTCGCTGTTTTCAACGACGTACTCTAGAGGTTAATTTAAATAACATTTCATCATCATCTCCTACCTCCTTAACCCTCCGAGCGTCGTGAGGGCTTTCCTGCATTTTCATAAAAAGGATTATAAAAACAATCCTAATGTAAAATTTCTTTCCCTGTTTGTTTCAAAAATACACTTCATACGCCTTTATTTGCTATTACATTTTAAAATACAATTCTGTTTAAAATATTTTTTTCTACAACAGATTTAAGTTGTTTTTGGGGAACTGAAAAATACGTCCAAACCACTCAGAGGGAAAGGGACCTTGGGGGTATAAATTATTGAGCGATACACTAACCATTCCACATATTAAATTATATCATTATACCATTTTTAATGGTAACAATTTTTTTTATGTTTCTAAATTTTACGATAAAAAACGCGTAAAGAAATTATGAACCAGCAATAGTGGGTTATTTATTTTTACTTGATTACTGAAAAGTGCTTCAAAAAATAGAAAATGTGAATGTGAAGAACTTATTAAATACTGCCCTATATAAAATTAGAAACAAGATTTAGTGGCTTTAATCTATAAATGTCGAGTGTAAAAAAAAATATCAAAACTTATGCTAACTAGTTTCGTTTCTTTGAGAAAAATCAATACATACATGAATATTATAATAGGCAATTTCCTACCTCATTAATAGCATAACGAATATGACCTTTATTATGCAGTGTGTTAAGCTCAGAAGTAGATTTATCAAATAAAATGGGTACTATTATTATTTAATAAGCGTGCATTAAAATGAATATTCTGATTTTGATTCAGATTTTTTAAGCATTAGTGGGAATTCTGAGGAGAACTACAAGGAATGCATTTCCAGGAAACGATATAAAATGATGTTCTTGAAACTATTATGAGTGTGTAAAATTATTCTAATACCTACTGAATGGACATTTCATTGATGTTATTTTAAATTGAAAGAAAATATGGTAATTGTCTATTTTCTCTTCGACCACTTTTCATAAAGAAACAACAGTTGTCAAACACGTGGGATTAACGCCAAAATAGGAAAGAAGGGACATCTCATTTGTTAAACGTTGACCATTTTTTGTGCTTGAAAGTCATGATTATTTTCCCAATAACCGTGTACCCCAACTACGGGCTAAGAAAACTAAAAACTACTAGGCAACAGCCCCGTCCTACAAGTCGCTGGATAAAGCTGATCACATCTAAATTCTTTATGGTTTTGTATACTACTGTTATAGTTAAATTTTCTTGCAGGGTGTAATGAACCCTAATAGTAAGTTTGGAAGGAATAGATTGCTCTTTACTCTGTAATAAAATCTAAACAGATATAACATAGACAACGATCATAAATAGCTTCAATAACATATAAAATGTACATAAGATTTAGATAAAGCCTAGAATTTATGAGCCAAAAAATTTTCGAGACGCCGAACCATGCTATTTTTTAAAATTATTATTAGCTTATTACATTACATCGGTTTTGTTGTTGTTGTTGTTGTTGTTTCAGATAAAGTTGCATATCTTGCAATTTATAGACACTTTCTTTTATGGCAGAATACTATAAACTTGAAAATAGCTTGTCTGTTGAAATTCAGTAGAGAGACGAGCAATCCAGATTTATATATATATATTTCAAAATACGTGAGAAATCAGAGAAATAGCAGTTAACGTATATCCTTCATTAAAAAAAAATAAACTGGCTTATAACTAAAGAAATAAAAATATAAGACATACATCGCGCGCGAGTGCTGCATTTTAAATCAAACTTGAAATCCCGTTTTTGTATTATTGGACTTAAATCCCATTCTTTGGTGACAATTTTTAACACTTTCCAACAAAGTTGAAAAGTTATTATGCATTCATTTTGTCCGTGTGTGCGTCTGTTCACGCTCTAACTCCCATGAATATACTTGAATTTTCATGAAATTTATAAAGCTTATTTAGGGTCACCAAAGCATGTTTCGTATTTTATATGAAGTATGTAGGATTAATCGTTCCTTTACAGGGCACTCAAAAGTATTCCGTTACATTAGGGGTGCACAACCTTTTTTAGAAAAGGGCCACTTACAAAAATGACTGAGTTGTCGAGGGCCACATCAATGATACGGTGAGAATTCTATTTCGAAGAGATGATACGTGACCTATAATCAGATAAAAAACATGGTCAGAGGGGAAGGGGTAGTTTTGCCTCTATAGTTTCCCCTTACCCAGTCAACATATCCAATTCAGTTGGTAAAGATATATCAACAGTTTACGTTTGTACATATAACACAGATATAACAAGGTCTATTTTCAAGGAGTTATAATATTCCTTGACTTTATTCGGGAGAGTAAATTTTGTTTTATTATAAGTGCTAAAAAAGAAACATAGGCATGAAAATGGTTAGTGCCGAAGAAAAATGTGAAATTTTATGAACGAAGAGAAGACAGGGAGCAAAACAACGAAATTTGAGATTTTTCCGCGGCTGATCAAGAAAATTTTTCGATTTTTCTGCGTTTGATAGACAAAATTCGCAAGTTTTCCGAAGCCGATCGATAAAATTAGAGATTTTTCCACACCCGATCACCAAAATTCGCTATTTTTCAGCGCGTGATCGACAAAATTCGCTGTTTTTACGCTCTCGATTGACAAAATTCGCCATTATTTTGTTCGAGACCAAAGAAATTCGTGATTTTTCGGGGCCTGATCGACAAAACTCGCGATTTATTCGTCCCTAATCGAAGAAATTTGCAATTTTTTTGCCCCCGATCAACGAAATTCGCAATTCTTAAGTGACTTTATCGAAATTCGCAATTTTTTTCCCGCGGCAAATTGACGAAATTCGCGTTTATTTCTCCCGATAAACTGACGAGACTCGCGATTTTTTCGCTGCCAATCGACGAATCTTTAAATTTTATTTTCGCGCATTATCGACAAAATACGCTAAATTTTTTTCGTGCGGGATCAGCGCAATTTGCGATTTTTATGCGCCTGATTGACAAAATTCGCAATTTTTTCGTACCCGACCAACGAAATTCGATATTTTTCGGAGCCCGATCGACAATATTAGCGATTACTTCGTGCTCAAATGACGAATTTGTTATTTTTCCGCTCTTGATTGATGAAATTCGTGATATTTGCGCACCCGATCAACGAAATTCGCAATTAAATGACTGACGAAATTTGCAATTTTTTTCCGCGGCAAATTGACAAATTTAGTTTTTTTTCTCGTGATTAATGGACGAAACTCACGATTTTCCTGCTGCCGATTATCGAAATTTTCAATTTTTCCGCGCATCATTGACGAAGTTCGCGATTTTTCCTTGCCTGATCAAGAATTTGCGACTTTTCCGAACCTCGTCACCGAAATTTGTGATTTTTTCGCAGTCGATCAGCGAAATTCTCGAATCCTAACTGACTCTGATGAAATTTGTGATTTTTTCCCACGGCAAATTCAGGAAATTCGGGATTTTTTTTCTCACGATAAACAGACGATCACGCAATTTTTCCGCAGACGATCGACGAAATTTGAAGTTATTCCTCTCCTAATCGATAAAATTGGCGATTCATAACTGGCTGACGAAATTTGCAATTTTTTCCCGTGGCAAATTGACAAAATACGCGGTTATTTCTCGCGACTGACGAAACTCACGATTTTTCCGCAGCCGATCAGTAAAAAGTTACAATTTTCCGTGCCCAATTAACGAAATTTGAGATTTTTTCGAACCTGATCAACGAAACTGGCGATTTTTCGGAGCCCGATCGACTAACTCGCGATTTTTTTCGTGGCCGATCGACCCAATTTGCGATTTTTTCCGCACCATATCTACAAAATTCGCAATTATCTCGTTCCCGATCAACAAAATTTAAGATTTTTCCGCGCCTGATGTACAAATTCGCGATTCTTAAATAGCTGACGAATTTTTCAAATTGACGAAATTCACGATTTTTTCTTGCGACCTAGGGACAAAAATTGCAATTTTTTCGTGTTATAAATTGACTATATTCGCGGGCAATACGCTAACCCATCGCGGGCTACTTTTGGCAAGCGGGTCACAGGTTGTGCACCCTTACATTACATTATGGTGTATGGGGAAAAATTGTTTACAAAGTATTTTAATGACATTACGCTATTTCAAATGTATTGAAACTGATATAAATCGCTGAATTTCACTACAATCACGTTAGAACAGAGCATTCATAGCATTTTTTATTCATTTACAGGGACACAGAAAAGAAATCGGTTACAGAACAGTACTGTTTTTGAGTAATAATTACAGGGCTGCTGAAAAAATTCGGATAATTTTCCGATTGTGGATAGAAACAGCTGAAGTTGGGTTTTGAAATGTGTTATGCATTTCCATATGATTAATTAGACGTAATATATTAATTTTTTAAACTGTGCAGTTTTGTTACATTATTCTGAATGTTTTGGAAAGTGTTTCATAATCTATGCTTGAAGCGTGATTTTTTTCTTTCTTGTTTCTCATAGAAAGTGGTCGATTGGAAAGTAGACAAGTACGAAATTATTTAAATCCGTTTTAATCAATGAATATCTATGAAATGTTTACATAGCTTCACGATTTTTATGCGAAATATAATATTTTTTAAGGTAAAATGTTTAATCTCATTGTGATAGTGTAGCATGTAAGTAAGGATTTTTTAAATTTCTTAATGTATACGATATATTTTAATTTATTTGTGGGAGAAATTGATTTTTATCAAAATTGTTGCCATATCTTAAAATTGTATGATAAATAGTCCATACTACTGAGAAAACTACAAAGAACAAAAATAGCTTTATTGTTTTAAATATAATAAAAATGAGCAAAAACACGCAGTTAGCGGATGCCTTCAAAAAATATTAACAAACTTTGATGTACTTATATATCGACAAAATAGAAAAAAATACTATGACTTTAACGAAATTTTATTTAAAAAAAATGAATTAAATAAATTTTAGACATTTTAAAAATATTTTAATAATGTACACGCATAGTCACGTTGCAATTTCCGTGGTCGAGAGGTTCTTCTCTCGGAACTGATAAACGGGTGGTGTTGGCTTCGAACCCAATCGCGCCCGTCGGCCTAATCTTTCGGAGTTTTCCGTGGTTTCCTTCGAAACTTGCATTTCCTTGCGTAAATACGGATTAGGTTCCCTTAGAAGACCCCCATGGAGTGCACCCTCCTTCGGGTCCATATCCCTAGTGTAGATAATCGGTCGTCGTAAACAACACCAACACCGTTGCAATTTCTGCAAAAATTCAAAAGCTGTTGTTCCACATATTTTAAAATATATATAAATATGCAACTGGTAACCAAGACATGGTAATTAGTCGGAAAAAAATAATCTGTTTTCCAATAAAAATATTGCTATTGATCCAAACAATTATTTATTAAAATATACTTAAGAAAATGGAACGTTTTTGAACCATCGTCAGAGAATGAGTTCTATCTTAAATTTTAAAATCTTAAATTGAGGGCTATTACAAATGATGGACCGATTAAAAAATCATATTTTCGAACTACTGTACATATTACAATAAGTGATATATTAATTTAAAGAAAAATATATCAAGATATTTCCATTACAAATGTTTTATGTGTGACCCTTTTGTTATACGGCATACGTCCAAATTGTAATCGAGTTCGTTCCAAACATTTTGTAGCATCACTCTGTCAATGGTTCTAAAGGTTGAAAAATACGTTCTTTAAGTTCTGAACACTTTGTTTTCGACATTGGTGTTTTATAAACAATGTCTTTGACACTGTCAGAACTTAGAGAACGAATTCGTGCAGAATTCAGAATCATTGACAAAGTGATGCTACAAAATGTTTGGGACAAACTGGATTACAGATTGGACGTATGCCATGCAACAATAGGGTCACACATCGAACATTTGTATCTGAAAAAAAAAATTATATTTCTCTTTAAATTCATGTATCACTTATTATAATATGTGCAGTAATTTTGAAAATATGATTTTTTTAAAAAATCGGCGCCATCATTTGTAATAGCCCTGCATATAGAGAGCTTCTTTGGGAAAATTCATAAGAATGGCTTTAATTTAAATTTAATAATTTTCACTGACAAAATACTTTCTTTTAAATTTTTAAATTATTTTAATTTTAAGCTTTTGAAATTCAAATATTAAATTCACAATTTAATTTTAAGTTTTCAAAAAGTTTGAGCTCAGAGTTTCTTGATTAAAGGGACTCTGTACCTTTCATTTTCTAAAAAAATAGCGAAATCCAAATTTTAAATTTTTGCTTAAAATAAATTTTGACATCCGTAATACATTATGTGTAAAAAAAAATACCCGGAATTTATCTTTTTTAACACTGAAAATAAATTCTGCCACTGGCATCTAGAAAATAAATTGTGCCTCTAGAGAAAATAGTTCCATGTCCTCCGTATAAATTCGAGTTGTCATTGCTAGAGAGTTCTAGTTATCCCTATTAAAATTCAAGGGCGCTTTCCTATATTATCCTATAATATCGTGGTCAAATATCTGCAAATAAATGCTGACACAAGAAGGGATTTTTAGTAACTATAATTCTAGTTTATGTATTAGTTCTAGAAATCAAGTGATAATTTCTTGCAATTCAAACGATTAATAATATAATGTATTGTTTATTCTCCTAGAAAGTTATAGTTTGAAATACTCGATCATTTCGTCTATTCAGTTTATTTTTTACCTTATTCGCATAGCTCGGTTATCTATATTTCTATTTTGGCATTTATAAAATGATAACTATTCGTTCTAAATGAAAGATTTTTTCTTTCAGTGAAAGACGCGCATGAAAGATATCACCTCAATTTTTTCCCCTGTAAATTGGAACCAATGTACCGAGTTACAACGTGGAGTTTGAGCAAATCTGTGACTTAGTGTGTTGACAGCAGCTGTTTTTCAGACATACTTGACTGTCCTCTGCGATTTTTATGTATTGGAAAATTACTTGAACAAAGAGTTTGCCTCAAATTTTGTGTTTCATAAAAAAAAACAACGCGGACGAATTAATGCATTATTGAAGAAGACCTATGGTGAATCTTGCATGTCCAAAACACAGGCATGTGAATTGTATAAAGCAAACAAAGAGGGCCGAAAAGTGGTACTTTTATTTGCCTCGTTTTAACCGACCTTCAACGTCTACGAACTATTCGAACCGCGCTAAAATCGTGTAGCTGCAATGTAAAAAAAAAATCTATAAAATTAGTAAAAATTTTCTAGGAAACTGTGATGCCTAGAACTTTTTGTGTAACGGCAAAAACAAAAATTCATGTAACAGATACGTGTTTGCTCTGTAAATAAAAATATCTGTAAGGTTACTAAGAATTTTTTAGGAAAGTGGTATGCTTAGAACTGTTTATGTAACTGCAACCCAGGTTACAGATAAAATTTTAGTAAGATTAGTGTAATTTTAGTAGATTCTTTTGTAAAGCTACACATTTCTGTAGTTTTACAAAAACTAGTTTTGTAGATTTAGATCTTTTTTTGTACAGTGTATAGATAAAATTTTAGTAAACATACAGATTTATGCAAATTCACATCTGTAGTTTTTTTTTTCTGTTCTTTTACAGTCTGGTGCATTAAAATTGTAGTATGACTCTTAGAGTGTTTACTCCAGAGGTGAACATACCTTTTAAGTCCGTCCATAACGTTGTGACTAATATATTGGATGTGAAACGCGTCGCCGCACGACAGGTTCCGAAAGAGCTTCATTTTGTTCATCATTGTGCAAGTGTTTTTGGCGAAAAATCCAACGAAGTCATCGATCAAACACCATACTCGCCGATACGTACTGATATGATCCCGTATGAATGTCCTTGTTCTTGAAGCTACAATTGCCACTTCGAGAAAAGCGTTTTGAGCGCATTGAAGGCATAAAAAAATTCGCAGAATGAGATAAAGGCCATACACGAATCTGCCAATGTAAAATGCATGGAGGATTGGGTCCGTCGCTGGCATAGTTGCATTAAAATCGATGTGGCCTACATTGAAGGCGACAACATAAATTTTAATTAATAAATTATTTTTTTATGTATTAAGAGTTTCAAACTTTCATTTCATTTTTCTTAGCTTTTGTAATTCAATATATTCGGATTGATCAAAATGCTAAAACTTAAACATATACTTCTATTTCTTATGGACAATCCATATGGTGCATTACATAGTATTAAGAGTCGCAATTTCAGTAATATCAAGATTATATATTTTTAAAAATAAGAATATTAAGAAAATAGTCATATTTATTTTATCGTTAAGTATATCAGAACATTTATTTATTTTTTCATCAACTAATTACATTTTTGGAAATAAAATTAGTATGCAAAAAAAGTGATTAAAAATTTTTAATATTTTATCTGTGGTTTAAAATTTTTTATTTATTTTTTTTTAAACTATATCAGAAAAAATGCATTTTTTATTGTTTAAATCATTTTCCTTCACAGAACCATTTCATAATTTGTCAATAAAGTATAGTAGAAAACTCAAATAATAAAAAAAGTTCGTGACAAACTGAAAGGTGATTAAAATCTCACTCCATAAATATTATTTAAACAAACAAATTCCCTTTTCGTGATTATTATTATTTTTAATTGGTTAAACTTTTGTAAGTATAGAACAACTTTGGTTGATTTGGCCACTGAAACTTAGGGTACGTACGTATTATTTCAGTCAGAAAGATTCACCGTACATATTTATTAAAGATATAGTAAAGATATAGTAAAGATATAGATTTATTTCCTATTTCAAAGTATCATTCAAATTAATAAAAGTGTTTTTCTATGCTGTAGTAAGCAAATGCTAATTATTTATTAATCTTTGGGTTTTATTATTTTTTCTTTTAAGCATTTCTAATGCACCCATAAGAAATATTTGGACCTATAACATAAACATCAATTAGTAAAATCAAAATAAGAATATTGCAGCATTAACTGTTTTGGCATTCACTGTAGAAATTTGTCTGGTTTAGTCCAAACAATGCAATATATTTAAAGTTATTTAATAGAATTTTCCTAAAATGCTATTTAATAACATTTTTAAAATTCAGGGAATAAAATCGATAAAATTTAAATAAAAATTCTAAAAGAATATAAATGTTAACAATTGAGGTAGGAAATAAAAATATATTAGGGAAGAAAATACTCCAAACATTAAAAAAACATATTTATTTTCATTATTGCATTAACAATTTTGAAAAACTATATATTTTTATTTTTCACTTTAATTTATAATCAATTGAAATAAAATTACCACAGAATTTATACGAGTTAGGTAAAACTAAAATATTCTTTGTTGGATTAATAATTATTTAGGTTCTATCTTTATTAACTTACGATAACTAACAAATGTTTATCATATATTTAAAAATGAATTAATATTTAATGTAAACAAATCCTTTCAATCAAATATTTTATAGCGAAACTCCAATTATTGTAAAATTAGAGAATTTTATCAGAAGTGTGACAATTGTTACATAAATTTATCCATATATATTTTTAGTGAAATACGAAACATTAAAATATTCATTTATATATATTTTTAAGGAAAACTTATTAAATTAAAAAATAAAAGTACGTATGCCAAAATTGATTGCAATAAAGACTTAAAGAACTTTTAATAAACAGACGCTACTAGTTTCGTACACACAAATGGTCACACTCTACTGGTCTTAAGAATGTCACAGTTTGGTTGCACAAAACTAGTAGGTGTGTTTTTAAAAAGCTTTTAAGACTTTATGCTTACTGTAATCACTTTTAGCATATGTGATTGTGATTACATATGTGATTTAGCATATGTTATTTTAATGATAATTTCTGCATTTTAAACGATAGTTTTTTCTTTTAATACCTGTTATAAAATAATGTTAAAATAATGCTGGAATTTTATTTAACAGACAGAAAAGTGTACTTCTTCCTGGTAAAGATAACATATATATCTCAAGCTTTAAGATATTATATTCTAAAGAATATTTTTGATCCCGATACCTCAACATATCTTTCAACAAAAAATCTTTTTAGTCTTTAAAAAAAAAAAAAAGTATTTCCCGAAGGGATCTGAGTTGAGAAAGATCTATTGTCTGAAGAGGGATTTTTTTCCTGATGCATTTGCTACTTTTATCGATAATGATAAATGGAATTTCAAGAAATTTATCTGGCATTGCGTTCTACAATATACTTTTTTTACTATTTATATAACGGACATCTTCAGAAAGCATACATATAAGGATAGATGACTAGCATTTTCCATTGAAGTTAGCAAATTTTTATTCTTAAAAGGTTGTGTTTTTATCGTACGCGCTTGAGATTTATTTGGAATAAGCCAAATGTTAAATCCAGTCGTATGTTGTGCTTAATGTGAGGGTGGACTTTCGAATTAAGAATTTTCATTTTTTATTTAAAATTACATTTTGATTGACATCAAACATAAATTACTTACGTACTTATAAAATGTCCTGTAAATATATATATACTATTTTGTACGATAAATGTTCCATTAATGAAAATAATGCATGAAAAAAAATCACATTTTAAAAACTTCCAGGATTTTTCTAATTCGATCAATCAATGATTACTTTAATATAGGCTCATCTTCTAGCAATATGTATATCAATATTAGTTTTGAGACACATCAGTTATTACTCAAATTACTGATGTAATTTACGCATATTTGGCGGTTTCCTTCTTTTTTCTCACTTAAGGGGTCTGAGGACTCCTAAAATTGGAAAACAATTTTTAAAAAAGACCATTTTCAACATTTAATACCTTGAAATTTATATGTTTTAAAATACCAATTTTAATTGGGATGAAAGATATAAGTATTTTCATTCATTTCATGTATTCAAAAAATTTCAAGATGCATAATTAGTATTTATAGGGGCCTCCAAACTGTCGACATTTGTCGAGCAGAAAATTGGTATAATACAATACGCGCAGGATTACAAAATAAATTTTGCAACTAGACTGAATTTTTTGTGCCTAATTGTAGAGATTATAATACTTATCCTGAACCTAAATAAATTTGTATGTAAAGCATTTTTATATTTTTAATACAAACGTGTACTGATCTGAAACAAAATTTTGAAAAGTTCAGCAATATAATCACCTAAAAATATATTTTTTGGGCAATAAAAACGAAATTTTAGGCTCCGTTTATACAAACTAACATGAAACACATGTTTTGAAAATTTCGTGGAAGAATATTCAGAAGTTTTGAAAATGTCCTGCGTGTTATGACCAGAACAGTCATTTGGAGAAAAATGACGTCAAAGTTTCGGAAATGCCGTTTCATCCATTGGGCGGGTATATTTCTTAAAGCCATAACTGGTGTCCTGAGAATTTAAAGGAAATGTTTATATCAAAATGTTCCGAAAAAATAGGAGTTTAACATCTAAAAAAATAAAAAAGTCGAGTCTTGAGACCCCTTAAAATTTTAAATGATGAATTGAACTTTAGCAATTTTTTTTTTTTACATAAAGATGCCCTATGCAAAAAAGTCTGAATAACGACCTTGAGTAATATGAAAGGGATTGGAAGAATAATAGTTACTATGAGACATCTTAACACTTGGCTATATGTTAGAGTTTAAAACTGTGTAATCCCGCCGGTTGTCAGCCCAGGTAGCTCAAACGGTAGACCATTGACAATGTAAGTCAAAGATTCTGGGTTTGAGTCTCGGCTTAGATATTTATCACTCATTTGAAAAAAATCGACTTTCTTTGACAACTTTACCAATCAGTATTATTGAGTTAGAAATAACAGTGTCTACGTCAGCTTCTGTTAGATGAAGTTCCATTACCTGCGGTTTATTCAGTTGAGTTGTTTACATGGCACACCAGATGTTATTAACCAGTAAGGTTATATGAAAGAAATATAATCATCTGTTGCAGCCTAGGTTGCTCAAACGGTAGAGCATTGTCAATGTAAGTCAAAGGTTCTGCGTTTGAGTCTTACTTTGGCATTTGTTTCGTTCACAAGGGAACCACTTTTGGTGTTGCTCGCACCTAGCATCGAGACCTGGTGCGTTTTGTAGCTCTATACATAAAAGTTACAGAACCAAAAAAATTTCTCTGTTAAAATAATATTTTATATACTTTTTTATACTTTTAATGTTTTATTATTACACATTTATTTGTTTATTTCACGCCAAAGGTGAGTTAAGTCGCCAAATATGGCGCTACAATTTTTCCGCCTGCTTTATCCAAAGAGAAAATGTACAGAACATATTACTAGAATTATATGACATTTCTTTTTTATAATTGATAGCTTAAGAAACAAATATTAGGTTTTTATTTTTTTTCTATGCAGACGATAAATACATAAGTAATAAATATAATTCTATAAAAGCTTCGAAGATCATTGAAAACTATTTTTTAGTGAAATACAAAATAAGCAAACTCTTTTCTTTTGAAATCGAATGAAATAAAGTTTCGAATGTTTAAAATAAAATGTTGCTGTATTAAATGGTCCTTCCGTAAAAGTAATCATAGAGTAAATTAATATTTTTACACAATTTAGAAAAATTACTGTGGCGAAATATATCGGACATTGCAATTTTTAGCTATTACAAATTCAGCTATGACATTTGGCTAGGGTTGCCGGAAAGCTCTACTTTTGAAAATAAACGCCAACCGTTTCCCCGCCAAAAATATGAATATAAAGCTGCAATTTTTCAAAATCAAATTTGTCGGTTTTTGAAGGAATTTTCAAACTTTTTTCAATATTTTATATTTATTATTAACTAATTTTTATTTTTAAATGATTTTCTTAAAAAAAAAAAAAAAATCAATGTTAATAGTCCGATAAGTAGTCTCGAAAATTGCATTTTCAGAAAGTTATGCTGCTGTATAATCAAGAAATATTATTTTAACAGAAAAATTTTATCGATTCTCAAACTTCATAATATAGGGCTTTAAAATGCACCAGGTCTCAATGCTAGGTGCGAGCAACACCAAAATCGGTTCCCTTGTCAGTTGGAAAATTCGAATTCATATTATTACTTTACGAATCAGTATTATTGACACGAATATTATTAGTGTGTGTAAAACTTTTTTACCCTTTACAGGGTTCGTACAGATACCGTTATTTTCAAGGCGAAATACCAGTATTTTTAATAGAAAATTAGATCTAGTTTAAACACGCGAAATTTTGCCTTATTCGAGGCTGTATTTTCTATAAGAAAATACTGGTATCGAAGAATTTCTTAGTCTCGAAATTCAAGGACCCGTACGAACCCTGGTTTAGTGCACAGCTTTGCATCTATGCAAAGAACAGTGTTTTGAATTTAATATATTTTTTTTATTCGTATATACCTAATTCACACCAGAAAATTAAAATAGCAATGTTTGCTTTAATTAATAACAGACATTCCATATTTAAATAGAGATAAATTTACCATGAAACTTTCTGGTGTAAAGTCAGATTCACTGAACTACGTAATTTCTAGAATGTATTCTATTTTGGGAATTAAAGGGTTAAATCTTAAGTTTTATAAAATAAATAATTATATAAAATAAGGTATTTGGGGACATATTTATTTAAATATTTACTAATTTGCAATGTTTTAGAGTAAAACCGCCGCACGACAGACGTTTTTAGTTGTATTGCAGATGTGCAACAGAAGAAATGTTTGACGTATTATATGAGAAATGTATCTCTGATTCTTTTTTCATTATTTTTACTGTGTAATAAACCTTTCAGAGATTCCTATTTTTTTTTTTTTTTTTCGAAAAAAAAAAATTACGCATTTAAGGGTTAATATTTGATGGGATTAAAGCATACATTAGTTTCATTTATTTATTTATTTATTTAATTGATTTTCTAAAAGCATTTGTTCATTTCGAATATCTACTATTCCTTAAAGATTATATAGTAAAAGTAAAGTTCAGAGAAAATAATTCTGCAACAATAACTTTTTCAAGACGCATTTAAAAGGATTGAGTAATAAAAAAAATTAACTTTATGAAAATGGCCACATATCAATCTATTTTGAAAATGCAACTCTAATGTCGGAAATAACCATAAATATAAGCTTTTGTACTGGACATTTTAAACTCTGTTATAATTTTTAAAAAATATCAGCTGGAATTAAAAACATTTCATCAATATGTTTGAGTTATATTATCGTTCAAATATCGTCGATTTTGATTTTCACACACATCTTCCAACTCCTGCAAATCCTTAAAACAAGTTTGAAATTGTTCGTCAAACGTGGCAAATAAGGTGCGTTCGCACTATAACTAGTTTTATAAATATTTTTTGCACCGCATATTGTACTGAATATATATTTTAGTGCATTTCATAATTGCCACAATGAAATGTTTAATGTTGCAGCAATTATATATTTAAAATTTCAGACCATTCGGTTGGGTAGTTTATGCTGTGTTGTATCTGTATGTGGACAGACGGACAGACAGACTGGCAGACAGACGGACTGACCGACGACGACTATAGGTGCTACGTATTTATAAAATTACGAACGCACCTAATTAAGCATTCCGATCTTTAAATCAAGTTTGTTAATGCAGTGCTGTCATTTATTGAACGTTTATGAATTTAAAATAATCCTGGAAGGGACAAAATCAAAGAGGAAACTATAATACGTTAGTTAAATACATAAATTAAAGTTTTGAGGAACTCAGCCTGTGTGGGTCACAGTCGAGAAAATATCTGTACACAAATGACAACTCATGAACGTATCGAAAGCGACGATTAAGGGGTTAATATCACTTATGAAAGCGACAAAGGCAACTTATAAGTCTCAACTTTTGTTCATCGAGTTGAAACAACATTTTTTTTTCCAAAATGCAAATATAATTATGATGAATAATAAATATTTTTTTTTCCATACACAATTTTTGTTATAGGTGAAGTAAACTTTTGGATCATCTTTTTCACTGCACGATTAACTGATAAACCCTTATAGTAAAATATATTAAATTAAAAATTGATAAAAATTTGTCTAATTATTTTCCTTCGCAAAAAATAAAAAATAAATGCTGTCTGTCTCTTTCTCTCTTATCTCTCTCTCTCAATCTCTCTCCATGTATATACATATATACCGGGTGTCCCAAAAAGGACTGACTGATTTTAAAATTCAATAACTTGCAAACGGTGACAGATATTTAAAAATTTCTTGCAGGAGGTTTATGGATAATGTCAAAAGTTTTATTACAGTGATTTTCGATTTTAGTTCGAATTACGAACAATAGATGGCGCTGTAAGCAATAGTCGCTAAATACAGGCTCGATTTTTGGTCCTTTCTCTTGTTTCATGCTGAAAAAGGAGATGGAAATGTATTATCCGGGCCACGAAGTACCAAAAATCGAGCCTGAATTTAGCGTCTATTGATCGCAGCGCCATCTATTGTTTGTAATTCGAAATAAAATTGAAAATCACTGTAAAAATACTTTTGACCTTATGCATAACCCTCCTGCAAGAATTTTTTAAATATCTGTCACCGTTTATAAGTTATTGAATTTTAAAATCAGTCAGTCCTTTTTAGGACCCCCGGTATATACATACAGTGAGCAAAAAAAGTATTTGCACGCAGACGATATTTTGCATAAGTAACCATAGAAAGCAAATTTGATACTATTCTCTTAATTATTCATTTATTTAAATAAGAAGAAAATAAAAATAACTACCCATTTTCCTTAAACAGTAATATTACACCTTTTAAAAAATAAATTAATATTTTCTCATACCTAAAAAGTATTTGCACACGAAGCAGTGACTATTAAAAAAGGCATTAAATGTGAACATTATGCAAATGTTTAGCATATCAGTCCCGCAGTACATTAGTCCCGCACTTTAAAGTCACGTAATATATTAACTGGAGCAGGGATTCAGGGGAGTTTTTGTTCTAATGGAGTCTAAAAAGTGTGAATTGTCTGTTGCTACCGTGAGAAGATTATATTTCTTCACAATTCTGGATTAAGTTACCGAGGAATAGGTAAAAAATTAAATCTAAACTTTTCTAGTGTTCGTTATGTAAATAAGAAGAAAAAAGAAACTGGTTCGACAATAAATAAGCCCCGAACTGGTCGTCCAAGAAAGCTAAATACCAGGCAAAGGAGAGCCATCATAAAAGAATCTTCAAAACACCCTTTTCTAAATGCTCGAGAACTGGCTGTTGATGTCGCTTAAACGTCGGAAACAATAGTTACACCACAATCAATTAGAATTATTCTTCCTGATGCAAATATTCGAGGAAGAGCCCCTCGAAAAAACCATTTATTAGTGAAACAAATAGGGTGAAAAGACTTGAATTTGCAAAAGCTTATGTCAGCAAACCACTAGAGTTTTGGAAAACTGTTATTTTTTCCGATGAAAGCCAGTTCAATATTTTTGGCTCAGATGGTAAGAAAACTGTATGGCGAAAGCCAAATACTTCTCTTCAAATTAAAAACTTGTAACAAACTGTAAAACATGGCGGTGGTCATGTAATGATTTGGGGATGCATGTCTTTTAACGGAGTTCGCTAAATGACCTTTATTGAAAGCAATATGAATGCTAAACAATATATTAATATATTGCGAGATCATTTATCCAATAGTGCTCTGAAATTAGGAATTTCTAATTCATATTATTTCCAACAGAATAACGATCCAAAACACACTGCATATACTACGAGGTTATGGTTGCTTTATAATGTAAAAAAATCAATTGAAAAAGCCACCACAGTCACCAGACTAGTGGCTATTTAAAAATATTAAATTAGTGGCTAAAATGTATGGCATATTTTGGATGTGAAAATAAGGAAAAGGGAAATTTCTAACAAATCAGAACTTAAGCAAGCTCTTAGGAAGGAATGGCTACAAATTAGCAGTGAAATATGTCACAAATTAATAGAATCAATGACCAGACGATTGCAAGCTGTAATTGAAGCAAAGGGCATGCATTCTAAATATTAGCACAGTTTTTAACTTATAAATAATTTCTCTAGTTCTATTTTTATTGCTAGTGTGTAAATATTTTTTTGGCAGTACAAATGCTACTTTTTTATGTTTTCGTATTTTAAATATAATTATTAAGTCAGATATTAAATATGTTTATTTGTTTTGTAAAAGTGTTGGTATTTTCAATTCTTAGTTGCTTTTTATTTATTTATACATATGCTACAACAAATTTACCTGCTGTGCAAATACTTTTTTGCTCACTGTATATATATACATATATATTGTTTCGCAGCCGAGCTTTTTTGCTTGCACACTTCAATTTCTAACTAAATTTTAGATGCAAATGTCTGAGGTAAATGTAGCTTTACATTTTCTGTGGTAAGATCTGCAAGATCTAATGCTGGGATGGTCTGGACGGTCAAGCCGATATATCCAGCATAAGATACTGCTCCAATCATTAATAAAATAACCTGCTGTCTACACATACACCTCTTGCTGTATAATAGTGTAAGAGTAACTAGATTCAAAAGCGAGAGAACACCAGATATTTTGAGATAATTCTACATACCAGATGACTATGTAAGTATTCAAATAATTTGGTTTCGGGATCTCCTCTGAATATGATCGGATTCCCACGACTGTGACTGTATCATAGAACTGCTAAAAAATAGTTCGGCTTACAACGAGGCCCCGAGTGAAAGCTGACTTCAATATGTCAGATCGTTACATATATACCTATACGTTTGTGTATCCGTACCATAGCAAATAGATTTGTCACCTGGTGCAAAATATCATGTTATTTAACAACGGCCATCAGTAATTCTAACTGATAGCACCAATGAAGCCTTCCCGCACTTACCCTAATGCGACCTAATCAGTTTTCAAAAATCAGTTTTCCCAAAGTGCTACCTTTTGGGAAGTGACGCTAAATTTTAGTGTGTCACAAATTTCACCAATAAACTATAAAGTAATGTAAAGCTATGCCTTTACGCAAGCGCATAATATTTTTATTAAGAATGACTTATAAAAACCTTTTAATAACATTTATTATAATATTTATTTGGGTGTATTATATATATATAAATATACACACTCACTAAACTTTAACTATATAGGTTGCCCCCTCTCAACGGTATCCACTGGCTAATTTCTAAATTGTTAGTCATAGATGTAAAGTTCTAATTACAAAAATGTTTTAAACGGGTAAGGAAACATTTTTAAATGCAATTCCAGTCAGTAATACACATTTATACAGTAATACAAAATTTAATTTTTTATACGGTTCCTAGTGAAAAAAAGTCACATATATTAAAAATATCTTGTTACACTATGAAATAACACAAAAAAATCCCATTCTTCTACGATTAAAATTGAACGAGTAATAGCTGTTTAATGTTGAAGCGTCTTTTTTGCTTTGAAGTAGAGGTCATATACAAATTTACTAGAAATATCAATAATCGTCAAATTAAAAAAAAACAATAGTTGAGATTAAATTAACATTACGATATAAATATGAAATTTATTTTCCTTCTGATATATTGAAGCAAAATATAATAAATGCACTAAAAATGTAAGTGAAATACAGTGAAACCCAGATTTTACGTCCCCCGAATCTACGTTTTTCCCGCATTATACGTTTTTTTCATCAGGTCACAGTTTTTCCGTATAATTGTAATGTTAATTTAACCCGGATCGTAAGTTTGTTATTTATGGAATTTCAAGCATTTTACGTTTTCTTTGGAAAGTAAAAAATGAAAAAAATGTTCTAAAATAAGCAATATTTTTTTCCTTTTGTGTTTTTTTTTTTTTTTTTAAGTTAATCGACGTTGTTGAAAGTTATACAATCTATGAAAGCAGAAACGCATTCTAAAGTCTCCTGTCTTCTGAAACTGATTAAACAAAAAAAATGGAGTTGCAAAATCGTAAAATAATTTTGTTCATTGATCAATGCAGTGCACATCCGGTTTTGCAGCTGTCTAATGTGCATGTCGAGTTTTTTCCGGCATTTTGCACAAGCAAATTGCAGCCTTGTGATGTCGGCATTATTCAATCTTTCAAGGTTTTTTATAGAAAGCAACTTGTCCGGAAAGCTGTAGCTGAAATAGAAAATGGAAACCTAAATGACGCCTGCAAGTTAAAGTTAAGTGTTCTAGAGGCTATGCATTTTATTTCTCCGTCGGTCGTGGAGAAACGTTATACAACTGTGCATTTCCCATTGTTTAGAAGAAAGCAGATTCGTAGCATCTAATGAGCCGAGAACAGATGAGGAATCAGCTGCGGTAGACTCGGAGAAGGATAACGAAACAGTTATCTATGATTTCGACGACTACATCCCGGAAAATTTAGCAACATATGAAGATTAAAGAGCTACTGATCCATCCGTAGCTGACGTTATGGACTTTTCGTCCACCGATGAAGATGAAGAGGAAGAAACAGAAGCACAGCCTGTCCCTTCTTTCAATATTGCATTGAAGAGCTTACAAGCAGTGAAAGACTATTTTCTTTCTCATAAAGACCAGGAAAAAACTTGCAAAGTATTTCAATCCTGGAAGATGCTGCATTCACTTTGAACTCAATGACTAAAAAACAATCCACTATTACGGACTATGTTCAACCTAAACGCCAGGATTTGCAGTTAAATGTGTTAGTAAAATGATCTTTAAATGGTATGTATAATAATGTTTTTTTCATAAAATATAGATTGTAATACCTTTTGAGAGAGTCATCTTTACTACCTTTGTTTTTTTTCTACGATTTTTTGCCTTCTATGTATTTCCCGTATGTTACGTTTTTCCCGCATTTTACGTTTTTGTACTCAGTCCCTTGAGAAACGTAAAATCGGGGTTTCACTGTACTAACATACTTTTTTTTAAAAAGAAGTCGACAAAAAATCAGCCTCATTTCCTTACAAAATAAAGCATATTTTAAAATACAATTATATTAACTACTCTGAAGTTCAGAACCATGCCAAAATACTTTCTTCTAATAATTAAAGCACTTTGTTTACGATCCCTCGAAGTATGGCCGAACTCATCTCTGTTCAGATGAAGAAAGTTGGTATAAGTCATACAATTCAAAGTTTCATAACTCGGAAAATTTTAGTGCTAGATAAATGGGACTTTTTTTTGTCTTACTTGTTAGTCTAATATGGATTTTTCACTAAATATCACTTATAGGAACGGGGACCGTATAAAATATTAAATTTCGTAACATTTAAAAAAATATTTTTATTAATCCAAACAACTTTTAAAAAATATTTTTTTTTTAACTCATAAAAAAAAAAAAAAAAAAAAAAAAAATGTAACTGGAACTATAAATATGTGACTAACGGTTTAGGAATTAGACATTGGACGCCGTTGAGAGTAAACAACCTGCATATAAAACTATAGTTATAATTTAAAAATTACATGAAACATATATTTTTCCAGGTATTTATTTGTAATATTTCAAGTGCTAAATTCAGAAATATTGTTTTGTACAATCTCAACGTGATCAATTTTGACATGAAAATTATTTTTGAACAGAAATATTTCCAATTAACTTCATAATATTAAAAAAAAAAAAAAAAATTGATTTCATACTAGCAGCAGATACTAACAGATATAATGTGAATATGCGTATATGTAATATTTTCATTAAAAAAATCTTTTTAATAATATATATATATATATATTATAAATACCTCATTATTATAGATTTAAGAGGTTAATTTTTTCTGTAAATATGTAATCTTAATGTTAAACTGATGTTTAAATTTTTAGTACCTACTTCATTGTTAGTCAATTAATATTTGCAAAGGAAAAACCGATTTTCTGTACTAAACTTTATCAGGCTGTATGAAATACTCGCTTTATGAGTTATCTCTGCTATAGATATTTACCAGATATATTCAAGTGTTAGTTGTATTATTACAAGGCAACAATATTCATATTATGAACAACAATCTTTAATATATTGTTGCTTTCACATTCTATAAAGCAACTGCAACAATTGTGCATATTTATTGACTACTTACGTAAGCAAGAATCATTGTCAGTAATCATTCGGAACCAAGCTTACCCTGGATTTATCAACTACTAGAGCATGCTGGGTGAAAACGTCATCAATATCCCATCGATGAAACTCTGGCATGTACTGGGGTGAATTTTGTTGGTGAGAAATATTCGCTGATTCATCTTCACAATATCTCATAACCTTATTCCTCTTAACAGGAGAATTAATTCATGTGTATTTATAAAATTCATCTATTTTCGAAACTTAAACGCGAGTAATATACGCGAGTTTGTGTTCTTATCATTAAATTTCCTATTTCATTTTATAAATTTCCTGAAATGTACGAAGTTTATCACTCATAAATATTAAACACTCGTATTATAATAACCCCAAAAAGCACCAAGAGGATCGGAAAGCATACGAACTTTTTAAAATGTTCGCCCATCGAACAGTAATTGTAATTTTCTGTAGATGTCCTATAGCGCAAGTAAAATGCGTCCCTGGAGCCATTTTTTGTACACTACTAAACCTCGGTTGGTTCATAAAAACAATATAGCCCTCGAAATGCGTGAAATTGCTTTGCGGACACACCTAATTTCCATATACCATGTATTTCATGAGTCTATATTATCCACTGTTTCATTTTTTGAAAAACTAGTAAATAAACAACACTTTCCTCTATATCCTCTCCTATCGGCGGCTATATACAAAATACGAGTGGGACACTTCAGCAGATAAAGTAATACTAAACTTAACTGCAGAGAGTTGGGACAGCGCTCCTCTTAACTGATTAAAAATCTGATATCGCAGCCCCGCGTTGAATGATCACTTCCTTATATGAAGCGGTTAACACGCACTTCACATGAGAAGAAGTTATGTTTAGGAATGTAATTAGAGAGTACTAACTTGGCTGCTTACGTCCCACTTCCCAAAATTAACCAACGTCTAAAATCTACTTTTTTAAATTTGTGTACCTAAATGTACCAAAGGTGGTATTATCCATATCAACATAACGACCTCGCAGTATTTTTCGATAAATCTCCGAATTCAGATATAATTCGATGAATTTCCGCAGTGATATTACATATGCGTGGACTAGAGAAGTTTACAATCATATTGTACGAAACTTGGGACCTAACCTGTAATGTTGTATTCTAATTAATCTTGGATTAACTCCATATTATCCTTTTGTATATTTTAACCTAGCTGCTTATGTCTCACTTCCCAAAATCAATCAAAACTTAAAATCTAATTTTTTTATTATTATTTATGTACCGAAATGTACCAAACTTGATATTATTCATGCGTACATCATCTGCTTACATGCACAGCATACACTGCAGTATATGCACATACAAAGTGATATGGGCTTGCTTGGGGAGGGTACATTCATCCTTTTTTTTCAATCTTCATGCCTTACTTTTTAATTACATACTTTCATACATCCAACTCGCACACATATACATTACATATATTATGTTGCATATTTACGTAGACATTTTGACAGACAACATAGCATGTTTACACAAATTTCCGTAAATCAAAGGTAGAATACATACAAAATATAAAACATACCTTGCATACAATACATACAAGCATAACAATTCTAACCCGTTAAGGGTCAAGTAATTGATTTCTGTAATTTTGAGCTTAATTTTGAGTTCTAACTGGAATTTTTGAAAATAATGAATTGCAATTATTCAGTTTTATTCAAGAAAGTTATCGGAGTAAAATTTTTTTCAAAATTTCTCGTAAGATTTTTAATTAAAATTCAGTGGCTTAATTAATATCACACAGCTCTTCATGGTGTTAATCAATAAAAACAGCAGCAACCGCTGTTTTGCTAATGACGAATCTTTCGATTGATATTTATTCAATAATCCTGATTTAACTGAACTTTAAAACTTATGCGTTAGATTTAAAAATTTAACTTTATTCGAAGATTTTTATTTATTTATTTATTTATTTATTTATTTATTTTTTGGTTAGGCCAGATTTTTATCAAAGGGGAAAAATACTTCACAAAAAATAGTACACCCTCCTCCATGCTAATTTTTCATATACCATCTAACATTTGAAAACTAGTTTTAAATTCTTCCAGATATGCATGTGGGTGATTTCAACTTACATCCTCTGTCTTTATTTTAATATAACAATTCAAGGTATATTCCGAAATTATTGAAATAGAAATAAATACTTATTTCTAAAAATTAGCTATCCAACTATTTTAATTACATTAAAAAAGTGATGTTGAACACAATTTCAAATTTTATTTTACGTTTAAATTTCGGACTGAAATGATTAGCAAAATTTTCCCGAAAGTTATGATAACTGCAATTAAATGAACAGAAATATCAATCAACGAAACAAATCCTAGTGAACTATTTTTTTTATAATTTAACAGCGTAATATGATAATTTTCAAAAAAAATATATCGTTATGTATAGGAAAGTTTTTCACAGTACAGCAAAAAGAGGCTTCGAGAAAATAATTGATCATTCAATTACTTAACTATTTTAGAGTTGCGTACTTAAAGATTAAAAACGGAACCATTATAACATCGCTTCTTGTACGTCTGTCACAGCCATTTTACTAGTAAACTACAGAACGTGGAAAGTTCAAATTGGGGGTAGTAATAAAGACTATTGATCCACATATTTACAGATCATTAAACATTCACCAATATATTTAGGAAAAATGTAGAGGGGCTAATTATGTTACTTGAAAAAAACCCTTTTTTATATAAATATCTTGCAGGTTATCGTATGAAATAGTTCAAAACGGACTCAAAAATACATATTCCTTTAATTTTAGGCATTACATTTTAAGAGATATCGTTGAAAATGTATTTCAAAAATATGTTCCCCCTCTCCTCTATTTCCGAATCTACTGAAACTAAAATTATGAAAAAATTAGAGGTAGTAGACGTTAATTTAAACCTTGCAGTAAAACTATAGCGATTAGATTTTATGTCGCATAGTTTTTGAGAAAAGCGCATTCTTCCGTTATACTAAAATTTCGATTTGCGGGCGTTCAGCAAAGGTGTTGAGGAGCGCTGGAGGTACCTATCACAGAAGCAGTAAAAAAGTGTTGCTGATAATGATTTGAAAAAAAAAAAAATCGTCGGTAATAAGCCGAGATATTAACCTTTAAATTCACGGACGGTTTGGACATATATAATGATAATGGCGGTGTACTCTGTGTACTATCGGCTTTTAAAGTCAATGTGATAACTTTTAATGATATATTTGTGTAATGAAATGACGTTTATAGCATTTACGTTTGACGTTAATTGCTTTTTTACTGCTACTGGGAGCAGTAAAAAAGCAATAAACGTCAATAAACGTTGTTGAAAACAGACTAATTTAATTAGAATTAACCGCATAAATACTATGGGATTCGCTAATATCTTGCATTGAATGGATCTTTCAATACGCTTCCCGTGTCTTTAAAAAACGTAAAACCGTATCTCTAAAAACGCGGCACGGACCAAGGCGCCGTTGGAACTTTGCGACCTCCTTTTGAAGCGCGCTAAGCACAATGCCAAGTTTAATCTCTGAAAAGTGTTTTATTTTAGCTACACTGCAAAAATAAAGATTAAAACTACGCTGAATTTGGTTTTGTGAAATGCCAAATGAATTTTAAATATGCACTTCTCTTTTTGGCAGTAGCGAATTAAGTTCATCACTAACAGATTAGGATAATGTTGAAAAAGAGTTATACATAATAACAATATTTGATATTATTTAATCTTCATATCTCTTTGAACTTCTACGGTATACTTATTCATATTTTTCGAGTATATAAAGCTATATCCAACCGTACTTGTATAGTTTTTTACAAAATCTTATTATTCTTTAGCAATGATTTACTTTTAATAATACAGTTCATACATTTATTGTACGTATATGTACCGAATATGGATTATTTTATACAAAAATTGCTCGCAGTTTTATAAAACATAAAATATGCACTTATTTGTATGCACAGTAAATTGCAGATAATTTGCAAAAGAGTGTATACTTTTGAAATAATAAAAAATATTCATTTATTATGCACAAATTGTGTACAATTCATAATTTTTTGCAAAAGAAGTGCAGAGTTTATCTAGCTAGGTCTTTTTATCGTGATTCATTTATTTATTATGTGGAAACCTCGGCGTGCGTGTAATACTCACACTTGGCCGTTTATTTAAAAATAAGAAACATTTATTTTTTCATTTATGAAACTCATTCTGTTTACCTGACATTCGTAGTCTGCAGTAGTTTTTATTTTCAGGCCGACAACATTCATGCTTTATTTGAATCAAAAATATGCATCCTCAAAACTCATAAAACACACATTTGATTTCCAAGATATAAACAATAAGTGCGTAAAACTAACATCCCCAAACGTCCATGAAATAGGAAGATGTCCACAAAATTTGGGGACCATAGTTTACACTTTGATTTTAAAAGACATATTACATTTTAACAAGAGAATAAATCCGTGTACCCGAAGAAAACACAAATCTTAAAACTTTTAAATTGTTAGGTTAGGAAACATTAAAAACAATTCCACGATAACTCTGTTGTAAAATGTGATCATCGTAGGGAAGACGACGGATAGAAATTTGTCTCATGAGCTGTTGGAACTAGATGGATAATAAATTACTCGTCTCCATGATCTTTATTGGAATATGCTTAAATCTCACGCTTCGTGCCAACTGGAACACACTGTAGGAGCTGCATTGTAAACATGTCACTTGAGTTGTGAAATTTTAAATATCGGGAGCTGTTCAAACAACATCCTGTAAACGCATAAGAAGGCATTCATGCATTAAGTGTATATTTATAAACACATATTAAACACATTTATATGGACATTAATAACTGGTCACTTTCTATTTTAGATATTTTATCGAATATTCAGAAATATACTTGTCAGGATTCTTCTGGAATTTCAGCATTAAAAAGAACATGTTCGACTTCATATTTATTAATGTCGATTTGATAAGGGGCATAATTATTGGGCCGACAAAAAATCAAAGAACAAAAATAATATTGTGGACCACCTTGTAAATTAAAATGCACGAAATGATCTATCTCTGCAGAATACAAATTTGTGAATACTGTGCAACATGGTTACTGATTTTTGTAAAAATAGCACGTATATTCATGGAGCTATATCAATTTTTTTTTTAAGTTCAAAAAATTTATGCATGTTTTCAGCTTATATCATGCAGCGTTTTCAACCAAATTTAACACCAAATTCATAAAAAATGACAAAATGTAGTAGAAATGATATAGTGCAATTGAAATAGAAATGTATTAAATATTTTATGAAATATGAGTAGTTGTATGAAATAATTTTTATTTGCACATGTGCGAATGATCACAAAGATTTTGTTGCATAATTTAACCTAATTTAGACAATATTCAACTCTATGGAGCAACTCATAAAAAAAAAAAAAAAAAAAAAAAAACAGTCAAATATCGTGAAAATTCAGAAAGTTTTTGTCGATTTAGTGAGCTGATTTTTAGTTTTTCTCTAAACACGGCTGAATGATAAGGGATTTTACACAAATTGTAATTTTTTATTAACTGACATTCAGAAAACAGTCAATATTTAATTAATATCAATGAGTAGATTTGGAACAAATGCTTCGATTTTGATATTTCTTTATATCATGGAATAGACTCGTTCAGCTGGTTATACAAGAAGAATAAAGTATCAATAAAAAAATGAAAATTTAAATTGACAATTAGTGGAAAACCCCTTATCATTCAGCTGCTTTTAGAGAGCAACTAAAAATCAGCTCAGTCTATCGACGATATCTTTCTGAATTTTGGTTGAAAACCCTGTGTGATATAAGCTAAAAGCAGCATGAAGCGTTTGAACTTTCAAAAGAAATCGCTATATCTCCAGGAATATACGTGCTATTCTTCCAAAAATCAATAAACATGTTGTACAGTATCCACAAATTTGTATTTTACAGCGATAGATTATTTCGTGCATTTTAATTCACAGGTTGAACAAAGTATTATTTTTATTTTATATTTAATACGTGATTTATCACATTGTTAACTAATCATAGAACCAATAGAGTGAAAACTGCCCAAGCCAGGAATGGAACCCGCAATCCTTGAATAACGCTCCAACTGCTTTACCATTTAAGCTACGAGGACGATACCTAGTTGAGCATCTCTCACTCACATATGTTAGTAAGGCTGCAACGGCAGCACAAGATGGAATTGTCTTCATAAACACACAATCCTATGGCGAATCATGATATACAAATAAACCCAGCATCGGTGAACACATATATAATTTTAATTAATTTTTCAATTAATTATCAGCAGTGAAATTACGCTCGAAATTACTGAACATTTAATACGTGATTTATCAAATTGCTAACTAAGCGTAGAATCAACAGAATGAAAAATGCCCATGCCTGGAATCGAACCAGCATCGGTGAACACATAGTAAATTGGGTGAAGATGCCGTAGTTTTTGACTTTATTATTTTAAAAATCTTCTGTTGTATTTAATTGTTATTCATTGATTTCTTGTTGAAGTTTGCACCCTGGTGTATCTTGTAAAACCTTATTTAATTTTACAGATATCATATAAAGCATCAAAAATGTTGTTTTTGTAAACACTTGCATTGCGGCATCTTACCCATACCTATGAGTAAGATGGCAAACTATCTAGGGGTAAGAAGCCTTGTGGAGTTTCAACGTAAACAATAATTTTTGTGAAGCAGTATAAAATATAATGGGACGAATAAAAGTTACTTTCATACTCTGTTAACTTACTTAATATTAGGAAACTACAAAAATGTGAATGTAACAAACGTTTGCAATTTAATAAAAGGACAAACTAATATTTGAAAAAAAAGTTATTTTCTACTTAACATTAAAAAGAATTATGGCTCTTACGTATGCCTATATTTAAACATTATAAAAAGTTTAAATAACATAAAGCTCCCGTGATTAAGTGCTTTAGAATGCAGATATTTTTTTGGTGTTCTTCATATATTCCTTTTTTCTCTTCAGCTATAACTCAGATCTGCCACAGACTGAACATTTGTTGAGGCACTTTAAGCAACTTTTATATAATCAACAGTTTCACTATTTGCATTTGATCCGATCACATTTTTCAGAGGGATTATTGCACTCTGCTAGACACTCTTAACACTGATTCTCATTCACATAAAAAAAATCCTCATCTTCTGAATCTTGGTAGAAAATTTAATCTGTTATCTTTTCAAAGCAGATCATATTACATATTTCATATACATTTATTAAAATTATTTATAACTGCATTTAACATCAAATTTTTAACAATGATTAAAATTAATAATTATTAAACAATTATTTATAAGGCCAATAATGTTTATTTATAAGGCAGAATACATATGGAACCTTTCAAATTATGTTCACCTTAGATTTTAATATTTCTTTATGTCATTTTAAACATTTAGAAAATTTATAATTTTAACTAATGATTTTTTTAATCATTTATTCAGATTGATTTCACTGATTTAAATTATCTGATTAAAATTGTTGGCAAGTTAGTTAATATACAAGAGTAATTTATTCAATGAAGAAACAACCAGGCATTTGACCGCAACCGAAAATAACTGGCATCTTACCCTAAGGGAAAACAGCCGGCATCTTACCCCCAAAAATTTTCGTCGACTCACCCCAAAGTACAGGGTAAGCCACCGGTGCCCCCCCCCCCCCAGTGGCGTGAAGAAGCGGGAACTGGCCACCATTTATGCTTTGCAGAAAGGCCAGGTACCAGTACTCTCTAAAAACATCAGATTTATCTCTCTGGTTTTTAAAGTAAGACTTGTGTGTGTAGGCAAATAAAGAAGTCAGGTAAAAGATTTTTGACACTTACCAGAAGTGTTTTGAAGAAATATCAATAAAAAAGTACCACTTATTTTTTTTTTAAACAACGCAAACGGAAATTAAAATATCAGTAGAGAACCCTCTTACTTACAACTGAACGGTGTACCCTACAGCGCCTGCGTATATGAAAACTACGTAATTCGGCATCTTGTACAACAGGGCATCTTACCTCAACTTACCCTACATATTTTTAACATTCCGGTGGAACGAGGAACGAAAAAAATTGCCTTATTTTATCCACGGTTTTCGATGATTAGATAATAAAAATTTTTCTCTTGAAGTATAGTGTTAGGAAAAAAGCGTAGAAATTTGCTACTATGATATCGAATGAAAAATCAAACAACGCATTTCATTACGGATTCAACAACTACAGTTTGTTGAACAAATAAAGAATGCCACTATCATATATACTAAAAAAATTAAGATGATCCACTGAGTAGTTTTTTTTTTTTTTTTTTTTTTTTTTTTTTTTTTAATCTTGCCCACCTAACCGTGTCAACCATATTTTTTGACACGTTGGACAAGATTAAAAAAAAACTACTGAATAGATCATCTTGACTTATTTTTAATTAAAGATTATTTAATTGCCTTCGATATGAATTAAATCTTTTACTGAAATTATTTTTTTTTAAGTTATTAGTACATTAGAACGAATTTTTTTAACAAAAGAAAAATTAATCAGCCATTAGATAAATTTTTTAAATAAATTTATGTGTTCCTTTAATTTAACTAGAAGCTATTCTCACGAAGTTTAGGAAAAAAAATTATTTTTGTGTTTCAGATAATTCTACAAGGCACTATCATGCCCACCATCTCGACGAAATTTCCCAAGGTAGTTGAACATATTTGTTTATAACTTAGAGTAGAAGCATCAAAATCTAATAAAACAATTTTTGTGTATACCTTAAGATATGTACAATAAACTGATAAAATTTCAAAAAGATCCATCATGCAGTTTTCTTACAAAAAAAAAATCATAAAAAAGTTTTTTTTTTCTTTTTCTTGTCTCCTAATGTAGAAGGTCCCATTAAATGTCGATGATTTAGAAAAGTTTTGAGTTCAGACTTTGGGAATTGCAGGCATCTAAAAGAATTCTTAATAAATTTACTTAAACCGAAACATTTGAAGATAAAATATGTTATATTTATTACATTTTTTTACAACCGGAAAAAAGTCATTTCATTTCGAGAAAGGAAAAATATTATAACAATTATTTTTCCCTATTAATATAAAATTTGTTTGTCGCAGTGAGCCTGCATTATAAAACAAATAATATTTAACTAATTTATGTACATTCCGTTATACTGACTTGTTGCTATTATAAATATGACTTCTATAAGGCTGCGGTTTGTACTTTATATAGATATATAATTTTTATGTAGTTTAAAATATAATATATATGAATATTATAACCTAGACCACAATTATCTCATATTTACAGCATTGAAGCTGAGGGTTCTAAATCTGATGTTTTGGCTGTCACTTGAACTGCAATATATAATAGCAAAGACGAATGAAATGGCGGTTATGATTAAAAATGCATTATTTTGTCAATCATGCATACAAACATACGCTTTATAAATGACGGAAGAACATTTATGCTCAAGGGAAGCAACAGTCAGCTTTGCAAAATATATTTCCGGATCTTATTGTAATCTTTCACTGGTATTAAATTTTATTTAACTTACAAAAGCGAAACGTAAAGGCTGGATTAATGCACAGATGATGGAAATTTCAACTAACGAGAATATAATTAGAGAAAAATCGACTTTTAAGTAAAGAACAGTTTGCTCCAAAAATTTATGCACAAATTTAGAGAAAGTCACTTGGCAGCTATGCGGTAATCTTGTATATCATCTTGCTGTATATTAGGTCAAAAAAATTCTGAACAATGACTATAAGTAAAGTTTTCGTTAATTTAAGAATAAATAAATGCACCGAGTTTTTTTAAATACTTTTTTTTTGTCATAAGAGTTCGTCTAAAGTACTGAATAACATTTTTTAATAATGCTTAATAATTAAATATAGAGTTTGCCGTTATACACTTACAAAATTGCACCAACTTTCATTTTTTTAAGTTTAAAATCTCATTTATGAAATTAGATTTACTTGAATCAAAACAGTGCGAAAGCTTAAATAGTTTACGCGCAAATTATGATAGGGTTAGAAATGTTCAAAATTCGAAGATGCTTTTGTCAAATCCAGGTGACAAACTGTAATTTATATCGTCCAAAAAAAAAGGCATCTGACTGAAATATTTATTTAATAATACAATGAATGGAGATACAATGAATGGACACAAACGTTATCTAGACATTCTTTTTATTCAAAAACGAATTTCTATTTCTGAAAATTATTAATAAATTCAATTAAAAATATTTTGATTTGGTTTATATTACATTTTTTAATAAACTTATTTTTCTATCCGTGATAAAAGAAGGTTATGTTTATGTGTCATTCTAAGGGGCTCTGCCCCCTACTAGCTATGCACGCCAAACCCCCGTTTAGACACTAAAAATCGGTTAATTTGATTGGCTTTAAAAAGATTAGGGAAAGAACGATTGGATTATGATTAAAAAAACCAGTGGCGATCTCTCCATTCATTCCCTTTTACTGAGGGATTTTAAGGCCAAATCAGCTAAAGTTTTATTAATATTTTACTGATGTTAATTACTGTTTTCGTGTTTAATTAAATAAGATTAGTTACAATTGTCAATAATTAAAAATAATAACATTTTCTAAAATATGTAAAAAATATCTCTGGAAATGCAGAAAATTTGAATTTAAAATCGAAAGGATCCCAAAAATGAGTCAAATAATAAAATAATAATAATAAATGCAGTCTGCCCACCGTGAGTTTCTAATGTATAACCTTAGAAAAAAATTATTCAATTCCTGTGTATAGTTTTTGCTTCTATAAAAAATTTTTAAGGGAACGATTTTGACCAAATTTTACATTAAATAGCTCTTAAAATAATTCTTCGATTTAAAAACTGTCCGCTTCAGCGTATTTATAGAACATCCCTCTATAATACCACCAATTTACATGTTTTGTATGCAGTGTTATCCTTAACATTAGCGAAGAAAGACCTCCGGTCACAAAAAAATTATTTGCATCGGCGGCGACAGTGTTAATTACTTTTTTTAGATTAGAGGGACGCAATTATTGTGCTTTTTCGTATTACGAATACTCATTGCTGTTTTCGTATATATCATCTTTGCAGAGATTCCTTTCAACTAAAATTCTCACTTACCATAGAAACACCCTCGTTCTTACAAAACCATGTTATAAACTTCTTCGACATTAAAAGTGTATCTTTTTATATTATATTTATTCATAAATTTATTTTTCCATGCGTGGTAAAAGACGGTTATATTTATATATCATGTAGAATTATTATTATCATGATTATTCATATAACGAATGCACATTACTCTTTTCGTGTGCATTTATACAGAGATTATTTTGCATTAAAATTGTCAACCTCGATAGAAAAGCTCTCGTTGGTTCAAAAATATTTTATAAACAGCTTTGATATTTAAATTGTATTTGATTTATATTCCATTCATTAATAAAGTAATTTTTCCTGGCTTAGAAAAAGAAAGTTATATTAATATACTATATATAATCATTATTTTAATGGCTATTCACATTAAGTATATCCATTACTGTTTTTGTGTAAATCCTTTGTACTAAAATTCACAACCGCGATAGAAATACACTCGTTATTGCATATTATAAACATCTTTGACATTTAAATTGCATTTGGTTTACATTAACTTTATAATTAAACTTATATTTTTAGCAGTGGTAAAACGCGGTTATGTTTAGATATTATGTAGAATCATTATTATTATGATTATTTACTTTATTCATATAATCACAAATACTTATTACTGTTTTCGTGTATATATTTCCTACGCAATTTTACATTTTTCGTAGACTAGATTATACACAATCCTTTGTATTCCTAGGTATTAAGCGGATCGCAAAAAAAATTTCAAACACTAATATGGGTCTCATAACAATACAGTTTGGAAACCATATATTTATATGCAATGACGATATATATTCAATACATCCAGATTCATATTCATCATATTCAAAATAAAATGAAATATAAAATGTTAATATTCGTATATTATAATGCTTAATCTCCTTTAAATATATTTACACGCTCAATTCTCTTGTTTAATTAATTACTGCTGAAATTGAAACTGTTGAGATATAAAAAGATAACAACACAAAAATAACAACCTTACAGTCATGTGGAAGAAAACCGCGCACAAATATTCCCTATAAGGTAATCGCTAACTCCCCTCTCTGAGCATGTCAATTGCTGTAATCCTAACACGCAAGTGCAGCCAACAAAACGAGAAATGAGGATCGATATCATTTCTCTCTCTAGCTTGTTGAACTTCAGGGGTTCTTGTAATTTCTTCTTTCGTATCTAGACAAAAAAATCCCTTTTTTCTTGTGTGTGTAGGAGCCTGGGGGGAAAACTGCTCTGAGTAAAAGAATACTTTTTTTTAACTAATACATTTGTTTTTAAATTAATTACTTCTGCGGAATGATTCTGTTAAAATATTTATGAATATTGGGTGAGGATAATTAAAGTATATCAGTTAAGATCAACATGTGGCGCTGATTTAATTATCACAATGTCAGGATTTTTTTTACTTTTCCTTTTAAATAAAGTAAAAGTTACATTTTTAAGGAAATTGTTAATGTACGCTGTTCAAAAGTTTATGGCGTTGTAATATGTTACATTTTACAAAATAATTTAGTTATGAGTTAAAGGAACATAAAATGGGTTTTTTAATGTTACATTAGATAAAAAAATACCCTTTTATTTTCTTTTTTCTGTGTGTTTGTATGTGCCTAAGGAAAAGCTATTGTGAGTAAAGTAAGTTTTTTAACTGATGCATTTGTTTTTTAATTAATTCCTTCTACGGAATGATTTTGTTGAAACATTGCCGAATACTGGGTAAAGATAATTAAAATTTATTATTTAAAATCAACATAAATCAATGAATTAATTATCAAAATGTTACGAAAATTTTATATTTTTACTTTATAAAAGGGTAAATTGATATATTTAAATGAACTACTAATGCCTCTGTATAAAGAATAGGGAATTCTTAAATGTGACACATGAAAACATATCTTATTTATTCGTTACGTGTAGAACTTGAAATATATTTCTAAACGTAATGAAATTTTATAGAAAAAACTTTTTTTTTTTTTTTTTTTTTTTTTTTTTTTTTTTTTCGTGTGTGTGTCTGAATAAGCCCAAGTTATATTTTTAAAGAAGATACTTTTTAATTGAAACATTTATTTCTGTGGAAAGATTCTGTTAACGTATTTCTGAATATTTGTTGAGAATATTTAAAATTATCTGTTAAGATCAACTGTGGCACCGATATAACAATCAAATTGGCACACATTTTAAAACTTTTGAATAATGGAAAAGTAATATATTTAAAGGAAATGTTAACGACCGTTAATCAAATGACATTGTTAAATGTTACACATTACACAATATTTTAGTTATGAGTTAACGAAGAGAACAAGAGTTCAGGGGCTCACAACCATACTAGACTAAGTCCATTCTGAAAAAAAAATGATGTAGTCCATTTGAAGGTGCACAAAATCTGTTTTATTCACTTCCTCAGTGCACCAAGTCTTAAACATTTGCTATATACGAGACAGTATGTGAAAACAGACTTGGTTCACTGTAGGAGTAGAAAAAACAAATTTTATGCACCCTTTAAATTGAATAATATATATATTTTTAAAAAAATGGACTTGGTCTACTATGGTTGTGAACCTTTCAATTATATTTTTAAGTGTTAATAAAATTTTAGACAAAAACCTCTTTTTTATTTATGTGTATATATATGACCCCATTGGAATCTGCTGTGAAAAAAAGAAGTGTTTTGTTAACTAATGCATTTTTTTAATTAACTACCTATGGGGAATCATTCTGTTAAAATATTTCTACATATTTTGTAAGGATAATTAAAATTTATATGCTAAGATCTTCTGGCGGCTCTGATTTAACTAACGCATATCATGAAATTTTTGTACATTTACTTTCAAATAAAGAAGTAACAAAATTTCGAAAGAAAATTATAATATTTGCCGATTAAAAAATAAAGATCGCGTTAAATGTTGCTTTTTATATCATACATTTGTTATAAGTTAACGAAAGGAACATGAAATATATTTTTTAATGTTATGTTAATTAAATTCTAGATAAGAATTTTTTTTTTTTTTTTTTTTTTTTTTTGTAGATGTATAAAGCTGAGGAAAATCAATTAAATGTGGTTAAAATGAGACTTGCCTTTTACACTATTGCATTTGTTTCAAAATTAGTTACTTCTGTGGAATGATTGTATTAAAAAATTTATAAAAAGTGGGTCAAAATCGTTAAATTTTATCAAATAAGATTAACATGCGGTAACAATTTATTTATCATGGTGTCACGATTTTTTATTTTTTATTTTACATAAAATAAAGGAAAAGTATTACTTTTGAAGAAACTGATAATGTTTGCGGATCCAAATAAAAATGTCTTGTTTGATGTTACACATTACAACATAGTTTTTTCATGTGTTAAGGGGACATTATAGGTTTTTTAACTTTTGTGTTAACAAAATTGTGGAAAGTCTTTTCTTTGTTCTGTGTATGCGTGAGCCTGAAGAAAAATGCAGTGAATAAAAGAAAATTTTCTTTTTTAATCAATGCATCCCTTTAATTTAATTACTTCTGTGAAATGATTCTATTAAAATATTTAATACTATTGGATGAGAACAGTTAAATTTTCCCTTTAAAGAAAAATATGTGGCGCTAACTTCCTTATGATAAAGTCTCGAAATTTTTAGAATTTTAATTTTAAGCATAAAATGAGTATTTTTAATGAAAATGATAATGAAAGAAATACATATAAAATTCGCTGCTGGGAGTATATATGGCACTGTTTTGTGTTCGCAAAATCCTTCACTCCCTGTCTTCTTTAATCACTCTGCAAAATTTTTTTTCATTCTCGCAATGATATTGTTCACTGACTAAAATAATACGACTTGTTTTAGATATGAGTTAATGGATAGAAAATAATTATATTTTTAAGTGTTTATTTACATTAATCCAACGAAATTAAAATATGCACAAGGTGGCCATAATTAAACAGACAATACTCCGTGTATTCCACAGCGCGATCTAACTGGAAGAATAGAGGTAATTTTTTTAGGATGTCTAAGCAAGACGAAGGACGTAGGATACCATGAAAGAAATTGATCTAAAATTTACCATTGAGAGGTTACGTGGCACTGTTTTTTTTTACGCAAAATCTTTCTCTTCCTGTCTTCTGTAACCATTTTACAAAATTTGTCTCCATTCTCACAATGATAATGTTCACTGACTGAAATAATATGACGTTGATAAATGTTTTATAATGCGGCTCGTTTTAGATGTGAGTTAATGACGGGAAAGTAATTATATTTTTAAGTGTTTATTTACATTAATTCAACGAAATTAAAATTTTAATAACAAACAAATTGAAATATGTACGAGGTGGCCATAATTAAACAAGCAATACTCCGTGTGTTCCACAGCGCGATCTAACTGCGAGAATAGAGCTAATTTTTTTAGGATGACTAAGCAAGACGAAGGACGTAGGATACCATTAAAGACATTGATCTAAAATTTACCATTGGGAGGATATGTGGCACTGTTTTTTTTATCGTAATATACCCCCCCCCCCCCCCCCCACTGAATTCGTTAATCATTCTACAGCATTTGTCTTCATTCTCGCAGTGATAATGTTCACTGACTAAAATAATATGACGTTTTTAAGTATTTTATAATGCGGCATGTTTTAGATATGAATTAATGAAGGGAAAATAATTGTATTTCTAAATGTTTGTTTAAATTAATTTGACGAAATTAAAATTTTAGTAACAAATTAAAATATATGCAAGATGGCCATAATTAAACAGACTACTTCGTGTATTCTGTAGCGTGATCAACATGCGAGAATAGAGCTAAATGTTTTAGGATGACTAAACAAGACGAAGGACGTAGGATACGATGAAAGAAATGTATCTAAAATTTACGGCTGGGAAGATGTGTGGCACTGTCTGTTTTCGCACATTCCTTCGCTCCCTGTATTCTTTAATCACTCTACAAAATTTATCTCCATTCTCGCAATGATAATGCCCACTGACTAAAATAATAGACGTTTTTAAATGTTTTATAATACTACTTGTTTTACATATGAGTTAATTAAGGGAAACCAATTATATTTTTAAATGTTTGTTTAAATTAATTCAACGAAATTGACATTTTAGTAATAAACGAATTAAAACATGTAGAAGGTGGGCATAATTAATCAGACAATACTCTGTGTATTCTGCAGCGAGATCTAATTGCGAGAAGAGAACAGAAATTTATCGGATGATTAAACAAGGAGAAGGATGAAGGGTATCATGAAAGAAATATTTGCAAAATTCAACGCTAGATGATGTCGATTACTGTCAGATTAATTATAGCCACCTAGCGGTGAATAATGAACTATTATTTTAATTGTTTTATACGAATTTTACGATCATTATTAGAAACATATCTCATTTTTATTTTAATTTTAGTAAAAGAATTATTAAATTTTAAGTTTTGGGTGTACTTTTTGAGGTACCAGTTTCTTTCTTGATTAATATAATTTAAACTATATTTTAAAATGCTTTCAGTAAATACTTATTTTTTGGCCACAGTTTTGCGAATGCAAAACCATTCTTTTAATTCCTTGAATACAGCTAATATTGCAAATGCAATATTTTAAATAGTAAAACAAACATAGTAAATTAATTAATGTACTTTCATTATCATCACTCTAAGTCTTATTATGTATTTTAAAAATATATAAAATTATTTTATACATCTCATTCAGGCTTTAAATCCCACTTCATAAATTTGCTTAACAAAATAGTTATCCATTTAGCAGATAAATAAATATTACATGCATGTAATCTGACAGTTATTCAATTTTCATTAATTTCATGGACATCATAACAAAAAAGAACCTTAAAATTGACATTAACAGCCTTTTATGCTGATGATTATGTTATCTTTCTACCTCATTGTTTAAATTAAATGATAAGCATCCTGTCTCATAGCCAAGAGATAAATTAAAAGATTATATGCTATTTTTTATCGAACAGGTTTCCTAATAAGTTCACTGTAATTTAATTTTAAACCATGCAATCAGTTCATCGATCTACTAGATAACAAAAAATTAGTCTCCGCTTCATGTTATTTTTTTAAGTTTTTAGCACTGTAAAAAAATACATATTGGAAAATTTACGGATATTCTTATCTTCTTTATTTGGGTACTATAAATTAGTTTCATTTGGGTATATATTTGAAGACTGCGAACTATTTGCAAGGGTGATTCTTTCTGTACATTTTTAGTCGTGCGTGTCCTTTTGTTGTCATTAAATTTTGTTTTTTTTATCTTTTTTCCCGCAATATCTTCTTTATAAAAATTTACTTAAAACAAATCGGAAATTGTAGGTCAAACGTGACAAATGAGGTGCTTTCGTACTATAAGTAGAGTTATAAATATTCAGATCTTGGTGAAATAACAGTCGCACTGTTATGCAAAAATGCATGAATGCAAAATTTATTACAATTATATATAGTAAATTCAGTAATAGGTAAATAATACGACTCCATATTAAATAGGACGTAATCAAAATGGCAACATATAATCATTACCTATCATGAAATATCATTTAATTAATTACTTATGATAGGATTTAATAGAATGAAGAGAACGTTTATTAATACGTTTTTAAGTTTTAATTCAAATTTTATAAAAAATAAAATGCTTCGACAAAATTCTGCAACGATTATACATATTAAAATTCAAACCATTCGTTTGGGTTGTTTTTGCGCTTTTACATACGGATAAATGGACAGACAGACGGACCAGAAGACGATTATAGGTGCTCGCATTTATATTATTACGAAAGCACCTAAAAAATAATTAGTTGTAGTAAACACTACAACAAGCAATTTTTGTATAGAAAACTATAACCACGATACAATTATTTAGTCAAAAATACAGGGTGTCTCCTTCGAAGAACCGTTGGGATTTTATTCCACACTTTAACAATAACCAAAATATTTAAAGCTAACTTGAAACTGACTGACTTTTATTTGTATGAATTGTAAGGATATCACAAAATATGGTAAAAGTGGCTACAATCCTTATCGGAATATCGCAGAATTAGAAGTTCCATATTTTGGGAATGTGGATGATAGTTTAGACTATTTATGTTACTGAAATGTTGTACATTTCCACCCTTTCTCACGATGTCATTGCATTTCATACACAGTACCATAATACTAACTGAATATTTACACCTTAGTGAAAAAATGCCCATAATGTAAAAAAAAAAAAAAAACACTGTAGATTTGCCAGAACAAACTCGATCACAGTGAATGTGCTGTATCTTTCTTTGGTTTCCTGACTATATTAACTTGGAAAATACAGTAGTTGCGTGAAATTAACAGCACGATGAGCCGGCAATTTGGACGCATTTTTTTTTTTTTTTTACAGCACAAACTGCTGGCATCCAAATTGCCAGCACATTGTGCTGTTAATTTTACGCAATTACTGTATTTTACATGTTAATATAGTCAGGAACCAAAGATAGATACAGCACATTCACTGTGATCCAGTCTGTGCGCGAAATGAACAGTACTTTGTACTGTAAAAATGTCGTTTTTTTTTTACAGTGCAGGCCGGAGTTGAAGCCAAGATCTTTGATGTAAACGCTTTACGTATTGAGCTATCTGGGCCAACAACTGGCGGACACATTTCACTCAGCTAACTCTACTGGCAATAGCATCCGATGTGCCATGTTAAAAACTCAACAGAATATACTGCAGGTAATAGAAGTCCACGTATCCATCGTTTAATGGAAATGCATCACATGTGGTATATTCTGTTGAACTGTCTACGTGGCAGACCAGATGCTATTGTCAATAGGGCATAGTTGCCAACCTTCCGATTTTTTGAATACCAGTAAATTTTTACCAAAATTTTCCCTTTATTTAATTACCGAAATCGTGCGCTTTAAAAAAAAAAAAACAAGTATTTCAGCATAAAAATATTAGTATTAAATATCGGGAGGTCAGCAACTATAATAAGGTTATTTGATTAAAATGTTCCGCCAATCGTCAACCCAGGTGGCTCAGTAGATAGACCATTTGCAATTTAAGTCAAAAATCTTAGGTTTGATCCCGGACTGGGCACTTTTATTTTCACTCAGTTGGAAAAATTCAATTTCTATGATGTATTTTCCAATTAGTATGACTTAGTTAAAAATAACAAAAACAAGCTAATTTTGTTTAAAATTGTTTTCAAATAACTTTAGTTTTGATAAAGTTAAGAATAATAATTATTTTCGGATTGGAGTATAACAGCCTGAATTTCTGCTTGAACAAAAGATTACGACAATTATTTCCTTTAGAAATATTGTGTGTTCTGTTGCGCACTTGTGCACTACCATCTCTTCAAGTTTGTGCAGTATTTTTATCACCCTGTAAACATTATTTTTCATACTTGCTTTTGTTTCGATAAATTTTTTTCTCCCAACGGTAAAAATACTTTTCCCGGTCTCTGCGGTTTTAAGAATCTAGGGTTTATTTATTTCTGACAATTCAAAACTTACTGCTTTAAAAAAATCTTTTAGAAAAGGGAAGTAAATATTTTTTCATTCTTTTATAGTAAACTTTTCTTCTACGAAACTGTTAGAGTATATATATATATATATATATATATATATACAATTATGTGTTTATTCTGAGGTAACTAAATATTTAACAGATTTTACTTTCATTGATAAAATTTTTATATTCAACATAACATAAAACCCGTCTTTAAGTTGTCATATTTCATTTTAATGCCAAATTGCGGTATTTTATAGTTAATTCCATTGTTTTCTGTTTTTTTTTTTTCAGGGCAAGCAGCTGCTAATTGTAGTTATTCGAACCCTAGTTGTTTAAAATTATTCTAGCTAAACAATGTTCTTATTGAGATTAATTTAAAGACATTCATGTTTGAGAATTATTTAAAAAATCATAACAAGTGAATAGCTACAATTTTCAAACAAATTTCATTCGAAACTAATACATGGTTCTCACTTATTGATGATGTATAAATTGAAAGTATACGATATTTAGGAGTTATGTATAATTGACAAAAATGGCAACCGTTCTGTTTTCATGTGAAGAAAACTGACTTACTCTTTTCTGACGATGACAAAAATACGAGGATAAGTCAGTAATTAGGTCACAAACTGATAGGAGACGTCGAAAATTAGTAGTAAATTGTTTTCAAATATGCCAATAAGTGGCAGCATAATCTTTCTATACGTTTTTTATTTCAAATTTATGAGACAGCAGTTGAACAAGATGAGCAGGGTCGTTCAAAAGTTGCTAACGAAGTGCAAAGTGGTCGTCCAGTTGCGACTGCGACAGAAGAATCAGCACGGAAGTTTGAGGAAATGATTGCTATGCTGTCTATTGTTCTTCGCATGTCAGCTTTAACCATTTCCTCAAACTTCCGCACTGATTCTTCTGTCGCTATATCAACTCTACGACCACTTCGCTCTTCGTCAACAACATTAAAATGACCCTGCTCATCTTGTACAACAGCTGTCTCATAAATTCGAAATTAACATCTTATGGTAGGATTATGCTGCCATCAATCGACATATTTGGAAACAACTTACTACTAATTTCCGACCTTTCATATCAGTTTGTGACCTACTTACTGACTTTCACAAACGATATTTATAGTAAAATAAATAAGACTTTGTCAAGACAATGAATACATTTTGCTGCTTTTGAAGCATACATTTTAAATAATGTAAAACTCAAACAATGTCTTATGAAAATATTCATTTCTGGAATACATAAGATTCTTCGGCTTAATCAATAAATGCACATTTATTCAATTTTTTAGTTGTACTCTTAAAATATGCAAAAAATGTCAGTCAGAATATGTTCCGTCTCTGATAATTAAAGGTGTATTTGAAATGTTCTGAAACTTCACGTAAGGCAAGACAAACAGTTTATAACTTGATCCATTTCCTCATACAAACTACGGTATATGAAATGTTTAATCAACTGTAAAATACTTGAGGCTTTTGGATTAGTGAATTCACAAGTCCTTAATGGTTCATCGTGTTTTCGTGAAAGGATCTTTTCTCGGAACAAGATATTCAGAATATATTCTTGAATTACCGGGATTTCTATTACATAATGCGGAAAAATATAGTTATGCCTCCATCAATTAAAGGATAAATCGTTATTCGAACTATTGCATTAGGATTAAATTAACGCGTACGATTTTAGAAATATGGAAATGCAACTAGAATTTCCGATTTCGTAATAGTGATAATTTATATATAATAATTGTAATTACTTAACGTTGAAGATTTAGATATTTAGACAGAACATCTAACACATTTAAATTCATATGTACCACTTTTCATTGAAAATGTACTTAACATACTGGAAATCTCAGTACCACGTTTGCAAATTTTAAGAGGCGATAGAGTGCACTACAAAAAACAATTTTTATATAAGGCAATACGCAAGCCATTTATTGAGTGAAAAATACCGTGTGTTTTCATACCAATATAAAGTGGGATTTGGTTTCATAAATCTAATAAAAATGAATATTTCTTAACTCCGTCGGTACCAGCGGCTTTTGAGCCAATTTTGCTCTGTTGGCACCACTTTTAAAAAAGTTACATTTACTTAAATAATCGCTAAAATGCTCTAATTAAAGAAAGCAAATATTTTTTACTGGTGCCAGAAACAACTTCTGTATGCTATTCTTGAAGGTGCATATATGCACCCATGGTCCCGAACGGGTTAAATAAAACTAAGCCATAGTGTAAAATGGCCTTGTTTTGTGTAAATTGGCCAGCGTAAAATAAAAAAAAAATCCTTGAAAAAACGAAAAATGTACTATCAGCAATGTTGCCGTATATTCTACGCTTTTTGACTAAGCTTCCGTTATTTCGCCATTTTCAAAATAGAAATTTTCCGCTACTCAAGACTGAAATTTCTATACATATGAGCAATATCGCAATATTTCTTTCAACAACTTTCACTATGATGTCGTTAAATTTTATACAAAGTAAGAAATTTTAATTGAAATATCTGTTTTATTGTTAAAATTACGAAAAGAAAATTCTGTCTTCAGGTTAAAGACATATCTGTATTTTTTAATTGAATAAATGGATTTCGACCTGGTTTCCCATATAAATATTGTTTCATCGGCTTTACTACTTTTTAAAATTTGTAAACCTGCGTGTGAAATATACTGCAGCAATAATGAAGATTTTTTATATAAATTTTCAAGAAAGTTTAAAATTACCTTATTTTGTGTAAATTAAGATTCCGTTATTGGAAGTGCTGCACATTCACGGTACTATGGTCATTAGCCTCGTATGTAATGCCAACTACATTACGAAATATGCAGTCTGACTTCGGACTGTTTGGATGTGAATAGGGTTGCTTTCATCAACTTCCACTAACATATCATTAAAGTTTGCGCAAAGTTAGGAAATTTATTTCAAATATCTTTATTATTGTTACTATTATGAACAAAAATCCATCTTCGGATTGCAATGTAATTTTAACACCTGTAATTTTAACTAAATATCGACCTGGTTTCCCACATAAATATTGTTTCTTCTGCTCTACTACCTCTTAAAGATTGTAAACCTGACTCTGAGATATCCTGTAAATTTAGACCTTAAAAAAGCACTGGAATTGAAAGAACTATGAAAATGGTACCTGCGGTGTTAATATAAGTTTTGAAGTACATCATAGAACAATTATTATTTAACAACAATTAAAATTGTTTTAAAAATAAGTAATTAATATATGATCGACATTAAATGCGACTTGATAAAGATTGATATTATGGTAACATAAAAAAATGATCGTCTCTACCAGAAATATAATTTATTGATATTAATTTGATATATATTTTAATATAGCTTTTTAAAAATTCCTTTTAGTTTCACATAACTGTTGAACCGATTTATCTACAGTCATGAACGTTGTGTCTATGTACAGTAAACTGGGTAGGAGTTTCACGATAAGGTACGCTGCAGACCTCCCCCCCCCCCTAGTGCAAAAATGCAGAGTTACAACGACCTCTATATAGTTTGAAATGTCCATTTATCAATAAAGTACAAATTAAGGTAAAAAAGTCAATTACAAAGTTGTAGAGCGTCTTCGATTTAGTATGAAATGATGTCTTACATGAAAAATAACTTTACTAGAAGAGTTTAAATGTAGTTTGCTTAAATGCAATCATTAACTAAATACTGCAGTTACTGTTTGCAGAACAGTGGCATTATAAGGAAGTTGCATATTCACTAATAATCCTAAGTTTTGTACGCAAGGTACAATTTAACCCATTTATGCCTAGCGTCCCCTTTTTGGGACGTTTCAATTTTAATAAATTTTTGTAATTTTCTTCTTCTTTACAACATCAAAATTGTATGAAGTAATTGTCTATAAATGTCTTTTATCTGTTATCGAGAGATGACAGCATAAGTTTGATATTATTTGCTTAAATGAAGACCTTTTTTCGGTGTTTATAGATTTTTCATTTTCCAAGACAGCGAAATGTAAAAAGTAAGTTTATTTGTATTTTTTGCATCAAGGATCCAAATAAATAAGTCATAGCTTGCAGGAATAACGCATTTCTTTGAAAAGCGTATTATTTAAAATTGCAAAATTATATATTCAAGCCTAATTTTTATGCATGTTTCTAACGTACAAAATATAGGGCACTAAGCGCAAATGGGTACATATTTCTATTAGCCATTTAGAAGACAGTTTAATTTATTATTAATAACACTTACAATGTTTATTAGTCTCTGTAAATAAATATATATTTCATAGATCATAAAAATACTAATAATATTATATAATATAAAAATTAAAAGCTTAATTTATATAAATCTAGATAAAACATATAATTAAGCATTTTTCCATACATGGATATTCCCATATTTAGTACGTTTACATTTTATCAAATAAACACAAAAATATTTTAGCGTAATTTTTTTCAGTATTTTTTCAGTTCATTTTGCAACATTTTAAAGTGATTTTATCAACAAATTTGAGAAAACAAAAATTCAGGCATAAATTAGTTAATGTAACAAGAAAATCTATTTAACCATGCTCATATTATTGGTGCACATTTGTATCCGACGGTATACAGATTGAGAATACTTAAGATGGCTTTCTTAACATAATAAATTCTACTTTCACAACATGTCTTAGCTTTATTAGTGCCTTAAAAATATAATAGCACATGTCTGTATGCAAATTAATAACATATTAAGGCAAATGGTTGAATATAAAATAATTATATTTCAAGGTAGACATCCTCACAAGGGGGGGGGGGGATTTATTCCAGGAGGCGCGATATTAGATCCAAAGGGGGGAATTTTTCTAACTTTTACCGACTTCCACATGTAACATATTGTTGGAAAGGCCCGAGACCACTTATTCATGCTATGTACCGCCCGAGCACCTCCTCCAAAATTTTCCACTTTTGTAAATTTTCCGGACATCATTCATGCCCCCTTTGGGAAAATTTAAGGGAGGGGCTCCGGCGGTGCATAGCATGAATAACTGGTCACAGGCCTTTCAAACAATAAGTCACATGTGGAGGGTTGGCAAAAGTTGGAAAAATGAGCCCCTTTGGGTCTACTATCGCGCCTCCTCGAATACATCCTCCCACGCAGGGGTGTAAAAATCGCCTAATTTTATTCGTTATTTTTAGTCTAATATTTCTTCTAATTTTTTTTCTAAGAATTCTAATAAAATTTAATCAAAGAAAACTAATAAAATTTAGTGGTGAGAGACCGGCCGCTGGCGCCTAGATTTTTACACCCCTGCTCCCACCTCTCTTTAAAGTACCGTTTGCAGAAATGCGTTAATGTGCACGGTGACTATAGAAAAGGATTAATACAATATAGCAATTTCATAAATTTCACTCAATTTCTATGTGAAGGCAAAAACCTATCCATACACCCTTGTACAAATGGAAATCGAAATGCTTGGTTTGCTGTGTGGTATACAATTATAAAATGTTAAAAAAATATCTCAAAAATGGAAAAATTAGACAAGTTTAGGCACGAAAAAAAAAATCTTTTTACCAATTGCAGTGAACCTAAATATTATGTAATATTTTATTTAAACAAATAACTATTAAAACATATATGAGGTATTATCACATAATTTTGACTGAAGTCCCTGAATAATAATTTTTATTTTACTTCATATTCTTGGTGTTTAATTTATTTCTTATATTGTAAAACATTTCCAGTGCATAACTGTATAACAATATTAACGAGATAAATAAGTTTTGGACGATGTTTGGGGTCCAAATATACCACGAAATCACTTACGCTGATTTTTAAGTTTGGAACTGTCTGTATAAAAATGTTTCAATAAAAGTAATTCAATGTAATTTTTTTCGAAACTAGGACACTTGTTTTATATACATATGTAGTAAAAAATGAACCTGCACAGATTTTTAGGGTTATTATTATTTTTTGAACTATGTACCTTGATTTTAGATTCCTTACTGTCCCTTGCTAAAAGTACACAGAAAATCACTTCAGATGCAGCCACAGAATTTTTTTCAGTTTCAACGTTTTCCTCATGCAAAAATATGCTAGACGAAGCATAGCCAATTTTTTTTTACCGGAAATTTACTGCAAAATTTAAATCAGCATTTAAATATCAATTAAAATAATAAAACTTTGTAAAAAATCACCATAAAATTAAAACAAAACACAGGACGCGTTTCGAGCTAAAAACATAACAGCTCGTCATCAGCTAAGCATACACGTGTCCGAAAACGAACAAGTTCAAAAATGAACTGAAGAAAAAGAATGTTGCGAAGAATGCGACAGATGGCGCTACCTGATAGAGGGATATGCAAAAGGGAAATGTGTTGAAAAAAGATAGAAGAGAAAATGAAATGGAAAAAATGGAAATAAAAGAAAAAATAAAAATAAAAGAAGTAAATTAAAAATATAAATAAAAATAATAACTAAAGAACTATAAAAGAACAAGAAAAAAATCCAAATTATTATTATTTTTTTTTTCTTTACAAAATAAAAAGAAAAGAGAAAAGGGAAAAGAATTACAAAATTAATTTCCACGCTGGAGATAGGAAAGGAGATGATGGGAGATCATTGACAAGATTAGCAGAATTTTTTGAAATAAAATATGCTTCATGAAAATCCAAGTGAGAGGGAGAGGCAGGGGAAGAAATAATTTTGGCCATGGAGAAATTGAAACAATGACTGGAAGACCAACAGTGAGAAGCAATCGAAGATTTAGAGATTTCTTGATTTGCAATATATCTCTGATGCTCGCCTAATCTGAATTTTAAAGCTCTCTTTGTTTGACCAATATAACCTAAATTGCAAGAGCAAGGAATGAAATAAACACTCCACCGGTTCTCAGTAGGAACAGGATCTTTTAGAGAAGAGAATTCTCTTCTCTAAAAGATCCTGTTCCTACTGAGAACCGGTGGGGTGTTTATTTCATTCCTTGCTCTTGCAATTTAGGTTATATTGGTCAAACAAAGAGAGCTTTAAAATTCAGATTAGGCGAGCATCAGAGATATATTGCAAATCAAGAAATCTCTAAATCTTCGATTGCTTCTCACTGTTGGTCTTCCAGTCATTGTTTCAATTTCTCCATGGCCAAAATTATTTCTTCCCCTGCCTCTCCCTCTCACTTGGATTTTCATGAAGCATATTTTATTTCAAAAAATTCTGCTAATCTTGTCAATGATCTCCCATCATCTCCTTTCCTATCTCCAGCGTGGAAATTAATTTTGTAATTCTTTTCCCTTTTCTCTTTTCTTTTTATTTTGTAAAGAAAAAAAAAAAATAATAATTTGGATTTTTTTCTTGTTCTTTTATAGTTCTTTAGTTATTATTTTTATTTATATTTTTAATTTACTTCTTTTATTTTTATTTTTTCTTTTATTTCCATTTTTTCCATTTCATTTTCTCTTCTATCTTTTTTCAACACATTTCCCTTTTGCATATCCCTCTATCAGGTAGCGCCATCTGTCTCATTCTTCGCAACATTCTTTTTCTTCAGTTCATTTTTGAACTTGTTCGTTTTCGGACACGTGTATGCTTAGCTGATGACGAGCTGTTATGTTTTTAGCTCGAAACGCGTCCTGTGTTTTGTTTTAATTTTATGGTGATTTTTTACAAAGTTTTATTATTTTAATTGCTTCATATCGCCAGTTTTCGGTGCTGTTTCGCTATTTAAATATCAATTCCAAACATTGTGGCTTTATTTGTATTTTTTTCGTCCGCAAGGTTTATTTCTGCACTTTTTGAGGTAAATATACATATATATATATATTTAAATCAATCCAATGTAAATAACTGTTGCTAAAAATCAATGAACAGTGTGGCTATCACTCAGTATTAACATGATTTGCCCCAAAATAGATGGTCATTTTCCTTACCGTCCTTTTTTTTCCTTACCGTCCCTTTTTTGCCTTACCGTCCCTTCCTTAACATCCCATTAAGACAATGTTGTACAAAATTGTGTAAAAATAAAGCTACATTGTTATTATTTCTTATTTAAATGTTCTATCGGTACTATGCATATTCCTTATAAATAAACATCTTGAAGAAAATAAAAAGTTATAGAAGTAAAATGTCAACGGTGTGGTAAGGAAAATTAAACTCGCAAGATTAACTTAAACCTCGTTTAAATATAAAAAAAAAAAATCGTTGCTACTGACCATTTCTTCTTTACTTTAAATCATTAAGGCATTTGTCTGTAAGTTTAAAAAGTTATTTTATTAAGTTTAATTTCTACAGATTTTTATTTCCTGAAAGTTAAAATTTTATGAAAATGCCTCATATATCATAATTATTTTGGAAGAATCCGGCACTACGAACCGTTACGATTATGTGTCTCAGTATTTCAGAGTAATTATCGCCACCTTATTTAAACGCAGGCTATCTGCAATCACAAAATGCGAAGATTACTATTATGAAACACCGGTGAGAAAATATCAGTTGGCAGCTATAAGAATCTTTTAAATTTTTTGAGTTCTATGGACCATTTTTTTACAATATTTCGTTTTAATATGAAGTCAATTTCAGTGTTGAAAGCATGATTCTCTTTGGTAAAATTTCATGAGGCAAATTGAATTTTACGTTATAGAGAGAAATGTTTTGATTATCCTGAATATTGTTCCATTCATTTAAATATTATATATATTTTTTAATTGATGAGACATAATTATGGGGAAATAATTGTACTTTGGGATAATGCTAGTAAATATTTTTTTAATATTTTAAAAATAACTGAAGTGAACAAAAGAAAGTGACTAATTCATCATACTAGTACAATACCATCTTCAGGCAATTTCATCTTAAAATATATTTGATTACGATGTACATTTTCAGCATGAATCCACTTTTCATTTTCTAGTAAAGGGAACACTAGAATGTTTAATTTCAACAATAAACTTTGTAACTATAAAATTTATGAATTTCACATGAACGAACGCTACAACTCTTACACTAGTCGTAACTAACTGGAGGATACATTTTAAATTAGATTTCAAAGCTAATATGATGCATGTAATTCGCAAAAGTCATCACATTTCGAAGCAACAGATAACTTAATCCTTATTAAAATTATTTCTGGAATTAGAAATTATCTTTTCTTGCATCTCTATTAATGTTTTTTGAGGAAGATTTTATTACGTTTTATAATGTATTTCTGAAATGATATTGCATTTTTAGGTATTGATTTCTTTATTTTATTGCAGAGCTTTCATACTGAAATAATTGAAGAAAATCAAAATATTTTATTGTTTGACCTACTGTTTATAAATAAAAATACAATGAAGATTGTTTAATAAAAGTTATATCTACACTGTTAAAAATTTGCAGCATTCTGGCAGGTCATTTGACTGTTTTTTTCCGAAAACGGTTACACAACCTTAATTTTAACACTATTCTGAACATATTATTGGCCATTTTATGGTCAGAATATAGTTAAATTATGGTTATGAAACTGTTTTTTCAAAAAACGGTCGAATGACCTGCCAGAATGCTGCAAAAATTTTAACAGTGTAACAGTTACAAATATTCTTGTTATAAATATAGTACTTTTAATTTTTTTAACCCAACGAAATGTTGCGAATTTGAATTTATGCTTATGTAGTTGATAATACATGTTTACATTGAAATTAGCACATGATCGTTTATAAGATAAGCTTTTTAATTTCAGCCAGTAAGACACAGGGAAAATTTAGCCAAAAATCAGTTATGATGTAAAAATAAAATTCACTACGTATTTTTCATCTATAAAATGGGAATTATTCTTCTACAGATATTTTTAATCTTATAATTGTAATTTTGTTTAACACAGAATGATAAATAGTGCCGCATTTAATTCAATCTAGGAATGCAATTTATAGTTAAAAATGTAAATAATTTATACTATTTTACTCTATTTCACATTTGTGTCCCATTCTTCCCTCTTGCGAGGAAGGACCGAGACGAACTATGGCAATATTTAAATGGCAAGGAAATTAAAATTGCCACCTATTTTGACCCAACTTATATATAATATATACAGGGTTTCCCAAATTCGACCGAGAAATTAAGAGGGGAATTAAGCAGAAGTCATCGAGTGGAGGAAAAATTACCATAGAACAAAAATACATCGCAAACTAGCCATTTAATCAAACATACAGGGTGGTGTCAAACCCACACTCAATTGACGGTAATAACTTTCAGAAAACTGAAGTATATTACAATGAAACTTGCTCATTTTAGTTATAAATAACACAATACCAAGAAAATAAGTTGAAGTTTCCATTATACGTGTCAGCAGAATGCACTTGACGTTCCAAATTTTGGACTGTGATTATCAGCTGACACGGTAACATCGATTTAGTGAGCATCCTGTTTTCCCAGAATTTTTCGTAATGTTATAACATTTCACACAAAACCTGGTGCATATCGTTGCATTTTCATTGCAATGGTTTTATTTTCCTCATAATTATTGCCGTCAGTCGAAGTTCAGTTATGATAAATCACCCTGTATTTGTGATTATATAAGTGGTTTGCGACCCGATGTTCCATGGCAATTTTTCATCCTCTTGATGCTTTCTATCACCCCTCTTAATTTGTCAGTCGAATTTTGAACACACTGTATATAATTTTAAATAATACAAAACATTTTTATAGCATAATTGCATTCAAAACTGAGAAGAATATATTGAGTACGATTTTTTTTAATGAAAAATGTCCCATTCATTCCTCCTTTCTCTTACATCCGTGATACTAACTAATCACTTCGAAATTTAAATAAAAAAGTAATCATTCAACAAAAATAAAAAGTCATGCATCCTAGATCTTGGCGATAATTTTAATTTAGCACGGATAGTATATTAAAATTTTAATTATTTTTTTCAGCACATCTATAATAGAAATGTTTAAAATTGCGTTTTAGGATGATGGATTCGTAACGCTCTTTGCAATTATATAATATTCGCTATAATTATTAATGGATTGCTTAAATTTAAATCTACTAAAACTACATTTGAATAATTAGTTTATTGAAGAGCTTAGTTTTAAGACGCTGTGCGGAATTAATTTAAATACAATGTTAATTCATTTGAAAAATATCCCCCTCATTGTGATAATGAATTACAAGATCAATTCAAATTACGAAGGTCAGCGTTCTTGTCTCTCTAATCATTAATCCTCACTGGGATACTATACATTTTTTTTTTTAATGAAAGATTATTATAATATTATTAAAATAATGCTAAATATGACTGACATCTTAATACGATAACTTGTTACAAATTTCTTATGCATAAATGTTTAACTCTCTCGCTGCTTAATTGTTTTATTAAAATAGCTTCAAAACAAATAAAATAGCTTCTTTTGTCACTGGTTTTTGAAAAAAAAAAATTGGATAATTTAATCGGGGAAAATGACCCTATTAAAAAGGCAAAATTTACAAAAAAAAAAAAAATAAATAATAACTGGTGGGAATAATCAAGGAGAATTAATTAAACGTAAAAATGCATCCCCGAGAAAATCTCGCGTTGCGCAGCGATTGGGTTAATTGTAAAGACAATACTTCTTATTATTGGGTCAATCGGAAACTCGTGTTTTGTTGGGATAATCAATTCGTACCGGAAAATTCTATCATTTAATTATTAGTCATTGATTCCGATATCTAACGTCTAATAATGACTGGGCAGAATTTCTCGGTACAAATTGATTTTCCGGACACGATACGACTTTCTGATCGACTCAATAAATATTGTTCATATTAACACATTGTCGACGGGCAATTTTTATCAAATCTGAAATTTAAAAGAGACGAAGCTCCTCCCTGTTCTGAAAGCGTTCTAGATAGGCATCGGTAAATATATTTCAATGCACAAATTTAATTTAAAATTTCCTACAATCTAAAAAAATATGTGCAACATGATATAAATCCATTTTCTGTAAGGTTGCAGCCACGCCCTTAGTCAATGATGTTTTTTTAATCAAAACAAGAATTCTCGCTTTCTGTTGTGAATGTGAAAATTATACTCTTTAAATATTGTGTAAAAAAATAATGTACCATTCCCTAACCAAAATTTATGTTTTTTTACAACTAAAATTTTTCTTTATATAAATTGGAGATATATACGATTAAATAATGAAACATTTTCTATTGAATTTCAGTGGTAAGAAAAAAGAGTAATAGTAGACAGCTATGATTTATATATCATTAATATCTCTTGCAGGTAATTAACCATTTTTCCTACGTGCCGAAATATATTTGTCCCTGTAGGCTATTTTTTTTCTTCTCATATTCTTTTAGAAAAATAACTTCTGCCATACATTTATACGACGATTTTTTTAAGGAAAATACGGCACAAAGAACAAAAATTGTAAATTGCAGTATATTTTTGTCCTGGCAGGTAATTAAATGTTCAATAACCATTAAGAATAAAAAATAATGTAAAGAAAATATGATGTATTTTTTGCTTGTAAAACGCTGTGCATTAAAGAAAAAGGTTTCATGTTTTAACCCTTTAGTGCAAAGCTTTGCACATATGCAAACAACAGTATATTGAATTTAATAGGATTTTTTATTCGTATATACCCAATTCACAACAGAAAATTAAAATACTTTAATTAGTAACAGACTTTACTTTAATTAATAACAGACATTCCGTATTCAAATAAAGCGAAGTTAACCATTGAAACTTTCTGGTGTAAAGTCAAATTCTGTGACCTACGTAATTTCTAGAACGTATTCTATCATGGGAATTAATGGGTTAAAGGTTAAGTTTTATAAAATAAACAAATATATAAAATAAGTTATTTGGAGACATACTTATTAAAATATTTACTAATCTTCAATATTTTAGCGTAAAATTGTCACACGACAGTAATTATTACTTGTATTACAGATGTGCAACAAAAGAAAAGATTTACGTATTATATGAAAAATGTATCTCTGATTTTTTTTTCATTATTTTTCCTGTGTAATAAACCTTTCAGAGAATCCTATATAATTTTTTCGAAAGAAAATAAAAAATCAACGCATTCAAGGGTTAAAACAAATGTAAATCACAAGTCATAACACTAAGTGAACGGGCAGCGCAAGAATAAACATTGAAAAAAAAAATCATTATTTAAATAATGCAACGACGATACAATTTATAAAAAAAAACAATACGTATAAATTATTTAAATAATGCAACGACGATACAATTTACAAAAAAAAAAAAAAAAAAAAAAAAAAATACGTATAAAGAACATAAAATGTTCTGTTCGATCTTTTTAAAGTTGCCTGAATGTAAGAGCTTTAGAACTTGTAAAAGGGAAACATTTCTTCAACTACCAAAGAATATGAGTCTTTTCATGTAAAATAATAATAAACTTATTTTGTAACCTATGACATGTCTTCCACAATGATGTATGAAGTACCGAAGAATTAATGATGAACTTTTTGCACTGGTTATGAAATATCATGCGATAAAATATACGAGGTGCAATATGTAATGTATCGCCAGCCTTTAATTTCTCAACCGTTAGTCGTAGACATATAGTTCCAATTACAAAAACGTTTCAAATGAGGTAATTATTCATGTTGTGACATTATTTAAAGTAAAAAATCAATTTTATAAAAATTATGAAATCTAATTTTTTATACGGTCCCCCCAATCCCTATAGTTATATTTATTAAAAGTTTATACATACAACATATATAACACAAAAAATTTGACATTTGTACTACAAAAATTGACACAGTCATTAAATTTCAAAGTTTGATATTTTTGCGCATGATTTTGTCTTTCATTGAGGGATCAGATAAAGATGAATTAAAGTAATTGGAGATCAAAATTATGGTGCAATGTCCTTTTTAGGGCGAAACCCCTTTAGCCGGTATCGACAAATCGGGGAATCACCAAGGGTTATTTCATCTAAAAATTTGTGTTAACTTTTATGGGTCGAACAACATTCAAACGTCAAAGTAGGTAGAATCGAACAACCGTAAAATAAAACATACTCACTAAGGACTAGATAAATGGCAGCGGAATGCAAACGACCAGCCGATTTATAACAAGCATGAAAATTGGGATTATATAAATTACAATAGTACCGCAGTATCACACGTTCGGGATAAAACATGAGCCATCTATCAGTGGACATGCTAGTCAGCGCTGAGATCGTGATGGCAAGCTACGCATACTTGCAATATGCCGAAATTATACTTATTTATGGTGAATGTCAAAGGAATGCCAGAGAGGCTGCGAATGTTTATTCAGAACGTTTCCTTAAGGATCGACATCCAACGCATGAATAACTGATGCATTGCACCATCTTAGAGAGACCGGTTCTGTTTCACCACGCTCCAGAACAAGTAGACGGGCAAGCTGTAATGTTCCAGTGATACCGGAAGAGGTGCTGGGATTCGCTTTTAATTTTTCAAATGAGCACGGCGGAAATAAGCGAGGCATGTGGTCAGCATGTCTGGCATTTGTTACTTGCACATGATGCGCATCCATACCATCCGACACTGATGCAAATATTGATGCTGGGTGACCACGCACGACGATTTGATTATTGTAATTTCATGCTCAACATTTTAGAGGAAAATCCGTCGTTCCTTTGTGACATTCTGTGGACAGATGAGACAATGTTTGCAAGGGGTGGCATTGGGAACGTGCTGAATGTGCATTACTGGCGTCAGGAAAACCTCCACATCGCCCACACAGTACGACACGTGTGTGCGGTACATGGGGAATCGAGATTGTTGGACAAATCTTCTACGATGGGACTTTAACGGACGATCGTTACCTGTATCTGCTACAAAACACGGTACTTGACTGGCATGAAGAGCTGCCTCTCCGACATGATGCCGGGTGTGGTTTCAACATGATGGGGCCCTCTCCGCATAAAATAACAAACGTGCGGGCGTATCTGGCCATCGAATTCTGTCAACAGATCCTTGGATATTCTGGTCCGGTAGAGTGGCCACTGCGTTCGCCGGACTTGACTCCCATGGACTTCTACCTCCGAGGTTACATCAAGTCATAGATCTATGTGACGGAGACCACTTCTCTGATTTATCTGAAGCAGCGCATCATCCTTGATTGTCGCACAGTTTGCACACCTGCTATGCTCTAACGTGTCCAGGACTCAGTACTGTCACGCATTCAGTTGAACATTACCACCAATGGAGAACATTTTGAGCAGTATCTCCAGTATATTCCGGCGTTTGATGTATTTATTTTTTATAGTAGACCGTTTTCTGATATTATAATGAACTGATATTTATTTTTCTGTTTAATTTCAATATTTCATTCTAAGCTTTGTGTACGTCCCTTAAAAGTCAGCTCAAATTTGTAGATGAAATAATCCTCTTTGGTGATATCCGGATTTGGCGATACAGGCTAAAGTGGTTTCGCCGTAAAAAGGACATTGCACCCTGATTTTGATCTCTAATTACTTTAACTCATCTTTTAACTTATCCCTCAAAGACAAAATCATGTCCAGAATCTCAAATTTTGAAATTCAATAACTGTGTCAATTTTTGTAGTACAGATGTGAAATATTTTGTGTTATATCTGTTATGATATGTGTAAACTTTTACTAAATATAACTATAGGGATTGGGGGGGGGATATAAAAAGTTTTTATAAAATTGGTTTTTTACACTAAATAAAGCCACAACATGAATATTTACCTCATTTGAAACGTTTTTGTAATTGGAACTATATGTCTACGACCAATGGTGGAGAAATTAAAAGTCGGCGATACATAACATATTGCATCCTGTATACAAACTCGCTTGTGAATCTCAACGTTCAGTGATAATATGTGACTATATCTCCCCGACATTTGTTCATCAACTTTTACTTTCTTTTCTAGTAAGAGTTTTATTATTGGTACACTTCCTTTATGACGGTATCATCCCAGTGCCCAGATACTTGGATCCAGTTTTTGATCGAAAGTGTTTCATAGTTACTAACAGCAGAATACTAAGGAAAATCGGTAGATAACTATAAGCATTGACTTTTTGCCCTCCGGACAGAGGAAAAAAATTAGGAAAAAGACGTTTCGTTTGTTTTATAATATATATGATATATATTTACTACATCTGCGACTGATTTCCGTTTGAAGCTTGTTTAAATGTGTTATACAAAATCAGAAACACAGGCTCATTTAGTATGTAGCAGCGTGCCTAGTTACTCTTTTATAAGGATATTCTATTAGTCGAGTGAGTTTGGAGATTTTCTCAGCGGTCGTGGTGCCCTGAAGTTTAACACTTGTGAGTGGATGAAATATTTTCAGATATTAATATAAAGGAATCTGATTGTCACTTTTTTTTTCTTACCACATTATATTTACTAGGAAACTGTTGTCTAGGTGTTAAAGATATTGCGGTAGGAGATGGATTTGGAACGCACACAAGTAAACTGTAATGTATTTCAAATATATATTGTCTATTTATTTCGATACGAAGTGCTAATAACGCTGCCGTAGTATTTATTTATATTTTGCTTCATTTTTACGACGTTAACCTATAAAAAAACTACGATGTTGTTATGAGCGCTTCATACTGAAAAAATAAAATTAGTGTAAATCAAATACATTAAAACTTGCTATATAAACCTATGTTTCTGTTCTTGTATAGCATATTTAAGAATCTTTAAAAACAGGTGCATCAAAAAGGCAAAATATACAGTTTCAAAAATTGCATTATAACAATGAAAATATCCTTGGAAAAAAAATTGCCCAGTTTGCCCATCGACGAATTTTCACGACATAGATGAAATTTTTATATATTTATCTAAAGTTTACAAACTGTATAGAGTTTTTTCCTCTTTCATACCGTTTAGAAATATACATATTTTCACAAGGAAATTTATCCGGAGAGTAGGAAAAAAAGGAATAAAACAAAAAGCAGTAATTTGAAGTAAAAATGTTGTAAAATTTTTGTAAATGTACAACAAAAAATGTAAGTACAAGTTTTATTAGAATTTTTTAAAAAGAAGGAGTTCTGAATTCGTCACGTATGTATTTTTTTAAGTATGGTCACCGAATTCTCCGAAACTATGTGACCGATTCATGTGATTTTTCTTTAATTCAAACAGGATATTCCCAAATTGGTCCCCTTTAAATTTCATTAAATGTGGTTCAGTATTTTTTTAGAAATTTAACAACAACAAAAAAAGTAGCGCTATCTATCTGGCGAGAAAGTCGCTACCCGTCGAATTTCTTCCATCTTTTTACGGTTTTTGTAATAACGGATTGTTGTAAGAAAAAAACTGAAAAAGTAAGTATATAATCAATAGAAACTTTTATTAGGTAAAGACTCAGTAAAAAATAAATACCAAAATTGTAAAGAGTTTAAATTCACCCATTCTGTAGCACACTGGCTTCGTTTGAAGAACCTGATATTTACGGTAAAAGAATTTTTACGCTAATGCATGTTGGGACAACAGCCCCTTGAAAATTTTTGAATTTAATTTAAAATCAAGTAATTGAAATCAGATTTATTTTGCTTAAAATGTTTATAATTATTTATACTGCTGTAAAATTATTTTTTAACCTCCTGAGCAAGAAGCAGAGCCCAATTTTATAATTATTATTAATTGGGTTACCTAAGTATATTTTTTCAAATTTTTGAACTTTACAAAATTTCCAGAAATATCAAGATCGTGCAATATCCAATAAAATTGTTGGTAAATCTGTTTGCTCTAAGTATTCGAGTAGCGAGAACTTTTGGGATTACCTGAGTACAGCTGTGAGTTTGTTGTCAGTAATTCAAGCAGCAGTTTTTTATTGAATAGAAGACAACGTAAAAAAAACATGCATTGTGCACCCACCTCATTAAAAAAAACTTATAATATTTGAATAAAATTCGCAAAAAAGCATTATAGTTCCAATTTGTTTTCGTACTTTCAATGGCATCGATCAAATCAACGTAAAAAAAAATACAAAACAATCCATATTCAAACATACGTTTGAGCTTTCGCACATTTCGTCGGAGTGTATATCGGAGAACCAAATGCCAACTCTTATCTATCTCATTTCATACATGTTATATAGCTTTTTGTTTATATATCAATAAAACTGAAATTATGCCTGTTTGATAAGTAAAAATGCACCAATAACTGATTTTAAATTTAGATGGGGGGTATTATATGATAGTCTATTTTTAAAACTTTCCGACATAGTTGAAAAGTATTTTAGACCAGGAGGTGGCAGCACAGACAGTCACCTGATCTACACTGTTAAAACATTCGTGCTACTTTGAACCATAATTTGGTGCTCAGCATCCATCACCAGCTGCCACCATAGGATGGTTCAACCGAAGCTCCAAATCTTGGAACAAGATTTCACCATCGTATTCGAAAAAATGGAACTATGGTTCAACCGACGTTCCAAATCTTGGAACGAGATTTCACCATCTCATGGTGGCAGCTACTAAGCACCAAATTTCGGTGAAAAGTAGCACAAAATTTTTAACAGTGTAGTTCACGGCTCAAATTCCAGAATCAGTTGAAACTCGATTCTCATATTAAAACGCAGCCGGTCTGACAAGTCATATCTTGGTGGAAAACAAATGAAAACCCGATTTTAGGTTTACCATTGTGTTTTCCTGCACCCAAAGGAATAAAATATAATCGCATTACAAATAAAACCATTTTTTTTCATAAAAGAAATGAATCAATAACCATATAGAATCAAGAAACATTTCATTGAATAATTTTTCGGGTTCACATTATATTTTACTTGAAAAATATCGGAAACTTAGCATCTATATAAAAATGAAAGAAAAAAAATATATAAAAGTATATAAGCTTTTAATTAGGCAACTTTCCTATTAGAACCTTCAGTAAACAAACCGAAAATTGTCATATATCTTAGGTGTTAAAGAGAAATATTGGGAAATGAATGCAAACCAAATTCCTTTCACCTTCGTTAGAATCTTTTTTAAGAAAGAAAATGTTCTTATTTTCAATAATAACATGTCAAGCTTAAAATAAATCCGTCCCATAAAAAATGTATTTTTATGTTTGCGATGCCTGCTGACAAAATTGATTTTATCCATATTAATGTTTTTATCGCATTTATGTCCTTTCACGTAGTTTACAGCACATTTTTAATTTTAATCATCGGAAACAGATTTAAGATTAAGCTACATGAAAAAATTAATTATGCTTAAGTAACATTTTCATACGCTTTACTTGTATTAATCAATTTAATTACAAATTTCTTTAATTCCTATTGTTTAAACAACACACTGTCGGACATTTAATTTTGAAATATTCTACAAATGTTAAATATTTACTGCTAAAAGCTTTTTAATATTTTTGTACATCGTTTTACAGTAAATTTTATTTCAAATTTCACGAATATTTATTTAATACATTAACAGTAACTATCATAAATCTTTTAAACAAGTTTTGACTATGTAAAAAATAATGAGTGATTTAACATTAAGATGAATTTCCAAAGTGTTAATATTTCAAAACTAACTTCAATTGACTATTTCTAATGCTAAAAACAAATGCCAATTTTTATAATTCTATTTATTGTCATTGTAATTAACCCTTTATAATCCGACGGTACTTTAAAATACCAATGAAAAAAACTTGTTATAAAATTCGTTTAATACATCGATTAGTTGTAATTCAGTTTAGTATGAGTAATATATATTTTACTTTATCTTGATCCAAAAACATTATTGTTTGCACAAAACAAAAATAGTTTTAAAACGCTGTTTTAAATTTCATTTCGATCTTTTCAGCTTTTTTGACGTTGGAAGATTGCGAGTGAAAAGCTTCACTTCGGAAATATTTCTATATTTCTATTGTAACAGGATTATATTTGTACAGTTTCTAATTCTATAAAAGGTTTTAAAAAAGATTTTAAATAAAATATTTGTGTAGAGTTATAAATATCACACAAAACCCTGTACATACAAATTTAATTGACAAAATACTTCTAAAATATATTAACTGATTCTGTAAATCCTCTAATATAGTTTTAAAAATCCACGAGAAATACTTTTAAAGATGAAATTTTAGTCATTTCAAAATTTGGGACATAAAGACTTACTACACACTTTTGTTAAAAAAAATTATATTATATTAATCGTATTTTACTCAATTATCAAAGCTATCATTATATGTAGAATTGGAATCACAAAAATCACCGATTATGTGCAATGATTTAGCATTTAATAAAATTTTTTTACACACATTCTTACTACCCCAAAACAATTATGAAAGTCAGAGCTTTAAAATAAGTTTAAAGTATTATAAATTCAAAAGTTAGTTCAAAATTTAAAATGATTAATATTAAAAAATTCCCCGCAAATTTTAAGAATTTCTGCGGGCTCCCGCATTTCTTTTTTGTGAAAAAAAAAAAAAAAAAAAAAAAAAAAAAAAAAAAAAAACATAATATGAAACATATTTTATTTAATTAGCAAAGCTGCCAGTATGGGCACCATAGGAAGGAGCGAAATAAAAGTAATAACCGATAATTTGCATTATATCATTTAATAGATTGTTTTATTATTTCAAAGCATTATTATTATTATTTAAAAAATATTCAATTATTATTATTTCAAAAGTATCTCTAAAGTTTAAAACTTCTAATCCTAAAAAATGTATCCCATTTAGAACAATTTTCCAATTTTACAATCATTCACATTTCTTTTTATATACTTATTTTTCTTTGCAAAAAATTACATTACTCATTGTTTTGTTTAGAAAAGCTACCATTGTAAGTGTATTATGTGAAGTAGCGAAATAAAAGTTTTGACCGGCAATGTGCGCAATTTTATTTAACCATTTCAGTGACAAGTTCTCTTGCTGTAATGTTCACAACTCACCAAAATTTGCGAAATTTTACTTAAAAACTAAAGTGCAAATTTTCATTAAAATTAATCTGTCTAAATAAAAACCATCACTTTAAAATTTTAATAAATTTTTCTATACAAATTTTTACTACCTAAAAAAAAAAATGAGTGACTTTCAAACAGTTTCTCAAAATGTTACTATTCGTAAAAAAAAAATCAAAATTTTAAAATTTCTAATGCTAAAAAATTATTCCCATTTTAATTAAAAATATATATAGAAAAGCAAAATTTTATTAAAAATATCTGGCACAAATGTTTATTAAAATTAAGCGATCTGAATAATAAACCTTCAAATGATAAATAAATTGCTCGATATAAATTTGCACTACCTGAAAAAATAATGACTGACCTTTCAAACGAGTTTCCAAAAGTAATATTATTTCAAAAGTATCTCCAATGTTTAAAATTTCTAATGGTAAAAAAAAATTACCCCCTATTTTAAACAATTTTACAATCCTCCTCATTTCTTTTAACAGACAGGTCCAAATCTTTTTCAAGGTATATCTATCAGTCACCGAATTTGGGACGGCGCCATTTCAGTTTTCCAAAATTCCGAGTAGAATAATAAATCTGGGAAACTGGCAAGTTTCCAAATTGTCGAAGGGTAAAATCGGTGGGTTATCAGCATAAATCTTACCGACACAAAACAAATGTCTTTGGAAGAACACGGTGTATGACAACATTCTCTTGACCCATTTCGGCGCTTTTATTTAGTTTTATCGTTGCTTGGAGCATTCTTTCATCGGGATGACAATTGTAGTTCCTCTCTGAGCGCTCCATCGCAGGAAGAAATTAATTATACATCTATTTAAAAGATAATAAAATCTGACTTGGCGCCGAGAAGACTGAAATAAATAAGCGCGATAGAGTACTTACGGCACATGCTCTTTTTTTGTTTGATTTTGTTTTAAAGGAGCAGCGTTACAGTTAATCGTAAATATCCAATTTTTTGCATTCGGAGTAAGATAATACAACACTTATTAGGAACAAAAGTAACAAATTATGTCTGGAAAATTTATTTTCTCTGTCATCCCGTATGAACTGGAAATGTGTGGCTCATGAAATAGCTCTATAAATGTTTCAGACGGTTAAATATAGGTTGCTTTTCGACGAATAAGCACAATAGTACACATACGTCGCATGCTCTTTTTGGTTGATTTTTGTTTTTAAAGGAGCTGTGTTACATTTAATCCTGAATATCCATTTTTTGCATTCGGAATGAGATAATACAACACTTATTAGGAACAAAAGTAACAAATTATGTCTGGAAAATTTATTTCCTCTGTCATCCCGTATGAACTGGAAATGTGTGGCTCATGAAATAGCTCTATAAATGTTTCGGACGGTTAAATATAGGTTGCTTTTCGACGAATAAGCACAATAGTGCACATACGTCGCAAGCTCTTTTTGGTTGATTTTTGTTTTTAAAGGAGCTGTGTTACATTTAATCCTGAATATCCATTTTTTTGCATTTGGAATGAGATAATACAACACTTATTAGGAAGTAAAGTAACAGATTACTTCTAGAAAAGTTATTTTCTTTGTCATCCCATATGTAATAATAATAATAATTTAAAAAAAATAACTGAAAATGTGTGGCTCATAATATAGCTGTGTAAATTATTTAGACGTTTAAAAATAAATATCTTCTGAACTAAAGAGCTACGAGTTCGCATGCTCTTTTTGGTTGAATTTTATTTTAAAGGAGGTGATTTACAGTTAATTGTAAATATCCAATTTTTTGCATTCGGGGTAAGATAATACAACAATTATTAGGAAAAAAATAACAAATTATGTCTGGACAATTTATTTTCTCTGTCATCCTGTATGAACTAGAATTGTATGGCTCATGAAATAGCTCTATAAATGTTTCAGACGGTTAAATATATGTTACTTTCCGACGAATAAGCACAATAGTATACATACGTCGCGTACTGTTTTTGGTTGATTTTTGTTTATAAAGGAGCTGCGTTACATTTAATACTGAATATCCATTTTTTTTTTTTTTTTTTTTTTTTGGCATTTGGAATGAGATAATACAACACTTATTAGGAAATAAAGTAACAAATTACCTCTCGAAAAGTTATTTTCTCTGTCATCCCGTATGTAATAATAGGAACTGGAAATGTGTGGCTCGTGAAATAGCTGCCTATATTAGTTAGATGTTTAAAAATAGGTTTCCTCTGAAGTAAAGAGCAACGAGTTCACATGATCTTTTTGGTTGAATTTTGTTTAAAAGGAGGGGATTTACAGTTAATCGTAAGTATGCATTTTTTTTGCATTCGGAGTAAGATAATACAACACTTATTAGGGACAAAAGTAACATATTATGTCTAGAAAATTTATTTTCTCTGTCATCCCGTATGAACTGGTAATGTGTGGCTCATGAAATAGCTCTATAAATGTTTGAGACGGTTAAATATAGATTGCTTTTCAAAGAATAAGCACTATAGTATACATACGTCGCAAGTTCATTTTGGTTGGTTTTTGTTTTATAGGAGCTGCGTTACATTTAACCGTAAATATACGATTTTTTGCATTCGGAGACCGATAATACAACACTTATTAGGAAGAAAAGTAACAAATTGCTTCTTAAAAAGTTATTTTCTCTCGGACATCCCGTATGTAATATTAGGAACTGGAAATGTGTGGCTCATGATTTAACTGTCTAAATTATTTAGAAGGTTAAAAATAAGGTTAAAGCGCTTATTTTCAAAGAATAAACGATATAAAATGAGTACACAACGTACATCCTCTTTATGTGAAATTTTGTTTTAAAGCAGGTGAGTTTTAGTTATTCCTAAATTTCTATTTTATTGCATTTGAAATTCGATAAAATAACACTTACTAGGATCAAAAGTAACAAATTACATTTAAATTTTCTTTCTTTTTCGTAATTTATTTCCTTTTTCATCTGATATATACATTACAGTGTAAGGAATCCGAGATTAATCTAAAAATGTGCGGCTCTTGAAATAACTCTGTAAATGCTTTAATAGGTTCAGAATATATTAACATTTTAATAAATAACAGCAATAGAGTACATACGTTGCATGTTTTCACTGTTTGATTTTTTTTTCAAAGGTATTAACCCCTTAAATGTGATCTGCACTCGGGCAAAAAGAGTTTCCTATCTTCGATACTGAAAGCTTTTTGATACCACTTAATTTTAACTGTAATCTTTGGTTTGTTATATGACTTACTATTTTCGATTTTACAAAGCCAAATACTTTCGTAAAAAAAAAAAAAAAAAAAAAAAAAAAAAAAAAAAAAAAAAGTGATGCCGGGTAATTATTTTTAATTTATTGTGTCAAAATAAAGAAACAATTAAGGGGTAAACCCCTTCGTGGGCGGTGGTTCATTTTTGGACCACCTAATTTTAATCACTAAAAGTCGCATTGGCACCAGACTATTCGAATGAAAATTTTCCTTTTACTGAGTATGAAAATAAAAGCTTTTACTGATTTCGAAATAAATTTGTATGGGAATTCTTTTGCCATTCTCTCATTTGAGCATTTTCCGAATAGAAGTACCTTGCCCCTGAAAAGGGTTAAGTTACAGTTAATCGTAAATATCCGTTTTTTTTTTTTTTTTTTTTTTTTTCATTCGGAGTAATATAATACAATACTTACGTTGTGTATTCCATCTGCTTTTCAAATTTTTGTACCTGACAACAGGTGAGCTCACCACATTTTCCCAGAATAAGCTTGACTTGTGACTAGAAATCAGTGACCACGTGAAAAATTAAAAGCTTTGACTGAGTACTTTAGTTACAAAGAAAGCGCGTGCGTAATTGGAAAAACGAAATTTCAAGTTATTTGAAATGTTGGGTACAAGGAGAGTTGGATGCACACTCTCCAGCCGCCATTAGCTGACCGTTAAAAGCTTAACCAAAAAATATTCATTTTTTTCTATGTAAGTGTTTGCTTATTCCGTGAGGCTGTCTGCATTTTGTTTCAAAGAATATAAGTAACAGTTCATTGTATATATCCATTGTTTATTTTTAAATTCGGGGTAAGATAATAAAATATGAATTAAAAAAAAAATATATATATATATATATATATATATATATATATATATATATATATATATAAGTTAAAATTAAAAAAAGAATTTCTCTCTCCTCCGTAATGCAAGATTATGGAAGTAAGGAATCCCAGAATTAGTAAAATTCGTGAAATTTTAAAATAGTTCTGTAAATGTCAGTTAAACGTTTACCTTTCAAAGAATAAGTGCTTTACAGTACATAAGTAACCGTAAATTTCTGTTTTTGTATTTGTTTTAAAATATCTAATTTAAAATTAATTCGGAATACCATTTTTATCAGGTTAACGAAAGTTTCCCGCCACAGCTAATACGGTTTGTGCAAACAGTTAGCATTGACGTGTTTACTCATATTTTGTCAAACGATTTTTGGAATTTGAAAGAAAGAGACTTGCTTTATAACACTGTGCTGTGAAATTTGTAAAAAAAATATCGTTATCATTACGTACAAGGTGTCTGAAATGGAACTATCACGCTACCAGATTAGAACCATCATTTACATCCAGTTCTGTTGCAAAAAGTCAACTACAGAATGTCACCGAATAAAGTGTACAGCTTTAGTTACTTGTGTTGTATCATATCACACTGTGAAGTTTTGGCGGAATGGAGGTTATATAAAAAATTGCAGTTAATTATATATATTACAATTTCGAAAACTTTCGTTACAACCTAATATTTTAATCGCAGTAAAATAATACAAAATTTTTTTCGGAACAAAAATAACAATTTTTTTCAGGAAACTTGATTTTCTCTGTCACTACGAGTGTAATATTATGCGAAAGGAAATTGGTATGAGATTAGAAATGTGCAGTTCGTGAAATAATTCCGTATTTTGTCAGTCAGTAAGGTATAACATTTTAAAAATAAGAGCGACTGAGTATATCAAATCTTATATTTTGTGTGAGAATTTTTATGTAAAAGTTGATTCCGAAAAACAAAATTCATAAATGGACTTCAGGAGACGCCACCAGCTGCTATAGGAGAAATGATTGAAAGGTAATCACGGAAACTTTATTACTTAAGTTCAGTTATTAATACGTATGTTGCCTTTCCATATCATCCGAAGCTAGATTACAAATTCTGCATTCAAAAGAACAGAATAGAGCATATCTAAACACATATATCTGACGTGAGCAGCTATTGTGGTTTTAAATGTATAAAAATTATCTACATATTGATATTTTTTTTTTAATCGCTGCAGCCAAGTAAAACAGAACGATATCCAACGAACAAGTAAATCACCTGGTGAGAACTTAACTATTTTTTTGTCCAACTCCGATCTAGGTATATCTTTGCTATTGTTTAATTGTTACTTCTTTAATGTATAAGCTATTTCGTATGCAGATTTATTTGCAGTAAAATTAAAGATTTTCTAACGGTTGATGATTTGTGAAATTTCGTTCCTTTAACCCTTAAATGCCTGGTGTTGCTTTTCGGCAACATACCCAATTTAGGCTCTAAAATACTATTAGAATAATATTGAAGCTATAATGCCTAATGTTGCCAATAAAATACATTCTGACATTATTATTAAATCGATTTTCAACATGTAGATGGCGCCACTTGTGCTGTTTAAGAATAAAGATAGATTTAGTTTTTCAATTATTGCTACTTGTTCTTTTTGTTTTGTTTGGGAGCTTGCGAAACACCCTGTTTTGACCTGCAGTGAACAAGTAAAATTTATTTCTTATTATAGTTCCTAAAATTCTTGTGTGTTTAATATTTTAGAATTTTATCAAGGGAAGTTATTTTTTCAATTAAACACCAGTATTGCCGATTAGTAACAAACTGTTTTTTAGCCGTAAACTATACTTAAAACAAAATAGGATTTTTTAAAGTATTTTTCCTATGATTTATTTAAACAATGAAAGCCGAAAAATATTATTACAATGATTTTTGAAAAACCAGGCATTTAAGGGTTAATATCGAATTTCGTTGATATAAATACTGTGATTTAAGTTGAAACATTTCAAAATTAAGGGCTTTCAGGTGATTATTGTTTAATTATAACCATAATCATATTAATCATCGTTTACTTCAAAAATAAAAATGTATCGATATCGAACTGCATTTTTTTATATTTCAGTCATAGCACGCCAAATACTTTTATATAGATTTAAATGAACTACCTTTTGACATGACTCTGGCTTCATCTTATAACATACCATTCACGTAGATTAGGGGGACGTGAAATGCAGATGCCAGCGTATTACACTTTCTATGGAGAATATTTTAAATTATTTTGAAGTATATTAACTACTAATAAAGTTTTAAAAAATCCAGGGTGGTTCAGAACTATATGCCAGATATGTAAAGGCGGGTTGAGGCAACCTAAATAAGCAGATGTCGTACAGGAATGCGGGTGCGGAAATGTGGCGTTGAGGCAGTAGAGGGCACTGTTGAGTTAGGTGGATGAAAGCACTTCGCTGATATGAATCGTCATTTCCCGCACAGATTTCAAGCAATATGCATCGTTACACCAAAGCGGAACTTGCGGACATGCATTTCATGTATGAGGCTGCGCAATGAAATGGCTCCCCATATACCCAACGCACGTCCAACAATTCTCGGGCTTGTCAAAGGCGTATCCTCTACTGTGTGTAATACTGCTTCTTCCACAGCATGAGTTCTGGAAAACTTTCAGAGCCCGTATCACGCCTCCAAGCATAAAATCATTCACGTGCGCACAACTCCCGATGAAGGTGCTCAAATATTTGGAGATCCAGCAAATTCCTACCATGGAATCGTTCCATGTACATCTTTTGAGCAACTGCTTCATTTCCTTGTACAGCCCCATACATAAAATGCATGTCTGCAAGCTCCGCATTTGTGAAACGACGCATGATGCTCAAACTTCGAGAGGAGAATGGAGATTGAAGTCAGCGAAGCGCTTTCATCCGCCTAACTCAAGAATGGCCTCTAATGCTTCAAAGCTGCATTTCCGCACCCACACTCCTATACGAAATCTACTTATTTAGGTCCTCTCCACCTTCCTTTACATTTTTAACGTATACAGTAGAACCTATTTTATCCGAAACTTTTTTAACCGAAATTCTCGATTAACCGAAATCCAATTTTAAAGCTCTTTTTTTTTTTTTTTTTTTTTTTTTTTTTTTTTTTTTTTTAACAATCACATTTCTTGTGTGCAAAATCAATTTTGGAAGCTTTTTTTTTTTAACTATCATATTCCTACTGTGCAAGCAGTCCTTTCCGAACCACGAGTGCATATAAATATTTTTGATCCCTTTTCTTAGAATTCCTTTGAATTTAACTTGAGTTCCCGTAACTTGATTAGATTGAAATTTAACTGGAGTTCCAGTGTTCGTTCCCGTTCTGCGGAGTGGAACGAACAAATTAACAATTCTGAAGCTTTTGAATGTTTTGCAAAGGGTTTGTCATGGCTGGAGCAGCAGAAAGACTGTGATACTGGTAAACTGATAATATTAAAAAACTTCGTGATAGAGCTTCAAAGCAAAGGCAATCGAAACTGCGACAAACAAAACATTATTTCAAACCCTTGTGAAATATGTAAAAGATAATTAATTTCAAAATTAAAATTCAGGTAATTTATTCTCGTTTCTATTTTGCTACTGCTTTATTTTAATTAAGCACTTGTTACCATAATAAGAAGTGCATATATATATATATATATATCCTTAATCTTTAAATTGAAGCATTCTCGATCATCGGAAAATTTCGATTTTCCAAAAGATGATCGGTCCCAATTACTTCGGATAATCGAGGTTCTACTGTAGTTCTGAACCACCCTGTATAGGATGTAAATTAATGGTAAAAAATGGTTTACGATGAATAATTATGCAGCTAAAATGAGTGTCCGGTTGAATGCAAGACTTTTAAACACTCAAAGTTTATGTTTTATACAAATTTGCGAATTGGCTGCAATCGTTACTCTGAAAATGCTGTATCCGTAAATAAGATTTTCGATATTTTTGTGAACATGTTGCCGTCTATCAAGTGCAGTGCTAATTTTTCTATCCAACTCAGAGGTTTGCTTCGGAAGTGACATATATTATACCTCACCTTTAACAAAAGTTAGGACCGTTTAATGCTGTTTCATTTAAAACATGCACTGAAATCTTGGGGTGACTTTGGGGTGAAAATTTAATATTTGTTAGAAGAAATACATGATAAATAAAGGAAGATATCTGAAACCGCCCTAGTGTTTTCCAAATATTCAAATTTATAATCTCAAACAACTTATTTAGAAGTACCGTTTAGTTAGAAAACACATGCTACTGCAAGGGAAAAAAAATGCCGTATTTCTAATATTATTACAAATTACGTTAAAAGGATATCATTCTGAGATTTATATCTGAAGAATAATTTATATAACCAATCAAAACAAAAGTTCTTGTAATTTATTTACTTAAAACTTTTTGAATATACGTGTTACATGCTTCAGTTTCTGCATTTGCTAACGTATCCCATTACATTTTAATATGCAAATTTGGACAAATATCACACATACTTTCTATTATCACTTTCTTCTATCTTTACAAGAAGAAAGTATTGGATTCGAGAAAGTTTTCGAATTTTGGCTTTCGACGGATTGCCACGTTTTAGGGTTCGGAGATCCCGAAAAACAAAATGTCTATTTTACAAAATGTCTATCAGTGAGTATTTCTGTGAGTCTGTCTGTCTGGGTGTGACAGAAATTTTTGGGCGCTCTATTTCAAGAACTAATGAATGGAATTTAATGGAACTTTATATTCAGTTAGTTCCTGATATAAATTGGTGATGAATACTTTTTGGTGTTAATTGCCCAACGGGCGGCGATGCTATGCTGCCGTATTCATTATTTCCACACTGGCTATATCTCAAGATCTAAATAACGGATTTTCAGAAAACTTTAGATTCAGTTAGTCCTCGATATAATTTGGTGCTGATAACTTTTTTGTGAAAATCGCGGCGCTGCTATATTGCATTATTCATGATTATCGCAATAGCTCTATCTCAAAAACAAATGCACGAATTTTAATCAATCTTCAGATTAAGATAGTCCTTGATGTAAGTTAGTGTTGTTTAGTTTTTTGTGTAAATCACCCAGCAGGTGGTGCTACTATGCTGCATTTTTTACGATTTCAGCAATAGCTGTATCTCAAGAACTAATGCATGAATTTTCATCAAACTTTAGATTCAGCTGGTCCCTGTTATAAATTGCTCCTGATAAGTTTTTGGCGTAAATTGCTCAACAGATGCCACTGCTATGCAGAACTTTTCACGATTTCCGAAATAGCTCTATCTCAAAAACTAATGCACGGATTTTCATCAAACTTCAAATTCAATTAAAAGTTGACATACGTTGTTGCTGATTAGATGTTGGTGTAAATCACCTAACCGGTGACACTGTTATGCTAAATATATCAGGAAGTATTAACAAATATGAGATAGAAGAATGTTTTGGGATTGCCACGTCCGACAAGTTTGATTTGAAATACTATACAATTATCTATCCTAACCAGTTTTTCTTTCGTTCTATGGACATTGGAAAACTAATTATGTCTTTTTTTGTTGTTGTTGATGTCAAACCGGAAGTGAAAATGTTTTAAATAACCGGAAATTGCTGTTTAACTGTCTCTAGAGGTAAAATAATTTTTAATACTAAGATTAAGAAAAGTTTAACATACAAATCTAGCGAGCAGTTATAACTTGAGATGTATTTGTCTAACTGATTTTTAGAAAAAAAAATAAATGCCTTTTCTAGAAAAAAAAAGAGTTTTCTGAATAATCAATTTCAAAAAACTTTCTATCTTCAAAATTTTTGGTTATATAAAACTGATTGCCTGCATTTTATGTAATATTGTTTTTGCAATAAAATATATGTATAAACCTCTCAGACGATCCTGAATTATTTCAGCTATGTGTATAAACTAACATACAGGAAATTTTAAAAAAATCATCAAACTGATAATTTAAACGTATTTTTTTTTATATATACATGGATTGTGATAATGGATGATTGATTTAAATTAATATCTGTGGACGATTTTATTTTATGGCTGACTGTTATTTATTAAATACTTCGTACTAAAGTTGTATGTTAATGCTCAAAAAATAGTAAGCTTTCATTTCTTTTGTGTTTGAATATTTTTTGTGATTACCAAATGTTGCATTTTTTCTTTACATTTTTAATAATTAAAAGTAAATTTCACCAAATTTAATTAATAATTGAAAATGTAAATAAAATTGTATAACGAAACGCAATATTTCACCTTGATTCAAACATAAAATATCTAATATGAACTTTAAAAAGTTTACTGTGTCGTTAAAGGCGACTAAAATAATAAAAGAGATGTTACAAGTTAAAAATATACATTTTATTTAACAACTTCTTAGTACTTTCGGGCTTTCCCAAGCTCTTCATCAGAGAATATTATACTAACTAATTGCTGCATGTTTATACAAATACGTCACTTCGTTTTGAAAATGAGAGAGCCAATAATTACTAGAGTTCAAAGTAGAAGTAGCAGTTTCTTCGATTGAACTTAGTTAGAGAAAATATATATTATTATTAACCTCAGTTCCATTTCTAGCTACACATTTAAAATGAAAGTGACGTATGAAAACAGAGTGATGTAATAAAATAAATAGAACTGCAGTTGATGATAATATAATTTCTCCTATTGTGTTCAGTCCAAGAAACTACTATTTCTACTTTTATCTCTAATAATTATTGGCTCTCTCTTTTTCAAAACGAAGTGACGCATTTGTATAAATAAACAGCAATTAGTTATTATAATATTATTTGATGAAAGGCTTGTGAAAGCCCGAAAGCACTAAGAAGTTTTTAAGTAAAATGTATACATTTAACTTGTAACATCTCTTTTATTATTTTATTAGTACTTTTAAGTAAAACGATGAAATTTTTAAAGTCCATATTACATATTTTGAATAAAAATGTCTTTTTATATACCTGTCCAGTTGAAACAATCAGCATTATGCTCTTTTTTATTTATTTTAGAAATGAGGGCTACACACAGTCAGATACCTTGTTGAAACGATCAGCATTATGCTCTTTTTTCATTTATTTTAGAAATGAGTGCTACACACAGTGAGATACCTTGTTGAAACGATCAGCATTATGCTTTTTTTTATTTATTTTAGAAATGAGTGTTGCACACAATGAGATATCTTAATAAATTCATATTTAAGATATCGTATTCATATTTCCTTTCATATTTAAGAAACATGATGTTAAATAAAGCAAGTAAAAATTTTAATTTCAAAACTTCCGAAAAATGAAATAAGTTGTCAATATCTATTAAAACCGAGTCATATCCTTAGAAGGCGTAGCAGTAATACGTTGCACTTGGCGACTCTAATGTAGCTCCTTTCAAATCAATAATGACCCAGTTGAAAGTCTGTATTTAGAGTGGCGTGTTTTGCAAGTTCAACATTGCTGCAAATCGATGATTACAGGCTCTTTTATTAGCTGACTACCAACTTCAATTATTGACGTCTTTAAGAATGTGTGTCAATTGAAACAATGACCATTATATGACACAAATAAAAATAATCGACCTTTGTGGAACTTGTAAAAATAGGAATAGATTTTGACAGAAATGTTTAAAAATTTATTTACCTAATTGTATGCAATATATAAGGTAGATAAATAAATGATTCTCCTTATTCAGGCTTTACGCATTTTCATTTGTTTATTTGATTGTTTAATTAATAAGTGCGTTTTCATTGAGATAAAATAATTTTACTTTATCATAAATGATAATAAATAATATAAATAAATAATAAATTACCATTCAATGACACAAATAAAATTAATTGTGTTTTATGTGGGCTTGTAAAAAAATGTATAATTCCTTAAGAATATAATTAAATCTATTTATCCTATTACGATCCATATGATGCAGATGAATTTACTTTTTTTTTCACTTTTTCATACTATGTCCATTTTCTTCTGTTATTTCTTTGTAAATTAATGAGTTCTCATCCACATATTTGTTATTAGAATTATCGTGAAAAAAATTTTATAGTATAAATAAAATGGCTCTTTTATTACCTGACCACAAACTTTAATTACTATTCTATAACGTTATCATGCCTCTTTAAAATAAGTATGGTGATTTTTTAAAACGTTTTTGAAAATTTATTTACCTTATTATATGCGACATATAAGGTTTTCTCTTTGATGATTTGCTTTTTTTTCTTTTTTGGATGTTTGTCCTATTAATTATTTAGCATATATTGAATGAAAAGGAATTAAAGGAATGAAAGGCACCTTTCTCAATTAATACTTATTGAGAATATAAATAAATAAATAAATAAATAATCAAATAAAATGTTGGAAATAACTGCCTTTATTCATTTTATTGTTGTATTTTTTAAATAAATAAAAGCAATTTTATTTATTTATGGCCCTTTTTATAGCTGATTAACAACTTCAATTATTGAGTCTTTAAGCACGTGCAATAATTGAAATAACCACCATTCTAAGATACAAAAATAATTAATCGAGCTTCATAAGGACTTGTAAGTGTGATTTTTGAAAATATATTTTTGAATTTATCATCTCATTACATCGAACTTACTAAATAGATAAATATCGGTTTTCTTTTGTCCTCCTTTACGAGATTTTATTTCATGTTTCTTTGTTTGTACTACTAATTATCGATAATCTTTTCGTTGAAAAGTCAACTCACCTTTTTCATAAACTAATAATAAATAATATATATAATTATTAAAAAAAGTAACCCAAAGATTAAAAAAAATAATAAATTAAAATATTTTGATTTTTATCATAATTTTTTGCGATAAAATCATTTTATATATATTTTTTTTTCAAAACACTGATTTTTTTTTTCGGTTCAGTTTAAGAAAATTATAATATTAAAAATTCAATACCATTTCCATGATTTCAAAAAATACATTTCAAAATTAATACTTTTCATACTTCATTCGCCAAAGGTCCCCTTATACTAAACTGATTGGAATTATAATTTTATGAAAGCTGTCTGTCAGTATAATATAAAATTTCCTCTCGCTAATATTAAATCTATGGGAGTGCAATTCATTCGTATTTCTAAGATACATCTTCAGGAAATTAAGATTTTTAACTACTTTTTTCAGCGCACTGTCCTTAAAGGATCGCTTTCTCTGTTTTTTTTTTTTTTTTTTTTTTTTTTAAATATATATTCAACATAAAATTTTTTGTGTTAAAATGAGTACAGTAAGAATTCAACACTATACCAAAAAATAAGTACAGGATATCCAGCGAATAAGACCCTGGTTTCAAACACTGTAAAAAAAAAAACGACATTGTTACAGCACAAAGTACTGTTCAACTCGCGCACAAACTCGATCACAGTGAATGTGCTGTATCTTTCTTTGGTTTCCTGACTATATTAACATGGAAAATACAGTAGTTGCGTAAAATTAACACCACAATGTGCTGGCAATTTGGAAGCCAGCAGTTTGTGCTGAAAAAAAAAAAAAAAAAAAAGCGCCCAAATTGCCAGTACATTGTGCTGTTAATTTTACGCAACTACTGTATTTTCCATGTTAATATAGTCAGGAAACCAAAGAAAGTTACAGCACATTCACTGTGATCGAGTTTGTTCTGGCAAATTTACAGTGTTTTTTTCACAGTGAAATTAAATATCTGAAAAACAAAGATCAATAGAATTATGCGGTAAACGGTTTGTTTATTAGTTAAGCTGTAAAAATGTTACACAGAAGTTTCAAAATTTAGTTACAAAACCCGTTAACAGATGGAGCTGTAATCGCAATGCTTATAAAATGTACTTTGAAGTCCAGAGCACTAGCGTCTCATTCCCAGATTGTTCCCTATGGAAGGACGGAAAGTGGGATCCCGCTTCTTAGTTGCGGTGATGTGCAGAAGCGCAGCCATGTGTTGTCGGAATTGAGATTTGTTTCTAATTTTGTTATAAGCTATTTCGGTCTGGATACCAGTATATCTGTGGTATGTCTGTTCTTTCCTAATTGGTATATCGTGAAATCGAATCCAAGCCGAGGAGGATTTGAAAAAAATGAAAATCTTTACTTTTTAATATTTATTTAAATTGTGAAAAAAAGTTTGAATAAAAAAAATCCAAAGTTTCTTGTTTGAACATTTAATTAAGCTAAAAGAAACCCTATTTTTTAAATCATTGAGCATTTATAATAATGATTCATAAATAATTTTTTTGTAAATTGTAGAAAACAATTTGAATGAAAAAATACAAAGTTTCTATTTTTAAAAATTTAATAAACAATTTTTAAACGAAAAAGTCGAATTTCCCAATTTTCATCTCTCCATAGGGAACCATCTAGAAATGAGACGCTAGTGCTCTGGACATCGAAGCACAATTTATAGGCATTGCAACTAAATTTTGCAACTTCTGTATAACATTTTTACAACTTCGCTAATAAACAAACCGTTTACCACATAATTCTATTGATCTTTGTTTTTGAGATGTTTAATTTAGAAATCAGGGTCTTATTCGCTGTACATCCTGTATATACTTTAAGAATATTTTGACAACTAAAAAAGAGAGAGAAACAACTTTAAATTCAGTCACAAAAATAGAAGTTAAAAATTTTTTATTTCATAGAGAGATGTTTTAAAAATACGATAGCTTTACACACCCATAGGTTTAGCATTAGAGAGGTTAATTTGTGATTTCACTGACCAACAGCCATAAGTATTGGTTTTTCGGAATCTTATACTATAGTAAAAAAGAACATTCTACGATGTTCTATAAAATAAGAATTCAAATACATAAAATTCAATTAGAAAATAAATATTTTTATTAAATATTGAAGCCCCAATGATTTTAGAAATATAAAAAAGGGCACTTTCTATATATGTACATTGTCAAAAGAATGTTGATTTTCGCTATTATACTGACATCACAGCTACTAGTTTCATACCATAAAATTAACAATAAAAAACCGTAAATAAACAGTAGTATAAATAAATTATGCCGTGCGTTTCGACCTAAAGGTATGCTACTTCTAATTTACAGTTTATTATTGTTAATTTTATGGTATAATACTGGCAGCTGCGGTTGCCAGTGTTATACCGTAAAATAAGTGTTCATTTATAAATCATCTTTAGAAATTTACCAATTTCTTCGTATATTTCTGATTTCAAATTTATTATATATATATATATATATATATATATATATATATATATATATATATATACTTATTTTATATTTTATATTATATATATATATATATACTTATTTTATATTTTATATTATATATATATATATATATATATATATATATACTTATATATAGAGCAAGAAGACGACCTCGAGTAAGATGGAGTGAAGAAATCAGGAAAGTGGCCGGTGTTAATTGGATGACTAAAGCACTAGACAGGAAACATTGAGAAAGTCTGGAGGAGATCTACATCCAGCAGTGGATTGAAAACGGTTGTTGTTGATGATATATATTACAGTGTATTGTTTGTTTCATATATTTTGAAGATGTAAATTTTCAAAAATACGAAATTATTGCAAATACATTTCTTAAGAGTTTAATTATGTATTTAAATAAGATACAGGGTGTCCCATTAGTCAGTTCACAGTTCCGAAATTCATAAAATATTAAAGAATGGCCCTGTGGCGGTGCGGCTTGTTTCATAAGACTTGCCAAAGAACCGGACGCTATGTGGCAAAAGAAAAAGTACTTTGAAACCACAGGTAAGCTCACGTTTCAAGTGATCATAATAATTTAATATAATGTCCTACAGGACAGAGATTTACACCACTAGGCTGTTCAAATAGCCTGAATTTGGCAAAGAATCCATTCAGCACATGTACATTTGAAAAATATAGAAATTAAATTACCATATTGTCGTATCTGTGCACGGTTTACAGCATGAAATTGCGAAATATTTAGCAAAAAAATTATCAAATAAATTTAAAAAGAACTTTTTTTTTTTTTTTTTTTTTTTTTTTTAATACGATATTTTGACAAGACTTACGATGTGAAACGGACACCGATACAAACAATTCCTTTCTTAAAGAAATTTTGAAATGTGAATGGAATTATATGACACCCTTTATTTCCTATATATATATATATTAATTATTTGTTACATTTAGTAGAAGTAAGTGTTCAAAAATACGAAATTATTGCAAATCATTTTAAAGTTATATTATACACTTACAGATAAACAGGATGTCCCAGAAGTTCGTTCACAGTTCAAAAATTCGAAAAAGATTGACACATTCTTGCTTTATAAGACTTTACAAAGAAGTGGGAAGTTTGTGGCAAAAGGAAAACTAAATACTTTAAACAAAACCGCGTGTAAGCGCAGATTTCACATAATTATAATATTTAAAAATATTATCGTACGGGAAGGAGATTTACACAACAAGGCTTTTCAAACAGTCTAAATTTTGAGGCGAAATAAAATTAATATTTTAAAGAGTTTATTAACAGCATGTGCATTAAATATATATATATATATATATATATATAATGCCATATTGTTGTATCGGAGATAGCTTTTTCTACAATAAAAATGTCAAATAACTGAAAATATTTTGGCAAAAAATATATCAATGAAATTTTGGAAAGGATGTTTTACTATGGCCAATAGAATTACGTGAAAACAGCATCCCGATACGGATTTTTTTTTTTTTTTTTTTTTTTTTTTTTTTTTTTTTTAATGAGTATTTGAAATGTGAATGTACACACTGGCCATTAAAAGTAAAAGAAAAAAATATTTACTGTATTTATTATTAAAAACTCTCTTTTACTAACCACTTTTCCATTGTGAAATTTGTATTATAATGAACACATTTTAAAGCAAATTTCAACGAATTGCATAAAGACATTTTATGCTTTATTTTTTTAGCGCATATTGCAAATGGATTTGAAAAAAGTACATGTAAAATTGATAGTTTTTTACGTACCCGTACACAGAACTAGTTCCTTTTAAATGGAAATTTCATGTAGTTTAATAATAAATTACTTGTGCGAATGTAACTTTTTAATTTTGATAATAATTTTTAATTTTGAACATATAATAATATTTAAAGTATATCGTACATCATTACCGTTGAAACCGTTGATATTAATTACGTTTTCTGGTTAAAAACATGCGTGCGTGATACTTGGCCTAAATATCGATTTTTTTTTAAATATAAAAAATATGTATAATATAGATAAAATAAATATTATTTTCACACTGTAATTGCGTACATTCTTATTAGGGGCTATTAAGTTTGGACAAAAAATTCCAAAGTAAAAGCAATCTAAGTGTTTAAAATCTTCTAAATAGATGCTCGGAAAAATTGCAACAAGTACAGTCGTGGAAAGAAAGGTAAACACCCTCTGGTGACTCTGCAACTAAATATAATAGAAGAAATTTACTAGTACCAAAATATTGAAAATAAAGTCTACTTTTAAATGATGTATATAAAATTTCCTTAGGTGGCCATCTACAAATAAAAATAAAGCCAAACTTCAGTAGAAACACACAATTTTGACAATATATTTAAATCTTCGGTTCAAAACGAAATTTCGAGCCATTTGAATGATAATATTTTGAATTACAAACATTCAAAATTTAGAGCTTCCAATGTTAAATTACATTTTCATATTTTTATTAATATCTCCTGAAATTATAATCCTAATGCGATAATGTGTTTGTGTGTTTATAAGACTAAAAACTCCAAACGTAAATACATTTAATTTGTATTTTTAAAAATCTTATAATATGAATTATGAATTATGAAGTTAATATTCGAATATAATTTCGAAAAAAACATAAATTGTAACGAAAAAAATATAAATTGCAAATTTTTTGATAGACATATATTTATTATGTCCTGCTTCATGCAAATTCTCAATTTAAAATTTTTATTCCATGTAGTTTTGAATTATGAATTAAAAAACTCAAAATGATGGTCGAAACATATTAAGCTAGTGAAATAGTACTATTCGCCAGAAATAATACAATAATAGAAGTGACATAGTCATTCTGTAACATTTCAACAATCGAGTACGGAACTTCAATTTGGACACAGCACTAAAATATGCTGATTTTAAAATAATTAATTTCTCGAAAACTAATCGTACGATTTTCATGAAACTTTGGATTTTGGCTAATTGAAGGGTGCAGAATATATTTATGGTGTCAGACTTGGGTATTGATATTAAAAAAATAATAATAATAATAATAAATTTGGCCTCATTCTGATATGTAGATGACCACCTAAGCAAATTTTATATACGTCATTTAAAAGTAGATTTATTTCCAATCGTTTGGTACCAGTAACTTTCTTCTAGAATAATTTGTTGAAGAGTTAATAAGGGGTGTTTACTTTTGTTTTTTCGACGACTGAACATTCCATTTACAAATAATATATATTGTTTATTAATGGACAATTTTCTATAAATCTCATTATACCATATTTAAATACATTAAAGCAAATTTATTTTAAATAAATGAAATCAGTTCTTCTTACAATATATAAATTTTCTTGTTGTTAAAACAACATTTTATAATGAAATAGAATGAAACGTATGCTTCAATGCATTATGCAAAATACTATACTAGTATAATAAATAAAATTAAATAAAGAACTTCCTTCAAAATTTCTTAATCAGCGAAAATAAATCAATGTTTTGCTTCTTAAGTATACAAAGTATAAAGCGGTGTTCTTTGCATGGAATGGTTGCTATTATACTCCCAAACCACATTTACTAAAATAAGATACAAAGAGGAGTTTAAAGCAGCGGTTTTATGATGAGGCGATGGAAAGAAAGCAATTAAGGTTGAAGGAAAAAATGTAATTTCATCTTTGTACAGGAAAAAAGTTTCAGTTTGAGAAATAGTAAAAATGCTTAATGACACAAGATAATCCTTTAGGATATTTTTATTAAATATTCAAATAAAAAAAAAATATGCACCAACATTCCAGATATTTAACGATCGCAATTTATTTTTTAAAAACATTCACAAGCTTATCCAAGTAAAAATATTAGTGTGCAAACAAACTGGCAAATATGTAAATAAATTTGTAAATAAAAATAAAGTAAATTTATATATAAAAATAAATTAAAAAAATTAAATTAAATTTTAAATAAAAATAAAACTTATAAATATAATGTAACTCTGATATGAAAATATTTATTGTAACAAAACATTATTTTATTCAACACCCTTTAATCTACAAAATATATAATCTCATATTTTTTAATATTTTCCTAATTTCAAGAAAAAAATTCTTGTAATCTCTTGTTCACATCCAGTAAAAAGGTCTTCTGACTTCTGTCTGGAAGAAAAAGTATCTTCCCTATTTCTTTATATTAAGAATCCACCCAATTTTACTATTAAAAAATGAAGCTAAAATGAGTGAAACCCGATTATAAAAGATATCCAGTTTTCGTCACATCTGAATTTGAATAGGAATTTCCAAAACTTAATCAGCTACTACCAAATTGGCTTTATTTGCAACCAAATTTTGTGATAATTCGCGAAATATAGCATGGCGAGAATTTCACGTTTACGGACAATGGTAGTATACACGCATTAGCGAGTACTTTTAGAATATCAATAAATTTCTTTCTTTTAAATACGACGTTATATTCTTTAATGACTATATAGTATTAAGTGTATCAGAGAAGAAAAAAATGGTTACAACAGTGCATAGAATTTTGTGAGAAATCCCTTTTACTAAAACACATAAATTAAACCCTATTTTTAATTTTTATTAACACCTATCCCTAACCATTATTTTTAATCAGTTGTCTTCTTCCAAACTGGCAACCACCCAAAAATTTCAAAACCTCAGCCATTTTTAGATGCGTTCGTAATTATATAAATACGTAGCACCTATAGTCGTCGTTCAGTCCGTCCGTCTGTCCGTCTGTCCGTCCGTCTGTCCGTCTGTCCGTCCGTCTGTCCGTCCGTCTGTCCGCATGTAACAGAGCAAAAACTACCCAACCGAATGGTCTGAAATTTCAAATATATGATTGTTGCAAAATTTTGTTGAGCCATTTCAAATTTTATGAAAATCGGATGTATAGTTTAATTACAGGGACAGTCAAAAGTTTTTCTTTACATTACGGCCAATGGGAAAAATTATTGCAAGTGGATTTTAATGATATTACAGCCTTCCGAATGGTCTGAAATTTTAAAGATATAATTGATGAAAAATTTTGTCGGGCCGTTTCAAATTTTAGGAAAATCGGATGTATAGTTTAATTACAGGGACAGTCAAAATTTTTTCTATACATTACGGCCAATGGGAAAAATTATTGCAAGTGCATTTTAATGATATTTCAGCCTTCAGAATGGTCTGAAATTTTAAAGATATAATTGTTGCAAAATTTTGTTGAGCTATTTCAAATTTTAGGAAAATCGGATGTATAGTTTAATTACAGGGACAGTCAAAAGTGTTCTGTTACATTACGGGGAATGGGAAAAAAATATTGGAAGTGCATTTTAATGATGTATCAGACTATGCGCTTTATGAAGTGCAAAAAATTATACATTCAGTACAATATGGGGTGCAAAAAATAATTATAAAACTAGTTATAGTACGAACGCACCTCATTTGCCACGTTTTACGAGCAATTTCCAACTTGTTTTAAGCTAGACTGGAACAAAAATTGATCCCTGGAATCCATGTAATAAAGTCTACCACTTAAGGGGGAAAAATGAGATTTCTGATTTATGTATTTTTTTTTATTTATTTATTTTTTTTTTTTTACTTTTTATTATATTTAACATGCCGCTTATTATATTTAAGTGGTCGCCATATTGAAAAAATATGACTGTAGAAGCAGGCAAACTAAATATTGGTAAATCCTGTATACATGTTCATTCACATACATATCGGTTTAACACTAGAACGTCCTCTGGTGTGGATTCGACACCGACCAAATCATTAAATGCCGATTCGAACCAGAAATTTCCTTATAAAATAAGTTAAATACCAACCACATATAACTAAGTTATATAAATAATTAAATAATTTTAAATAAAAATCCTGGTGTAAAATGTTATTATTAAGTTTGAGTAAAATTTAAGGACGTTCTAGAGATAAATAGTTCCTTCGGACCGCGGCAATACGTATCATATTACATAGCTGCCAACTCTAACGCTTTTTTGTATTGCAAATATTTAATAGTAAATTTTACCTTCTTAAATCTTCGTAATCTGCCAATTAAATAAGCTAAAAATTTCTATTAATTTTCCTGGTACAAGAAAACGTAAGGTTTTGGTAGCTATATTATTACTTTTCGTAATGGAAGTTACCTTAAATACTCCAAAAGGTAAATAAGGATATATTGCCCTATAAATACAGAACAATGAGTTTCTATTCCCTAATACAGTTTGGATCATCTTTAGAAAGGATTTTATACGGAAAGCTCTTAAATTTTTAGTAACATGTAAATTTGAAAACTTTAGGTACCTTGAAAATATTAAATTCCAGTCTCCAGAAGAAATTTCTTTACTTTGTACTTTCGGGAAATTCCGTTTTAAAAAACAAAATCTGTTAAAATTCTGAGATATATAGAGGAGACTGGGGGTTGTTGACTAATTTTAAAAACTCACTTTTTCACTTTTTAAAATAATGAACCTATAATATAGTTTCATGTATCATTTTATTCGTCATAGAATCAGTTATCAACATAAAATTGCGGCATAAGTGAAATACATAAGAAACTTGGAAAATTATTGATTTTAAACATGAGAAAATAATGAGTCAAGGCTCTCCACATGTGGGAAGCTTTATTTTATATTGAAATATTTGTTAAAGGAAATAATATCTGTTAAAAATAAGGCTGAATAACTTTATTATACAAAATTTAATTATTATTGAAAGATATTTAGAAAAATGTTATGTGTAAAAAACCTGCTTAAACGGAAATCAAGGAACAGAAGAAAAGTTCTGTTTAAACACCCACTTTTTGCGACACTTGAACTAACAACACTAGTTACCACATAGTCATCTCCTTGTGTTCATCTTCGTGAAATTTGCCTACATACATTCTTAAAGTGTTTTAATCAATGTTATATTCGCTTGCAGAGGCATGAACACTTAACATTCTTTAAGGCTGCTACTTTCATCCTTACTAGTCTTTTCCATTCTTTATTTTTACCTACTATGGGAACTAATTCAGTGAAATAAAAGTTTCTATCAATTTTCTAATTTATATGTCATTAAATCTTTTCTTGCTTCTATAGCAATTTTTCCATATCTACCTTTAGTCAGTTTTAAACATTTCCCTTTCAATCACCCTATTTTACTGTAGCTTTACAGAATAAATATACATTATGTTAGAAATATAACCATTAGCCCGTAATTATGTACGGTGCATAATAAAAAGATTTCCAAAAACACTTAATTAAAGGGGCAAAGATCATCTGATCAACCCTCGCTCACATTAAGTGCGTCAAGACTCCCCACACAGCCTCTATTTAGAGTATAGCACATGGTTATGTTTAGCCTAATTTATAAGTACAATATTTATAGCTGGAATGAAATCTCAATATTTTTGCATTACTTAAAACGTATTATATGTTACATTTTATCTGAGAAAATCTTACAAAATCTTTCTAAAATACACACTTTTTAAACTGAAAATTCTTCAAAATTGATTTTTGCAGACCTGTTTCAATTATCTGCATGAAACAAAGCCTATTGTTTCAGCATTTGAGTAGCTTTGCTTTCTACCTATTTACAAATTCTTTTAAATATAAAAACTGAGTTGTGGGTCAACCCTCCCCAGTCTCCACTAAAATATTGATAATTATAATCTTTACCCAGTGGCCACATCGAATAAATATATTTCGTATCAGATATATTATCTAACGAATAAAAATAAATAAACTCCACACAGAAATAAGTTACATTTAATTAAATAAAATTTCCAGTTGAGTTATATTTTTGAATTTATTGGGTCAAACAATTGCAGTCTCCTATATGCTTAAATGTGAATTTAATTAATTTAAATTTATATTTATTTGTTTTTACTAGACGGTGTGTGCTCGGGCAAAAATAATAGTAGTGCTTATTTCAGCAAGATATGCGTTGTTATAACTCATCTTTAGTTTAAAGAAAAGAAAAAATTAGCCTATGCTTAAAATTCTAACATACATGACATCATCGTGGCAAATGTTACTCTGGAAAAACATCGACTACAGGAGATTTAACATTAATCATGCTCTTATAAGTTGAAGGCAAAAGGATTATGTTTAACGATATGTTAATAATTTGTATTCAATAATTGTGTTTTCGAAAATTCCCACGAATGTTTTTTCATATCTGCTTAAATGAGTAAGAATACGAAATGAAAAATAGTAACTTTGAATTGCCAGGTACGTAGCTTACAGTCTACGTCCATAGCTGCCAAGCATCTCGTTTCTTTTAAAGTATTTTTTTTTTTTTGTTGTTGTTTTTCCGCAGATTTTCTGTTATTTAATAAAACACTTTTATATATTTTGCAAATGTTCCGGATGGGAAAGTTAGCTCCCCTATTCCTTGGTTGCAAGAATTTAGCTGATTTTTCTCAAAATCTTGAAGCTAAAATGACTGGAACACAGTTATATAAGAATGGTTTAGGAAATTTTACGCAGAAAATTTTTACATCTGTCATTTAGTATCCCAACACTCCTTATTTTTTTTTTTAGATTTTATTTTTAACTTTTAGTGTCATATTGAATTCCTAGTAGTCTTGAATTACTATGATTTATTCAAAGTGGTGTATGATAAAACGATTTAAGAAAGTCTTATGTAAAATCTGTTTTTAAAGAGGGGAAGAAATATACAAGGAGCAATACCAAAACATTAATAGTGAAATTGCAAAAAGATTAGATAGAAAAAAAATGTTCTTAACTTAATTAAATCTTCAAATGGCACGCCTCTTACTTTTGGACACAAATGCCCATGCTTAATGAACTTCACGTAGACACGTTTCAGACGATCATGTCCGACAATTGCATGATCATTACGAAATCTCTTCATCATTCGATTGATTATTGAGTCAGATAGCGCATTATGCTCAAAAGGCATCCCATTAAATAGATCTTTCATTTCTTTAAGCAATTTATTTTCGGAAACATAAACTACGATAATATAATACGGCATTCTTTTCGGAAAAAAATACATCATGACGTAGTCACGTATGCGAAATTATTGAAATTAGTCAACTCAGATCACTACGTTAATTTTGTCGCTAAGAAACAGATGATAATTTCGCAAATAGCGGTTTTCAAAAGTCTTGTTTGTTTGTTTTACCATAATATGTATTATTTAAATTTCCCATATCCGTTTCTCTTGGGACATCCAGCACAAAACCTAAGCTATTTCTAGTTTAGTACAAAGTTAATGAATTGCAAATTATATATATATATATATATATATATATATATATATATATATATATATATATATATATATACACTGCTCAAATCAATTAAGTGATATTTTAAGCCTTGGATAAAATAACTAATTTTTTTTCAGAAAATGGAAGAAGAAAGTCACAAATTCAAATTTTTCTAATTTTCAAACTTTGGAGTATGCAAATTTTGAGTTTGACGTCAAAAACGATGCTTTAGAGGCAGCAAATGAAATTTGACTTTCAACTTATTGTAATCGAATCAGAAGCTTGGAGTGCGATGTCTCAACGAAGTCATTTAATCGAATCAGAATCTTGGAGAGTTGTTGATTGGTTAGAGAGGGGCCAAACACAAGACGAAGAAGCAGATTCCACTGTAGTTTCACAAAGTGTGATTTCCAGGATCTGAAACCGTTTTTTGGAGACAGGAAATGCAGGCCGAAGACCAGGGCAAGGTCGTTGTCATGCAACAACATCCAATATAGATCGATATTTAACGTTAACGACTCGGAGAAACCGAAAAATGAATGCCACTCTTCTTCAACAACATTTTCGCTCGGCTACTGGCAGCAAAGTATCGGCTCAAACTGTACTAAATCGGCTCCACGCTGTATATCTGTATGCTCGCAGACCAATGGAGTGTGTTACGTTAAGAGCAAACGTCAGGATGCCCACAGGGAGCGGGCAACAGAGCATGTGAACTGGAGGAGAAATGAAAGGCGCAATATTCTTTTCTCTGAAGGTTCCAGTTTTTCTCTTCATCCTGATAATAGGCGTTTTTCATCTGGAGGAGACGTATCACTAGAAACAATTTTGCGTTCGCACACGGAAGTGTCAGCTTTGGCACGGAAGTGTCAGCAAATTTAGCTCTGACCGGTCAGCGATTTAGGTATGAGATCCTCAGACTTATTGTAGTCTCTTAAGCTGCAGCAATTGGAGATGACTTCATGTTAAGGGACGACAACTGCAGACCACATCGTGCTCACTTGGTGGATTCCTTTTCGAGGAAGAAATTGCACGAATGGAATGGCCAGCGTGTTCTACGTGAAACGAGTAGAGCATGTTTGGGACATTCTAGGCAGACGAGTTGCTGGCCGCCTACCGCCCCAAAAACTCTCAAAGAACTGGAAAGAGCTGTTCTGGAGGAATGAGAAAAAATACCCCGGGTCATCATTAATAGCCTCATTGACACCATGCCTCAAAGGTGTTCAACGAGCTGGTTGTTCTGGGAAACAATACCCTTTACTAAAAACGAAATGTTTTTAAAATAAAACACCTTTTTTTACCTTTTTTTTCTCATATGCAAATACTGTGTTTTTTTTTCCTTTTGACCCAAACGCTCAATACAATCCATTTTTTTCTGCCATACATGTGTAACTTTTTTCTCGTATAGTCTACCACGTCAATCGATCATGTATCAATCATCTAAGCAATTTACCAACCGCAAGATACATCCACAACCTCAATATCCTTTAACTGTTTTGAGCAGTGTACACATAAAATACCTTTGAATGAAAATTTACCTTACAAGCTCATATAACAATGTTAACCAAAATTCCAAATGAAGATGCCATGTGGGTCATTTCACACAAAATGAGCAAAAGTTTAAAAAAAAGTTGTGGCTGCATAGTAACCGATTTTAATAAAATTTTATACACAGATTCGATTCATATTCAAATAGAGCACAGCAAAATAATTCGACAAAAAAATTAAAAATTTTGGAAGTTCTGGACATTTAAAAAAATTGTGACATACTAGAATGGCATGTGTACAATAGGATGGAACTAAAAAACGAATTTTCGAAATTTATATTCTAATAGTGATTATTTTTTTCCTTTTTAACTCCATAAAAAGAAAATATTTTTCTTTTAATTTAAAAATTATATTTTCCGGTTCCTCAAAGCATCCGAATTTCCATAAAAAATGAATAAAAGACAATAATTGAATATAAAGTTTTCTAAGCTTATTTTTAAATTTATATTTTGCCAAATTAAATTAATGAAGTGTTAATGTCCTGTAATAAAGGGAATAATTTAGTTTTAGTGCCATGAAAAGATGGCATCACTTTATTTGACTTCTGTAGAAGCCAGCGAATTCGGCGCCGCCTTTCATTGTCTCTGATTCATTTCGCTAAGACTCATAACAAGTTAGCCGGATTTAGCATGTGTTAACAGTATCTTCGATTATTTTTCAATAAACAGTCGGTGTCAAATGTGACCATGTCGGCTAACGTACCTAAATCTTGAAAATTGTTGAAGTGTCTTGTATTTTGTGCACCAAAACAATTAACATTAGACTGTCATCTTTGGCGAACATATGAAGATGTTATGAAACATTATTCATGGGTACAATTTAACTTAAAATCTGCCATCTGGAATCTGGAACACACTGTTTCTGAAATAGCTAAAGCTGTTGCTGATACAATTAAAAGTGTATTGCTGGGACCTTCAATTCCAACTGTTTCTGATACACAAATCATAAAAAATGATTAGACTATCATGAGAAATGTCAAAATTTGAAGAAAAATATCAAGATTGGAAAGAACAATCCCACATCCGATTTAAAATTGCAAAATGTTAGGTAATCTGCAAAAAACTTTTCTTTATGCAAATACACTAAATATTATCGTGTATCAGAACAAGAACGTCACTTTCTAAAAGATCAAAGAGATGGGGTGATGGCAATAGGATCAATAGATATAAAAACTAGGAAAAATGTGTAGCAAGATAGGAAAATGAAATATCAAGGAAATAGAAAGTTATTTTAAAACAAAAAAGTGATGTTTTGATTGAATGCTCGTCAAGTGAAAAAAATAGTTCGAGACGAAATAGTTTAATCGGTTGTTCTTCTAAACCTGAATTTGATAATCAACAAGGTGAAAGAACCGGCGTATTAGACAGAACTGCAAATATTATTGCAAATGGCAACCCTTGAAGATATGGGTATTTCTGATGTTAATAAAGAAAAGGTAACTGTAAGAAGGACTTGAAGACGACAAAGAGAAAAGAAAAGGAAGAATTTGAAAGAACAATTTAAGAAGGTTTGTATTTTGATGGCCGAAAGGATAACATTGTGATAACTGAAGCAAAGGGAAAAAGTACAACTAAGAATCATTAAAGAAGAACACATGGTCTTAATTCAAAAACCAGAATCAAAATATTTTGGTCATATTTCATTGACGTCTTCTTGTTATATTAATATAGCCACTGCAGTTTTGCTGTATTTTCAAAATAATAATACAGACATTTCAAGTTTGAAATTTATTGGGTGAAACAGAAATGCCGTCAATACAGGACGCAAATCTGGAGTTGTCAAAACATTGGAAGCAAGACTCTAAAAACTTTACAATGGATAATTTGCTTATGACATGCAAATGAACTTTTTTTATATACTTATTTCAACATCTTACTGGAAAAACTATACAAGCACTAAAGGATTTTCTGGACCATTATGAAAGCAACTTGAAAAAATGCGAACATACTAAATTATAGACTATAAAAACATGGATCCTGTCTTGATGGATTGATTGGATGAAGAACTTAAAGAACTACAAACAGGGGATACACCTGAATTTTAGATTTCCCTTGTCTTACTCAAACAGTGGAAACGTTTGTCAAAGTTGTCCCGAGAACTGCGTCAGCCGTCTTTAGATATTAAGCAAGAGATGGCTTTATCTCGGGAAAGTTGAATTCCCGCAATGTAATGACAAAGTTTGCCTAAGAAGCCAGTAGTTTGAATATCCAATTGAATTAATCCATAACAAAAAGGAGATAAGGAAGGTGGAAGTCGATATTTAGCCATCTCCTCGTGGTGACTTGTGGGTAGTATTTGCTTAATATACGCAAATATTAGCTAACAGCAATGTCGTTTACTTTAAATTACTTTATACTGAAATTTTAAAACTTTGGCGTCCTTGAGGAACCGGAAAACAAATTAATTTTAAAAAACCTTTTCAGCAAAAAGTTTAGACCTAAAAAGGAAAAACGTTTTCACTATTACAAATTAAAACATTTTTTTTCTTTTTTTACCCTATACTTAAGTCCCACCCTAGTGTACAATCGTTCAAAGTTCAAGTTTGAAGTTCCGTATCTTGAAAACTGTTTAACATAAATTAAATATTTTTATAATAATGTAATCTCTGGAAAATTATCTTCATATTTATTTAATAATAATCATTTGGTAACGTCATGATTAATCTTAAATTTGTTGTAAAAATTGAAAATTTGTCAATTTTGAGAAAATTAAAAACGTTATAAAAATTAAAGGAATTCAAAAACATTTGTGAAATTGATGCGGGATGTAGTGTTACATATTGAGGTCGAATTGCTAAAGTTTTAAGTTGCCATCTATTTCCTTCACCTTTAAAAAAAATTTAGAAACTTTAAAAAAAATTACAAAAGTGTAATTTTTCCTCTTATTGATAGGCAAAAAAAAAAAAAAAAAAAAAAAAAAAAAAAAATGCAGGAAAGGTCAGACATTATAGTTATTGCACAGACATAAAGATCAATAAGTCCATGATATGCTAAAAAAAATCAAGATTGCCTTTTGATTCCTAACGTCACAAAATTTGGTTAAAAAAGTAATATTTGCATTTTTACTTCAAAATTTTTGAAAAATAATTTTTTTTCTCATTACGGAATAAAAACACAATTACTACATTACGCCAATCTGTTCCTTATTATTCATTCCTAATTATAAATAATTTTTAATATAGTCTTTCCATTCCTAAGGCTAATAATCAGAATTGAAATTTTAAGCATGTAGACAATACCTCGATTTTGCATTCAGTTTTAATGTATATTTTAATACTTAAATAAACAATCCTGAAATCTATTATTTTACATTTACTCATAAATAGATATGATCTACATATAGACTGATTTTCACTAAAATCTGTGACATGTCTGCCACAGCTGATTTGCTCATTTTGCATGGCATGACCCATGTAATAATAGTATAAATTAATCATTATACTAAAACAATATTAAAGTAAAGCTAATCGCCATACAGATCCCGCTAAGAAGTCTCAAAATACTGAAAAACCTAAACAGTTTATTATTATTATATATATGTATAAGCGTGTGTGTATGTGATCACATTTGATTACTCTTGCTTGAATACTCACGATTACAAACCTGGCATCTGCTATCCTATTTTACTGTTTTTCTGCTATTAATTTTTTCTGGTATTAAAAGAAAATAAAATTTGTATCTATGTAATACTGATGAAACGAAAAAAATAGATTACATATATTACTCAATTTAAAATAAAACTTCAATAATTCAGAAGCACTTTGCCTAATGTAGTGAAAATTATTCATTCCAGTTTCCAAAACAAAAATTTCTCTAACTTGTCACTAGTGTCGTGGAATGAGCACACTTTCAATTTTTAACAGTGTTTTAATATTTTAAAATGCTTCGAAATTGATATTGTTTAGCCCTACAAATAAACAATCCTTAAAATAAACATAATATTTAAAATAAGAGACGATTGTTTCTAATTACCCCAGCAAAGAATGAAAACGAGTAACATGGCTGAAAGTACATACCAAAGAGAACTTTTAATAATTTACAAAGTAGAATATGTATTACTATTTGTTAGTAAAAAACTGCCATAAGTGTTACACTTAAAATGCTAACCCATTTTATGTTATTAAATTGTGTTGTAGAAAATTCTTGCATTATTTTGAATAGTTTAAAGTGAAAGTATTTAGTGAAACAATATGGTATATGTTTATAAAATCCACGATAATTTTATGGGTTTTAAATATAGCCCCGTACATCGTTACCCCTAGCTATTATAGCTTCAACGTCCATTATAAAAACTTTTTGATGAATATTTTCATCGGGTGATTTTAAATTACCTTTCAGGATAACTGTTTCACAGCTTTCCTGCCGTATAATGTTTTAAATATACAACCAATTATTTATCATACACTTTCGCATTCTATTTATTAGAATTAAATTATTTATAAATTATATTTAATTTGTATAATGACCAAATCATTGATAAAGTAATTACCACATTTTACTTTGCAATTCACCATTTCAATTTTTTTCCTTTTTATTATAATATGAGGGTTTTTTTTTTTTTAAGACATGATACTTTTATAGAGGCTGTCAAAAAAAAAAAAATTAACGCACTTTAACTTTGTTCTTGTTCTAGATGAACTTGCAGTGTGAAATGCAAAATGGATAAAAATACGTTATACAATAGGATTATGTTAAGTATAGTTATCCAATTACTTTTTAAAAAGTTACCATTTTAATTGTTTATATGACCTCTACTCCCCACCCACACACACGCAAGATATTATTGGTCATTTAAAAAAGTTATTTAGGATTCAACAACGGCATAACAAAAATCATGATATTTGTATCTTTAAAATTAACTGAATAAAGGCAAAATGCGATTTTCCGTACCATAGACAATGGAATTCTTGAAGTCAAAAATATGTTAACATATTTTTTGAAAAGTATACGAATATATCTAAATAAGCATTAATTATGCGAAAATAATGTAAAAAGACTTAGTTTTAAATTATAAATCATAATGTAAGAAAATGCAATACACAAAGCCTTCTCAAAGAGCTGTCATTCAACATAAGTACTCTTGTAAGGGTTCAGTATTTATTATAGATTTCACGACACTAACATTATTGCAATTAATCTGTTATCTATAATTTAAGGTTAACTTTAAGACATAATAACGCCCATTTTTTTTCTCTTTCTAATATCTCAACCACTTGCATTATCAATTTAACACACTGTCCCCATTCACAATGGCTAGTTTTCAATAAAACCTATCTCATTCAATTGTAAAGAGACAAGTGTGAAATTTTTCTTTAAGATCTGCAGGAGGCAAAAGGAAAATCTGTCCAATTGACGATTTTTCTCTCTGTATGACGGTATAAAAATTTCAAAATTGTAACTTTTGAAAGAGATATGCCGCGTCGTTTTCATTAACATATTGTTATTCCCTAATTAAACCTTTCACAACTAAGCGAAACCTTTTCTCCCATTTTAAAATTGTTGGTTGTCATATTTCATTATAACGTTATCTGTATTTTTAATACAGAATGTCAAAATAGAATGTATGCCGAACGCAATTGCGTAAAAGATGTGCAAATTGTGCTAAACGCCGCATAGAAAATAAGGCTCATAATATATGTTCTATGTGCAATTACAATCATTGCTTCACAACCAATAGAAATTGCTTCGAAGGATATCATAAGTAGCACATAATTTTGTATAGTAATATAGAAATATTTTAGTTAACATTTAGTTCCAAAAACAAAATACTCATTGTTATGTATTTTTCTTATGATTATTATTTATTTTATATCTAAACAAATTAAAATAAACAGTTACATACTAATATTTACTCTTAGAAAACCTCATGGTTTTCTAAGGGTTAATTAGAACGCTTTTGAAATATGCATTGCAAAGATAACTCCAGCAAGTAAAATATTATAGCAGTTTCAAACCTTTTCGGGACACTTTATATGAATATTCCCTGGACGCAATTTCAATTCTGCCCTCTAGCTAAATTCCGTGCCTTTCTTTGAATCTGCATATGCACAATTAAAACGTTACTGTTCCAATTTCATCCCTGTTTCGTCTGGAATAACACAAGCATTTATTTAGCAATTTATGTGCTTTTACTCTGGCAATCTGCTTACGTGTCATGTTAACTAAATCCGTGATCATCGATTTCAAGGATGGAGATGGTACAAATAGTAATATTAATGAAATATAAATGGAAATCATATCAGAATATATAATAAGCTATAACACTTTGAGTCAGCGATTATTATTATAAAGGGTATCTAAGTAAAAGATTTATAAACTTTAAGAGTTGGTAAAGTACGCCGTAACAAAAATATTTTGTACAGGAAAGCTGAGTCCACACTCGTCTTATTCATTCATAATTACAGGGTGTCTCACACAAACTTGAAACCAGATTTTGTTTGTAGATTTAACATTAATGAAATTATTTTATCGATCCTTTCAACGTATATTCTTTAAATAAAGGCAAATAGACTTCTTAATTAGACCATAAAATTAAGAATTTCTCAAGGGATTCGAAAGAACTTTGTCTTTTATCCTCAGGGGTGAAGAATACGTGCTAACACTTTGACGGTAGGAGCAAAACTGAAAGAAATTAGAAGATAAAGGGACAAGTTAGAGAAAACAGCCAATAGAAAAGCCAAAAGCATCAGCCAAACACACAGTGCCAAACACACAGTTCTCAATTAGCCCAAAGTGATTGTCTGCTTTCCAATTGACTGTTTTCTTGATACTTGTCCATTTCCCTTCTATTTCCTTTCAGTCTTGCTCCTGCCTTCAAATTGTTATCACGCCTTCTTCGCACCTAAAGAACAAAGACAAAAGTCTTTCGAAAGTCTTTGCGCATTTCTTAAGCTTACGTTGTTATTAAAAGATTTTTTACTTTAATTGTATCACACCAAGTTGTTCAACATTTTTACGAGGCTTACTTTTCTTTGTAAAACATATGATAACTTACAAAGAATTTCTGTAAATAACTGCGCATCTGTTATATCTCGTACAACATTGATCCAAACTGTCTCTAATTCGGAATTTAGACCACTGTGCCTATAAGTAATTAACCTTTAAGTCTATAATACAGTGCCCATGCCTCGTAGTTTAATCACATTTCGCACAAAGTAAGTAACTCTGCTTGGAAATAAACAACGTAATAGCGACCTTCATATGTACTTCGTGAACATCGGTATCGGTTTGAGTTGTAATTTCCCCTTCTGTTTGAAAATATGTTCAGGCTCAGACGCATTTTTGCTCAGATGGGAATTACTAATCGTATGATTGTGTTTAAAAAAGTAATTAATCTGCATTGGTTCATTTTTTCAAAAATATTAGTAAAATGTGTTCTTTAGAATTAAAGTTATACACAAAAAACTGGTTCGACTTGGATTGAGACATTTTGCATTTATTACTGAATGAGCAGATTATAATTATTAATACTATACTACAAAAAATGTTTCTTGCAGTATACTATATCAGATTTAATAGCTTGCCAGGCAGGTGCTAAAACACCTCATACAATAGTAGCAACAGTTGAACAAAATTAGACGTAAAACGTTGTGTTAAAAATTCACAAAACATTTTATAGTTTTAAAATTCTTGATAATACATAAATATGAAAACGTACGAGTTTGTATTTAATGTTGGATATTAATAAAACGGGTACTACAGTAAAATCTCTGTAAGCCGGACTCTGTGTAAGACGGAAATCTGTCTAACTCGGAATGATTTTCAAGTC